>CM023457.1:28917920-29658922 GCA_013339765.2 Haemaphysalis longicornis
AATTCCTTAGTTCGTTTCTCTTTGCCGGTTATCTTGCGGGTTAGCTATGACAGCAGACTTGAACGGTTCGTAGATACCTCCGTAGTAGACCTAAATAAAAATAACAAACCCTTCTGAGTTGCATCCTTCAGCAAGCCTTTTTTGCGAGGTGATTACCCGCGTTTGTATCCCTCTGATGACGCCATTTGGTTGGAGACACGTCATTATATGGAGTCTCTTCATAAAAGATACATTTTGGGCATTGACTTTAGGCATTTCCGGCTCGATCACTAGCCTAAAAAGACGCTTCAGGCGAGTCATCGATCCGAAAATCATGACGCCGTGCGGGAAGGCTCTTTCTCACATTTTTTTTGTCTTTTCAAGTTTGCGCGACTGCGTACGTAGCAGATAGTACGTCATGCTCTACCTTGCTTGTCGTTTTTACGGATTATCCACCTGTTGATTTTTGACAAGGTTAATAAAAAGCATCACGCTTAAACAATGCAGAAGCTGCCTGAGAAAACCAAAGCTGCGCCTACTGCGTCACTGCAGTCAAGTGTTAGGCGAAAATTTCAAGGTGAACCAACGGACCTACAAACATTATCCCCCCCCACAATTACAGTACCACCGTCAAAGCGTCACCACCGCACCCTATGCTACCCTCTATTCACTTTTCGCTCAAAACTGCCTTGACTGCTGGAATGCAGTCCTTTTTTAAGGTCAGGTTATATATTTTCCGCTCGAGCTCACCCTAGCACCTTTCGGCGTTCGGTAGCATGTGTTGCACACATTTGCTATCGTAAATTGCAGCGCTATCAACGGGACAATTGATTTTCAAATCTCTTCTGGCGAGAGACTACGAAATTCAATTCACCACTCGTTTCCCGCCCAGCGTGTTGTTCGGGAGAACACTAAACGCACTGCAAGGGCGGCACATTTGGATGGGAGCATAGCGTGTCGCTTTTCGCTTCTGCTCCGACAAGCTATTTACGTCTCATTCTCATCTTTTTCCAGCCCTTCACGCGAGAGTCGCCTTATTTGCCGCGCAAACACACACAGCAGCGCAGCCGAGCGCTACCTTTCACCGGACGGCGCTCGGCAGCAGCAGCGGCTCAGATCAATACGACAAACAGCGCTCTCCTGGGACGAGTCGTAGTGCAAGATGTTTCTGGTGAACTCGTCAGACCTTCGATGTTGCAGCATCCGATTCGTTCGCTGTTTACCGGGACGGCGACGTTTCCTTCATGTTTCGATGCTTCGTACCCTAGCGTTTCCTAAGTAGCTGAAGAAAGGCAGTCCTCATTTTGCTCATTGCATTACAGTTTCTCTTCAACCACTACTACAGATATTTTTAACGGCGAAGCTGTTTAGCAATTACTTTATTCTGGCGTTTCACAAAACTCAGTATAACAGTATGAAGAAAATCACCCGCACCGGCAGGATGCAAACCTGCATCTGGTAGATCAACGGAGCTACAGACAGTGGTCTTACTCACTCGGCTGCGACTGTGGGGAGAGGAATCACGCCGCCTGCGCGGCACAGAACACGTGATAGTGTACACGTCGCTGCTGTGGGCGCAGTATAAGAGTGCGGGTTCAGTCAATTCGTTCTGCTGCTTCGATTTGCTTCTTCTTCCCCGTTATAGCAACAAAGATGGAGTAAAGGTCGTTGGTGCAGCGAACAAGCAAATCGCCTGCGATCGTTGACTTATACAGTCGTTATGGTAGTGAAGGTTACGTACAACTTCGCTACCTTCAAGTCTTCAACGTTAGTGTGAGCTTCCTTCATTTTTTTCGACGCTTTGTACCCAGGGTACCCTAGCTAGATAGAAGAAAAGCAGTGCTCATTATTGTCCCGCCCTATAGTTTTTCTTCTGCCATCATCCGAGCACTAATGAAGTTTTTTTACGGTGCAGCTGTATATGGCTAGGGCCCAGCAGATCGTGTACCGTGGTACAGCGAGTCTAGGGGAACAATGTTCAGCGTGCATAAAACATTTCATTACATAAAAAAGTTCCAGGGCCTCCATATATTGATATGACGGCTTATAATTGCCCCAGCAAAAATTGCTTTCCCAGCCTTACACTTGTGTTTCAAAGCGAACACGATTTTAAAAGGATCGATGTAAGCTTGGTTTTTGTTATATGGCTTTCCCAGATGGTATGGTTCACAGCGCAGCATGGCCATCTACGGAGGTGGGAGAATTAAGCCCCACATTATAGTTCTCTCCACCACAACCGCGTCTTTACCGAGTCCTGTATACTTATCCCGCGTGGCGTCTTTCCCCGCCCCCTTACACTGCGCAATGCGGCGCGCTCTGCGGCAGCACCTGTGCGGCGCACTAGAGGTGTCATGGTCTCTACCCATCAATCGCGCGTCCTTAGTCCATGACGTTTTCGCCCATCAGCCCCATCAGCTTTTAGCTTTTTCAGCTTTAGCACAGCAGCCGCAACTTAACTAGCGCATGTCAGTCGTATCCACGACGGTCCCGCTACTCTAGAATAGGTCAATCAATTGCGCATGACAGCGGCGTCTGCAAATTGGTTTGGCGGTGTGACCAATTTTTCTGGACAGACCATATCGATCCTGGGTACTTTGTAAGTAGGACTAAGATTGGAACTGTTGTTGTTGATGAACTTTACTGAACCCATTCTGCGAATTGTGACCTTTCCGTACTTTGCCCCCTAATCCCTACTTCCCTCCAGGGGCATATGGACTCTTGATAAATGTGTAGCACTCACTCACTCGCTCACTCACTCACTGACTCACTCACTCACTCACTCTCTTTTGGCGATGGTTTCTAACAATAGGCAATGTAGTCGAACCCCCTGAACCTTGTCCACATTTCCTCACCACTTTTCCTAGAAATGTAAAACGAGGGTGCAGAAAGTTCGGAGCAAATCTGAAGGCTAAATGACAGCGGTGAGGCGGCTGACACCACGACGCAAGCTATGTGAAAAGAAAAAAAAAAAAAAAACGTTGCCCGCCGAACGAAAGCATATTTTCCAAAGGTACGTACATCTTTCAGCTTTGAGGCACCAGGTTTATTCGCTACGCCTTACTTCGTGGATCTTAAATTCATGCGGAAGTCGATTCGAATGCTAATTGCGAGGGCCGTTCCAGCGGTCTAACGGCCGCTGCTGACGGACATAGACGAGGGGAAACTTCCCTACTTCGAACACACTGTCGTGACTAAGGAATTTGCCGTCTTTTTTACGAGCGAAATTTCTACCCGCCTTAATAGGTATTACCTTTTCCACTTTACGAGTGGCAAATTTACAGAAATCTGAAGAAAAAACACGCAAAAGTATCTAAACAGTAACAACCCTCGTCGGTTCGTTTCAAAAAGCTTTACGAACCCGCGTTTTGTCTTGCAAATCCGCCCCTCACTTTAGTCGTGCTCCCTATTCAATGGCGTCTTTCGAAATGGTCTTTTTTGCCGTCGAACAGTGAATAGTGACCAAATTTTTGCAGCCGCGTTGACAAGAAACGTTTTCGTCATCCTCAGTGGCCGTATTCCGCTACACGAAGGCAAATGAATAAAACGGTGTCCTCGACCACGTGAACGCCGTTTCAAGCAGTTTCTTTTTCATACCTTTCTTCTTTCTTCTGTCTTTCTTATAGAAGTGTTTTTACTTTCTGTTCTCCTAAAAGTCTATCGCGTACAAGCCGTCCAACGTTCTCCCGAGAGCTTTCGCCGAGTGAAATATTCGCGTTTTTAGACATTTGGTCGACATTGAAAAGGGGACTACGTCTTCCCTTTTAAAACCCGGTTCGTTGTCGAACATTGCAATACCCCTCCTTCTTTGAGAACACAAAACAAAATTGACGAAAAGAAGAAGCCAAGCCAAAAAAAATATTATATTAAATATATATATATATAATATATATATATATACATATATATATATAATATATATTATATATATATATATATATATATATATATATATATATATATATATATATATACACTTTAGGGTTAGCTTTTACAAGGCGCCTTTTTGCCTATGAAAGAGGCTTCTTCCCCGCGCTAACGAGCTAAGAGGTCTTGAAAAGCTCGGGACGTATTCGCTGTCACGCTGCCCCGAGGGGTCGCTGAATAAATCCGTGAGGAGTATAAACCGCCTAATGTAAATCCGATTATAGTGAACTCCTGTTATAATGAAACAAAATTCGGCTGCTTATGTGACTGTGTTACCACTACGGGTGGATGCACCCTGATATAATCAACTCGTCGAGACCGCGGAACATTACTAACGACATGTGGTACTATCCAAAACGTTGTACCATCTAATCGTTTGCTATAATGCAAGCATTTCTTGAAAAAACGAATTGGTACCATTTAAAATATATTTTTTTAAATGCATTGCAGAGATTCCTTCTACTTTGTCGTGAATGGGCGACAAAAGTGGTATCAAGAATGTATAAATATACATTATTGTATACTAAAAAATATTAAGATGTATATTTTGTGGAAAATGATAGGTTATGTTCGCTGCGAAAACCTATGCGTTTTTTTTTCCTGTTACGCCCAGGCAATGGCGTGTACAAGACGTATGACTCTTCTGCCCGCTTTCGTCAGTCGTCATAATTTCACACGGCACACATTTCTACATGACCAGTTCATTAGTGTTGTGTAATGGGGCATTTCCAAATTAGATGAGTTCGATATAAAGCTTACTTCTAGAGAGTATACATTGATTTAAGAGCTGAATGTTCAGCTCTTTGAGCTATAAGAAAACCCCGTGTGTAGTAAAACCACATTTCAGTCCTAACTTGTTCATTGTAACAGACGTCTATAGTACACACCGCAACTAGAAAGACCTCCACTGAATTTCGTTAGATTCGGTTTGGTTTTTTTCTTCTTCCCTCTTTGTGACTCCGTAGTGTCATCGTGGCGCCGTTTTAGATACAATACGGCTCTTCCCTAAGAAAAGCGTGGCGCTCTGCGAGAAATAACAAGGTCGCACGGGACGCACCGGTTTCATCTGCGCCCTTACCGTGCTCCGAAGCCATTACTCCAGCGGCATGCATGGAGTACAAGAAAAAACAAGAGTGGGCGTAAGCTCAGTCCTTGCGGGCCACCCTTACGTTGAATAGCAGCAAGCTTTTTGGCCGTCTCAAATGCATAATAGGGGAATGCTTCCTCTGTGTGTATCACTCCTGTGTGTTTCGCCAGTGTAGTGCGCCAAAGCAGCGAAGCGGAAATAACCTGTCGTGTTATACCGTATTTACGTTCCTGCGTTGCCTCGGGGGAAGAGTGGCAGATCACGTTAACTCGGCGCGTATAGGTCTCGAAAGCAAGTGCAAGTACACCCTTCTTTTTGGTCTGCGCCTGAGGCGATGGCGCTCCATTGTTCCCGATTCCGTGCGTCTTGCCTAATCAAGAGTAAACATGCGCCACCTGCCCTCCCCGCTCGTAATGCTCTTGAAGAGCCTTTTTTGGGGGTGCCCGAGGGAAGACGATCGGGATGATGGTCGTTAGAGGCTGTTCCTTCCCAGCCTTTCTGGAGGTTGATGGTTCCTGTCTGACGGGCCTCGGCATTGATCCGTGATACCCCCCGACCGAGTAAACAAACGCCTTTTCCCCAAATCTATCGCACGACACGGGAATCGTGTTGGATGAATTACGAAAATCCTGCACACTACCGCAACGGCTCTAGCGAGCTCCAGTTTCAAAGGCACAGAGCATGCGCAGCAAGGGCCCAATCATGAGATTGAGAGGCGCGAACTATATGAACTCGTGCAGCATTCACAGAATATAAAAAGGGTTCGCGGTTGTTCTCCATTCGGGCACGACAGCACGGGGAATTTTATAATGCTCGCTTTTCGATCAAAGCACACGTTAGGGAGGCTCGTTAACCTCCAACTGATAGGAACGTTCCAATACCTCCTCATGATCATAGCACAGTTAGTTTACAACGATTCCGCACCGCAGTGGATCAGATTTGAGCGTGTTCTTTTCACGCTCATCCTAATTATCGTCGTTGTCGTCGTAAAAATCATCACCGGAGGACCTCTCCCATGTTCCTCCAGCCACTACTGTCGCGCGATGCCGTAGTCCAATCTTTGTCCCAGAATTGCCTTAATTCATCCTTATATCGAGTCAATGGTCTCTTCCCACTTTTTGTCCCACGTATAGGTATCTGAGGCAGGTACTCTCAGATAATGAATGGCAGCCTACCATTATCCCTCAAGAAGAAAGTGTATGACAGCTGCATCTTACCGGTACTCACCTACGTGGCAGAAACTTGGAGGCTCACTAAAAGAGTTCGACTTAAATTGAGGACGACTCAGAGAGCAATGGAGTGGAAGATGATAGGCGTAACATGAAGAGACAAGAAGAGAGCGGAGTGGGTCATGGAACAAACGCGTGTTAAGGACATATTAGTGGAAATTCAGAAGAAGAAATGGGTGTGGGAAGGGCATTTAATGCGAAGGCAAGATAACCGTTGGTCATTAAGGGTAGCAGAGTGGATCCATAGGGAAGGCAAGCAGGGCAGGGGGCGGCAGAAAGTTAGATGGGCAGATGAGATCAAGAAGTTTGCGGGGACAAATTGGTGGCAGTTAGCACAGGACCGGGATAATTGTGGATCCATGGGAGAGGCCTTTGCCCTGCAGGGGGCGTAGATAGGCTGATGGTGGTGATGATGATGATGATGATGATGATGATGATGATGATGATTGACGACGAGGACGACGATGGTGGTAGTGGTGGTGGTGACGACGAGGACGACGACGATGATGATAGGTAGCCACTCTTAGTCTGATGGTCCACCAGTTGTCGAATTTCCACATCGTATGCCCATCTCAATTGTACTTGTTCCTCCAAACTTCAGCTATGATATCGTCCACCCAAGCTCTTCATCTAATATGGGATGCTCGTTTGCTATCCCTAATCGTTACTCTTATCATATTTTTTTTTCATGGCTCCTTGGACTTACGCAAGTTTTCCTTTGCACCCTCTTTTAATATATAACGAAGTATTGAATAAGGATGAGTGATGCTTCGTTTCATCACCACCACTCGACAGATGGCGCTAAAGATCGCTTTCTTCCCTTTTATTTGGTATCCTGTGAAGTCTTGGATTAACGAGCTGGAGGTATCGCTTTAAGTAACCATCGGCAAACATGGGTACAGACGTGCACGTTTCTTCTTCGAAGCCGGAATCATTAGGTCGCGGAAAGATGACAAGAAAGAATGGAGGGGAACCGAGGCCAACACACAAGCAATGATGTGATCGACAATTTCCGTCCATTTAGCCTCCGTGGGTGGTTCGGCTAGCAATAACTCGTCGGCGTCGACATTGAAGGATTAATTATTGAACGTAGGCCCGGAAATGGAGCCGTTCGTAAGCTTTCTCCTCAAAAAAGAGCAGAAAAAACGAAAGGCCGAGCGCTATATTTGGCGAGGACTTGAACGACAAAACAGGATACCCACATACACTCGGACTGCTTTGGCACCGCGCGTTTCCCGGCGTGACGATCGGTGAAACAAAGTCTAAAAGAAAAAAATCTAATAATTTATTTGCAAGACGTATTTCAATCTTTCTCCTTGACGAAGCCTGTAGGGAGGGCGTGCTCCGACATAGAGTATACAAGCAGATGCTGAAACGTGGTAAACTCATCGCCACCCCAGCTGGCGGTTCACTTGAACACCATGTCCCAACGTAACTGGCTGTTTGTCAGTGGTACCGCGTACATTTGTTTGCTTTCAAATTGCGGGCTCAACCCCCAGCATGCAATGCGTCCTAGAAACCACGATGAAAAGAGCAACGCACTACGTGTTGTCGTTACTTTGTAACGAAGGTGTCTACAGTAGCGCCATGATTGCAAATAACGGGCTCATCTCCCTAGTGCACTGCGTAATGGCATCCGCGGCGTCCACAGTGACGGGCAGATGGTGTTACATCACTGACTAGGAATGTTACATCAGCCTTGGCCTCTTCCTGCCACCCATCGTCGTTCCAGACTCCACTTAACCTTGTTTAACTTTCCAGCATGCTCAGCGGTGGAAAGTAGAAATAAACGAGAGGAGCACCATCGCCATGAAATTTCTGGTTGAGTAGCCTACGAACGTTTCCCGTCAAAATGGAATTCTTGAACTCCTTTAAACAAATTTCAAATAAATGAGCAGGAGGCTTCCCTTACTCCGAGATGTTATTCCACATAGTCGGATACAATTTAAGAACGAGAATTCAAGTTGCCCTGCGCCTCATCACCGCAGCCGGTTGCTCTTCCACGATGCACAAAAAGTGCGTTACTGAGAGTGCATAGAACGTGACACGTTGTCGTTTCCATGATTTTTGGAATTGATCTCCGTACAAATCACTTCAGCAACGACGAGATCACTAGGCGAGAAAAAGCAGGCGATTCCATGCATTGAGCACAACCTTTTTTCTAATTTTGAAGACGTACACGTTGACGTTACGGACCCGTCGCTTCCGCGGAGTGATACAACACCTAAGATATTGTGGTTCTCAACAGCGTCTGCTCATCCAATGCCTAAGCACACGATCTTTCCTCGTGCCACAAGGTGATTTCAAGGCAGAAGAATCGCAAACTTTGTGGCCGATCAACCAACACAAGTATCTACAAACCTAAGTGGGTGAAGAGGTTTGGGGGAACATTACAGATTACATTGAAGCTGTGTGAAATTCGGACAAAAAATTACACCATCTTCCCGTAGGGGAACCCTTAGTAGTATGCGAAGCAGCCATGGGGTCGACTGAAGTTCCCATTAGTTTTCAGTTCGTCGTTTCCATTGACGTTCAGCTTCGCGTGCCTTCGTTGTATCAGTAGCTTCTTGACGTAGTTTGAATGAGTGAAGGACATAAGGCGCGTTCGTAGCACATGCTCCTGTCTCGGTTTGTAGCGCAGTGGGAAGAGCGCCACGTACCTCCCGTTGCGGCCAGAGAGTCGTGGGATCGAAACCGGGCGCCGCCTAACTATTTCTTTTTATAGCGGACTGCGCTGACGTCAGCCAAAACGCTGACGGGGCTGAAGAGACGCGCATGCGCAGTAGAGTGCGGACGGCGGACAACGACAACGAGGGAGGGAGGGACACAGCCCCGAGCATGAGATGCTTCGCATCTAAAATTCACCCTGTTCCACGCAACCTAGCCATCTGCAAGGGTATGCCAGGGGATAACAGCTAAGACATTGTATATTCCGCTTCTATGGAGACATGGGAGGCAGCTTTCACCAGCTCTCTGCGTCAAGGTCAGCGTGAGCTGGTTGAGGCGCAAGGAAAGGAGCTTCTGCATCGGGGTCCCTGGACTTCAGGTTCCGACCTTGAGCTCCATACGATCCATTTGCCCCCTTTTCCTAAACCCCAACTATTTATTTCTCATCACAGACGTTCTCTCTCTCTCTCTCTCTCTCTCTCTCTCTCTCTCTCTCTCTCTCTCTCTCTCTCTCTCTCTCTCTCTCTCTCTCTCTCTCTCTCTCTCTCTCTCTCTCTCTCTCTCTCTCTCTCGGTTTCTCTAAATGTCTCTCTATATCCCAACAAAACAGCAGAAACGGCCGGTGCGGTCAAGACATTAGAGAATAGTCACTGAAACACCGAAGCTGTCGCTTACTCGCTCAAACTGACCAACACCTTGCCGCCGCAATCTTTCACCCTCGCATCTTAGGCCACAGATACGCAGAGTGCATCTCTATCCCCTGGCAATTCAAAACCCTTGCTGCTAGTCTGGCTTCATTCTCTGACCTTCAGTGCTCGTGAAGCATAGATCGTAAATGCAGCAACTCCGTTACAAACCGTTCCTTTGGTGTCGAAGTAATGCCATCGCGTCGAACATTGATCGCTCTCTGTCGCCTCCTACGTCTTAAGCCCCAAAAGTAGATGACATCTGAAATTTTTTTTGCTTTTCACTTCCATCATAAAAATGGAAGCCCCGGCCATGATTGAACCTGCATAAGTCATAAGTAAGAAGAGTGAGTGTGTGTATCATCTTTGCGTGTAATTTGTGCGACATGTAACTAAATATAACTATATTCGAAAGAAATATTTCCGATTTGACAAATACTGTTTGAACGTCTTAAAAGAGCGAAATTTATTTTCCGTGAAGAAAGCAAATCACCGTGAAAGGTCTCAACTCACAAAAAAAAGGGCGCCAGAGTAGTTATAAAACACTAAATCGAAGCACTTTCTGTCTCCCCGAAATTCGCAGGACATGTGCTTCTCTGTGAATGCGAAAACCACAGAAAGAACGCGTTTAGAGGTTCAATATAAATATCCTTCAAATGTTGCCCTCAAACAGCCTGATCGAGAAAAATTTGCCACAATAGAACAAATATTGGAGCTTCAACATTTGCAGAATTACACATTTCAGCCCGCGCAACCTCCGTGATGCAGGCATCCTTATTTCGTAAAGAAGGAAGTAATGTTTAAATTCACTGCCAATTCTGCTGCTTACCTTACCTCACCCATTACACGTGTATTTCGTTCTCTCCCGCCCTCCCTCTCTCCTTCTCTATCTTTTTGTTCTCTGTTCCTCTCAGTCTCGGTTTCTTTTTGTTTCTGCCTCTTCTGCTTCTCTCTATCACTTTTCTCTATCTTTGCCGTTCTTTCTTTGTTGCTCTCAGTCTCTTTCTCTTTTCTCCTTCTCTCTCTGTCCCTCTCTTTGTTGCTTTCTTTCCTTGTTTCTTCTTTTACTTATTGAAGTTTTTCGTTACATTTTCTCACCAGCATTCACGGGTTAAAGGGTGCGCCGTTTAAAATGTCTCCGTCTGTTTTTCGGGGAGGCCATAGAAACCTTGTTAAAATGTTGATCATTTTATTGCCGCTACACAAAATTACACACAGCATCTATATCAGCAAATTCAGACTCATGAATCCCATCATCATGTCAAGCGACTGCGCGGATCCAGAACCGTGACGCAAGTTCTGCGCGCAAGAAAATCGCAGTGTTCGGCTTCTACTGTATACAAGACATCATCTAAAGTAGCGTAAGCCGCCCCAAAGGGAGACGGCTGTTGAACCTGGAATGACTATCTGAGCACAATTAATCTACCTTGGACTGAGAGCCGATACAGACGGAAGCCCTGAGAGAGAAAGAAATCGCAGGGAAAATAACCATCAAGCGGGAAGCACTGAAGCCCTCTAAAGTTATTAACAGTAGAGCACCTCCTTTATTGAACGTGAAAGGCGTGTTGTCCGTGCGTGCTTATGGCGCTGAAGCGTGGTGCGGAAACTCGGGGCTTCATGAGCACCTCGAAGTTGAAACTGAAGGCACCCGGAAAAGCCGCTCAGCGCCAGGAAGCGGCCGTCACGAATTAGGGAGCAAAACCCGATGGAGGAAATTCTCCTAAGCAGACAAAAAGAGTGGATCTGGGTGCAGGACAGACAAGAAACACGGTAAGGAGCAGGTAAACCAAGCGAGTAGCAAAAACTTGCGAAGAAAGCGCCTGAAGGAGGTGGAGAAAGAGAACTGCGGTGACGGGATGAGGTATAGAAAATAGAGGGAAAGGTGGGGATTAGATTTTCGCTGCATTGCAGCGAGCGATTCTAAGAGTTCCCGCCGGGCCATTTTCGCGAGAAGGGGCACCGAGCCCATTCGACGATTTTGTCTGATCGTATGCTATCGATGATGACAATCATTGCAGCAGGTTGGGGTAGTGGTGGTAGTTTGCTGGCGCTGGGGATGATGGCGATTATTATTATTAAGTGCAATGCATTCTTAAGCGATCAACCTGCACCGGCGAGCACGTGGAGATGGGCGCGCGCTGCCTGGCCGGACATGGCACATACCCACGTGAGGATTGGCCAGGAATCTCCTTGTCTTCCTTGGCAACAGATGGGCGCGCGCTGCTGGCCGCTGACATGGCACATATGATTGGCCGAATCGGGCGTGAGAAGGGCTAATGCACCCGCTTAAAGGAGTACTGACACGAAATTTCAAACTGAGATCCGCTCTACAATCAAGTACAACGACAACACGAATAAATGCATCTTTCTTTCTTTGTAGTTGTGTGTGTGTGTGTGAGCGAACATTACCGAACCGCGCAAATTCAACTCGTGCATTGCACTTTCACATTCTTCCCCTCGGGAAATGCGGGGAATTTTTTATTATTAATATTATATTAATATGATGATGATGATGATTGATGTCGGGCATAACCTTAGGTACGAGACGGTGAAGTGAAAAAATTGGGACCGCGATTCAGCTCGCGCCTTTTTTACGTGCTTGTACACTGTAACCTTTATTCTTCCCGGCTGAAATCGCTTTAAACAGTTGGATGGCAAGAACGAGACAAAAAGTATGATTGCTTGCCTGAGCTTGGGCTTGAAGAGTGAACTTCTACCACAGTTTGGAACTAATGGCCTGAAAGTACTCACTCGTGAGGAAAAAAAAGCTCGCCGCCACATGCTGTATCACAGCGGAATATTTTTAACATAATGGCATTTGTAGAACGAGATCCACACTTTCAACGTCGTCCTCTCACTTCTGTGTCCGTAACCTGGTAGGTGGCGCGAAATCTCTTACCCACCTCTCCATCACCTTCTGTAACAGCTGAGAGAGCTTCACAGTGCTCACGAGTCTTGCAGCATTTACAGCTTCGCTAGTATTCACAGAGTTCCGTGACCAATTGGAAAAGTGCGTTGGTTACTACATGAGCAGCAAAGATAGGACCAAGCGCCCCGCCCCTTTGATGGTTCCCCTTCCTTTACCACCAAAATACCGCTTGGTTCAACTGTCAAATTTTAACGTGAACACAATTTTTCCGTGGGCTGAAAATTGCTGCCCGACATTCTGTGGCCGCAAACCTAGCCGCTCGATCCTAGCCGTAAGCTGCTTTGCTGTAAAAGGAACATTAATACGAAACCTGAAACCTGAACCTCCCCAGCATGCAATCAAGCAGCATGGCTTCACTGAACACGGATACCGGGAGAGCTGCACTGATGTGCTGAGGTGCTAAGTTCTGCGAAGTCCATACAGGATGCATTGAGTCAGTTACTGACTGGAAGGGAAAGACACGGAGGACGTTTGTACCTTAGTTCAATCCTATCACTCGCATTTAGTTCGTCGCCGCACAAAACACAGTTCCAGCCACCGTATTCTTTAACTTTCACTCCAACCTATAGTCCCTTCAGCAAAAGTAGAGAGAAAGCGTGAGAGAGAGACGTTATTTAAGTTAATGTTACTACTATTGGTTCTGCTCTTCCCTGGAAGATCCTGGAAAGTCCTTTCAGCCCTTTCCACCCGTCTCAATGATGACGAGGAAAAGTTCGGCGAAACGATTTCTCATCAGCGACCGAACCTCTCATTTTCCGCCGGGGGTATTTTTCAGTTGCGCGTGCTGCCTCATTTAGGGTGCTTTTCAGTTCTTCGCTTTCGTTTCGTTGAGTTAAGGGCGGGACTGTTCTGAAGCACATATGATGTCTAGCAGCGGCAAGATGCCAGAGCGTGGTTCTACGTCGTTGCTATTTTCCCGTGCTTATCAAAGATGTCGAAACTTCAATTATAAGAGGCCCTCCGTGCTGCATTTATCCGACCTCTAGAAGAGGATTTTTTTTATTTATTTATGTGAGGTTATAAGGTTAGTGTCGATCTCTTGGCCAAAGTTTCGCAAAACATCGATGTGGTCTAACAAAGAAAAGAGCTAGAATTTTTTTTTAACCCCGAATTCTAAGACGTGTGATTCCTTACCAAAATAATCCATCCGCCCGAACTTTAAGCTTAACAAAATTCTTCACAGAGCGACTCGTGGGTTTTGGATTTGTCACATGGACATAAGGCACGCATGCCAAGAGCCGGTGCGAACATTGCCGCTGGCTTTTCTGTTTTAGCGAATGTTTGCTTTGCTCGCACAAGGAATATATTGCTTTCAGCATGATGAGAGAACCGGGATTTCTAGGTTATGTCACGCATCGCCAGTCGTCAGTGAAAGTGGGGCATTTGTGTAAGTTCGCGTGTACGTCTCTGTATATGCGTGCGCGCACGTGTGAGTCGAGATAGAGACAGCGCGCATTGCTCGTCATTCAGGCCTGCCTCATATCGTGTAGTTCGCAACAACGCTGTTTGATGCTCCACTTGATGCGCGTCGGTTGATACGCCTTCCTCATATCCCTCCTTCCCCATCACTCTTTCCTGGCGGCAAGCCACGCCAAACACAGGGAAAGGGAGACTTCAGAGTAATGAGGGCGTGCATGCAGGCGGATGAAATCGCCACCGCCAACTCACAAAGCCGCACGCCTTCCAATCCAACCTGTCCAATCGTCGTCGACAGGTCTGTATCATCTTGTTTTTTTTCACAAAGCCTTCCATCACGTCTTGAGCAGTGAAGTAGCGGCACTCGCGTCATTTCCTCGCGCTCACACGCAGCTTCTAGGCCTTCTCGTGGCATCCACGGTGTAGCGACACAATTGCTCGTCCAGCAGAGCCGTCGACCGCTTCTCGTAATGACAACATCGGCGGCCACCACGTCGGGATGTGGCGACGTAGAAGGGTCGAGGATGTCGACAGAAGAGGGGAAGACCCGGGATGGGATGGAGACCGCGGTGAGGTCGTTACGCATAAAGCGACTGACACGCGCGCCTTTCCGCAAGCGAGGAAATTTGGGCACCCCTCTTTCGAGGGAGATGACACGTTTGTATGGGCACGTTGGTTGGTAAGGGCCATTGGGGTTCCGATATGGTGGAGCTGGCGAAGGCGAATGAGACTGCGTAAACAAATAAAAGTGGAGACGAAAACTCCGACTAGCTAAAATGAGTAGAGCGAGGAGAACGCGAGAAGAATACGCGACTCAGTGCGCTCGTAGGCAAGCACCTTCGCGTAACGATGGCTGGGATGTGCTTTACACGCTCAAAGCATTGTTGTTTTATGCAAGACACTGGCAGTGCACGCATGCACACACACACACACACACACACACACACACACACACACACCACACCACACACACACACACACACACACAAATATATATATAACATAATATATATAATACACTATATATAATATATATATATATATATATATATATATATATATATCCGCAGGCAAATTCAGCCCAAGTGCGTGTTTTATCCCCCAATTTCATCTCTGAATCTTCGTATCTTTATACCACCACCTTTGGTCGGACAATTAATACGTATAAGACATATAAGTTGAGTTCTCTAAATAGGTTCGTCGGGGCGGGTGATAAGCGGGAGCGTTTCTTTATCGACGAATGATTTCGGAAGATGTTTTCCGGAGCCACGCGTACATCGCGCATGGTTATAAACCAAAATCAATGTGCGTGGGATGACTGAAAGACAAAAGAAAGGAGGCGCATCGGAGCCACGTGCGCTGACGAAGGGCAACGATGAGGCCCGGCCTTCGAACGGCGGCGGCAGCGACGGACACACAAAAAGACTTCCTCCTCCGATGGCGTCTAGGGTCAGTTCTGGCCAGCGCACTTCCGGCGCTATAGCTGACCTTTCTTCCCCTTTTTCTCCCGCGCGTTTCTTCTCCCCGGCTGTTTCACCCGTTCCACCCTCTAAAGCGAAGCAACAAAGAACAGCGAGCGCTTGCTTTAACCAAACTTCCTCTCGTAGTATCTGAGAGAGAGAGAGAGAGAGAGAGAGAGAGAGAGAGAGAGAGGAGAGAGGAGAGAGAGAGAAGAGAGAGACAACACGGCGCGAGGTCGGGGTCGCCGAATTAGGTTTGTTTGCATTTCGGGACACGGGGAACGTTCCTCGCGAAAGTGCAGGCAATGGCGTTTCTTTTTCGCACCGTTCCGCATTTTTAGCCCGGACGTGAGAGGGGTCCGCCTTCCGGCACCGAGCACGGTGGGAACGAACGGACGTTCGCTCACTCGGGAAAAGAAAGGGGGCCGGTGCAGAGTGCGTATTAGAGCGTGCTAGTTTGCGGCTCCGCTTTGAAGGGTAAAACGGATCGCGCCGCTTTCTTTCGACTCTATGGAACAGGGCGGTGTACGTTTGCGAAAAGAACCGGCGATTCTTGAGCGTAGAACTTCGTTGGCAAAGTGGCGGAGGAGGGATTTTCGCACTGAGGAAGGTGTTGCGCCTCTCTAAGTGGGGATGTATGAAACGCTAGCTATGTTTTCTGCATCAGACTCGCGCATAGTAAGTTAACAATGCGACGCTAGGCCAAGGTAATTGAAAATACATTTGCGGTTCTGGCGGGCCACGCTTTTAGAAAAAGTTCAGATCTGAAACACGTTAACGCCCACAGCCTGTAGCTGCCTTTAGTTTTTAACCCTCGTCCTGTTTATCTCTCTCTCTCCTCTCTCTCGGTTGGGTGATTTTATCAGCCCCTGGGGGCACAATATAGGCAGGGCACGAAGCACTAACAATCCCACCCTTTATGGACAGAGAAAAAACTCTCCTCGCTTACCCCATGACGTCATCACTGGGGACCATTACACCCGACGCGACGCGCAGGGGTGGCTTGATGACTTGAAGCTTACTTTCGGCGCCCACGCCAAGTTTCGTCGCATTGTGACGCATTAGATTGAGCTGTCTTTTTATCACTTCCATTGCCGAGGGACGTATATAGCGGCTTCTTCTTTCACTAACGCCTAGAGAAAGTAGGTTCAGAACACCTACGCAGTCAAACTGTAATGAAAATACCGCATTCACCAACCACAAGCTGACGTGAAGCAAAGGAGATCGACTTGCAAGCAGTTCAGCCTTATTAAAACATACCTTCCGCATTGAAAAAGTAAATGCAATACAAGACGACAACAAAATGTCTAATATTGGGTGCGCAAATAGGTAATATATAATATATATATATATATATAATATATAAGATATATATATAAGTAATATATAATATATAGTAATATATAAATAATAATATCATAATATAGATATATACAAATATAATATATATATAATATATATATATATATAAATAATAGAGATTGCCTCCAATCGGTGGATGGGAGAAGTTCCAACTCTTTGTAACGTTAGATGGTTCGATAATATATAGACATCTTTGTATTTGTGGCAACATTCTCAGGCTGTGCAGGCCGAGTGTCGCAGAAAGTTATTTATTCAATCGATGGGCGATTTCTACGCCCGGCAAAAACCACTGGCGCTCACATCAAGGGAATTCCTCCTCGCCACGTTTTTCGCCGCGAGCTTCGGTACTTCGCCTGGTAAATCGGCGAGAGACTATGTCGGAAGCATCCAAGCTACGAGAGGAAAGCCAGCTAGAGCCGAGAATAGCTTGCGGTGGAGACCATGGGAAGAAGACGCTTTGATATGCTTCTTTACGATCAAAGCGCCTAAGAAATGAACCACAAATAAGTTCACGGCAACGTGCCTGCTCCCTGTCCTCGCGGGAGATGTCCACGTGGTTTACTCAAGTACTGCAGATTCGAGGCCTAGCTGTGAGCACGTGGACAGCCAGCTGCCCATAACGTGCACACCCCCAGTAGGGGTAGAAGAACAAACCCAAGCAAAAGAACAGCAACTGGCCTCCACTCTGCCCCCTAGGGATAACCGCGCACGAATTACTAAAGGCGGCTTATCCAAGGCCACGTCGGGGACACGTGCACAGGTATCTGCAAATCACGTGCACACTACCGGTCGGTGCATCACCCCCGCAAGCCCGGGTGCAACGTGAACAAGACCGGCAAAAGACGCGGTCTTGGCGTGCCCAGGAGACTATTCCGCAACCCGCGTTCACGAAGGGAAACGTCAATACAATTTTTTATCCATGGATGTATTTATGCACGATAAGCAAACAGCTGGAAGCAGCGAATAACTTCCATTTTGTGGGCATCGTACTGCAAAATATAATAAACAACAGAGGCACCGAGCGAATTGAATCAGTTGCTTCCCACGGACCAAAAGCAGGAAGTACAAAAAAATCAAATCGCGAGAAACTTTAGCGTAGAATAACCCCCACGACCCGTCTCAAAATAAGATGTCAGTGCTCGGCGTTCAGTATTTTTTCCTCCGATATCGCTCTCGGTGTTCTGGCACCTCTCAGAACTAGAAAAAGGACAGAGGAAGACGATGTATAGGGATTATACGAAAGAAAGAAGAAGGAATAACGGGGCAGCTCGAGCTACAACCTAAACTCGGACTGGTTCATGTCTGCCGTCTTCGACAGCGCAGGCTCGTCTCGGTGATAGCGTGCCCAGAGTTCATCGAAGCCGCCCGTCAGCTGGCAGGAACCCGCCCCGTGCATCCCGCTCCCTCGCCATCCTCCCCGGGTTGTTGTTTTATCGCGCGTCTGTCTTCTTCCTATCGTCCTTCTCCTTTTTATTTCCTTTCCTACTCCCCTGCTTCAGGTCGGTGTTCAGTGGATTCGTTCGAAAGATGTTGTCCATAACCAAGTCGAGAGGAAGTCAATAAAAATATTAGAATGCTCGAGTTTCCCGTTATCTTTCAATTATTTTAGCGTTCGTTCCGTTTTTGCGGATCACCAAACCAAAGGAAATTCGTGCGGAAATTACTTTCCCAATGGTTGACCCCTTTTTCCCTTCCAGAAATAGAAATTCAACAGTCGTCCCCGAAAGTGCGCATCTTGATGTATGCAATGCTCATAGCCCGCTTGACGACAGACATCGGCGTAAGAAAAATTGATCGAGAAAGTATTGACCGCTTTATATTTAATTTCCCCCGGCACTCTGTTTATATTTTGTTCACGTTCATTCGCTTGTATAAGAATGAGATGGTGGTGCAGGTGAATTTGCATAGCGAGCAGTTGGCCAGGTACTGATCCGTAAAGTGCACGACCTCGGGATATGATGCTCGCCTAAGGTCGTACTTTCCAAACCATTATGATTGAAGGGATTTCTTGTATAATGGTGCCGCTTGGGGCCTTTGTGACTTCACAGAATGACGGGGAAAACGAAAATAAAACCAAGCAGGAGAACCCGGCGAATGAGCAGACTTCATAAAATGACGGCCGAAACGGTATATTGCTTGTAGCATGGCGTACTCACACTCACGCTGCTCGGATATATTTAAACACTTTTTTTTTACTTCATAACATTGGAAACTGTATACATCCTAGACGGCTTTGATTACACGCCATTCGCCGACCAATCAAACAACTCTGTAAATCGTGCTTCACCGCAGGCAATATCATAATGAGAGAAAGCCAACTTCATGGAGGAGGCCACGAAGGTGTTCAAGGCAAACAAAAAAAAACGTTCTTCAAGAGATTTTTGACGTATAAACTATTACCTTTTTCTTAATAGAATACTAGCGAAAAAGGGACTCCCAGGGGATTCACTGTGACCGAATAGGGTATTGGCCGCACACTTCGAGGTGATAGGCCAGGAAGCTGAATGTAAATTGAAAGCATGTAGTACATGAGAGAATTTAAACCCAGAGGCGCCTCTTTAATGTTGCGAAATTGCTACATTGGTAGCCTACAATATGCGAGCCATCTTGCAACAAAAGCTAACCAAGGCATGTTTGCGGCAATACGAGCCACGACAGTAATATATTTGCCGTAAACACCCTTTTGTCGAATCTTTTCCCGACATCATCCTCGCAACTAGCCCCCCCCCCCCCCCCGGTAACTTAAAATTTCAGCAACGCCCCGCTCTGTTCACATTTCCTGCTTGCGACTCTGCCTTCGCGCTTTTCCCGATCGCCCCACAAATAAATGCGGGGCTAAGCCCCATGGTCTTGCGGCCGGGCGAACTCGCTGTTGCGCGCATTCAGTGAACACGCAGCGTGCCACTCGGATTTCATTTTATCCCCGAGGCTGCGGCAGCAGCGCGCACTCGATCAGGAGATAAGGTGTCCGCACCCTTTCGCATCGCGGGCTGGCTCCTAAGGTTACACCTCTGTTGTCCCAGGTTGAACGTATGCTGCGCCAACGACTTCGCCACCGGGGCCCCGGAATGACGATCGCGAACGCAAACACCGAAGTACATGGACAAGCAGCACCTCCTATTCACCGGTAGCTCGGATTGCTCTTGCCGGAACGCGCGTGCGACCGTGGCCATCACGTTGCGAACGCAATCACGCGTTGACCTCGAACACGGAGCGATCGTTTTTACGACCGGAATTTCTTTATTGAGCGTGCGCTCACACGTGACGCTCGCTCAAGGACGCATTCATGATTACATTCCTCCCCGAAAACACGGGCTGTGCGCGCAGAGATCGCGTGAACTGTTCTAGTCGCTTAAAAAGTCGTACCGTGCTGTGGGAGGATATCTCTGCGACCCAGTTTCGTAATCCACCATGGGCGCGTGTCTTTGAAGACATGTTATCTAGCGTAAACGTATCCAAGCACTGGAATTCATATCGACGCAATAGCGGGGATCTAAAAAAAGAGCTACAACTGAAAAGCCACGGTACATGCAAGTGAGACAGGTATACGTGCCAATTTTACGCTGATCACCTGAAGGTTTGATCATTTGTGTTGCAATGAGCACGAATGCAGGAAGGTTTAATCACCGTGAAGGCGATTAAACGTGTTTCGTTCAAGCGATCCGCGGGGATGCTTCCCATCTTTATGGACGGCCCCGGTCTTTTAGCTACAGGACGTTTCGGAACAGGACGTTTCGGAACAGCCTTTTCGGGACACAGACATTTCGGTACACGGAACTTTTCAGGACACGGGCGTTTCAGCACACGGGTGTTTCGGTACACGGCGTTCTGTTACACGGTGAATCGGTACAAGGCGGTTGGGTACAAAATTGAATTTGAGCGAGCGTTTAAGGCAGTGGCGTCTTGTACCGAAAAGACCTACACCCCTTTCTTGCACTTGCGGAACTCCACAGAACATCCTTGCCTTCGACGACTGCACCGTTCGTGTTTGCCATGAGTAAAAGTGACTCGTGCCTTTCTGTTTGACCGGTCTGTCTGCGCAGTGCACGCAACTAGTGTAGGAGGGTAGGCACTGTACACTGTCCAGACAGCTACGCCGTCACTCCACCTGCCAGCGTAGGGCGACGAATGTCGGATGAGCCCGAAACAAAAGAAGCGACCGCATTACTCGTTGTCTTTGGTGTGTCTGCCCGCACGTCGGCGGTGCGAGGCGTCAACAAGGGCGACGCGTCGGTCGCGCTGCCGTGACCTCCGCCTGCGCAGCCCTGTCACTAGCGCGCGGACCGAGCGAGGCGGCACAGGCGTGCCCTTGTTAACGCCGCCCCAGTGGCCCTGAGCTGCTCAGAACGACGCGCTCGCACAACGCTTCTCTGCGCGCTGTCGTGCCTATGGGGAGACGCCTCCCACGCAACGTGGAGCAATATTTTCGGGAACAGAACGGTTGTTTCGAAATGCTGACAGTTGGCGCCCGCCTGAAAACTCAACAACGCTCCCTAGACAATGCTGCCATACTATATATATATATAATATATATATATATATATTATATATATATATTATATTATAAAAGAAAATGAATCAATCCGCCGTTTTTAGGAAGCGGAATCCACCACACTGAGAAAAGACAGAGAGAAGAGAAGAGAAGAGAGAGAGAGAGCTACAGAAGAGACACAGTTGAACCTTCCGTTACAAAGACGACGGGGATCTATCATCCGGTCACATACGTTTACTTGTGGGAAAAACGACTGGAAGAGGTTGCGCTGAAAGCACCAACTACGAATGGTACACCTGGATACCTTTCACCCAACAGCCACTCTTCCTGGTAACACGCAGGATACATCAGTGAACATCGCGAACTCCGCGACTCCTTTTTTTTTTTTTTTTGTCCTAGACGACACGTTAGTTGCTCAAGCCTATAAGCGTGCGCCTCGATTATTAACGCACGTGCCTTGCACTAGACACGTCGGTCTCAGTCAGGGTTCCTCTTGCGATCAACTTACGAGCACACGCGCCCTTCGAGTGTCTTCTTAGTTTTGAAAAGCGCGCCTTGGGATTCCTTAATGCTGTAGAAATCAAGCTGGTTTTACAGCGCCTGTCCTAGTCGCGCGGACATCGAAACATTTTCGCAAGCACAACGTCGCATTCACAATTCATAAGAAGCGCTTGCGTTGTAAATTTTCCAGTTTAGCCTCGCAAGTGTCTTTTTTAAAGCGAAAGCTTTCTTAGTGACGTCATGTGGCATCGTGTCAAAAAACTAATGCATTTCCCTATTAGACCGGTTGGTCGACCAGAAAGCTCTGATACGATATCGGGACACACGGCGCGTGCCGGAAATCGGGCTTCCATTGTGTCGATACGATTATATGAAAGTGGCGAAAAAGGACCGGTTCTAGATAAAGACAGTACACGCGTCGATCATTTACAGGATGTACACTAGAATACCTTCACCTTATGAACAACGTCCCGTTTCACGGTTAGGGCGTTCGTAGATGCGTTCACTTAGTGCGCGAAAAATCGTCGCATGGGTTCCTTCTTGGTTTGCGATTCCGGTCATTGAAAGTTTGACGATCGATCGGGCGCACTTTCAGCGAACGTTTCGACATAGTTCTGACGCAGTTTTGTGATGTCAAACAGTTTTTACGCTTCTCTCGAAGGAAGACTAAAACGTGGCGCAAATTAGACGTGCACGAAGACGCCAAGAAAAGACAGATACAGGCGTCACTGTGTCTGTCGTCTGTATACCTGTGGCCTGCATCTGTCGCCTGTATCTACTCGTTTCATGTCTTCTTCGTCGACGTCTAACTTGCGCCGCGTTTTCGTCTTTCGTTAAGTGTGTACCAACTAGCTCAGAACAAGTTTTGTTAAACCGCTTCTCTCAACTTTCGTCAGGAAGGGGTGGTAAATTTTGTTTCCTCTCCGTCATCTGGAGCGGCGAGCTTGTCTAAACGGTTTCCTCTCAAGAAAATGTTTAGAGAAGCTCGGCACTCATTTTTTTTTCAAGACATCAGACATTTATCTGTTCATATCGCTAATTGAAAAATCCGTCGCATCGATATACGTACGCTTCAAATTCTAAACACAGTACGGCACGGCACAAGGAGCTCCCGGCCGCTTAAACGACGGCAATTTCCCAGCTCCGAGCGGGAGCGAGAGCAACGCTTTCCCCCCTTTCCTCAAGAAAAGGGAGATGTCATTTCTATCGGAGACGAGGCATCGCACCCAAAACGAAGCTCGCCGACCACTCCCAGCTCTATCACGACAGCTAACAACAAAATTACACGTACGGGGCGCGGTGAGCAAACGTAAACATTGGCGTGCCAACACAAATAAACAGAGAACTATTCGCCCGACCTCGCCGAGTCCCACGCTTAGAACGGCTGCCAGATCGAATGATGATTGCTGTAGGGGAACGGGCAGGGGCCAGCGTAACGACCCCGGAGGAGTTGTGCCCCGCGCTGCGATATACGACCAGCGTCGCTGTCGGGAACGCGGTTCAGTCTCTACGCCCTTCGGGTCATTCGGAAGGCAGTCCCAATCGTTGTTTACTCCCTTAATGTTAGCCCGTTGGTAATCACGGTTGCGGCTGCAGAAATGGGCGAAAAAGTTGTGGTTGGTAATTTGCTTTAGGCTGTGTGTAGACTGCCGTCCGACGGTACTTTAAGTCCCCCACTAAAGAGACAGCCACCGTTGTTTCGCAAGAAAATGACAAAAAAAATGGCGCATGTGGAACTACTTCGCTCTCTCTGGCGGAACGCAACATAACCTAACAAACCCAAATCAATCATGTAAGACCCCGAAAAGTAATCTGAGCCATGAAAGTTGTAACAAAACAAAATATAAAAAAATAAACGAGGCAGACAGACAGACAAAGAACTTTTATTTTTGGTCCTGAGGAACTACGTTGTGGTTGTATACTTGCGGGCCGCTCCCACGTAGGGACAGGAAGGCCGTGGCCCTCCACCCTTTCGCAGGCCCTCTGGACGGCCACGAGTTGAACAGAGAGGTCGCCGCATTTGAGGGCTTACTCCCAATCCTCTATGTATGTAAACACATCGTCGCGTATTGCAGGGCATTGCCAGAGGATGTGATCTAATGAACAATACACCTCTCCGCAGTCAGGGACAGTGCGGGTCAATGTTGGGCGCAAAATGACTAGACCTACCCCGCGAAGGGAAGGACCCCGTCTGGAGCATTCTCAAGACCGACGACTCAGACCAGAGTGAGCGTTGGATGAGGGGGTGGGTAGATCCTCCGAGAGAAAAGATAGTGACTTACAACCTCGTGAAATGTTAGAAGGAGATCTCTGAACCCCCCCCCCCCCCCCCCCCCCCTGCGAATCTGCCGGGACCGCCGCGGTCAGATAATCCTCGCGCACGGTCATGGACCAACTCGTTGGCGTTGGGAACGTCGGGATGGACGTTGGTCCCCATATGGGCCGGGAACCATTTGATTGTGTGATGTCCAGCGGCCCCCTCACGCCCAAGGACTGCCGCAGCCTCCCGCGAGGTCGATCCCGAGGCAAATGCTCGAACCGCAGCCCGCGAATCCGTAAAGATATTCGGACGCAGTGGGTCCATCATGGCCAAGGCGATGGCGACCTGCTCGGCCACCGCCACGGAGACCTTCCTGACGGAGGCAGAGTTGAGTATCCCAAGAGGTTGGCTCAAACTTCCGGCGTTGGTATCACGATGATAAAAAGAAACTTCTACACCATAGCGAAAGACCTACAGTCATGGACCAATGGAACGCGATAATGAAAATACGAACCAGAAGACACAAACAGCGCGATGTTTAACGCGCGGCTTAATTACGTTGTTACTGCAGAAAGTTCAGAGACGTGGCTTTGCAAATATATCGGTAGCGCGCCATTAGTTCACCTCCACGAGCAACATTTTTCAATTTTGCTTGTTCTGCTTCATATTTTCATGTTCGAATTTAATTAGTTCACGACTGTACTCCATTATGCCATCCTACGACAGCGCCAAACTGGAGCGCCGTTGGACAGCACTCATCTCGCTTACTTTGAGCGACATTTTAAGAATGCTGCATTATAAGGAGGTGGGTCTATCAAGTCGGATAAAGCTTTTAATGCGAAGCTTTCTATATCTCACTGACGGTGTATGTCGTGTTGAAAACGTCCGCGAGTGAAGCGAAAGAAAAAACGCTCGACGCGGTCGGAACCGAACGTGCGTCCCTCGCGTTACGAAGCCGAAGTCCATCCCATTGCGCCGTTCAGACACGGGCAAAGCAGTTTGCATTTGAGAAAGGGTGCACGGACGAGCAATATTAGACAGAAAAATCATGCACCCCTCCATCCAACGACAACAATCGTCGAACACAAAGTTTCCTCATGTGAAACGAAATGGCTAAACGCTCAAGCTCAAATCCGCTCCTGCAACACCATAAATGCTCTGATAATAAACGTCTCTCTCTCTCTCTCTCTCTCTCTCTCTCTCTCTCTCTCTCTCTCTCTCTCTCTCTCTCTCTCTCTCTCTCTTCTCTCTCTCTCTCTCTCTCTCTCGCCCCGATAAGATCAAAAGTCGAAGCTGCGTGCGAGTCAAAGTCAAAATCACAGTCAAAGCCAAAGCTGAATGAGTCACAGTGCGAACTGCGACGACAACCAAAGAAACCCTCCCAAGAAAGCTTTGCGTACAACTATCGTCGTCGTTAGACGGAGGGGGCATGATTCTTTTTTGTAATTCCCAACAAAACAATTCGCGGTGGCAGTGGCCTCACCCGGACATCCAACCACGTGGCAACTTACAGGCATTGCGGATGCTAAAGTGCGCACCTGGAAAAGGTATAGATGGAGTGCTGCCTTTGCCGTGGATTCGTCGACCAGGATAGCGGATATGTGCTTTGACAGCCAAAGGGTAACTGATTTCTACGCAATTCTTGTTGCCGTAAAAAGGCCCGCGTTTGACAGCCCCTACGTTCACCCATTCCTTCTATTAAACCAAAGCTTTCTACCTCTACCAGCCAACACTTCCTTCGCGGCACGCGGGACAAAAAACTCCTAACGCGGCTTAAGAGGGGGAGGGCGGTTTTCACTCACGGAGCACAGTGTAGATGGCGCGGCGAACGCGCGCTATTACCCAGAGTTCCCTGCGCGGCGGCGGGGACCATTTCGTCGGCTTTGTCGTCTGCTTTAGCGACGGTTGTTTTCGGCGTGTGTTGGCGCAGCTTCGCTTTCATTGCGCGCTACCTTCGCACGGCTTGATTAACTTGTTCAACAGCACCTCCTCGTAACCCAGAAACGACGGAAATAAGTGGTCGTACAGCAAAGATACACTAAGGATTGGTTTGCAGGGCGGGAAAACAAAATGTAGAGAGAAGCGCTACCTTTCGCGCACCGCTTGCCACGAATGCGATTCCGTTTTCTAAATTGGTGAATACCAATTCGGTTGTGCTTTAAGAGGTGTTGCAAAAGGCGAAAGTAGCAACTGGTTCTGATAAATAGCGATTATAAGAGTTCCCTCAGCTTTCTCGCAATTCTCAAACTTGCTAAACTAACTAGTAAATAGGAATTACTAAGCTCACATTCCGAATTGTTCCAGTGTCTGCGATTGTGTCGCGCGGTGGTGTAGGCCCGACCTAACACATCAGGATGACTAGGTTCCGCTGTCTCACCCTTCAAAAGACGCTCCTCTCCATCTTCTTTCTGCCGACCTATGGCTGGCCTACAGCGACGACCTCCGCCGCTCTAGCCCGACCGTGGCCGACGCTGCTGCGTTCGGGATGTCGCCCCCGCGAATTCCAGGTGACGGCTGGCCGAATCTCTGGTTTCGCTCTTTGTAGAGCCACGTGTGTGAATTCAAGTGACGTCGCATGGGCAATTGTTGTGGGTGTCATTTAAAGCTTTGCTTTCCAACCACCTTCACAGCGTGGATTGGAGCCAATTTTTTCATTTAAACAATTTGGGACACCTTTCCCAATTTTCTCCCTCCCCTCCTCCACCCCAAGGCGTTTAGCCTCCTCTCTGTATTAGTCATTTATTCTTTAACGCACCACTTGGCCTTTTTAGCATGAAGTGTGCTGCATTCACCACACGACAGTGTAGCTATGCTGTAAAGCCACTCCTAAGCTCCCTAAACGACGTTTTACAATAACGGAAATCAAACGTCTCCCGCCTTTTTCAGCTTGGCGGTTTTAAGAAAAGCAACCTCGCTTTAAATTTGAATTTTTACAGATATCCACTTGTGAGACAAAACTGTGCCGCTGTCTTGCCAAAATGGCTAAACGGTGAAGTACCACCTGAGGAAGTGGTATTATTCAATACCAAATCAAGCGCTTTTGTCTTAACAATCGGGCTTTCAACGACCTTCTTAAAACTTTTCACAGAGCAGCTGTTCTTAGTCGAGGCTTTACGCAATGTCGCTACGCGGTCGCAACGATGCGCCAAGCACGCAAGGGCAAAGCACACAATCAGAAAGCTAAAGAGTTTCGGCCCGTTAAACCCCAAAACTCCATAATCAATCAAAGGACTGCTTAAACGAGACACGTATATAGGCGAAGCATTTCTGAACTAACCTCGTGGCAATGCTTACACTCAGCAACATTGTTGAGCGAAAGGAAAATATTTAGCATATTTGAGGAATAACATGAATACATAAGTGCTATTTGCATTGTTCCTTTAATTAAAAATGCATGGCTGACTGATTTTGGCGATAGCAAGTAAAAAAATACGCTCTGAAAAAAACAAAAAGCGCTCGCGTTGCTCCCTCGTGGCAGCGTTCCAAGTTCAAAAGTAACAAAAGGTTCCAACAGATGGCGCGAGCAGTGGAACACGGCAAAAATGAATTGGCGAGAACGGGAATCGATCTGCCTGCTTTGAGAAGTTCTTTGGTACTTCGACTTGCGATTAGGGAACGCTGGGCAACTTCGCTTTTAACGTCAGCGTTCCCGACGTTAAGTCAGTGAAGCTGGGCTGATTTTAAAAAAATCCCTGCTAAAGATCGGGCTCCTCCGACCCTCCTGCCCCACTGCTGGGGTTGGCCAACTCCTTTTGTCCATTTCATGTTTGTTTTCACGAGCTCATTTCAAGCGAGCTCTGATAAACTGAAAGCAGACGACCGGATGTGACGCAGAACAGTGAATGCAGGGCGTCTGTTTTCTTGCATGTGATTGGTCAGAGGCCTCAGAAGTGCAACTACGTCACGATTGAAACAAACACAACTCAGAATTTCGCCTCTGTTTCCATTTCCTGGAGCAGAATCCCGGGGCTTACGCTCCCCGGCTCGCGCAATTTCAACTCCCTCTGGACCACCTATTTTCTGTACCTCACAACGCACGTGCTTTAAACATGGAAACTTAAAGGCTTTCATACTAAAAGTAAAGCTTAGAAGCAATATACCCGAACCTCAAATGTCCCGCGTCTCTGCAACTACGACCGCAGCAGTCCTGCCAGACGCCTGTTTGCGCCGGGCATCCACTCGAAACCCCTCCAGCGCGCGTTATTTTTTCGTCGTACAGCAATCTCGAACACCGTCATCGAACCGTACAAGTTTCTGGCGTAACGAATAAATGAATAGCGATCGCACAAGACGCTGTTACCAGGCGACCCTCTCCGCGGTGAGACACGCTGCCCCAACGTCACGGCCGAAAAAACGAAACATCCGAGCCCCCCGAGGCCGCATTGCTACTGAGTTGTCCGAACGAAGAGCAAAACGAGAAAAAGAACGGTAAGAGCAACGTTAGGGCGACGCGCAACGACAAAAGATAGAGAGATATAAAAAAAGCAGCGAGTCCGGACGGACCAGAAGCGTCGGGCACCCGATACGAATCAATCGTTTCGCTGGCATTTGGGCGCGACCCGTGTGTGGTTGCTCATCCGAACCCGCATACGAATGGACGACGTCGGGGGTTCAGACTGGCGTACGACTCCGTCCGGGCACCGACGCTGCTGTCGCCGGGCGAGGACGCAGCAGGAAAACAAGCCATTCGGCCAGAGGGTCGTTCCGACGGAGAGCTTTAGGAAGTGGGGAGGTTGGGATATTGAATGAAACTCAATACACGGCGCTCAGGGGTCCAACGCAGATGTTGAAGGAACAAAAACGTAGTCCTCCGAGCAGTTCGACGTAAAGTTATAGGCCTTTTTGTCGTGTCAGAATATATATATATATATATATATATATATATATATATATATATATATATAATATAATATATATATATAGAATAGTCAGAAAGTTCAAAAATCCTTCACGTTACAGAGCGCGGAAAAGCTAGATAATCTAGTAAATAGTAAAGAGACACACGAGAAGGAAGTTAAAATAGCAATAGCAAAGTTGTAACGACGATTAATTAATCGAAAGGGTTTAGGGGCGGACTCCCTTCGTCTCCTGAAAGTCAGAAAAACTTTTACTTTAGTTTGTAAGATCTTCCGTGGCTCTTGTCGTCTTAACGTGATATCTATTATTATTTCTAATATATCTTATATATAATATATATATATATTTATATATATATAGGAACAAAGTTTTCCTGGACGCCGGTAGAATATACACAAAAATTGTTTCGACCACGGTAGAAAAAGATTTGATTGATTGTAGGGTTTAACGCGCCGACGCAACGTAGGCGATGAGGCGCGCCGTAGTGGAGGGCTCCTGATTAATTTTGACCACCTGGGGATCTTTAACGTGCGCCGAAATCTCGTACACACGGGCGTTTTTGCTTTTCGCGTCCATCAGAAAAGTGGCCGCCGCGGCCGGGAATCGAACCCGCGACCTCGTGCTCAGCAGCAGGTAAAAAAAGAGAAACAGATTTAATAACGTTTCGGCCGAGGGACCGGCCTTCGTCAATACAGTGATTCAGATAACTGTATCTGACGAAGGCCGGTCCCTCGGCCGAAACATTATTAAATCTGGTCTGTTTTTACCGTGATATATATATATATATATATATATATATATATATATATATAATTTTAGCGCAGAGGCAGGTAACAGCATCGACGTGGCAAGCGCAGATACGTCGGAAGAGACGTCGAAATAAACGTTTAAGTCGTCTGTGATGTCCGCGAGGATTGAGGGTTGTCGTATTTGTGTGCGTGTATGTATGTATGTATGTATGTATGTATGTATGTAATGTATGTATGCGTGTATGTATGTATGTGTGTATGCATGTATGTGTCCGTGCGTGTGTGCGTGCGTGCACGTATGTATGTGCGTCCGTATTTAGGTACGCCTACAGAGGGTGAGCCAGGGGGAGAGCGACACCTTGCAACCGCTATAACGGTTGTTTGTACCACACACAATTTTTATTTAGAAGCTTCGACTCAAAGTTCGGGGTAAATGTAAACGAAAAATAGTGCGGCAGATAATGTCAAAATATTTATTGCATTAACCTGAGCCGTCAGGCTGTGGCATTTCCGTCCGGAGTTTGTCGATCATAGCACATCAATTGCATGTTTCGGTTCCGACCGGTATACGAATCAACATTCTGACACGTATGAGGTTACGTTCGCTTATTTCGTAAGACCCGCCGAGGTAAATATCGGTGGCGAAGACGTTTTTTTTTTTTTGCTGTACGACGTGGCTGATACGGTGGCGAGATCACTTTGCCCTTCTTTTTTTTTTTTTTTTAATAGGCGGAAAAACGAGAACGCGCCTCCGAAAATTCGAGATTTCTGTGCAACAGCTCCAGGCAGTTTTTATTCCTCTAGCTCTCCCCAACCGCACCCTTCGGGAGTGAAATGTTTCCTGCGTAGCGTTAAACCTAACATGACCTTTTTTTCCTTTATTTTATTTATGAAATAGAGTGGTTCTAATGGAAGAACCACACCCAGTGAGTCAGAATATTTCTCGCTTGTTACGCCTCGTGTGAATTTCACTCGCCGTTGACAAAGTTCGCGTTCAGCGGGGTTATATCAGGGCTGTTCTTATGGCGATCAGGAAACAAAGAAAAAGTGCCATTCCACTCTTTGAGGTGGTTGAGTAGCGGAGGTATTTGTGGGTTTTTTGGTTGGCCACAGATTTCCGCTCAACCCGCGCCAGCAATTCGTTCAGAAGGCGGCCGACGTGTTGCGTTTTCCGCCTAGCGGCATTCGGGTCCCCGCGGCTTGGCGAAGGCGGCCCGATCGTCGTCGATGGTTTCCTTCCGCCACCTTCGTGCTCAATTCCACCTGCTTCTTTATGAGTGGGCCTCACTGTGCAACACAGTGTGGGAAAACCAGCCAATGAAGATAAACCTTATGTCGACCTCAATGAAGTCGGCTTGACCGCTGAATAGAAATCCGTCGCTGGGAAGACATATATTTCCTGGGTCAATATACGCCAATCGGCGGAAGCGAACAGGCGGCCAAAAAGTGAGGTTGCGCCAAAGTGCGCACCCAAAAAAAAACGAGGGGGTATGGGGGCAGGCCTATACAGCTACGCTGTAAGCATGCCAGCTTGCATTGTTTTTTGCGCTCAGTTGTCATGTAGCAGTGTTCTCATCTTCCTCAACTCTCTCTCTCTCTCTCTCTTTCTCTATTTATATCTCTCTTCTATATATATATATATCTATCTTTTATATCTTAAGGAATCTCGTAGAAATACACGTACTAGTTGGCAGTCAGTAAACCTCGAAACAAGGAGTTGGAGGTCATAAAAGATAAAAATTGCGAACAGAATAGGAAAAGGGGCTGTTAAAAAACAGAATAAGGGTGGCAGTCAAGAAACCTCAGAAAGCAGGGGAAATGTGTAGGTCATTGAAACGATAAAGAATTTGGAAAGGCACAACAAAGTCGCTTTTTCCGGGGAGCGGGAATCGAACCCCATACCCCGTTCCCGTCCCGGTAAAACGGCGGATTATTCTCGGAGGCTCTTTTTAATTATCCCTGATCAAAGAGACGACATACATCATTCGGCAACAATAACCTTTCAAACGTCCATGCACCATAGATCAGAATGCAAGCCTGATATATATATATATCATATATATAATATAGGTTAAATAACTATAATATAATGATTGGAGTAGAAAACTGGAAACAAGGAGAATGGTGGCATGAAACGAGATTTTTTGGTAATGGTGAAAAAAGCCGGGTGGGATCGATCCAACCTCCAGAATCAAAGGGTATTTGGGGTCTGGTTAGAACCCGGGAGCATTTTACATTTTTTCTGATCAAAAATCTCAGTTTGAAAAATTCCCGCCCGTGGTGTCCGAGATCGAAACAGATGAAGATCCGAAACAGATAAGAATTTTTTGAGTAAAACAAAAGTGGTGAAAAATGCCCGCCGGGTGGGATTCGATCCCACGACCTCCAGAATCGCACCAGACCGGTATTCTGGAGGTCGTGGGTTCGGATCACACCCGGCGGGCATATTTTCACCACTTTCTTTCTGACTCAAAAATTCTATCAGTTTCTATGACCTACCGCATTCCCCCCTTTTCCCCCCTTTGCTTTCCGAGGTTTTCTTGACTGCCAACCCTTATTCTATATATATATATATACTTATTCATCTCTCTCTCCATCTCCCTCTCTCCCCATTACTGTAATTCCCCACCAGAACAGACATATATTAGCGTGTACCACGGAGTACCTTTCCCTTTCTTCGCCCGTTCTTTACGTCACCCTTCTCTTTTTCCCTCCGCGTCTTACCATCCCTTCTTGCCGTTTGTCGGGTTCCCATTTTCTCGGCCCTTACTCCCCGGCGGTCGCAAGAGCACGCAGCGAAGCGCGCATCCTGCTTCGGCTGCCTGCATCTTCGCCCCACGGAGAACGGTAAACAGTCGAGCTTCTGAAGCATCGCTGCATCATCCTAAGCAGACAGGGCGATTCGCTGCATGCCCGCGACCGTCCAAGTGAAACAACGAAACAAGAGCGCCGAACGAAGTCAGTGCCATCCGACGCCGCAACAACAAAACAGAGATCTCCGAAGCGCGATATCGACGGCGCCTCGTCATGCCGCGGAAACGATACAAGACGCCAGCGCAACGGGATTACGGCAAACTAATTTAAAGAGAACGTGCGCATACTGTTTCACGTGCTGTGGGGACAACAAGAGGTGGGGGGGGGGGGATGATACGCTACAAGGCGTACTGTCCAGGGGACGCTGAGCAGAGTTAATAAGCAGTTGCGTCACTGCGTCATTTATTTCCTGGTACAATGCCTAGTGCGAGGCTTCGTTCGCGGCGTGCATAATTTGCATTATTGCATACGAATGAACGTCCCGTACACAGCAAAAGACATGGAGAGGGGGATAAGACGCCTGTTGTGGTGTTGAACTGGGCGAGGGAGCCACGCGCTAAGCTTTAGGATGCGAGAATGACGACGTCAGTTTATCAAGTTTAGGACGCTTTCTTGTGCCGGTTATTGGCCTTCCGATTACTTAGCGCTTCTGCAGCGGCCCCCAATCGCCAACCAATATCTATTCGTAGTTGTACCCGGCGTTCCTACGGCATCCGTCAGAAGCGGTATCTGCGATGAGAGCGAGCTACCAAAAGTAATGGCTGCGCCAGCAAACGGAGGAGCACATAGGGGTCGTAGAAAAGGATCATTGGGCGCTTAGCCTAGCACGTTTATTTTATCATCGACCGTGCGTGCACGTTCTCCCTGTTTATTTGCCGAGCACTATCCAGTCAACTACAGCGCGACTACATCTCCTTGACGCTGGCTCATCGCCTACTTATTCAAGGGTATACCGATGCCAATTAGCGGTATATGCAACGCGCTCGGATACTTTCCGTGCGACCTTCACACGTGCCGTCGGTTCCACACCACCTATACACAAAGAGGACCTCTGTAGTGCAACATTATTCGGACGCTATTCCGTTGATGTGAGCGAATACACCGTACATTCCGTCAGCTCCAAATTCCGGAAGAAGGCGTGACTACGCAACGGAACATCGGTGGTGATAAGGCGTAACGCGCGAGTCCATGGCCTTCTTGCCTCTTGAACGTGTTTATCCTACTTCATTTTGAGACGTCGTGAAGAAGTTAGGTTCTTGTTTTAGCACGTGGATGACGTGCAAGGAACAACCACCACCACACCATGCTGAGAAAGCCTTAGGAGTGAGGGCAATCGCCTTATTCCGCGTAGACGAGCGGTTGGACGTATCCTGTTCCGTTGACGCCATCACGCAGTTTTCTTTTTAAATGGGAGGAGGAGGGGGGAGGTTCAAAGAAATCTACGAAGGATGGTCTGCCTTCAAGGCTTTCTTTTTAACTAAGGGGTGTCGGCGCAGCGTGCGTGCGGCAAAAATTGGACGAGGTGGGCGTGCATTTGGAGGCATCTGCTATATCTCTGCTATCGACCTCTCCGGCCACTCGTGAAACAAGAGCACTCTGTGTCGTGTAAGCTTTTTGGTTGTATTACCCGATTTTTCGCAAGGTGTAATAACGGTGATGAAATCTCGTACTTAGGACTGCGCAGAAGTTCAAGGTTGTGTTCGATCTACCTGCGTGAAGAAGGTGTGGCCTTTTTTTTTTTTTCGCTCAATGTTGCTGCAAAAAAGGGATTTGAGTTTTCTACTGTGAATTCTTAGGCAAGCAGAGAGCACGCGAGAAACTGAAGGAGAAGAGGCAGTACTGCGCTGTATGAAATGAGAGCGACCGCTTCACACTACGTAGAGTAATCAACTCGCTACTAGACAAGGTTTATTTGAACCGTTCCTGATACCCAGCACGCGTAAAAAAAGTAACTGCCCTTCCACTCTGGGAAGATGGATGGCCGGCGACGCTGGGCGCAGTGCGGCTAGTGCGCTAAACAAAACCCGGGTGTTTGTAATTTGCTATTGAGCATACTACCTAGCTAATTAGTCGAATGAAACTTGGCAGGACTGGAGTTTTAACTACAAAGCTGTTTGCCCCATCATTAGAGTTCCATGTCTGATTAAAACAAAAACCAAGAAAATGCCGAGCGCACGAGTGTGCGCGCCCCGCGACGACCGGCCAGCGTTCCCGGCGCACGTTTCTCAAGCCAACCATGCCAACTTACCGAGAATGGCAAAAAAAAAAATCCAGTGCTCGCCGTAATCGTGGCAAGACTTGCTGGGAACGAGAAAGATTGATTGATTGTAGGGTTTAACGCGCTGACGCAACGCAGGCGATGAGGCGCGCCGTAGTGGAGAGCTCCGGATTCATTTCGACCACATGGGGATCTTTAACGTGCGCCGAAATCTCATGCACACGGGCGTTTTCGCTTTTAGCCTCCATCAGAAAAACGCCCGCCGCTGCCGGGAATCGAACCCGCGACCTCGTGCTCAGCATCGCAACGCCTCAACCACCGAGCCACCGAGGCGGGTGGGAACGAGAAAGACTCCAGCGTTCACTGTAATCGTGGCAACGCTTGCTCGGAACGAGAAAGACCCGTCATGGCGTACGCCCCTCCAAGGTGATGTCAAATGATTATCACTTCCTAAAAATAGAGGAGAACTTCACACTTATAGCACAAATGATAGAGTGAAAGTCGAAGGTCGTTGCGGCAGTGATGAAGAAGCAAATGGGCGGCAATCGCGGAATTAAACCGTCGTTGTGGTCGTGGAGGTTGCGTACAGATTCGCTACCTTCAAGTCTTACGCATTAGTGTGAGCTTCCTTCATCTTTTTTTTTTTTCTAGGGGACAAACACGGGGCTGTCCATTTTCCTTCCCGGCGTCGTGGGCATCTTACTGTCTGAGTAACACACCAACAAAAACCGCTCGACCACGGATGAAAACGGTCGAGCCGCTTCTGGCCGTGAGACGTCCATGTTTGAAAGAAGGAAAGAATACATTTTTTCGTCCATCGGGATCAGGTATTGGGGGTGGAGGAGGCCCACAGGGCCGCCGCGACCGCCAGGGCCCGGGTGGTGGTCAGGACTTGGCCTGACTCCCCCGGGTCACGCAACATCTGCTCCCAGAGGACAGAACGGGTACGTCAACGGTGAGCGCGCGAAGCCTGCCTGTGCGTGCATGTCCCCATTTCCCCCCCCCCCCTTCCCACCACCACCAAATGCTCGCATAAAAGTGGCACGGGTTATAGAGGGTGTGCGTGGCGATCAGTATACACTACTCCGAAAAGGGGCGGCTGCGGTGTAGGGTAGTCTGTAAATGTATACTCTCCCTGGATGGATATATGCTTTACTGCACAATCCAGATTACAAAGATTAAGCTTACACCGATCTCCTTTATGTCGGCATCACTTCTAAACATAAATGTATTGCTGGGAAAACATTTTTCCAGTGGCAATATGAGACATCAAAAAACGAAGGCCTTCAGGCCTTTTTTTTTTTTATGAATTTTTTCATACATTGAAGAAACGTTCCTCAGTTTTCGCTCCACACGGGCGCTAAAAACTGGGAAATTAGACGTACACAGCTTCGCTGTAACCAAGATTGAAGGCGCTTTGAGGTGGAGACGGTAAACGAGAGCGTTGTTCGTAATGCTCACAAGATAGAGGACCCCGGCTGCCATCTGTGCTATTCATCGTGATGACACAACTCTCGAAATTGGACGACTACAACTGCCGACTGAACCGAAGTCTTGTCGATGGGCCGCATCCGATGCCTTAGATAATGCAGCAATGCGCCAAGGTGCCCTATTGTAGCGAACAATCCAAGAGGATCTACACAGCCCGTGCACCGGTGTCGCACACGCCATAGCAGGCTGCCTGGTTGCAAAGCGCTTTCACGAAAGATGGGTGTCAGCGGCTGGCTTCAATCCTGTAGAGATTGTGCGGAAAGCTGCCCTTGCGAATGAAAACCATTGGATGTTTAAGCACAAAATCCTGGCGACATCCCGGATTTATCAGCAAAGCTACCGCAACTCATTGCACTCGAAACCTAACCCTCCTCAACCCCTGAATGGCCAGACCCATGTGCGGAGAGCAATGCGTTTCCGCTCGCGTTTTCCATCTGCAGAAACCGTTCCGGCAGCGGTGGGGAACACGAATAAACGCTACAGAGACCGGTCTTGGAGAGGAGAAAAAACGCGAGCGGAAACGCGTCGCTTACCGCGCATGTGTTTCGCCTTTAACGCATTCATTTCAACCCCTCCGGGCTGTCCGTCCGTCCTTCGGCTGGCAAACAGCGGGGCCAATCTCGGGCTTAATGGTGTTTGTGCCGCGTGCAACATTCAGTATAGCCACGATCTCCCCTTTGAGCGGAAATAGACTCGACGTGATCCGGCGGTGCGCGGAGTATTGACGGAAGAAGCGACGGCCGGAAATAGAGGCAGCCATGCCTGTCGCGTGCGAGCGCCGCATTACATGCCGTGCTTACATGGGAAAGCCAATAACAGCGGTCGCGCCAAGCCTCCCCCTCCCTTTTCCTCCTCCTCCGGATTTTCTCTTCATTGCGCTCTTTCGTGCGCGTGGCGCCAAAACGGTCGCTCACCGCGATTAAGCTGCGCCCACATCATTAACGGCAAGGGTCGCTTCCAAAACAGACGACTTTCGCACGCGCGCGCCCTAATTATTGTTTTCCGTGCCCCGCTGTTCTAATTTTGCTGCTGCTGCCTTTTGTGTGCGGTCAGTGCACTGCGTTACTTTGGTTTTATTTTATTTTCTTTTTAGAAAAAAAAACAGCAGCATTCACACATCGCTCCGAACCCCTTGGGATATCGAATGGTCTCATGCAGGCTTTTAAATTATTTGTGACGTCTTTTATGACGCACTGATTAGTGCTTAATTTTGGCTAAATTATTAAGTAGAGTTGAACCCTTCTAATTATATTTAATGATACGTATTTGTCACTGTCAGCCATTGGTATTCTCCATAGCTTAATTATTTAAAGTACTCAGCGAAAAAAAAAGAAAACCACGTGCGGAGACTGAACTGTGTAGGAGAAATGCAGTGACAGAAACAGGAAAGGAAAGGAAACGATATACACAAGAAATGTATAAGATAGATGAAAGCATGTACCCTAACCGGGATCCGAACCTAGAACCTTCTGGTAGCGCCTCTAATGCTCTGCTAATTGAGCTGCACGGGCCGATGTATTCACCCGTATTTTTATATTAAATACTTGTGCATGAAACTGTATCCAATTCAGGGGAGTAGTGGCACAAATTCGTGCGATTGACAAATTTAGGACCTGTAGTCGTTATATACATGTAAATTTAGATGTTTAGTAGCGTGATAATTGCTAAGAAAAATCGAAAGATAAAATACGACCACAGAAAACCATTCTGGTCACGCCGCCTTGAAAGCTTACTTGCTCGCACCACAGGGGTGTGTGCAGAGAAGCCTTCTGTGCGGCTTTTGAGTATTTCTACCAAGGAGGTTTAAAAAATTACTACCTCCTCGGTTTATACATTGAAGGACAGCGGAACGGCAGAGACAGCGGAGGACAGCCGACGCTGAGTATTTACCTGCACGGTTATTTCTCGTTGTGTCGGGTTTTTCAGCCGAGATAACGCGTAGAAAGCTGGTGCAGTGTGATAGCTGTCCGCGGCAAGTAGACGCAGAGGAGCTTCAGCGGGATGGCGGTGAGGCAGACGAAGGGGCAAGTACAGTCGAAAGCTTTATGACAGTAAACACGGGAGCGCGTGCCGCTCAGTACATGCAGAGCGGTCTGGCGATGAGATGACGAACTTTCGTAGTTCGTACAGGGCGGATCCACTCCACGAAAACGGTTGATTGCGCTGTTGTCTGCTGCGCTAACTACGTTAGATAACTGGAAACTATTCCAGAGAATACTTGTGCCGATGAGGGGCTTTTCATCAAGCGCGAAACCCAGCGAACGCATTAAAACGTTTGCTTTTCTCTTCCCGATTGGGTGATAAAAAATGCGTTATCTCCCGTGAAGTAACTAACGCAGCAGGCAGCCGCGCGATAACGCGCTTTCAGGGAGTGCGGCCGCTAAACGCACAAACTGCGAGAGCGCGCTAGCCTCTCACCAGAGCGCTCTGCATGTATTGAGCGGCACGCCCTCCCGTGTTTACTGTCATAAAACTTTAGACTGTACGTGTCGTTTATGCTTAGTGGTGTCTCGGCTAGAACGCGTAGAAGCGGATAACTCAGGGTTAGCTACACGAGTTGCAGAACTGGAGGCAGCGCTAAGTAACGAACGTGACGAACGGAGGGCCGTTGAGGGAAAGTTAGATACAGCTGAGAGGAAGCTAGAAAGGAGCGTCATTTCGCCAACAAATGACGAACACCTCGGCCCATGCAGCGTAAGGGAAGCATGCACCGAGGTGACACACGGGGTGGAAGCAACGAAAGGCAACAGCTACTCCCACGTGCTGCAAGATAGGCCAGCAAAACCAGTCGATAAGCCGGGTACCAGTAAAGAGCAGCACGTGGCAGATAGCGCGGTAATCATAGCGGGAGATTCTAACAAGAGGAGCAGCGCTGCCATAGTGGAAAGGGTAAAGGGGGATAAGCGTGTGAAGGTGGGGTGTTTCCCCGGTCAAACGATGCAGACGGTGATGACTCGAGCGAAGGGGCAGCTGGCCTTGTCCAGTATAGCTAGAAACCTCGGGTGATTGCCGCTGGGCTTAACGATGTTCTCAAGGGAGAGGAGAGAAAACTTGGCCAGGAGATAGCGAAGGGGGTAGATGACCTACGGGCGACGGCCCTAAATGTGCTCATTGCAGCCTGCACCGTGCCGGAGGTGACAAAGCAGGGCGTGCACACCGAACGGGCAGTACTCACCGCTAACAGCGAGATGCGGCAGGGAACTTGGGCTTGAAGTGATAGACGTGAACATGGTAGTGGGAAGCATTGGACATAGTCAAGCTTTTCAGTGGGACGGGATTCACTTCAGCCCCAGGATAGAAAAGAAGGTGGGGTGGCGCTTAGGTGGGAGAGCGGTAGCTTTTTTAGGGGGCCTCGCAAAGCTAAGGAAGGCAAACTAGGCGACAATGGGGAAGCGAGGGACACATGCACACTCAACGCTGGGAGGCAGGCAGCCAGGCCTAGAGCTAACCGAATCACCTACAGACATAACTGAGAACGTTGACAGAAGCGATTTAAGTGGACACAATAGAGCGAACAATTTTGTAAAAGACAAAAATAGACCCCGTAAGCGGAAAGGGAAAAACAAATGCAATAAATATTTAATCAACTACACAAATATGCAGGGAGGCAGAAAACCTGGTAAGTGGGTAGAAATTCAAAAGCAACTTGAACGGGAAGGAATGGACGTGTACGCTTTAGCCGAGACTCACCTCCGAGAAGTAGAAGCCCCACCGGTCATAGACAACTATGGCTGGGATGTTGCAACAGGACCACAAGAATGAAGAGAGGGGGAGGTGTTGGCATGCTCATTAAACAAGGTACCGACTGGCAGAGAGTACATGAAAGCTGTAAAGAGCATCTATGGGTTAGAGGCACCATAGAGGGGGGGAAATACATGATTAGGAGTGGTGTATCTGTGGACCGGAAGTAGTGCTAGGGAGGAAAATGAGGAAATGGTAAACTGTTTGAGAATAGATATAAACGACTTCAAAGATTCGGGTGAAATAATCTTAGTTGGATATATGAATGCCCACATAGAATGTTTGGATGGATACACAGACCACAATGGTTTTCTAGTGATAGATCTATGTCAGGAAAACGGGCTTGTAATAGTAAACACGGAAAGCAAGTGTGACGGACAAATAACGTGGGAAAGCTGTAACAGACAGTCCAGCATAGAGTATAGTCTAGTATCCGAGACGGTATACGAAAGGTTGCGGGAATTGAGGATAGATGAAAATGGAACAGACAGCTTAGGAAGCGACCACAAGCGGCTTACCTTGCACTTTGGAGGCGCGACCCGGACAAATTTAGAAATAGGTACAACCGGAGGAACCAATTTGAACAATGAGCAGTTAAAGATCATCGCTGATAGGATGGAAAATGAAATCAATAAGTACCCGGAGAAAGATTGGGAGCACGACGAAATGATCGCGTTCATAAAGCATACGATCAACGAAGCCAAGCAACGAAACCGGTGGAAAGGGAAGAGAGAGCCGAGAAGCTGGGGGATTAAGGAATTAAAAGAGGCTATTCACCAGCGAAAAAAAGGCGTCGACAGAGCATAGAGAGGTAAAAAGAACTGGTATGGAACCTGAGGTAGTGAAGGAAAAATGGGATATACACCGGGAAAAGAAACTAGAAGTGCAGAAAATGGTGCAAGCAAAGATCAAGCAGAAAAGCGAACAATGCATGGCAGAAATGCGGAAGAAGGACAAAAGCGCACCTAAGAAGTTTTGGAACCCAGAAACGATATCCATCAAAAATTCTTGATTGATGAGGAGGAGAAACGTTTAGAAGGAGAGCACGTGTTGGCGCATATTCATTGAGTGATTAGTGAGAAGTTTAGGGAAATAGAGGTAGGGAAGCCTCCACGGATAACATCAGCGCCACACAAGACTGCGGAAAGGGAAATAATTTTGAGCAACCTTGATTCGAAAAAGGCAGAGCAAAAGGTTTCCCCCCCCGACAGCAGTGGGGCCGTACGGGATACCAATGCAACTGGTAAACCGGCTTGGACCTTAAACTAAGGAATCGTTCATGAGGGAAATAGATAAGGCGATACAAACCAAACAAATATCGGAGGACTCGATAGAAAATAGGATGAATTTAATATATAAAAGCAGAGGCAACAAAGCCAGTGTTGATTCATACAGACCACTCACAGTAACGTCAGTGGTGTATAGATCCGTAAAGCACGCGATAAAATCAAAAATTCAAGCATGCATGGAAGAAAATGAAATACTTGGGGAACTTCAGAATGGATTTAGACAAGACGGGCGATTGGATGATAATTTGTTCGTGATAACGCAATGCATTGAAATTGCGAAAGCGCCGAATAAACCATTATGGATTACGTTCTTGGACATTAAAGGGGAATATGACCACGTAAACAGAGAACTGTTGTGGATAATGCGCAAACTCCAGGGATTAGATCACGAGTTAATACAGTTCCTTATAGCAATCTATAAAGACAATAGAGTGCACCTTACATGGAAAGGACATAAATGTGCCCAGCAGGTCAACATCCATCGGGGACTGAAATAGGGATGCCCTTTGAGCCCAATACTGTTTACAATTTACATGGCAGGGTTTGAAAAGAAACTGGAAGAAAGTCAAGTAGGGTTCAGCCTAACCCATATGCTGCAAGGCGAAGTGGTACAACAGCGTATACCGGGAATGTTATACACAGACGACATTGTTCTTTTAGCTGATAACCAGACCGATATGCAACGGCTAATAAATATTAGCGGCCAGGAAGCCACCGACCTCGGGTTAAATTTTAGTGCCAAAAAACAGGAATAATGGTTTTCAATGACGTTACCACTGACGCAGTGTTTATCCAGCAAGGCGAATTACCCAGAGTGAAGGAATATAAATATTTAGGAGTGTGGATAAACGAAGGGGATAACTACTTAAGAACTCACGAGGAGCAACTTAAGGGTAAGGGAAAGCGAAACGCAGCTATAATGAAGCATAGAGCTCTATGGGGCTATAACAAATGTGAAGTAGTGAGAGGAATGTGGAAAGGAGTAATGGTTCCGGGTCTCACATTTGCGAATGCTGTACTCTGCTTAAAATCAGACCTTCTATCAGGCCTTGAAGTGAACTACTTGAAGAGCCACTGAAACCCTCCTCCTTCCATCTAGCGGGTGTGGGTGGAGTCAGCGGCCCTCGTTGACCAGCTGGCCACGGTTCTTCTGGCAGAAGAATAACAATAGGTACCACTCTGACCAGAAATAAAGTCTTCTCTCTCACACACACGCACTGAAAGGCAATGCCCAGACCCACTTGGGCAGAAGTTACAGAAGCGCAAACTTTGCTTCGCATAACATCACCCATCTTCCGCGTAAGCTTTGCTCAGTGGTGAGCAAGGCGCAACGGACGGCCTGAGCAGGCGCCTCGCAGTTGCAGATTCCGCGGTTAATTTAAACTGTGCTTAAACGGAAACAATACACGCGAGAGGGAAAGGTACAGACACGAACTCACGCACGCGCGGGACAAACACACACGCAAACTCGTAACGCCCTGTCAGCTGCCCAAGGCCATGTTTGTCTTCCCATTCCTCTCATTATTTAATCAGCTTCACGAATCTTCTTTTTCTTTCATGATCCGATGACGTGCGTGCTGTCAACAGTACCCGTACCCTTCGGACCTGCGACCCGAAGGCAGGGTACCTCCGTCACGGCGCGTTAAACGCTGTTGACCGAACTCTCCGCCTGGACTTTCCCGGCCGCCTGACCCTTCGTTCCCTTTAACCATCGCCTCGTGCACCGACTATGCGCTGACCTTTCCCTCCAAACCTCGTTTCGTCGGCTTCTCCCTCGACACCCTCGCCCACCCGATCCGCTCTTCATAAATAAGTCCGCGTGGTAGCACACGCGTTAAACTACGTCGTCCCACGCCATCTTCATTGACACCCTCTACGTACCAGAGAGCCCTCTCACCAAAACAAAAGTGAAGTAGCATCGTTATTTTTCCGCTCAGTTTATTCATACCTCAGTCGTAGCTCTTCCGTCTTTGTGCTTTCTCATTTTGAGTAGTTTGTAAGATAAAGAAAAAAAAACAGCGATTAGACGCACTTGGCGAAGCGAAGAGGTGGCCTTCGTTATCTAGAAGGTGTTGTCTGCGAGAACAAAGCGGCCAGCAAAGCAAGGGGTTGGGAACAGCGCGCGCGATAATGAATAGGCAAAGAGCGAGCACGCAGGGGAACACTGCAAGAGTGTATGCGCGGCCACGAATGGGGGAGGGGGCAGCGGTGGTTTGATCACTAGAGCGACACGATGAGACTGTGCGCGCGACCTGCGCTCGCGCGAGTAGGCCTCGACGTCGTCGACGACCCCGATTTCTCGGGTCAGCGATAACGGAAGGGAAAGAGCAGAAATAATGCGCGTGCCGCTTCGGCGAAATTAACGAAAATAAGGGGGGAAAAAAGGAGGGCTAACGATTCGCCAGAAAGCCTTCCTCGGCAAAGGGCAAAACACGTGTGCGGAGGACGACGCAATTCCGCCCGCGTTTTCCCTGAACGACAGGCTTTTCCACCAGGGAGGCGGGAACAGAAAGGTTTAATGAGGTTTTATGACGTTGGCCTCACTTACGCCGGGGCTTGCATACTTCAGATTGGGGTGAATGCAATGAGGCGAAAGAAAAAAAAAGAGAGGAGGGGGTGATGAGTTAAAAGCTAATAAATGAGACGGAACACAAAATTCAATAAAATCGGAGACGAAAAAAAGTGTCACTAACAGGGGAAAGAAATCTGAGGGTTGAAGAACCTCGGACAATCCTGAAACTTAAAAAAGAATGCTGTAGGACTATTCGTCGGAAGACAATTCGTAATAGGGCAATTTGTCGAAATGACGATTCGTCGCTTCGACGTATGTGTTCAAAAAATTGTGAACTGAGCTATTTGGTACTGGGTAATTCTACTACTGCACGAAACAACACACTGAGGCAAAGACATAACGCGGGCACAGTGCAGACTATTAACACAATTTTATTGAGGAAGCTAGCAACCTGTAATAAAAGAAAAACAGGCATACTGCGCTGGAGTTGTTCTTGATTATGATAATTGATGAGGCTTCATATTACCAGAAAAAAATTAAAAAGAGACCTACATTTTATCTTCTTCAATTACTACTAACACTATACTCTTAGAGCAGGGACAAAAACCTTTTTAATCCCAAGATACTTATTTTTTCTGTTACGGGTGGTAACTGTCCAAGGCGATATTCCCCTCTCTGCGTTTCGTACACCAGCATTCTAATCTTCTTTTCGTCGCCTCGACAGCCTTGAAGTTAATTCCTCGTGTGCTACCCTTAAATACTAGGGCTTCTGGAAGCCGAATATTTCCCTCGAGATTTGGATGGATACCCTCGCATTTTAACACTATGTGCCGCATAGATTCTTTTTTTTTTTTTTTCGCAGACCACGCATGCCCCATCATTTTGTGTATACTTCCCCACAAAGCTCTTAGTTCGCAAGCACCCTACTCTAGCCTCAAAAGGCAAAGCACTGCCTGCGAATCATCGTAGAAGTTTTCCTTTCTGGTGTCTCATTTCTCAGCCCTGTACATCTCTAACGACGTTTTAGCTTCCATTTTGTCTCTCCATTTATTCGTTTCAATCTGCCTTGCCTCTTTTTTGGTTACCTTGGCTGTCTTGGATTCTCCACTGTTCTTTCCGTATTTCATCGTTAGCCTTGCTTTTCAGTATAGGTACCTAAAACCTTAGCTGCCCACCTTCGTTGATCCATTGCTCTCAACCTCATCTCAAAACATATTTTACTCTGCGCTTCTCTAACTTCAAACGACGCCCAGCCCATATCTCCCTGTACTGCTTCGTTAGTTGTTTTTCCATGCGCGCCTAAGGCCAAACGGCCTACCGTTCTCTGGTTCACTTCAAGGCCTGATAGAACGTCTGATTTTAAGCAGAGTACAGCATTCGCAAATGTGAGACCCGGAACCATTACTCCTTTCCACATTCCTCTCACTACTTCATATTTGTTATACCCCCACAGAGCTCTATGCTTCATTATAGCTGCGTTTCGCTTTCCCTTACCCTTAAGTTGCTCCTCGTGAGTTCTTAAGTAGTTATCCCCTTCGTTTATCCACACTCCCAAATATTTATATTCCTTCACTCTGGGTAATTCGCCTTGCTGGATAGACACTGCGTCAGTGGTAGCGCTATTGAAAACCATTATTCTTGATTTTGCTGAGCTAAAATTTAACCCGAGGTCGGTGGCTTCCTGGCCGCTAATATTTATGAGCCGTTGCATATCGGTCTGGTTATCAGCTAAAAGAACAATGTCGTCTGCGTATAACATTCCCGGAATACGCTGTTGTACCACTTCGCCTTGCAGCATATGGGTTAGGCTGAACCCTACTTGACTTTCTTCCAGTTTCTTTTCTAACCCTGCCATGTAAAGCATAAACAGTATTGGGCTCAAAGGGCATCCCTGTTTCAGTCCCCGATGGATGTTGACCTGCTGGGCGCATTTCTGTCCTTCCCATGTAAGGTGCACTCTATTGTCTTTATAGATTGCTATAAGGAACTGTATTAACTCGTCATCTAATCCCTGGAGTTTCAGCATTCTCCACAGCAGTTCTCTGTTTACGTTGTCATATGCCCCTTTAATGTCCAAGAACGTAATCCATAATGGTCTATTCTGCGCTTTCGCAATTTCAATGCATTGCGTTATCACGAACAAATTATCATCCAATCGCCTGTCTTGTCTAAATCCATTCTGCAGTTCCCCAAGTATTTCATTTTCTTCCATCCATGCTTGAATTTCTGATTTTATCGCCTGCATTACGAATCTTACACCACTGACGTTAGTTGTGAGTGGTCTGTATGAATCAATACTGGCTTTGTTGCCTCTGCCTTTATATATTAAATTCATCCTACTTTCTAGCCAGTCCTCTGGTATTTGTTTGGTTTCTATCACCTTATCTATTGCCCTCATAAACGATTCCTTACTTTTAGGTCCAAGCAGGTTTATCAGTTGCATTGGTATTCCGTCCGGGCCCACTGCTGTCTGGGGGGAAACCTTTTGCTCTGCTTTTTTCCAATCAAGGTTGCTCAAACTTATTTCCCTTTCCGCAGTCTTCTGTGGCGCTGATGTTATCGGTGCAGGCTTCCCTACCACTATTTCCCTAAACTTCTCACTAATCACTCGATGAATATGCGCCAACGCGTGCTCTCCTTCTAAATGTTTCTCCTCCTCATCAATCAAGAATTTTTGATGGATATCGTTTTTGGTTCCAAAACTTCTTACGTGCGCTTTTGTCCTTCTTGCGCATTTCTGCCATGCATTGTTCGCTTTTCTGCTTGATCTTTGCTTGCACCATTTTCTGCACTTCTAGTTTATTTTCCCGGTACATATCCCATTTTTCTTCACTACCTCCGGTTCCATACCAGTTCTTTTTACCTCTCTATGCTCTCTCGACGCCTTTTTTCGCTGGTGAATAGCCTCTTTTATTTCCTTAATCCACCAGCTTCTCGGCTCTTCTTCCCTTTCCACCGGTTTCGTTGCTTGGCTTCGTTGATCTTATGCTTTATGAACGCGATCATTTCGTCGTACTCCCAATCTTTCTCCGGGTACTTATTGATTTCGCCTTCCATCCTATCAGCGATGATATTTAACTGTTCATCGTTCAAATTAGTTCCTCTTGTTGTACCGATTTCTAAATCTGTCCTAAGTGTAAGGTAAGCCGCTTGTGGCGACGCGCCACATAGTTTTGGCCGCATGCGACGCCCCCTCGTGTCCTACGCGTCTGGGTAGTACAAAAGCAGACGACCTCCGCCGCCCTCCATGTGTTTACCATTACAAGCCACAGAGAAAGTTGGCTGTACCTACTTTAATCGCGTTGTGGTGCTCTTAAGTGACTGCATACTCAATAAAATAGTCCTTAAAGTAGTCACAGAGGCTAAACAAAACAATATCCGCTACAACAAGCCTATTAATTTGCTTTATTTTGAGCGAGCTGCCGCGGTTGTCGCCATGTGGGTCAGTATCGCCAGGTCGGGTGGTCTGTCTGACTTCCTGGCGGTAATTATCGCTCTTTCTTCTTGCGTACGGTCGACAAAGGAAAAGTTCGCAAGTAGCATAAACACAGAACGCTGCTCATCCTATAGCGTGAAGGTAACTGTAATAATAGTTGCTTCAGCTGGAGCATGCAAGCGGACGCGAGAAGCGCAGCCGACTCAGCTGACACTGCTGGCCTGGCATTGCCTTGAAAACGAGTGGAAATTTTGTTTTATATTTTCACAAACTAACTTATTCTTGCTTAACATTTTACGCCACACGATTTACGAACGGCAGGGTACGTGCATACTAGCGAGTAGGTGAGGCAATAGCGTAGAATAAAAATTGGCCGCGTATCGGCTCCTTTCGTTGCAAATTCCGTCAAAAGACGATAGTGTTTATCGGCTTTTGCGAAGTAAATGCCTCCCTTCGCTTTCCCGCTCACCTCTCATGTTGTTCCTCTTGCGTCGCGCTCCTCCCAAGGTAAAGACGCCAAAGGTTTGCTTAAATCATTTTAAATTTCCCGCGTTCCACTGCTCAAAACTGGGTGTCTCGATGCGAACGCTGCCGTACGGCGAAGACGCGCCTTATTCAAGGCGCCCTACTTCAACGTTTATAGAACCGTGTTTCCCTACGCCACGTGCGTTGCAAGCAGAACGTGGAACCTACCTAGTGGAACCTTGCGTAACTGTTGCCGGTTGATTTCTTAAAATGGCGCCAGACGCTATAGTGGCGCAGGCGACAGCAGGCGACGGTCGAGTGAATTTTTTTTCTGCAGTTGATGAAGTATTCAATTTCGCAAAAGTCAAGCATGTTTGATTTTTTTTATAAAGGAACACTGCAAATATCACTTCTGTATTGATTTGTTGTCTCATATTTGCGTAATGTCTTGTTCTTCTTCAACAGTGTTGACAAGTATGAACATAACACCGGACATAGACGGGTAGATTTAGCTGTGACTATATAAGACTATTGCGCAGGCATTGTTTTGCTTTGGCCGGGTGGCTGAATCGAGTCACAGACAGACAGACAAACAGACAGACAGACAGACAGGCATACAGACAGACCAAAATTTCTGGGTTTAAGTAGCCCAAGAAAGACTATCGCCTTTAATAAAATTAAGTGCAATTAAAGGCCGCGAAACAAGCTCCAAATCGCACGTGAGCTGCATGTGTACTTCTATATTTAAATAACATAACGCAGCCGCATACACGGTGCGCGGCCCAAATATTTACATACGATTGTTACTGTGTTCGTTATCTTCTACTGCAGGGGTCGGCAACCTACGTCCGTACATGTGTACTAGCGAGTAGGTGAAGCAGTAGCGTAAAAAAACAGATTAAGCGCAATTAAAGGACGCGAGACAAGCACAAAATCGCACGTCCGCTGCCTGCTTGCAATGTACACTTCTGTATTTAAATAACATAACGCAGCCGAAATCATGGTGCGCGGCCCAAATGTTTATATACAATCGTCAGTGACTGTGTTGGTTATCTTCTACTGCAGGGGCCGTGGGCCTACGGTCCGCGGGCCGAATGTGGCCCACGGAGCTGTATTATGCCGCCCCCAGCACGTCGTCATCCCCCCCCCCCCCCCCCTCCCCTTGCCACTATCTGAAGACCGACACGCCAGTTTTGACCTCAAATGATGCTAGACGGCCAGACAAGGACAGATAATTGATCGCTTCCAATTGCATTGTCCCTGATCTTCACACTTAACCAGATTATTGTCAATTGTTGTCGAATATTCGCTGAATTCGCTGAATTTTTTTTCTGTGCCTTCAACCCCCTCCGCCTCCCTCCCGTTTTGCCGTCCAGCCCTCCGCCGTGTCGTCTTCGTGCAACTCGGCCCACACCTCAAAACGTTGCCGACCCCTATTCTAGTCTATTAAGTGCGAACTGGGAAATATATGACGCAAAAGCGTAATTAAATTAGGTGAGAGCAAACAAGTAACAGAACGGCCACTCAGTTAGCCGAACCACTGTTTTACGGCCACTACTTTCGGAATCACGAAAGAGATTTCATGCTTCTGGCGCTTGCTGCATTTTGTCACTGAGCCACTCAATAAAACAGCAGGCTAGCCCTGCACCATGTATTCGTAACAGTGACGCAAGCCAGCAGGGTTTAATAAAAGTACACGCATAGTGCGCAGGTATACGCAAAAGCGCGGCGCACCGTAGAAGATGTGCCTGCGGTCCGCCGGACCCACTGACTTTTACGCACGATCATCGCCGATTATATTACTCTTTCCTTTTTTGATCGGCTGTTGTTGAAAAGTCTTTGTCACCAAGTGTACCAGTTCAAGCAAGCAGCTCTCATTTCAAATCCCACTTCATATGAACATCGATCGGTGAACGCAGAGCGCCGTCACCGTCCCAGCACTGTCGTCGACGCTGCAAACGTATTTAGCGCTGCAAAACTTTTTTTTCCCTAATGATAAGCCGATCGCCGGAAGAGATCAGACGCGTCGGGGATGGGCTGGAGGCTATGTCGCAAAACAATCGGGAGTTTCGAGCTTGATTGATTGATTGATTGATTGATTGATTGGAGGCTTTAACGCGCCGATGCAACGCAGGCGATGAGGTGCGCCGTAGTGGAGGGCTCCGGCTTAATTTTGACCACCTGGGGATCTTTAAAGTGCGCCGAAATCTCGTACACACGAGCGTTTTTGCTTTTCGCCTCCATCAGAAAAAAAGCGGCCGCCGCGGCCGGAAATCGAACCCGCGACCTCGTGCTTAGTAGCGCAACGCCTTCAGCCCGTTCTACATAGGGCGAATTTCGCCTGCGAATTCGCAGTTGCGGCGCCGCACGTGCGGCAAAACTATTTGTTTTCCTATTTTCACTGCTGCGACATATTGCCACATGCTAAGCGGCGTTCACAAGAGAAGTTCGACTCTTCCAAATATGTGTAAATTCGCCACAGCAACGAGAATAGATCGTTTTGGTGCACGAGCGGCGCCGCAGCTGCGAATTCGCAAGCGAAATTCGCCCCATGTAGAACGGGCTTTAGCCACTGAGCCACCGCGGCGGTTGGGAGTTTCGAGCTCATTTTGCTTCTGTTAACACGGGATTCCATGGGACCCCCACAACTTTGTACTACCTGGAAGTACTACTCGGAAGTCGGTTGTGCAGCGCCCCCTGGGCAGCCCAGAAGCCGTACAGCTCGCGCCTTCCCGGAATGAACACGTCACGCGTTTTAATGAAAGCAAAAAGTGACGTAAACGCCATTCACCATGTTTCGACGCAAGTACCTCATGAGGCGCTCTTATTCCTGTTATCCAATATAAAGAAGAGCTATCTCACTGTTATCGAGGGTATTGCTACGTAGTCAAGGACGAAGCAAAGTTCTTCAAGGAACAAATTTTATTGTAGCGAACGTGTGCACCGCAAAAACTCAAGCAATACACAAGCGTCGAAGAAGTCAAAAGTGGCATCCACAGGTGACCGTCGGCGAATCGAATGCCGCCGAGCTTCTTCTGCGCACAATTATCTGTAGTGCTCTCGTGACAAAACACAAGAACGAATATTCATGCATTCTCACCTGCGCTGGCCTTCATTTCTGAACGGATTTTCAGACAGCTAACCTCGGTTGGGTCTGGAGCATGGCTGTGGTTATCTGTGAGTTTAACAACGCGCAGATTAGAGACATCAGTATCGATGACAAATCTAGTAGATGCTTTGCTAAATCCTTCGGTTCGCTGTATAAAAAAATCATTCGCGAACCAGCATTCCTCCGCCTCTTTCAGTCCTGACGACTTCCATAGAGACTGCGAACAAAAACACCAAGACCAGTTAATTCACAGCATTTGGCTGGCGAACCTTACCTCGTTATTCTTGAAATTTTGTACCAAAAGCTGCACACGCACTGAACCACAAGATTTCGGCCTTGAGTGATAATATTGGCCGGGTGAAAACGCACCCTCTTGTGCAGTGGTGGATTTATTTTTTCTTAGCAGACGTCTAAACTTTTATATTTTACACATACACGTTCGATGCCCTTTTTCGAATAGTTCATTGTGCTATAAAGTTAATAAAAAGTTGTTTTCGACGAATAGCCCCATGACGACCTGTCGTACGTCAGCAATTGTCCTGCGACGAAATGCGTTATTAGGAATTGTCTTTCAACGAACGGTCCGTACGCTCCCCCCCCCCCCCCTTCTTCACCCCCCCCCCCAAAAAAAAAAGTCAACAGAGCCATTGCCCCCAGTGACGCGTCAGCGTGATTACTCCACTATCCAAAAAAGTGACCCAGGCGTTTTTCTCGCAGCAGTCGCACGATGTTCATTAGCTGAATTCGCTTTCTGTACGACCGGACAGTACACTATAGATTCTTTACCCTGCCTTCATAAACGTCATCAGTAGCTTAATGCGTGATCTCACCTAGCCATGAAACATGTACAGCTGCGAGTGCACGCATATCATTTGGCGTAATCGCGGATTTGTACTGTACTGCGGACAGTAGCACTATAGATCATTTACACCTGCCTTCATAGAACGCATCAAGCTTAATGCTGACCACCTAGCCTATTGTAAACATGTATACAGCTGCGAGTGAAAGCAACATTTAGGCGTAATCAGCGGAGCACATTCGCGGCATCCGTATATGATATCTGTTGCTCAGATTATAGCTAGAAACACGTGTCCTCGCGTCATGCTGCGCAACCTCGAGCGTCGTGCGAGAATCGCCGCCCCCAGAATCCGTTCCTTGATTTAAATACGTAGGATTCGAAAAGCAACTGCACCTTGCATTGCAAACGGAAAATGTTATTTACGACAAGTTTAACGGTGATATTGTCATTCTAGTGCGCTCTCTTTCGTTTGGCTAACCTCTCAATATTAATATATATATATATATATATATATATATATATATATATCTTAAGGAGATATGAATGTACAGCCTGCAGAAACAACAGCCGCTGTTTATCACGACTTCTTTTAATATGTTTTGCGTGATAGATATGTTTAAAAATGGTACCAATATTTACAATACAGTCAGAATACAACATGTTACACGGTTCTTGAAGTGACATGCTTCAATGAAAACGTCACCCACACTACAAAGGCCGGAGCGTGAGTAAGAGCTTGTATACCAGAACATCTACAAATTCTAGAGTGCAAAGAGCCTGCCATACATCTAAACTTTTGCCCTGCCAGGTTAAGAAACGCCCACAGCATGTCTAACTGACATGTATTTCAAGCAGGCCATGTGGCACGTTACAAATGCCTTAAAATCTCATCTTTCTCTGTTTCTCTATCTCTCCCTCCCCTCTCTCTTTCTTATTTTGTTTATTTATTTATTCATTTTGCCTGGTTGGTTGTTTGGTTTTTCCGTGCGCTCTCGAGGGCCCCGAACAGAAAACACCCCGGCGAAATTTGCATTCCCTGCCGTTACAGCGGAAACTTTGTTCGCCCAGGTGACGCCATGTCAGCATTCGAGCTGTCGACAGACAAAAAATATATTGCCGCCGTGCAGAAGCTCACTTCTGCATGACGCATGCCCCGCAGGTATCTTCGCTCGGCAGAGCTCCACCTCTCTTCCGTGTCCCACATTCCTCCCATTGTGCCCGTCGTGGCGCAAAGGTGAAAAAACGTACGTCGACTCGCTGCTCAACAGGAAACAGCGCCACTCTCAAAACCCGGGACACCCAATGTGATAACCGGTGTTGCACGCTGTGTTACGCGGAAAAAGCCCGGAAAGCCCCTCGCTTATCTCCTGTTACGCAGCGTTAGCGCGAAATCAGCGTTCGCAAAGTTTCGATTAGGGAACAGGAACGAGCTTATTTGAAATGATCGCAAAATGGAACAAAACTGTTCGCGCCAATAGCTGCCCTTTGCCTTTGGACAGTGGTGAACGAGCGTAGTATGACTTTCAGCAGCGAGGCTGTTTAAGCCGAACGATATCCGTCCGTTGCGCCAACAAACCTCGAAGTGTGAGAGAAAGGGGCGAGGAGGCAATGAGCCCACCAACAGGTGTGGGGAGTGTGCGCGTCAAGAAAAGTGGCAGCGTCTCCACTCCGTGGATGATGGCGATGCTGCGGAGTACGGGGACTCGAAATGACATCCGATTCGCGCCCCGACGGTCATTCGATTTGAGCCGTGAGTTGCACCTTGATTATTCCCTAAATAAAACTGCAACTCACGGCTCAAATCGAATTTCGCTTGATGGTGGTGTGCGCACGGATGGACGCGGACGGACATGGGGGGTCCTAAGGTACACCGCACCGTTACAGGCGAGGGAGTAAGCCGTTTGACTCTCAGGTACTAACTCACGGTCGCAGCTCAATGGGTAAGACGACTGACACTAACTCTGTCTGGTCTACCAGACACAGGCTCGAATCCTGCCGGTGCCTGTGTGATTTTTTGCGATTGTAAATGCTATCTATGCGCACGGACGCGGACGGACATTGCGCGGTCCTAAGGTACTCCGCACCTAAAAATGTTGTGACGGAGGTCCCGCGAATCGGATCCGGGACCTTTACGCTGTTAAACTGGCAACCTAACCACTGGGTCACCTTAAATGTCTGAGGGGTACGGGGTTAGCAGCGCCGGGAAACAATAACATGTGCATCCAATTGTAAAGAAAAAAAATTACCCGCGTATCTGCTCCTTTCGTTGCAAATGTCGACGAAAGACGATAGTCTGTTCGTCGACATTTGCCAAGTAAATGCCTCCCTTCTCTTTCCCGTTCAACCTCTCCTGCTGTTTCTCTCCCGTCGCGCTCCTCCCAAGGCAAACATGCTAGTGGTTAGCTCAAGTCAATTTAAATTTACCGCGTTCCACTGCTCCAGGCTGGGTGCCTCTATGCCACGCTGCCGCACGGCGGAGACGCTCGTGAATCGAGGCGCCCTGTTCCAACGTTTATAGAACCACGTTGCCCTTCCCCACGTGCGTTCCAAGCGAAACGTGGAACACATCTAGTGGAACCTCTCGTAACTGTTACCGTTCGATTTCTTAAATTGCCGCCAGAAGCTAGAGTGGCGCGGGCGACAGCAGGCGACGGAGTGATTTTTTTTTTCTGCAATGGATGTAGTATTTCGTTAGCTATGGCAAAAAAAAAAAATCAAGCATCCATGAATTTTTAAAGGAACACTGCAAGTATCACTTATGTATACTTATGTATTGATGTTAGGCCTCATACTTGCGTAATGTTTTGTTCTTGTTCAACAACGCTGACAAGTATGAACATTGCCACCGGACTTATACACGTTTAGATTTGGCTGTGGGTATATAAGACTATTGCGCAGATACTGTTTTACTGTGGCCGACTGGCTGATTCGAGGGGCAGACAGAGAGACCAAATTCTTTCCGTTCAAGCAGCCCAACAAAGACTATCGTCTTTAACACGTCTCCCGCCGTCTGAATCGAACCTGGGTCCCTCGCTTTATAAAACCGGTGTCTATCCGATTGAGCTATCATCGCATCCCCAGCGCACAGCATTTCCCTTGGGTTCGTAGCGCGGGCGTTGGCTTTAGACTTGGCCGCGGGTTCCAGCGCGTTCTAGCGCGGTACACTTTGGTAGAGATGTGAAAGTCTCCAGGACGAAACGATCAGGGCGTGCCAGTCATGGAGAGCTTTCGGCGGCACGTCCGGAAATGAATGTGGGGTGCAACAGTCAGGCCCACGGGTCGTGCCTTTAACGAAGGGAGAGGGGTCGCCAGCTTTGCTGCCTATATGTGTCTGGTAGAGCAAACAGAGTTAGTGTCAGTCGTCTTCCCCATTGGGCTGCGACCGTGGGTTAGTACCCGAGAGTCAAACGGCAATTGATCCCTCACCTGTAACGGTGCGGAGTACCTTAGGACCTCCCAATGTCCGTCCGCGTCCATCCGTCGCACACCACCATCAGGCGAAAATCAACGTAAATTCGATTTGAGCCGTGAGTTGCAGTTTCACTTAGGGAATAATCAAGGTGCAACTCACGGCTCAAATCGAATAATGGTCGGGGCGCAAATCGGGTGTCACTCGGGGCGCAACTTTGATATCATTTCGAGTCCCAGTACTCCGCACCCTCGCCATCATCCACGGAGTGGAGACGTTGCCATTTTTCGGTGTACAGCAAACTCCGCTTATAACGCAGTTGTTTTATTCGATATTTTTCTTTAAAGTGTTTCATGCTCCCCACTGTCGTCTGTACAGAGAACGTTACACCCGCTTTTAACAAAATATCGCGTATAACGAAACCGCCTTCCTGTTCCGAGGAATTCATTATAACGGGGGTTTGGTGTATCTCGCTGCGCTCTTTCGCGTTAAAGCCACGCACGAGATTCACGGCATTACCAGACCTGTTCCGTCCAGTCTCCAGGCCCTTTGGATGCATTCTACAGTTGCAACCCACCGAAGTAACGCAACCTTGTAGGAGCTGAAATTGCCCATCTAAAGTTTTACAGGGCTAGTGTAAATAAAAATTGATTAGGTATTTGGGCCCCTCACGCTAGCAATTGGGTCGCGCCGTGCAGTTTCTCCTCATATTCAGCAGCACCCCATACATTCGCGTGTCCGGCAAAACGAAAAGATTAGGACAGCCGCTTAAGGAGTAAGCTGGCGGAACATCAATGCGCGTGTACAGAAGGAATTGTAAAGGCACACATGGCGCCCGCTCAGTAATTCTGCGCACGCGCAGAACAATCATAATAATCAGCTCCACCTGATAAGACTGTCCGTAACACGCTTCTCGGCGAACAGAGTTTGGGTCAGAGCTGGTATACAAGTATGTTGCGGAATCCCGAGTTTTTTCAATTTCGTGTCCGTTTCAAAGTCCCCGCTCCGAGCGAGCTCTGACTGGCTGAGAGGAGACGACAGGGAAGTGACGCAAGATAAGGAAGGCGCGGCGTTGGTTTCTGTGCAGTGGTACTGGTTTAAGGCATTGCATATACAACATAAGTCACGTTTTCATTATTGTTTTCGGTGTTTGACGCGCCGAAGCTGCACATGGGCTATGAGGCGCGCCGTAGCGAAGCACTCCGGATTAATTTTGGCCACCTGGGGATCTCTAACGTGCGCAGAAATCTCGACACACGAGCGTTTTCGCTTTCCGCCCCCATCTGAAAAGCGGTCGCCGCGACCGGAAATCGACATCTGCGTCTTTTAATTGGCCCAGCAGCTCAACTCCTCAGTCACTGAGCCACCGCGGCGGGTTTACGGAGTGTTTTGAAATAGACGCGAAAAGAACACTTTTTAAAGCACTTAACTCAGAATTGCCCCAGGAAAACGTTGGTTTAGCACGATGTAAAGAAAATCGCAAATTAGATCGGCCCTTCGAGCCGCCATCCATTCAACTATGCCGCTCGAGTTCTTGCTACTCCGGGCAACGTGCAGGTGACAACGCAACAGAGCTGCTACTGCCGAAGCCCGCTTGAGTACACACGCCGCCCGCTCATCGCCGGGTTTGCTTATCGGAGGTCGGGCCTACCGACTGCTGCGCTCCAGCCGCCCATAAGACGGTGGCTGATAGGAGGAAACGTCGGCAGTAGTTACGCACGATAAGGGCGGCTTCCCCCTCTCACCCTTACGCAATGTCACCTACACTACAAAGGCTGAGCGTGACGTTGTTATCACAGGCGCCGATGCTTAGATGCACGGTTCTGATTGGACCGGACGAATTGACGTAACTGACCGAACCGCGAAGTAGCCAATCGTACGGCGAGGGTCATTGGCGCCAGGAGGACTAGGGCAGATCTGAACGTTACGACGCTGGCGACGGTCTTATCGGACGCGGCAACGCGTCGAGGTGGAGGGGAACAACTTTCTTGTGTCTTTTTCCCACCTGTTTTCCACAGGCCGGGGCGTGCGTCGGTGTCGGCTGGGACCGACCGCAGACGGAGCTTGACCACGGCTATTCAGCGGGCCCGCAGCTGACGGCGGCGACTATGCGAGGGGCACGGTGAAGCGAACCGGCAGCTTCGGAGTTCGCGGTGCGCTCTCGGAGACTATGCACTATCGCCGCCTTGCGTACAACCATGGTGAGTGAAGAATGGTCGTGTGGTGGTGCTTCGTTAGCTGCGATCGTGCGCGCTTCCGTTTGTGCCAGTGGGTGCACCCGAGCCTGGCCTGGACTGCTGGTTTCCGATGAGTGGTACTTTCACACAGTGCATCCCGAGTCGTGTTTATTGAGACCTCGGTACAGGATCAGCATTCGGCAAGTCGATGATCACGTCCGCCGGTGTCCTACAAACAATAACGAGAGCTGCTCGCCTTGAGAACGCGAAAGTCATGCCAGGTGAGGTCGTAATACTCAGCGCGTGACTAAGCTGAAACAGACCGTCTTGTAGAGATGAAATTCGAAAGGATTGAGGTTTGGGCTTGTTGGTTATGCCCGGATTGGACTTTAAAAGAGCTTAACAAAAGACACGGACGTGGTGACTCCTCTTGTTTTGACCCTTCTGTTTTGTTCAGGCGCTTCAAGCCCCGAGAGCTGTGGATCGTATTTGCAGATTGGCGTGCCGTCAATAGCGACGAACGTAGACATTTGTTTGCCCCTTGTCTATCCGGTCACGTGAAGGATAATAGGTTACGGAAGCAACCATGTGTAATGCTTAGCCAGCTCCGCAGTTTTGCGGCGCCGATTTATCTTCTTCCCTGGCGAGCTCAGCCGCAGACCGAAACAAAAAGGGTAAACGCAGAGGAATGCGCGTTGCATGACGGAGAGCGACTGGAAAACAGCGGAAACGCAGTCGTAGCTTTTCCCTCGGCGCCGTACAAAGCGAATTCCATTTGGTTTGCCTTTCGCGTCGACCTGCTGCGCTCCCACGGACGAAAACTGGAAGCGGCGGAACTTTTCTGCCCTTGCTACGCATTCCACAACGCGCTTTTCATAGTCTATTCGCTAACGTGCACTCAGATCGATTGGGAACAACTAAATGTGTAACGAAGGGGAAGAACATACAACGGAAAGCTGGATGTGTGTGGTTCTGCGCGCGCCTTTAGACATACTTTAGACGCCGGGAAACTCGAGTAATCTATATTCTGCCTGTTGTGTTCCAGTAGAAATGTTGGGGACAGCGAACGTGCTACGAACCAGATCACACATGCATTATTCGTCACTTTCAATTGCTTAGACTTCCTTCTTCCCGAGTTTCAATTTGGCTTGGCGCTGACAGACCGCACGTTTCGAACTGCACTTACTGATCTAAGGATTGATTGATTGTATGGTTTAACGCGCCGACGCAGCGAAGGCGATGAGGCGCGCCGTAGTGGAGGACTCCTGATTAATTTTGACCACCTGGGGATCTTTTACGTGCGCCAAAATCTCGTACACACGGGCGTTTTTGCTTTTCGCCTCCATCAGAAAAGCGGCTGCCGCGGCCAAGAATCGAACCCGCGACCTCGTGCTCAGCAGCCTTAGCCACTGAGCCACCGCGGCGGGTCTGAGCTTAAGGATTCAGCGTCAACTAGGAACACGATTTCATTTCTCTAAACGAGTAACTATTGTGTGCTTGGCATATGATCACACCAGGCGTGATAACATTCCTCGCTGTAATGCGTGCACTCGCGCGCATTTGGTATTCGCATCCCTTTTCGTGATCAGATCAGCCTGCTGCTCTAGATTTAGGAGTACCGTCAATGCACAGCAAAATATTTTGGATCACCCTTACGTGACTTCGGGTGATCCGAAATACTAACACCCCTCTAAACCTGTAGAAGCGCGTCAATCACGGCGCATTAGAACGTATACCGGTGTCGAATACGAGTACTTTTACAGCACTACGCAATCTGGCAAGGAACTTAAAACTCTAACAAAATTACGACTTCTCCTAGTGGTGCTGGGAGATACGATGCAATGGCTGCAAGGTTTCGTATTGAAGGTGACACCACAATATGCAGTGTTGTGCGTTTGCACAGAATTTCAAGTGCCCGAATCAGTTGCAGTGTTTCCTTTCCATGATTGTCTCTTCCGTGGCGCACGGGATATTTTAGGTGTTTTTTTTTTTTTTTGCGCTAAAACACGATTCCTGCTCTGGGGGCGAAAAATGTCGCTGTGAGTCTTCCGTGCGGCTTTCCGAGAAAAAAAAAATGGAGGGAGCTCACACTAAAGCGCAAGGCTTGACTGTAGCGAAGCTGTGCGCGACCTTCACAACCGTCACGACGGTTCAAGTCCACGATTGCAGCCGATTTGCTTCTTCTTCGCTGCCGCAGGGACCTATACTCCGTATCTTTGTTGCCAGAACGGCGAAAACGAATCAAATCGAAATAACAGGCCGAACGAGCGGAACGCGCACACGCCCGCAGGTGCAACGTGCACCCTATCACGTGTTCTGTTCCGAGCTGGTGGCGTGGTTCCCCTCCCCACAGTCATAGCCGAGTGAATAAGACGACTGACGCTCGGGTACTAACTCATGGTCGTAGCCGAGTGGTCTATATAACTCCGTTGATCTACAGTCATAGGTTCGAATTCTGCCGGTTACAGTGATTTTTTTTTTTTATACTGTTATACTGAGTTTTGTGAAACGCCGGAGTCAACGAATTGCTTAACTTCTTCGCTTTTAAAACAAGGTCGCGGGCGTCGCACCCTCAGTTCACCCGATTAGTTGAGCGGACATCCTGTGACAAATGCCGAGTTTATCGATGTTGCGTGCGTGACCGCTGCGTTCCTTTGGTGGCCTAGATTATCGCGTCAAGTGGGATGTCGAGCGAACGTTTAGCTACTGCCACGCGCTGTCATCGGCGTTGTCAACTTTTTCTAGGTTGCCGCTCAGGCAGATTTCCTTGTCGGGCAAGCGATCCCGCGCGAGATAAAGTTGTTGCGGCAAATACGAGATCGCAATTTGAGCCCGGTTGAGGGCGGTGCCGAAGTGAACAGTAGATGTGCCCTTCGATCTGAAATCGCGCGCGCGACATTCGTGACCCTGAAGTGTCTCCGAAGTTACAAACATCGTGTGCAGAGATAACTGGCCACCGTGTTTCGCGGAAGCTGGCGTCCCGCGTCTCTGCGAGGGTCGAGAAACGCTACGCGTGCTCCGTTCTTTCAAAACGAGCTTGCGACAATCCGCTTTGTGTCTGTAACCTTTCCAGCCGATGTGACCGTTTTATGCGTCGAAGATACCCTAAACGTCCAACACTATTCAACCCGATGTGACCATTGTAGCTTCGAAGTTATTCAAAACGTCCATAGACGTCATGCAGGGTGTCCTAATGATGTCCGCATCACGTCCCCATTACAGTCCACCTCACGTTCTAATTGAGCCTCTGTCACACCTGTAAATATTCTTATCCACCACTCCCCTTTCAAGGCGAGATCTTTCTCCACACTCCTGACACCGTGCAATGCGTCGCGGTAGTGGCTTTAGCCGAGATTATATAACCCACCAGGCCAACCTTCTTTCCTTCTCCTGTCGCCCGTTTATTAGCAAGAGCCCGAACACTGAGTGCTATAGACCGCGTTGGTGATAATGACAGCGGTAATGTCGGCGAAGAGCGGGTTCACACTTTGGATGAAAACAGACAAAAGAAATACCGCAAACGCCGCTGTCGTGTTTTCAGGCGAAGCTTGTATTGGCTGACTCGTGTCGCTGTCGGTGTTGCCGTTTAGGTATGCTAGAACTCCCTCCTCGCCCACAGCTGGAGGCCGCAAAACCCCCGCTGCCCCAAGTGGTGCGCCGGATCACGCCATACTCCCAGTCAATAACAGGCGCTCCCTGCCTCCAGAGAATGGAAAGGGAAATTAATTAGCTCGCCCCGCACGCGTCGTTTTTCACCATTTCAAGGCCTGCTGCGCCGTGGGTAGGGAGTCCTTGGTCCGCTCCGCGGAAGAACACGTACCCCTGAAAGAACGACAACGGGAGCAGCCCAGTGAACGTGCGCGTGTTCGGCGAGCTAATCCTCAGTTTCGGCAATCGGAGAGCCAGGCGAAACGACAACGGCGGGCCGATGAAGGGCTTGGGCAAGCAGGGGTTAAGGAATTGGTTTGACAGGGATTTCGCAAGGGATTAGGGCTTCACAGGGTTGGACAAGCCTCCCGTGCGCCTCTGTTCCCGATAGGGGAGGGGTTGGTGAATTTTTGTCCCTGCTTCCTTCTTCAGTTTGAGCCGCTCTTACGCCAGTTATGTGTCAACTCGCACAGACAGAGCCATTAGGCGGTAATGTCGTCCTCTCGGATCATCATTTATTGAGCGTCGATCATCCTATCTGCGCTATCACGGTGAACTGTCACAGCGGGGCATGACGGCGTCCCCATTCGGGTGTTTTTGTTAATACGACGCAATAGTTCAGTGTCGATACCTCTTTAATAATGACACATACCGCGAAAAGCACCGGTCAGTGTTCACAGCTATTGTACCAGACTGCGCAGACAGATTTATTTTCAGTAGTAAACAAAAAACAATTGTCATTTGTTGTTCGGCCTTCTTATGCTGTCGGCAGCAGTTATTTGCGAGGAATAGAGCACGAAATTTGCGCATGTCGTTCGTGTAGCTGCTGACGAAGGTGTTTTTGCGAGCCATTTACTATTGAAGGCGTCTCGTTAGCATGGAGAAAAACTCCAGTGCTTTCTCGCTGGCCTCACTTTTTGTTCAACAGCAATAGCGCATGAAGGGAGGGAAGAAGGAAGGAATTAAAGCAATTAGGGAGGAAATTAATAAATTAACGAAGCAAAGGAATTAAGGGACGGAATAAATTGAGGATTTTGGGGAGGAAATAAATTAACTAAATGACGGAGTGAAATAAGGAAGAACATTAAGGAACTAAGTAAATGGACTAAGGAGACAATAAAGGAAGGAAATTTTCTTGGTTCAAAAGCACGGTAGCCCAAGACGCCTTCTTGGGAAGTTGTGGTGAGGACGTGAGCGGGTTCACGGTAAAGCGACATTATTCTTTTCTGTGTGCTCCCAAATACGGTTCGTGCCCGTGCTGCCCTTGCAAAGTTACTTATCGGGCAAACAAAAAATTCCCTCTTCAAGCAGTTCCTTTCATTCTTGCTATCTCACGTGTGGCACGCCTAAGAGTCTCCTATTCACCCATTGTTCCCGCCCTTAACTCGCAAACAAGACAAGATGGCTCAACGAAGTTATCAGCATGAACCTCTCAGAGGTTATCACGAAACGGCGATTGTCTCGACGTGTTTTTTTTTTTCACAAACTGCAAGACCGGTAGTCTCTTTGTGCGCGCATGTGTCTGAATAAAATTCCTCGTGCACTTACTGAGAACGAGGACAAAAAAATTCAGGAAGCTCACACCAACGCGTAAGACAGGAAGGTAGCGAAGCTGTACGTAACCTTCACGACCATTACGAAGGTTTAAGTACACGATTGCAGCCGATTTGGTTCTTCTTCGCTGCCGAAATGACCTTTACTTGATCATTGTTGCTATAAGTATGAGCTGCGTTCCCTTTTTTAGAGAAATAATCATTGGAAATCACCTTGGAGGGATGCACTCTGCGACGTGTATTTTTCGTTCCGAGCAAGGGTGTGTGCAAAGATGAATTCCTGGACGGGGTGCTCGTATTTGAGGAATCTCTCTTTTTGGGGGTACGGAAGTGTGGATATCCTTCTGGGGGGTGTTGAGGGGGGTGTATAAATCCCTGGCTCGCATGGATACGATGGCAGCTGTCGTCACCACATGCACCGGGCATGTCGCCAGTCCGCGAATTAGCCTACGGGGCACCGCGAGACGACTGGCTCCAAGCGGCTCATCCCCTAGTAACCTACCAAAGCAGCACACAGCCCTACAAGCTGGGTAGGCAACGGTACCCTCCTGCCCACCCATCCCTCACCAAGAAACAGGAGCATAAACTCAGGCTTTGCAAACAAACACGTTCCCACGCCTATCTAAACTTCGCGCCATCAATCCCACCCTTCACAGCACCACCTGCTCTCACTGCGGTGAGACGGTTTGTCACATTTGAATATTAACAATTGTTATCACGCATATAATCTATTTATAACATCTTTATGCATTATAAATGGGATTTCGGGTATTTTCGTAGCCTTTTGGTCAGCTTCAGCTACTGCGTCTCGTACGTTTTTGTGGGTTTGCCCCTTTTAGGTCGGTTTCGGCTATTTCTGTTGGATATTTTTCAACGCCGTGGTTTTTAACCATTGTAAGTTCGTTTTGACTATTATTTATTTCTGTTCGGGTGGTTTTGCATACTTTAGGTACGTTTATGCTGTGAAATAATCCCCAGAGCAAGCTCAGGTGATGGCTGACTGTACTGACGAGGAAACGCATTCACGCCAACGGGGGGATGATGAAATGACAAATCCCACCACGTGCTCTCTTTCTTTCTTTTTTTTTTACAAAAATAAATTTCCTCATCTCTCCCTCCGTGGCTGGGGTGCACCTATTCCACTCACGTGCCATCACGTTTCATTGGCACACTTCACAGGGGTCATTCCATGCCAAACGTCCCAGCCGTAAAGTCGACCATCACGGATTTGTTCAGTAAAAAATGTGGGTCATCCTCGCATGACCCACAATGCTCCCTCAAAGTATTTTTGTCCAAAAAATGTTTGTTCTTTTTCTAGCCACCCTTTTACCTCCAGGGTTTGAAGCAAAGTTAGGTCTGTCAAAAAATTCATTAAAAAATAACTTCTTTTTCGATCGCCACCATTTTTTCGTGGACAACATGTTGAGGCCCTGGGCTGCTCTATGCTGCATTTTAAAAATATTATTGCTTTTCTTTTTGCTGTAAGTACGCCATTCAGAAAATACGCGATTTCGAGCATTTTCCAACATTTTTTTAGAAAATACAAGCACATTCTCTCAGCCAATGAAGCAATTGTTTCTGTATTTCAACATTGTGGACAATTGGTAAAAAATATTGACACCAAAAAATGGAGAAATGTTCGAGAAAACACTTGTCAAATTTGGAAAAATCTCCTTTCTGGCCCATATTCACCCCAAATTTGCGCGTTGTTGTGCTCGTAGTAAAAATGTCAAATACGAGGCATTCGCTAGTACACACGACGGCAGTTTATTTTGGAAAGTTTAATCAGAACAGATTATTTGATGAATTTTTTGACAGACCTAGCTTTGATTTGAAAACCCTGGAAATAACAGGGCGGCCAGAAAAAGAATAAAATTTTTTTTGGTCAAAAACACTTTGAAGGGAGCATTGTAGGTCATGCGAGGATGGCCCACAATTTTTGGTGAACAAATCCGTGATGGTCGACTTTACGGCAGGGACGTTTGGCATGGAATGACCCGTAGGCGAACGCCTGTTCCGTAGCTGGAAACGCGCCGATGTGTCGCAATGCTAACTCAGTCGGTTCTTAATTTAGTAACCAGGGTTTAATTCCCATTAAACTCAAACACGTTTTACTCATTACAGCGGCAGCCATTGTCTATACCGGACAACAACCCGTCTATACCTGACAACAATGGGGCACTAAAGCTGTGGCCTTTTGTTAAAAGCTTTCATGACTAGCCATTCAGTCATTAAAATTTATAATTGATGGCGGGCTCCAACAGCCGGTGCTATGAGCAATATCCTCTTCACCTGTAGCAACGCCAGGATACAAAGAATGGAACCCTTTCGATTGCAATGATACAGTCTGTCTCATTTTGTGTGCCTTCGTTCTGAGTGGAAAAGCTGCGTTTTTTTTTTCTTTTTTTTGCGTTGGCTTGTTCTCTGAGAGACCGCATGACAGTGAAGCTAACTCTCTAGAGCAGACGCTCGAGCCACGGTCGCTCGATCAATCTGTTGTGGCATCTTGAAGGAACAACACAAGGAACCATGCGGGGGAGAAGGGACAGTCACACAGCCGCGCACAAAGCAGTGTGGGTTCCTTTAAGGAGACAGTGAAAAAACGCACGGAGCATTCCGTGTCCCCAGCTCTACACTGTAATACAGCAGGAAAGTGAGTTACTCCACTTCGTTTACTTTCCCGACAATATGATATCCAAATGAATAAGGTTTCCGTCTGGAACGCAGCACTCAGTTTTGATCCGGGCTTTTACTGTTTAATTCAGCTCGGAGTAAGAAACGCAAGAATATTGGCATGTTTGATGAAATTCTAGCAATTACAAGCCACCCGAATTGCAGCTAGTGCTTCGAAATGCTCGGAAATATGCCGAAACCGCCTTTGACCTCCATTATCGTGTTTGCGCTGCGCGTATCAATCACGCCTTGGCTGTGGTACCTCTGATCACTCAGCTGATAGAGCACCATTGAATTGTACACAATAAACGTTTTCTTTTAGTGTGTTAATGCGTCTTAAGCTCGGTGCATGTTCGTGCAAAGCACAGACGCATTTTCTTTCTGCGACGCATTCTAGGCGAACCTCCCTCTCTAAATATTCTCAAGCGGCACACGATTTCCCTGGAATATCTTCATAACTGAATGTGGTCAGTGACGTCTTTTCCGGAAATTCCGCCGTTAGGTATAAGTCACCCCCATTGACGGTGGTGCACTGCTGTGAAGCAGAAGTGGTTGCAGTATACCAGCCACTTCTCTGGCGAAAGGAAACTGAAACGAGCAAAAAGTACTCGTAAGCGCAACGCAGGAGGGGGGCGTCAGAGGTGTAATAGTACTGGTTTATCGTAATTAACATATTGTAGCTAGTTTATCGGAACTACGACGGCACCGTCACAAAGTACAGTCTTTGTCAAAATTTTGTGGGCCAAGCCGGAAACGCGCAGGCTGCAAAAAAATCCATGTACAAGCTTACATCCTGAGCGAGGCTCGAACTTTTTATGCAGGAAAGCTGTAGAGAAAACACCTTTCTTTCCTCACTGTCTTCAAATATTTTTGTCACATTTAAACGTAAAGCCGATTCTTTGAAGTCTTTGTGGTCGAGAAGGCTTAAGATTGGCCCACAAAATTTTGACAATGGGTGTACGTCTCTGAGCTCCTCCGTGGCTCTGCGAGACTGCAATGCGGGCACCAGGAAACAAGAAAATTGATTGAAAGCTCCGTTTGTAAGCGGAAGCTTCAGTTTCTAGTCGAAAAGGGACGCTTTCGTTCAACCACCCGATACGGGCACCGTCTCCGTGTGCGGTCGTGCCCCGGTGGTAACGAAATCCGGGAGGAGTTACGGCGAATGAAAAACGATTTAAAAAAAACAGCACAAAAATGTAGAAGTGCAGGTTCTCGAAGAAATAACACTATTAAGGCAACGCAGATTGTTTCGAATCAGCTCAGAAAATTCCAGGCCGATTGTAACCGTGTGCACTACAGTATCAGTTTATGCGGGTCTTCGAACAACTCAAACACGCAATCAGCCGTTCTCATACAGCAGCAAAGGGAACTTGCGCGCGGCTCGCATTACTTAGCGGACCTGGCGATAAACAGCAATTCAGTCGTCTCAAACGGGCGGCCTTATCGTTCTATGGGTTCAGCAGAACGCTCACCCTCCACCACACAATGCCGCTTCGTATGGTTTGATCGAGCTCGGGAATACGCACTCGTGATTAAACACGCTCGCGTCGACGGTCGTGTGTCATGTACACGTTCGTTTCGTCACACCTGCAGAGGCTCTCCCACTCCTTCACCCACTCCTTCACGTGTTCAAATACCTGCTTAAAGGGACCACAAAGAATACGACTTTGTTTAGTTTGAAAGAACCAGCTTTTTGATTACTCATTCTTCTATATTCCAGCAGCGAAGGACGTTTCAAAGAGTTTTTTATGCCTCAATAGGTCTCTTCTATTTGGCCTCCACTGTCTGCATGAATTCATAATGAGTATACAGCCTGTTCAGCGCGGCCGCCGCCACTGCAGAACTGGCCCTGCACTTTTGTCGTATGCTTCTGCACCTCCTCCCTTGGAAGCGCAGGGAAGGCCGTGAACTCATCCTGCGCTCTCAGCACCGTCGGTGAATCGAAGAGAAAAGTGCAGGCGCCGCGCGCTGCACTCGAAAATCGAAGAGGCGAGTGTTGCACTACCTGAATGAGTGCAGCGAGTGCAGCCAATTTCTGTGAGCGCCACAAGCGCACTGCAAGAAAGCCAACTTTCTCCGACGATGATGATGATCGTCGGTGAAGTGAAAGAAAAACGCTTCCGGTGGTAGGAATCGAACCTTGGTCCCTGGCGTTATGAAGCCGGCGTCTGTCTGATTTCTCCATTCCGACACGGTCGAAGCAGTTTCAGTTTGGCTCCCATCGTAGCAGCCGGCGACGATGGGAGCCAGCGTGCCGAAGGACTGCTGCGTAAGGACGGCGCGCTCCGCCAGGTGGCGCTCAATTTCATGACCAACTAGAGTTCCTGTATATAGCTCCCCTAGGGCATAGAGTTTCTTAGTAAGTATACTAGAGAGGAAACTGCGCCTTTTAAGCCATGTCGTCGTGGGTTCCATGGAAATACTTTTTGGCTTGGGCATGGCATGACAATTGGATTCTTGAGTGGTTTTTAGGATTTGCTTTCGTCGCTATGCATAAACACGTCTACGAGCTGCGAGGAAGCCGAAATCCTACCTGTTCTGTGGTAGCCGTGTTCGGTGAAACAGCAGGCAATGCGTTATCGCACCTGACGTTGCTCATGCCGCAGTCGAAGGACGCATGACTGAGAGGCTAATATGCCGCCGCGAAATTTGTAGCCGACGAAAAGAAGAAACAAAACGTACTTCGACGGAGACAAGATACGACCACGGGGATACGACAGATACGGGCGCTTGTATGCGTCCTATCTTGTCATTGCGCACGACTGTTTAACGCCACGTTTTCTTTTTTCTTGTTAAACTAGTTCGGTGCGCCGGCTCACCACGAAGGCAACGTTTCAATAGGCACGCTCAAAAAACTTTCCAAACTCTTCAAGCAACTTATTATTTGCAATAATGGTAAAATTAATAAAATCAGTCTCTAATGAGTCCCCCCCCAAATATTAACCTTGTTCGTGACTACGACCATGGCCTGCGGAATAGCAGGCACTACCGTTCCGGCAAAAATACGCCTTACTTACTTTTTCTTTAGTTTTTAAACAGCCTGTTTTTATTTTCCACTTCTTTAGTTTTTAAACAGCCTGTTTTTACTTTCCACTTACATAATCGCACACTATTCTTCGCGTTTTTGTGGCAATTTGTTTAAATTTGCGGTCACTAAAGCGTTTCGATCCAAGCCAATGATGAAACTAAGGCTGAGCGTGATGTATAATTAGAGTGTACTAGAAGTTCTTCTAGTACACTCTAGTATAATGGCCGTCCATGAGTACACAGACGGCCTTGATGCATGAGCCGCATAGACGCTAGCGCGAGATTCCTCTCTAGTGTGTATTGTAAGAAACTCTATGCCCCAGGGAAGCAGAGTTGTGCGTCCATCCGCCATCTGAGTTCCAGGTCGTGCGGGAAAGCCACCCGTCTCGCATGTACGAGCTGCCGCCGGGCCGCCGCGCCAGCGGCAGCGGCGAGGAGGAGCGGCGATGCCAAACAGATCGCCAACTTTACTTCGCTAGCAGTGAGACATGCGACTGCTCACATAAAATGTTTTGCGGTCGTACCAGTCAATACCGATTGTACCGATCAGTATCTAAATGCCGGCCAGCACAGCGTACATAAGTAAATCCCCCGACTACCATATCTGATTGATTGATTGATTGATTGATTGATTGATTGGTTGATTGATTGATTGATTGATTGTGATTGATTGATTGATTGATTGATGATTGATGTTGATTGATTGATGATGAGTGATTGATTGTAGGGTTTAACGCGCGACGCAACGCAGGCGATGAGGCGCGCCGTAGTGGAGGGCTCTGGATTAATTTTGACCACCTGGGGATCTTTAACGTGCGCTGAAATGTCGTACACACGGGTGTTTTTGCTTTTCGCCTCCATGAGAAAAGCGGCCGCGCGGCCGGGAATCGAACCCGCGATTTCATGCTCAGCAGCACAAGGCCTTAGTCACTGAGCCACTTGCGGCGGCTCGGCTACCATATCTGCCTGCTCCACCAGATTCTGTATAGGTGAGCGTTCCCGTTCATTGAAATATTCGGAAACTTTAGCGGCTTTGGCTTTACGCCGAAAAGATTTCTATTTCGTGAAGTTAGTCTATGCACGTGCAAAAGGTTACAAGGAAAGCTTGGATTTGTACAAAGCAGCTTCAACAGGGCCATTCTGTGCGTTGAAGCGCTATTATACAGGGTGTTGCGACGATAATTTGTGAGCGAGCGAATCTCGCAGCTCTCTTGTTCGCGCTCCCCCCCCAAACTTCACACGAAGGTTCGCTCGGCATTTTGTGGTCCGTTTTGTTTGGCGCCCGGAAGGAAAATGCCCTTGGTTACTTAATCTGTTTATTCTGAAAATAAGTAAAAACGATTTTCGCCTATGTGAAAATGGCGACAGATTTGGACGTGCAAGCCAGCGCACGCTGATCTCGGAACTACGGCGCCACTTGGGGCCTGCAGACCGAAACGCACGTTTGGAATTCACGGTAGGAAGGAGCCAAATGGTGTATCAGACGATCCCCGATCCGGATTTCCGCGATATATATATATATATAGGACAGAAATCATGGTTGGACTGTTAGTAGGTCATTGAAACAGATAAAGAACTTTGAACGACAGAAAGAAAGTGGAGAAAAAATGCCCGCCGGATGGGATCCGAACCACGACCTCCAGAATACCGGTCTGGTGCGATTACCACTACGCCACCGGCGGGGCTATTTTCCCCTCCACTTTCTGGGGTATTATGTTAGGGAATTTTTGTTTCCTGCGCTTGGGGAGAAGCCCCCCTTCACCCCGAGTAGTCAGTGGCGCTGGCTACCACCCCCCAAGCGCAGGAGGAAACAAAAATTCCTTAAGATATACTCCAGAAAGTGGAGGGGAAAATAGCCCCGCCGGTTTTAGCGTAGTGGTAATCGCACCAGACCGGTATTCTGGAGGTCGTGGGTTCGGATCCCATCCCGGCGGGCATTTTTTCTCCACTTTCTTTCTGTCTTATTTCAACGAGCCCCTCATTTCCTAATCTGATTCGCTATATATATATATAGCGAATCAGAATAGGAAATGAGGGGGCTCGTTGAAATAAGACAGAAATAAGAATTGGCAGTCAAGAAGACCTCTGAAAGCAAAGGGGAGGATGTAGTTGGTCAAGATAAAGAATTTGGAAAATAAGAAAGTGGAGAAAAAATGCCCGCCAGGCGCGATCCGAACCCACGACCTCTGGTGCGATCGCACCAGACCGGTATTCTGGAGGTCGTGGGTTCGGATCCCACCTGGCGGGCATTTTTTCTCCACTTTCTTATTTTCCAAATTCTTTATCTTGACCAACTACATCCTCCCCTTGCTTCGAGGTTTCTGACTGACAATTCTTATTCGTCATATTATATATATATATATATAATATATATATATATACTATAGTATATATATATATATATATATATATATATATATATAATAGAATGAATGAATGAACTCCCGTGAAGACTAACTCAAAGGGGCCAGATAATTTGTTCGTCAATCAGAGGCCCTGTCAAAACAACGGTAACGGCACTGTAACGTCTAACGCAACGGCACTTGTAATGCCGATTCGATCTTAGGACAGGCCAGGCGCAGAATGAAAGCGGGTCATAAATTGTCGCTGGTTTGTTGAAGCCCGAGCGGAAACTGCAAACGTCTGTTAGGTGCAAAGTGGTGCGTTCACAGCGACCTTTGCCCACTGTGAATATAGGACCCGTCTTCTCTCTCTCTCTCTCTCTCTTATATATATATTATATATATATATATATATATATATATATAATATAATAATATATACAGAAAGAATGCCGGCAGTCTACAACGCCAAAGAAGGCATAGGGGAATGGTTAGACTTTTTTTTTAACCGTTATTGACGTTAAAGTTTTTTTTATTAATTACGTGAGAAAGAAAGAAAGAAAAACACGCGCCCAGAGTGGGGACCGAACCCACGCCTTTCGATAAGATATATATATCTTTCTCTCTCTCTCCCTCTCCCTCTCCCTCTCCTCTCTCTCTCTCTCTCTCTCTCTCTCTCTCTCTCTCTCTCTTTCTCAAACGAAGTGCTTTTTTTTTAGCAAGAACAAGTGTGAGGACGGTGTTATACATGTCATGGTTCTCTGTTCCTTACACTGCAGGACGCCAAAAAAAATTTAAAGAAACACAAAAGTTGGTGTGTACTTTGAAAAGGCAATGATGGCAAAATGAAAGTTTGGTTCGTTAAAAAGACTGCTTTGTCTAGGTAACAGCATCTGTTCTATTGCGCACTTCAAGAAAAAAATGGCAGAATCTCCACTCCGTGGATGATGGCGAGGATGCGGAGTACGGGGACTCGAAATGGCATCCGATTTGCGCCCCGACCGTCATTCGATTTGAGGCGTGAGAGTTGAGTTCTTAGATGGGGGGGGGATGATTCGTATTCGGTGAAGCTCGTTGTCTTCGCAGACTTTGAACAGCAGCGTAACGCTTCTGAAGTTCATTTCCGTCCATGGCGGGAAGAGAGTGTGATTTCCGGAACCCGCTTATATACGCGGTGCGCCGCGACGCCGTTACGCGTAGCGCCATCTAGCGTGGTTCGATGCAGTCACTGTGTATTACAACTTCATCACAACCTGACTACACTGGTGTTTTTTCGCGTTTTCTCATTGCTAGGTTATGTGTTTTCGAGTGTTTTGGAGTGTCCTTGTACACTTTTAGGTAGTTTCCGCACATATTTTTACTTGATGGTAGTGTGCGCACGGATGGACGCGGACGGACATTGGGAGGTCCTCAGGTACTCCGCACCGTAACAAGCGAGGGAGTAAGCCGTTTGACTCTCGGGTACTAACTCACGGTCGTAGTTGCACAGTGGGTAAGACGACGACGACTGGCACTAATTCTGTCTGGTCTATTAGACACAGGCTCGAATCCTGCCGGTGCCTGTGTGATTTTTTGCGATTGTAAATGCTATGCGCACGGACGCGGACGGACATTGTGAGGTCCTAAGGTGCTCCGCACCTAAAAGAATAATAGAGATGTTATAGCAAGCTTATAAAGCAGTGGGGACTTCTTAACCACTATCCGGAAATTTTTCCAGCTATTGGCGCCGCCCATCTAAGCCACAGCCAAAAAACATGACTGGGCAATTTTATTTGCCTCTAGTCCCCTTTGATCGTATGGCATGAAAGCTAATGTGCAATTAAACCGATAACTGTGTTTCTAGTGCTCACCCATAATGCGTCCCCCCTGCCGGTATTACTTCATTATGGCGCGATATTCAAATGTTTCTTTCAATATTTGTGCGTTTTTTTGTTAATACACGTCTTTTTGGCTGGAATCGAGATGAGTGAGTTACCAAAGGATAGTTTTTTTTCGACTGAACAAAGTTCCATTTTCTCTCAGTGGCCCCCTAAGTTTTTTGACCGTAGCAGCTAGGCACCTGTGAGCGTGCTTCGAGCCTTTTATTTATTTCCACCTGAACCCGGAATCGTATGTCATGAGCCCGGAATTGTGTACCATCGTCTACCATAACTCCAGAAACGCAAAGATCATGTGGCGAGGCTATTTCGAATCACTGCCCTTGTCCAAATGTTTTCTAGTGAACCTCTGTAGCATGCGGAAATATTCTTCATGGCGCCGCTATGGCTGGCTATAATAGTACCCAAAACTTCCCGTTATGGTGTTCGCACTCATGCCAGGACGTGATACTTCTCTACTCAGCGTACATCCCACAAGCGCAAATTTGTCAGTCTTACCATTAATACTTCAATCACCTCTATGTGATCTCCCCAATTCTGTGAATTTCGAGCCAGTTGAACGTTTGATATTTTAACCTGAAAGTGTTTTATTTCCGGATACACAAACATTTCGGTGACGTCATATCCGTCACGGAAGTGACGCCAGTACAACGAGGTAAGCGGCCTGTAAAGGGTGCACCCCTGCACGTTGGGTCTTCTAGCGGGGAAGCAACCTTTAGTACTGAAGAGTACGAAAGTAGTGTGTGTATAACGTTATGCTTTGGTTGTTTGTTTTCGGGTTTTATATTTTAACACGAAGGTGTTTTATGCCGCGATTCCCCAAGATTTCATTCACTGGCGTCATATCCGTCGCGAAAGCCGCCAGTACAGCTGAGCCGAAGCGACCCGTCAGCAGGACGTCACTCGCCAAGCACACCCACAAGACAGCCGCCGACCCGCAAATCATGCTCAGCTGCAGATTTCGCTTCACATTTCACTTTCTTGTTTCACTGAATCCCATGACAGAGGAATAAACCACAGATTTTTTTGAAAACCAAACACTTCGGAATTCCATAAGACTTCGCGCTGAGCCTGATTTACGGCGAGGGTACGATAATGTTGCCACCACGTTGGGCCCGCCTAGCTTTTGCCGAGGTAATTGCACTCTGACATAATCTCATTCACTAAATTAAATCTGATAAGACTACCAAAGAGGAACCTATCACAGATGCATAATACGCAGCTTTGACATTTCACTACTGCTGACACACTCTCTGCTTTCTCATCGCTAGCCGAGATAACAGTATCAGATAAGTTTCAGCCTTTAGATGTGCTCAGTCACAAACAGATTAAATTTGAACAGAAACATATGAGCCCGACAATGCAAAATTGAAAAATACTTCTCGTTGAAGGTCAGTAATCGCGCGGTATTGGTATATCCGGTAAGGCACATTTCCCAGCTTGGTTTATGTAACTGAGACGCGAGTCATTTTGACTTCGACGGAAATAAATTATGCTATTTGTACGCTCTCGTTCATATTTTCGTGTTCGCGTTTCATTTATCTGTGACTGTACGTAGTTCACGCATACGACAGGTACGCTGACACCAGTGCGAGACACGTAGACACTGGGCTCGAATTTTGTTTCAACTTGCGCGACTTCTACGTCCACAAAGAACAAGTGAAAGGCGCCAGAGAACTGTTATCTCTCACCTTCAATTAGGCCCGCAAGAATGTCGAACATTAGTTTGGGTCGTATCCGCCGCTTTCGAGAAAATCTTATCAGTGACGACAGCCCTTCGGAGGCGCTTGCTGCGCCAGAAGTGTGTTTTGGCAGGCCGTTATCACAAAGTCCATAGCAATGTAACTAGATAATCCCCCCCACGTACGCAGTGACCATTCAAGAAACACTTTCGAAGCATACGCATCTAGTCCATGGGCAAAAGAAATGGAGGCTCACACTAACGCGTAAGATTTGCGAAGCTGTACGCAACCTTCACGACCATAACGACGGTTTAAGCCCACGATTGCAGCCGATTTGCTTTTAAATGCGAATGCATTTCTTAGTCGAGCCATGTCAGGCGCCGTGCGGCGTCCACGCGCCCGCAGGTGTTATCTCTCCGCTCTCACCCCCTCTCCCCTAGCAACCGGAGCGGGTGGTGCGGGCGGGTCAGCGGCGAGTGAGTGGAGAGGAGGAGCACGCTCGGGCGTGTGAGGGCGCTCGCATCGCGGGAGCTCGCCGGAGCTCCCGCGTGTGTGGGAGAGTGTAGGCGAGGGTAGGCGCGGTGCTTCGGTGCTTCTCCTCTCGACGCTCGCCCCACTCTCCCACGCCCGCATGCTTCTCAAAGACCCTTTGACTGTGCACTTTACCGACCACAAGGCAGTGATCGTGGCCGTCAAGTGCAACGACAACACAAACAGGTGTTCAATACATGGTTACGCTACAAATCACCGTCTCCTCGTTAATTATAAATTCCGCGCACTCTCGCGCAAAAGAAATGCATTCGCATTTCCTCACGATTCCCTCCGGGGAGGTGGGGTGAATTTTTTTCTTCGCCGCCGCAACGAACTTTGCTCCATCTTTGTTGCTATAAGCTAAGAAGAAATCAAAGAAGCAGAACGAATGGCATGCGCACACTTAACCTAGGCGCTCGCATGTGCGACGTGTACCCTGCCACGTGTTCTGTGTTGAGGAGGCGGCGTGACTCTTCTCCTCAGTCACAGCCGAGTGATTAAGCCGTTTGACTTTCGGGTACTAAAGTTCGTAGACAAGAGGGTAAGACGGCTGACTTCAGCTCCGTTGATGTACCAGATACAGCTTCGAGCCCTGCCATGCCGGTGATTTCTTTACTTGATAATGTTATACTGAGTTTTTGGTCGGCGTGTTAAACCCTACAATCAAATCAATCCCATACTTAAGATAGGGGCCCGCATGTGCAACATGTACACTATCACGTGTTCTGCGTCGAGCAAGGGTCGTCATTTCTCTCTTCACAGTCACAGCCGAGTGACTAAAACGACAGACCCTGGTACTAATTCGTTGGCTCTCTGACTCTCAGAGTACTCGGTTGATCTAACGGACACAGGTTCGAATCCTGCCGGTTATTTATTTTCCTTTATACTGTTGTACTGAGTTTTGTGAAATTCCGGAACCAACAAATTGCTAAACAGCTTCGCTGTTAAAATGTGCGCCAATTACAACAGCAGCGCAACACCTAACTGTTCGCGCCGGCCGGCCGGACGGAACCGAAGGGCCCCGAACAAGTTAAGTGCGAGCGTTCGCCGCCAAATTACACGACTACGCCTGGCAGGCGTGGGCAAGTCGACTGCGGAGTCGTGATATTTGAGGCTGCACAATCACGACACTTTTTTTTTTCCTTTGAAAAGTGCTGCCGGGCCATGAGCGCCCAAGGCTGTGCTTCTCGAAAGCATGAGTCATGCATAAGCTCGTATCTCGCAGTTTCGGTGTCTTTCGCTTGCAGATTATATCCAATTCACTATGTAATATAGAAAACTTGGTGGTGAAGCTGCGCTCATGAGTTGTTTGCATTCTTTGTTTATTACGTTATGCATCTGCGGCGCACAAGTGAAGCTGCGCTTGGCTTACCACGGGCTGTGGCTCGGGCCCGATTGACTGATTTATTGATTGAAAGATTGAGCTGACTTCTCAGCGCGAGTTGCACCCACAACCTCGGAGGCGCTTCTTTGCAGCCGCGAAAGAAAAACATGTACACCCAAGCCCCCTGTAGTACTTTGAGAATGCCATCGAAGGGGTATTTTTCTTTGCATTAGCAGATTAAATTACAACTTCCAGCACTCGCAACACAGCCCCGCCACATGGTCAAGCCTGTAAAAATTTCACCAGTGCGAAAAGGGTCGTATTCAAGTAGTGGTGTCTTGAGAAACGTCAGTTTCAAGTCGAGACGCAGTTCCGGTTGCGGGGACTCATCATCATCATCATCATCATCATCATCGTCGTCGTCGTCGTCGTCGTCGCCCTGCTCAGGTCCACTGCAGGACGAAGGCCTCTCCCATTGACCTCCAACCGCTCCTGTCCTGCTCTAGTCGAGTCCACAGTTTACCCCCGAATTACTCTATCTCATCCCTAGATCGGGTTAATGGCCTTCCCCTTCTTCTAGGCCCATCTTTTGGTATCCACTCTGTCACCCTAATTGTCCACCGGTTGTCGGTTCGTCTCACTACAAGGCCAGCCCAAGTCCATTTCTTTTTCTTAACTTTATGTTCTCTTCTACTTTAGTTTGTTCCGTGGTCGAGGAAGCTCGTTTCCTGTCCCTGAATGTTACTCCTGACATTATTCGTTCCATGGCCCGTTGAGGCGACCTGCTTTGTAGTTGTTCAGTAAGGCGCCAAGTTTCCGCTCCGTATGTCATCACCGGCAGTATGCACTGGTTGTATATTTTTCGTTTGAGTGAGAGAGTTAGCTTACTTTTATTTTGCAGTGTTTACCGAGTGCTCCCCAGCCCATACATAATCTGCGCCGGATTTCCCTTTTGTGGGGTTGGGGTCAACGCTAACCATCTGTCCGAAATAGTATATTCCTTTAATTCTACCATTTTGTTTCCTAAGCTGAAGAGGAAGGTTTTGGCTTGCTTATTCCTTATTACTTAGCACTTATTCGTATTTATTTTTAGCTCCAAGGCTGCGCCGTCACTACGACGTAGTCTTGCTGAGTGAGACTGCAGAACACATGCAAACAATGCGGGGACTCAATTCACAAAAACCAACTTTGTGCTTCTTTTATGTCGTATCCATGTCTTCGGCCTTCATGCAGTCAGGGATGGCTCAAAGGAGACATTTTTTCAGTGAATAAAGCTGAAAACTGAGCTCCTCAAGCGGAAATTTCAAAACACTGCAGCGTCCGTTCTCCGGAGCCTAGTGGAACAGGTCTTTTAATAGATTGATTGATTGTGGGGTTTAATGCGCCGACGCAGCGCCGGCGATGAGGCGCGCCGTAGAGGTCGGCTCCGGGTTAATTTTGACCACTCGGGGATCTTTAACGTGCGCCGAAATCTCGTACACACGGGTGTTTTTGCTTTTCGCCTCCATCAGAACAGCGGCCGTCGCGACCGGGAATCGAACCCACGTACGTCCTCGTGCTCAGCAGCGCAAAGCCTTGGCCACTGAACCACCGCGGCGGGTGGAACAAGACTTTTAAATGTGATAATTTGTTCCTGTTAACGGGAACTGGAATTAAATTGCAATGTTTTCAATCACGTTTCGTATAACATATTTCTCAAGTGTAGCCAGCCTTTAGAGTTGTGGTTATGTGCTGTGAAAGCGTAGGCTCGCTAATCTTTACATCAACCATTTTTTCAACCTCGTTCCTCTTGTTATTTCTTTCAAGATGACCCCCACGCCGCATTAGTCTCGGCCTTATTTCCTGGACTAATTCTACTCTTCGTTCTCTTGTGAGGGTAAATTCACGAGCCAATCGTAACAGCAGTTGTCCTTTTTTTCTTTTCTCGTTCGTAGACTCTGCCGACCTGTTCGCGACGCCCGGCATCCCGTGGCAAGCCATCTGCCGGAGCAAGATGTGCGTCAAGACCTTCTTCTTCGCCACGGCCACCTTCCTGCTCGGCATGGTCTTCCTCATTACCATGCGGCTCTCCATGCACGACCTGCGGGTCACCGTCGACTACGACCTCCCTCCCTCCCTGGACGGCTGGAAGGTGCAGGCGTTGTGCCAGGGCTCAGTCAACGTGCTCTTCTTCGTGCATACTGCCTCCGAGCACGCGTCGCACCGGCAGTTCCTACGCAACACGCTGGGCGACCCTGTCGTCAGCGAGCAGCTCAACTCGGCCGTCGTCTTCTTCGTCGGCCAGTCCCGGAACCACACCGTGCGCCAGGCGGTCGTCGATGAAGCGCGCACGATGGGCGACCTCGTCGTGTTCCCCTTCGTGGACACGTACCGCAACCTGACCTACAAGTTCGTCTACGGGCTCAAGTGGGCCACCGACAACTGCCGCGACTCCGTGCGCTTCGTGGTCAAGATCGACGACGACGCGCTGGTGAACGTGTTCCTCCTGGGCGACTACCTCAAGAACGTCACGGCCGAGGACACCAGCATCCACTGCCTCGCCTGGAAGCGCACGCCCGTGGTGCGCAACCGCCGGTCCAAGTGGTTCGTCACCCGCCAGGAGTACTCGGCACGGATGTACCCTACCTACTGCGGCGGCCTGGGCTTCATCCTGCCGGTGAGGACGCTGCCCATGCTGTTCAACGCCTCGAGGCAGGCCACGTTCCTGTGGATCGACGACGTCTACTCCACGGGCATCTTGGCCAAGGTGGCCCACGTGGGACACGTGCAACTTAGGAAGTACTACGACCTCTACCCGAACGAGACGGCGCCCAGCGTCAAGCCCGGGGCCATGTTCACGCATCTGGGCACGCCGAGCGTTGTGGAGCAGCGCTACAGGCTGTGGGACGATCTCTTGCAAATGCACAATGTGAGCGCCCGCGGACAGAGGGTTCCGGGGGCTAAGTCCCCGGACAGCTCTCCTCGAAACTAGCTTCTTTCTTTTCAAATATGGCAGTGAGCCAGCCAAAGGCATCAAAGATCCGACACTCCGCGATTCACCTCCTCGACGGGGTGCAGAGAGCGTTGAGGAGCCACACTGCGTTGGAAGTGTTCGCCTGCGTGCCGTGTGCATCCTGTGCTGTGTTGTGTGTGCTTGTGCGTGTTCCACGCGATGTGGCCGGAAGTTCCTCTAGAAGAACCGTAATTTATATGACTCGCTTGTGTGCATGCGTGTTGTTTGCCGTGCCAGGCTGCAGGGCAGCGTGTTCGCAGATGTTCACGTTGTGCTATGACAACTGATTGAAGGTGTCCGTTTCTACATGATGTGTACTACGTAGAGAAACGACCATAAGTATCTAAACGGACCAATCTAATTCGTTAGCGCCGGCATTGCTGTGCAATGCAGATTATGTGCACTGGCTATATCGCTGTCTAATTTTTGAGTGGGACCGCTAACTTCACTCGTAATTTGCCAGGACTTGTTTGCCATGGTAACTATAGTCCTGCGGCCTTACAAATGTTGAACATTCCATGATAGTGGCTTGTTTCCGAAACGCCTAGGGGTTGTACGCGTCCCTTGAGACGTGCTTGCGTTTCATCAATCATGAACAACATGCGCAACCGTGATATAGAGTTCCTGGCAGACAGCAACGGGATTAGTCAAATCATGCGTCAGGTGGAAATTCGGATGTTTTTGTGCGACAAATTATGCGGCAAGCTCGCTATGTATGTTATAACAAACCCCCGGGACAGGATACTGACATCATTATAAGCGGTATTTTGTTAGAAGCGGAACTTTTTTCCCCTGCATTCAGTTTGAACTGTGAAAAACCTCCGAGTGAAGCGACTTCGTTATACCAAGGGTTTATGTGCGTTGTTAATTTAAGTCATTTTTAGATTGTACACGGAGGACGTGGTTGTTGACTTTCGCGCTAAGTGTGGTGCGTGCTTTATCGTGAACCCGGCACGTTACGTATTGATCGCTGCTTTGTTGTGTATTTATAGAGTCGGAGCGTTATACCTTTTGTTGTTATTAACTCCATTTTTATGCAAACGTTGCCCGAAGAATGTTCGAGAAATCACCCACCAACCAGATAAAAGTTGCGGAATTCGCAATTCTTTCGTTCTGTTTTTAATGTTTTGCAGTGTACGCATGCTCGTTTTTTTTTTTTTTTGCGTGTTCTTCTTCTTTCTTTTTTCTGAATGGGTACGCGGGCTTATCCAGGGAACGTCCGAATTCTTATTTCGTATAGCTTCCCATTTTCGCTCAGCTAATCACAGAGAATACTGGTTGCAGTGGCTTAGGAGCTACGGCGCTGTATACCGTGAAGTTTCATGGTCGCGGGTTCGACCTCCGATCACACAAGTTGTACATATATTATACAGCCTAGTTACAGAACTGCCGACCACACGATGGCTGGAACACGTAGTATTCGAAAGCCCACGGTGTCTTGACGAACTTTAATGGGCCATGAAGTCGATATACAACTTTGTTCAATTTGAAAAAAAAAACTAGCCTTTGGTAACTCTCTTGGTTCCATTACAGACACGAAATGGGTTTTTTAACAAAAAAAAAACATTATAAAACACCTTTCAAATCTCGCGCTTCAGTGACTTAATATGGGCAGGAATGATGTAATATTGGACATCACTAAACACATATTTATGAGTGTTTTCTGCTTGTAGGCCTTCAAACGGGATTAGAGGGTCCACTACAATCACCCAGTTATGTTTCTTGGCAGTATTCAGCAGCCACCAATCACACAACCAAGATTCTGTGACGTCATAGATAAATCACCAGAAAGGAGCTGAGGGGTCTCCACTCCTTACGTTTTCTTTAATATCTCGGTTTTTTTTTTGTTTGCGATAAAATCGGTACCATTGTTATCGTTGCAAGGTAGCCTTTCTCATGAATTGTGACTTCATGGCCACTTTAAACATCTACTACGACGTGCCTCGTAGGTCTAACGTCAGCATGATAAAATAGCAACTAGTAGTTGAAATTAGTTACTTTCTAAACAAGCAAAGCACGCATGACAAGGGACCACGCCTCACGCCCGTTTTCAGAGATTTCGATGCACTTTAAAGACCCCGCGTGATAAAGAAAATTCATCCGCACTCTCCGCTACAGCGCGACTCGTAGTTCATGCGTATCATCTACCCGTAATCCCCGTACGGGAACTTGATTTCTGAATACGAAGAAGAAGAAAAACCGCAAAGGGAACAAGTCCTCGATGTGGCTTATCTATCCGAAAGTATACAGAAGCTATCATTGCGCTCCCATTTCACGGCGTTGCAAGGCTCACTTTCTCCTACACCTTAGAGGTCACGCCGGGGGGTGATCAGCACGTAGGTCTCAAGAGGCGGGCCGGTCTTATCTCCTTATATGCTGCAACGTAGAGCGAATGATTTCACCGGCAATAGCAACTGTTGGGGCGGAAAACCGCCGTTGCGCCAGTAAACCGCACGTGGCATGCAACCGTGCGGGGCGCATGCTACACTAAATACGCGGCGAGCTCACTACGCCTTGGCAGCCGTGATTACCACGCACGTCTGGCGAGTTTCCTGTTGATACAACAGGGGATTCGCCGACTGCGCTTCTATTAGCTGGTACGGCTGACAGAAGTCATGGAACCTCTTGCAAAGAAAGTGGAAACTTCTGCAAATCATCATCATCAGGATCATCATCATCCTCGCGTCCACTGCAAGACGAGGGCCTCTCCCTTTGACCACCAGAAGCTCCTGTCTCGCGCTGCCCGAGTGCATTCTTTTTCTCCGAATTTTCTTATCGAGTCCCTTCATTGAGTTAATGACCTGCTCCTTCATCCAGACCCGTCTCTCAGTATACACCGGTTGTCTTGTCAATATTTGAATTTTGCGAATTTGTAGTGAAAATATGTAAGACGGTGGTTCTATATAAAATTTTCATTACCCAGTTGGGTGGGCGAACCAGATCCATTCCGTCGACTTCGCGACTCCACTTGCCAAGTTTCGATGGACATCGCGTTGAATGCAGAACGGTCTTGCATATTTTTCCATCTCCAATCGACGGAAATGCGCAGCGTTCGCTCCTTCGAATACCACTGAGCAGCTGTGCCAGTTGTGCTGTTATTGTTGTTGGAAAACTTTGATAATTTTATCTAGGTGATGTGGGAGTGGTGCCTCATTCCAGGAGGCCATGTGACGACCGCGCTGTCTCAGACCAGGGGTTGATGGGCATTCAAATCGGCGCTGGTCGTCGATGCCAAATGCACTGATAAAACAAGTAATCATAACCACTGCACGTATCTAGGACAATTCTGTACCCATACCCTTTCCTGAAAAATAAAGTAAAACTTAAAATGTGCGCCAGGGCGCATTTTCATAGAGTTCCCTTTGAGGAAATTTGGCAGCGGCCGCAAAATAAAGCGGACCATGTAACCTGTGTGCGCTAGGGGTTCATGATGGCAAAGTTACAAGCTCGTTCAGTTTGAAACAACTAGCCTTTGACCGAGTTCACCGAGCTCCATTCCAGCCACTAGAGACGTTTCGTCAAGAGAAAAAAAAATAGCGAGAAATATTGAACTTTCAAATTTCGCGCTACACGACGTCAGCAGTGACGTCATAGAGGAGGTTTAAACATTTTGCAGTGCATTAACTTCGGGTTGGTATGATGCATTCAAAACGGAACTTGAGGCCCCACTACAAGCACACAATCATGTTTCGTGGCGGTGCACTTGGTCGGCCACTGCCAGTCGCACGAACAAAACACCGTGATATCATAACGACCCGACGGCAGGCTTTTTAACAAATTAGACGTGTATTTTGTCGTCATGACGCCCTTGAAATGTCGGCGCGCCTCCATCCGGCGGGAGTTATTTTTCAGGTCCTTCCCATCGGGCTGCTTTTAATAAAACGAAATTGAAAAAAAAAATCCTGGCTAGGTTAAATCAGATAACAGTAGTAATAGCAATAAATCTATTGTCCAGGTACAATTACAACCGGTGAGGTTAGGTTGGGTTTAAATTAATTTTAGATTGAGTTTACATTAGGTTAGGCTGGGTTTTTGTTTGCTTAGGTTATGTTACCTGACGTTGAAACAGCATATTTATGTAGGTGACGCGAAAGAACGACGTGCGAACAGACTCCATCTTCCGGCCCAGCGCCTGCTACAGAGATTGCTTGGTACGCATGCGTGTTCTCCAGTAAATGCACGTCAATTTCATCGGTTGCCGTAGCCACACTCCGATTCTTTGAAACGTGCGTTGCGCCGAGCAGCAATCCGAACAAAATGCTCAGACAGCAGTGGGCCCGGACGGAATACCAATGCAACTGATAAAACCTACTTGGACCTAAAAGTAAGGAATCGTTTATGAGGGCAATAGATAAGGTAATAGAAACCAAACAAGTACCAGAGGACTGGTTAGAAAGTAGGATGAATTTAATATATAAAGGCAGAGGAGACAAAGCCAGTATTGAGTCATACAGACCACTCACAGTAACGTCAGTGGTGTATAGATTCGTAATGCAGGCGATAAAATCAGAAATTCAAGCATGGATGGAGGAAATGAAATACTTGGGAAACTGCAGAATGGATTAGACAAGACAGGCGACTGGATGACAATCTGTTCGTGATACGCAATGCATTGAATTGCGAAAGCACAGAATAGACCACTATGGATTACGTTCTTGGACATTAAAGGGGCATATGACCAACGTAAACAGAGAACGGCTGTGGAGAATGTTGAAACTCCAGGGAATTAGATGACGAGTTAGTACAGTTCCTTATAGCAATCTATAAAGACAATAGAGTGCACCTTACTTGGGAAGGACAGAAATGCGCCCGGCAGGTCAACATCCATCGGGGACTGAAACAGGGATGCCCTTTGAGCCCAATACTGTTCATGCTTTACATGGCAGGGTTAGAAAAGAAACTGGAAGAAAGTCAAGTAGGGTTTAGCCTAACCCATATGCTGCAAGGCGAAGTGGTACAACAGCATATTCCGGGAATGTATACGCAGACGACATTGTTCTTTTAGCTGATAACCAAACCGATATGCAGCGGCTAATAATATTTGCGGCCAGGAAGCCACTGACCTCGGGTTAAATTTCGGTGCAGAAAAATCAGGAATAATGGTTTTCAATGACGCTACCACCGACGTAGTGTCTATCCAGCCAGGCGAATTACCTAGAGTCAAGGAATACAAATATTTGGGAGTGTGGATAAACGAAGGGGATAGCTACTTAAGTACTCACGAGGAGCAACTTAAGGTTAAGGGAAAGCGAAACGCAGCTATAATGAAGCATAGAGCTCTGTGGGGGTATAACAAATATGAAGTAGTAAGAGGAATGTGGAAAGGAGTAATGGTTCCGGGTCTCACGTTTGCGAATGCTGTACTCTGCTTAAAATCAGACGTTCTATCACGCCTTGAAGTAAACCAGAGAACGGTAGGACGTCTGGCCTTAGGCGCGCATGGAAAAACAACTAACGAAGCAGTTCAGGGAGATATGGGCTGGGCGTCGTTTGAAGTTAGAGAAGCTCAGAGTAAAATATGCTTTGAGATGAGGTTGAGGGCAATGGATCAACGAAGGTGGGCAGCTAAGGTTTTTAGGTACCTATACTTGAAAAGCGTGGACACGCAGTGGTTAAGAAAGACTAGAAGGCTAACGATGAAATACGGAAAGAACAGTGGGGAATCCAAAACAGCCAAGGTAACCAAAAAAGAGGCAAGGCAGATTGAAACGAATAAATGGAGGGAAAAAATGGAAGCCAAAACGTCGTTAGAGATGTACAGGGCTGAGAAGATGAACATCAGAAAGGAAAATTTCTACGATAATTCCCAGGGCAGTGCTTTGCTTTTGAGGCTAGAGCAGGTTGCCTGCGAACTAAGAGTTTTGTGGGGAAGTATTCACAAAATGATGGGGTACTGCGTGGTCTGCGGAAAAGGAAACAGAAAACTATGCGGCACATCGTGCTAGAATGTGAGGGTATCCATCCAAATCTACATGAAGGGAATATTGGGCTGTCAGAAGCCCTAGGATTTAAAGGTATCACAGAGGAAGTTAACTTCAAGGCTGTCGAGGGGACGAAAAGAAGATTAGAATGCTGGTGGACGAAAAGCAGAGAGGGGAATATTGCCTAGGACAGTTACCACTTGTAACAGAAAAAAAAAAAAGTATTTTGTGCCTAATAAGCTTTTTGTGCCTGCCCTAAGCAGCGCTAGTATTGAACCAAAAGTGTAAAACATAGGTATATTAGTCTTTTTTGGTAAGATGACATGTCATCACCCCGATACAAAGGGGAAACCAATAGAAATCATCATCATCATCATCGTTGAAAAACTTCTGGGAAGCTTGTACTAACGCGCAAGACTTGAATGGCGATGCCGTACGTGAGCATTGACGAACACGTAGCTAAGTTTCATTGTTTACTCCGTAGTGCTAGTCGTCGCGGTCGTCCTACGCGTCGAAGGAATCGTCGTCTTCGCGAGTGGTGGGTGCAAGGTCGCTGCGCAGATGCTGCCACGTGGAGGGCTCTTTTACGATACTGGGCGCATGCGCACGACGACACGAGGACTCTACAAACGAACCGAGGGGCGCACGCTATGACATAACTGAAAGTTCGAGCAGGTGTTGCGACGATTACGGCGTGGCTCTTCCTACGAATGAAGTGCACGCTATGACGTGGCGTACATGTGTTTTCCGTTTATTAGCGGGTATTGCGACAGCTGCGCGATAGCGTTTCTCTATGGTAGTTTTCTGTAACACCGAACTTACAGCCAGTAACAACAGCTCAGCGATTAAAAAGAAGCATTTGCAGATTAGTGCCTTACACAGGCGAGACTGCATTTGCCACCAGCGAAATTCAAAAGAGAAGCCTCTAGTCGTCGTCAGCAGCAGTACGATGTTGAGAAGCAGCCGCCACATGCGCGGGAGCCGCGTAACGCTTCGCGTCCGGCTTCGAGATATGATGCGCACTCGGATATGTTTTGTCGACCGAAGCATATTACCACGGGATCAAGTCGACGACGAAGTTTCATGCCCGGTTGAACCGCATTTATTTTCGTAATGTGGCGAACATATCGAGTACTGAAAGCGGCTGCTATACGCCTCGAGCTTCGCGATCGCTGCGCCGCCTGCCGCTGATTCTCCGCGGCATTTACGGGATGAGCGCTGTGTGGCTGATAGGGGCTCATGCAATGTTTCAGTTCTCTTTCGTTTATCTCTGCATATCCACGCCCTAAACAAATTGTTATGGTGATGTCTGTAAGCAAATAGTACGTTTAGGGCCCTTGAAAAAAAAAAAAAAAACATCTGCGTCTTGGTAGAGTGCTCGAACTCCAACAAGAGCTACCCGGGGAGGCGGTTCTGCGCGCTTCTTGGACGCTCTTACGGGCGTCAGCGACGGCAGCGGCATATCACCACTGTCACCTCCGAACACGTCAGGCACAAGCGCGCATTCTCTTGTCGCCTCGTTTAGACCCGATACCCATTGCGAGATTGGTATCATCTTGCGGCGCTGACAACAAATGCAGCTTTGTTTCGAATATGTGTGTCGTAGAAAAACATGTTTCGGGGATGTCATTACCAATACCTGACAATAACTTGTGCCTTTTATGGGAATATAAGCCACGCGAAAATGTGAAGTATACTCCAAGGCTGCGCGTCGTTAAATGTGTGCCCATTCAGCCTTACAGCAAGAACCAAGGTGGGTTAATGAAACCACGGAAAAATAAAGTCTGCAAGTCCCGGAGAAACAGAATAGCTCGTGCGGGAATGAAAAAAAAAAAAAACAGTGTAGCTTCGGTAAGGCTAAAGAAGTTCGTCTAAACTTAAGCCATGTAAGACTCACCAGACCAACTAGATGCGAAATGCACTGCTATTTCACAAGTCATGGGGAGGGAAGGGGAGGGGAGGGGGACGCTTAATTATCGTTGTGTTCAAATGCGGAGCGAAATCAAGGAATGAACGTTCTAGCAGAGTCCGTCAATGCAAAAGCATTGACGGACTCTGGTTTTAGTAATCACACAGACAGGCTGTGCGTTCACTTTCCTTTTGTGTTTCGACTTCTACGAACGGCTGGTCACTCGGCGGACGCATTTTTTGAATACAGGGTGGGGAGTTGACAGGCGATAAAAGGTGTCGTTGGAAGAGTGTGGTATCTGATAAAGCCCCCTGATTTCAGCTTGTGCTTGATTCTACAGGCTCCCTGTGTCATATGACGATGTTTGGAAGAAAGTTTAGACGCGGACGCGGACTACTCTAAGCCCGTCTCCGCGCTGTTCACGGAGGATAAATGTAACAGATGAATTTTTGCGAACGCTCACCCCACGACATGACGACCCAGCATTAATTTTTTGTCGTGAGTATATTTTGCATTATCCATGGTACTTCTTTCGTAGAGTGTTCATGAAATTTATGCCACATTGGCTTGTCCAAGGTAGTGATCAATACCTTAGGTATGATACTGGTAACTGGCGCAATGTCAGGTATGAGTGCTCCGCTAGATTATGTAAGCACATGCACAAAACCCATTTGCTCCGTAGTGTATTGCCATAGCATGACCATCTGAGGAAACGCTGCTTACGGAGATACTTTTAGTAAGCTTCAGGGCCGTGGAAATATAGTCAGCTCCGTGCATTAGCCGGTTTCGCGACGCCGGCCTGTGAAAACACCTGGCGCTTATACAGACCGAATGTACCACACTAAGACCGCGTCAGAAGCATTTACTCTAGTAAATACACCACATTTGCAAACAGAGTGACTGCTCCACGTAAATATGCATTTACAACTCATACAAACGGTAAATATCAGTCGTGAACGTGCCGCAAAAGTAGTGGAGACAATGGGGAGCAGGCCGGAGCCTCCCGCGGCTGCTTTCGAAGCGGGCCGCGAGGGTGATTTCAGTGGCGCCCCTATAGGCAGCGCTCGAGGCGTATAGTTTCTCTCTTGTCCAAAGGCGGATTTTGTTTTCGTTTTTTTCCGAACCCGCCGTTTTGGCGGAGCCGATATGATCGTTACTGGCATCATCCGCTTTGTATCGGTTTAACGAAGTACTCTTAAAATTTTAGCGCTTTTATCCGGCCTTTAAGTCGGCTCTACAGCCCTGTAGTTTACTCTGTTTAAACCCTAGGGTTTTGGGAAGGCAAATATTTTTCTCATATCAGATGGATACAATCCCATTCCACTATCTATCGCAATCCCATTCGTCGGCAATACGGGAGGTTGGCGTTGCCATATAGCTTATACATGTTTCCGCCTTTCTGCACAGCGCGCTTGAAGTTGGCTCCAATTTGCACGGCGCCAAAGCTGTGTGAGAAGACCAGGCCCAAAAGGGGCTCGCGTAAATTGTCAAGACGCGGCCTCAGGCTAGATTCGAGCAGTTGTCGTAAAAGCCGCAGCATTCCTAAACAATGACGTCATCTGACGTTTCGGCCAACCAAATTACGCGAATCGACGTTTCTTACGTCTGTGGCGTGTTCCGTCAGTAGTCCGAACATGGCCTTCCGAGCATTAGGCGCACCGTGAGATTGTTCTCACCTGTCACCATTCCTTTCCCCTTTCACGGGGGGCGCCCCACATCACTGCAAGCCCAGACGGCCACAATACAGCACTACCCACATGGTTCATAATAACCACATTAAACACTTGCAGAGGACCTTTCGATCTTGACGCAATAAAAACGTCAACTTGGCCATAATTTCCACACAGTATTTAAGTTTGCCGCCTCAACAATGAATGTGGACTCTAATTCTAAAATCCGAGTTTCCGGTTTCGCGCACCAAATTAGAGTTCCTGTATATAGCTCCCTGCGGGAGCTATATACAGGAACTCTACACCAAATAGGTTTCGCGCGCCCTCTGCAGAAGGCTACGAAATAATGAGGTCTATTCGTGGTTCGCTACCATGCACTGAAATTTCTTGCAAGCTGCCGTTGCACGAGTACAAGCTTTGGACCTTGTGAAAACTCGGTTGCGCAGCGCCGATTTTCATTCTTTCGTTCGTTAGACACCCAGCAGGAACACAACAAAACAACAGCGTGACATGTCGTTACTTCTCGTTTTAATTTCATGACTTTTTTTTAAGACCGTTTAAAGGAGTGCTTCCTGCCCCCCTGGGGTAGAGAAATGACGGCCAGGGTACCACAGCTAAAGAAAAAAACTTCCAACCGATACAAAGGGGAAAGCCACATCATCATCATAATCATCATCATCATTGCTTGCTGCTGGACTTGAGTCGGGCCGGAACACAGCAACTCCAACAGGAGCTTAGCACTAACCTGTATGAACGTTAGCCATGCGCGCTCACATTGAAGGCAGTTTCTTGGACATATTGCTATAAAACCACGCAGATGTAGGGACATGATTTCTCGTGAGGTTCAAAAGCCCGGGCTGTGCATGTTTAGACCAACGATACTCGACACAACCACCTCCCTTCCGCTACCCCTCCCGCAATTAGTTTCGGTGCATGCGCCGAGTTGAGCGCACGCTAACGAGGCCCCGTAATAAACATTGCTGTTGCTGAAATGCGGCTCGTCACCGGCAATGATTACCTGCCCCTAGACGCGGAAAGCTGAGCGAGCCGACGGACGTGCGCTCCCAAACGAGGCTCGTTAACTTTGCGCCGCCGTTTTCTCGCCCTCTGGCCCACCGGGACAGTTCCCCTTCGTCACGTAGCCGCGAGTATTGGTTTCAAGCGATTTCAGTGTGCCATTGGACAACTGAAAGGCGGCCATTCCGTTTCCAACAGCAACGTCTGCCACTTGTTGCAGGCAAAAGAGGTCAAAAGAATAGCGAAAATGTGCGAGGACGACGTGTCGTCAAAATGGAGAAATATTTGACAAGTGTTCATAACTAAATTAGGAAAGCACGTTCGTGTCAGAGAAATACAACAAAACAGGTCCGTACTACAATGCAGAACATCTACTTGACAACAACTCAGCATCATTTACGCAGTTATCAAACATGCTACCTTCAAGACTGTGTCGCTGAGCACCACAGGTTAAAACCACGCCGGTCGTGGTTAAACAGCGCACCGCCCGTGAGCATTGGCTACAACCGAAAAGGCTGTCGTCTGCTAGCAGAGCAGACGACACGCTTTTGCAGACGGTACGTTTGCGAGGAGCTCTTGGACAGGAATTACGTAATAATCACGTGATGCTTGCAGCTCCAACGAGCTCCAAGCATTTGTCGTCTGCTTGTGTTGACGCCGCGCGTAGGTAGGTGCACAGCAACGCGAAGTAAGAACTCTGATAACTGCTACTTGGTTAGAAAATATTCCAACCAACAGTTTTTTAAAGTCTGCAAAATTACGAAATTTGCATTAAGAACCGTTGTCGACGCAATCAAACGCGCGCCTTGTAGGAGTGTTTCTAGGCGTTTAATTTGTTATTGAGCACTGTGCAATCGGGAAGGTTTTTTTTTTCTTTTCATGCGTATCCTGGTTGCAGCCGAACACGTTCTGTGAGGTATGCGCTAGTCGGTTGAAACGAACTCTTTATACCTACCATAGCCGGCGCCCTACCTGCAATTTTGGAGATTCTCGACTCCGTGGCTTATATCTTGCGGCAAAATTCACATGCCGTGGGATGCAAACCGTACTCCCGTGTACTTTGAAAGCGTTGTTCAAACGCACTTTTATACTATCTAGAGCAGGGGTCAGCTACCTGCAAGCGGCCCGCAAAGCAATGTTATGCGGCCACGGCATAACACCAAAACTCCCCACCCCTCGTCACTGAAGGCCGACATGGCAGTTTTCAACTCAAATGGTGTTATACAGGAACAAACAAAGATACCGCCTTCAGTTTTGGCATTGTTTCCCCTCTTCACTCAGCCAGATAACATTTCCGTTTCCTTTCTTTACACAGGTAAAAAAATTCAAGCAGCTTGCACTAGTATACGTGCAAGGCTGGAGAAAGAGTGGAGCTGAAGGTCGACCCAGGTTTCAGTAAGCGTTCATGCAAACGTTCCATGACGGAGTCCAAACGGCGCCATTTGTATACGTACCGTTTAGACGCGAAAACCCGGTGCTCGTTGCAAAATAGCGGTGCCCGTCTTCGGCGAAGACCGGATACACCGATGTCTCAACGACGTTTATAATCGCGAACTGTCACGGAACACCAGATTCACGAGACGTTGGCAGACGTATCAACTGTTGCGTGAAAGAGCGAGAACGCCAACGAGACCGCGAGTCTGGGATTTTGGCATGTGTCGTCTGCTCGCCTTTCTGTCGTCTGCTAGCAGCGAGATGCGGACTGCTCCCTGGTGCAAAAGAAATGATTTAGCAGTTCCAGGACTTGTGGACGGAGCCAACGCGGAGCTACCCCCGCGAATAAAATACGGAGCAGCTTCGGAGCTGTTCACAACTGCTTTAAGCTGGTAAATGAGACCATAAGTTAAATATGGCGGTCTGGCGTTGGCGTGCAACCGCCACCAATGCCAACGGAATCGCGTACGGCTGATTGGTTCGCGTTCAGTATTGAAGGTTAAAATTAGGGCAAGGATAAAAATTGCGACCGCAAGATGCGAGCTTGTTGGTACGGGCTGGGAAGCATTCCAAGAGTCGAACGAGAAAGTACGCACCACTACTACAATGTTTTTTTCTTTTTATACGGTAAATGACTGACGATGTACACGATGCATTGGTTTCAACTACTTTTCCAATAAGGTCGACTTTGCAAGCCTAGGCAACCAATGCTAGCTCTACAACCACATTTGCAATTTGCAACGCACATTTGCTCGGTGCAGAAAACAGCTTCGCGTGGCTATTTGTAACCACTTGCTATGGCGTTGTGCTGCTGAGCCCAATAACGCGGGTACGATTCCCGGCCGCGGCGGCAACTTTTCTGATGGCGGCGAAAAGCAAAAACGCCCGTGTGTTCAAGATTTCGGCGTACATTAAAGATCCCCAGGTGGTCAAAATTAATCCGGAGCCCTCCATTACGGCACACCTCATCACCTGCGATGCGTCGGCACGTTAAACCCTACAATCAATCAGTAAATCAATCGAACGAGAAAGATACGTCATGGCGTACACCCCTCCAAGGTGATGTCCAATGACTACCACTTCCAAAAAAATGAAGGAGGCTCACACTTATAGAAACAATGATTGAGTAAAGGTCGCTGCGGCTTGAACCTTCGTGATGGTCGTGAAAGTTGTGTACAGCTTTGCTACCCTCAAGTTTTACGCGTTAGTGTGAGCTTCCTTCATATTTTATTGCTCCCTTTTTGTACCACTGGTAAGAGTGTAGCAACTCTGCTAGAAATAAGCATGCATAGACGGGCTGAACGGAAAAAAATATGCTAAAATCTTGCCTCTTGCCCTGCTTACAGCATCATTGCATTTTGTCGACGCAGCGCTTCGATCCAGGCTATGTGCAGGTACGCGAGAAAAACAACATCGTTGAAAAGTTGTCACAAGTCCCTTACCATTTCGTACAACAGAACACAGTACTTTTTTTTTTCATTTTTGTAGTTCATAGGCTTAAAAATGGATGAAACAGGGTAGTAGAAAAACTGTACAAACAATGTATTTAAAAATACGTATGAGGTGAAAAGTGACCCTCCCGCACGGATGAAAAAGTGGAACATGTGAGATGCGTCGCCACTGTCGTCAGAGTTCATCTCCATGTGTGAAGTCTGGTAGTGTCGGCTCTTCGCTTTCTGCAGGTTCTGGCTCGCCTGAAAGTAGGAACAATGGAAATCTCGCGTTCAGCGATTTTTTCCCCGTAACCAACATACGGGAAGTATCCCGTAACAACGTGCATTTCTATGCGGGCACCACTGTGCGTTTGCTGTGTCCTGCCTTTTTTAAGCCCCTCCGACTGCAGCCTTACGACGACAAAGTTCACATGTCTTTGCATACGAACCAGCCCGAACTCTCTGGTCTAGACCGTAAATTGGTGTTGAAAAGGTTTAGCGGTAATAAAGCGTGCAAATTTTCAAAAGCCGTAACTCGCCTCATGTGGTGTCCATGTGGCTTGCGGTATACTAATTGTGCCCCAAATTTCTTTCCAAAGGAGGCCCCCAAGTGCCTCAAAATGAACAAATCACTCATTCAGCTAACTGTAAAATCTAGGCTTGTGCGAATAGTAATATTTTAGTTCGAAGCGAATCAAAGCGAATAGCCTTGGGGTCGAATACTTTCGAATTGAAATAGTTGTCAGGTGTTACCGAGCTTCCTGTCACTGAGACACTGAGCTTCTAGGGCCAGGCGGGACCTTCATTAAAAGGTTAGTATATCAGGTTGGCACCCGTTGAGGCATTGGCCATGTCACTTGACTGATTGAAGCAACTGATGTCCACTGAAGTTCAAGCGCGGAGTGCAATCAACACTTGCTCACTGCACGCGTGTCACATGGTGACCATACAAATTGTTTCGTTACCGTTCCATTGTTTGAAACAATGGAACGGGAGCATTGACTACCTAGGCGAACGTGCGCGCATAAGATGGCGACGACAACGCTCTGAAATTCTGAATGTGGCTTAGCTTGTCCTGGCTCCACTTGTAATCGTTGTAATCGAGATGTAGGCGTGATGTCAATGGCACTGCGGCTTGCCTAACGAACCAAAATTCCTCGTAGCACTTGAACACAGTTTTGATATTCATTTCACTCCAAATACTTCGAAATATCAGAAATTTTAAATTCGGGTCAAAGCGAATTCAATAATATTCATTCAAGTATTCAAACCGCTCGAATATTCACACAAGCCTAGTAACATCCGTAAAACTCGTCTGGAAAAAGAAGGGGGGGAGGGGGGGCAACAATTTTTTCATTTTGGTCCTGAGCCAACTAGTTTACCCAAGTCAGAAAAAAATTAGTTAGACATTCAACTGAGCTGCGGCCTTTGGAACTTTTCAAGTACGGGAAAACCTTCTTCACTGTACCGAACGCCAGTTCTTACGATAGCTGATGAGCTGAAGAAGAAAACGCTGCACGTAGCTTACAATCTAGTTTTTCTACACGTGAAAAAGAAAAGACGGCTGGGGCTTGGCCGGAATATGCCTTACGAATAGCGTCACAAATCACCCTGCCGAGAATATTTTTGCTGCCTAGCACATGTGGCGAACACAGATGTTGCTTTAGTGAACGTGTGCTGCACGGAATTAATGGTGCCCCTCGATCATTTCCAGGAGAGTGTGTGCACTCCGCAGTGCGGCGACAAGGCAAAATATCCACGCAGTTGTGCAAGAGTGAGATAGCATGCAAAAACAAAGTGTGCGATTGGGTATCACCGTGTTTATTTTAAACATCATCTTCTCTACACCAAATCCTACGGCACCTCTCGAGGCACAATGCGGCACGACAAGACGCCTCAATCATGCACACTTGACTAGAAAAAGGAGTCACAAGTTCCTAAAAAGCTTTTTTTTTCCTAATTGTGCAGAGTGCAACTAATCTCTGGAAGTGTGCAGTTTAAAATTGCCCAGTTAAGCATTTCCAAACACTGGTTTGCTGTGGCTTCTCACAATGCTTGATGATATATTTCAGCACACCATGTTTCATTTGCAAAATTTTGTTGTGTTTGTTCAAAGAAAGCGAGGAAGCTCGGCTAATAAAGGAAATCTAAAATGTTGAATGTGTATTCATGGCCTGTCTGTGTACGCTTTGTCTGCGATGCTCTCTAGTGTAGTCGAAAATGACAGTAAAGAGTGATTGAAATCTACTTTGTATTAGGTTAACCCTACGACTAAAAAGTGAATGACAGGTGAACTGTTTTGCACAGAGGCGGCAATAACTTGTTTGATGCAGTCTGCCTCAGAGTGCAAGAAATCTGGAACAGAGTCACTCAGTGCTGTACACATTGTAAAACTGTAATGCCCGCTGCACTGTCCATTGTAAACATCACATTTCTGGCCTAAAACCAGACATGAAAACATGAAAAAAGAGAAAAGAAAGCACAGTCGCTTCATGCCCTGTGTGGTAGTATGACTTGCACAGACAACACAAGCGGCAACACAAAACCAAGACACACAACCTCCGCGTCCAGCTGAAGACGTCACATTTGCGGGTTAAAAAGCTGCTGCGACCGATTTACATAAAACCTTGCGCGTCACAACAATGCAAGAACCTTGCTCCCTGCAGCCAAGCAGGTTTTTTTAAGTAGTCTGACAAGAACGTTAGATGCAGCAGCCGTCAGCTTTACTGTATCAAAACACAACGACCACAGACCAAGCGGGCGGGGCGCACACACAAACACACACACACACACACACTGGAATGTAAACAGTTCCGTTTAACAAGCGCTAAACAACTAAAAAAAACTAAATTCCCATTCTGTTTTGTTCATACATCACTGACCCGAGGGATAAGCAACAAGCCTTCCAACACAAAAAACGGGAGTACAGATAGGCAAACGACAACAATGAAAACGCAGCCGGGGACGAAATTTTGCAGGACGTGCGAGTGGCAACCACAATCGTCACCACCAGTGCGTCATTTACTGATACATGCATGCTGCTATGACCTATGCTTCTGTTGCTTCCATATTCCATATCAGAACCACTGGTGTCAGATCAGCGCAATATAATGGAACTGAGTGGAAAAATCAGTTATGAAGAGCCCATCTAAAGCCGTCGTGTTCCCACCGTCCTTTCCACGCGCACGTTTGTTCTCGTCCATTTTGGTGATGTTCAGAGCTGCGATTAGACATTGCCACTAAACCAACGGGTCAAAGCTCACACACTACTCAGTCGCTTCCAACAGCAGCAGACAAGTTTTAACACACAATTACGCCCTCACACGTCCTGTAAACTTTCGCCCCCGACACTAACGGTTGCCAGAAGCTGACGGCCGCGCAGTCGACGCCCTTCGCATCATCACCACGACATGACGTTTCGGATGGACGAACTGATGCTGTGGTCCTTCCAGTTGGATAGCGTGTACTCGGAAAAGCCGATGTACACGGCCACGCACACGCCTATGGCGCTGGCCACCGACACGCTCCTCTTGAAAATGATCAGCGTCGCAACGCAGAGACCGAGGTACGTGGCGTAGCGGGCCAGCAAGATGTGCAGCTCTCGCCACGTGTTGTCATTCTCTGGTGGGAGGAGGAGGAGGGGAACAGTGCGGCAGTCGGTCGGCCGACCGGTTCTCGGCCGTGCTCCGGCACAACACCCCAGGCCAAGCCCCCTCAACCACGTCAGAGGCATGCACACCACCACAGGGAATTCAGGGCAGAGAATAGAAATGTGACACAGGGGCACTGATTGAATTTGCCCAGCTTTTTTTAATACTGCTGCCCTGTTATCATCAATTCCTCACTGTCTCCACCACTCTGTTATTTCATTTCTTCACAACCTACTTCCCAAATTCCATTTCATCTCTCTTTGACTTCTACTGCTCTTTCCTTCTATCCACTGCTAAAAGGAGGTGATGTTGGAGGGTAACTTTATGGCCAACATACAAATGTATTCTTGGGTGGATATGTTAGGTAAACGTGCGCTCTATGCACCCAACATTTCAGCCACATCTATTTTTCAGAACTTCTGCTATCACATATGTCAAAGAAAAGCGGTATTTCAGGAGGCCTGCCATTGTGGGGACTCTCGTATCATTCAGTTTGCCCTGAAGGTCGTAAAGATAGATAGATAGTGTATAATTAACTAAATCTGAAGTGTATTTCTATTCTCTCCGCATCGAAGTAAACACACCGCAACTAAAATAGTGAAATTTAATGCACAGCCACTATTGCTGTCGTAGCGCATAGCGTGTTCACTATATAGGAAATCTCCCTGTTGTTCAGTGCACTTCTGAAGTTACTAAAACCAATACGGAAAAAAAGTGCCCGCAAAAGTGAAAAGCAGTCCAGCTATTTCTTCCAGTGCACTGCGTGGCTGTAACGATTCATAACCTTAACTTGCATTTACTTAGTGGCTGAGACACAATTAAATCGATTTAAGTCTAAAATAAAGAGGTTCGAGCAAAATTTTTCACAGTTCAGTGGAACTGGGAGCACCGTCCTTCTACTTTTCAGGTTGGTACATTCGGCTCCAAAGTTAGAATGATACTGAGCATCACTTCATAGGCTACTGACATGTGTGTTGCAGTAGTACACGAAGCGAACTTAAAATACTGCAGATTTTCTAACTGTGTTTTAAAGGTTAGTTTTTCCACATGGAATATCTTCAGAGCTGCGACTGTTTCTCAACTGAACACAGCCAAAACATGTGTAATAGTAGTTACCACCCTGTTTAAAAGTATAACCTAAACTAACAGCCAAGTACTACTACAGTGTTTGCACACAGACGATCACAGTTAACCCTTTGATGCCCAATGTTGCTCAGGAGCATCAACTCAAATTTTTTTTTTCTCTCGCACTTTGTGGTTTTTTCGACATCTAACACCATTTATCGACAGACAAAGGTTCCCGGACCTTCAAAAATTAAAAAAAAGAGAGGGCAGCACGTACTTCCGTGTGCTAAAAAAGTATTGTTTATGCGTGTCAACTCGCATCGAGCCCCGGGGACTCAATGAGCTAGTGACAGGTAAGCGAAATTGTGCAATTTTGTCGTTATTACAAATGATAGCAATACAAACTTCACGTTATTGTCCTCACTTGAGCCATAAATCATGCTCATCAAGGTAGCTGTCTTGTCCAAGTGATATTTATATGGGCAGCCAGTGTTCAGTGTTTCCCAGTGCCTACTGTGTCCTTGTGTCTGTCCTAATGAACCAAATTTTTTTCTGACTTCATATTTGTGATGTCGGAAGTCCTTTTCGATCATAAAGAAGTTTTCGCACGCTTAATAAGCAACATATTAAAGCTTAGGGCATCAAAGGGTCAATTCCTTCAGCACTTTGCACCCATAGCAAAGCAACTAAGATTTACCAGGTTTCTTGCCTAGTGAGGTGAACTTTTTATACATCCCGCTGAGATAAAATTACCACAATTTACAAAACACTTTTGCCAAAGACTTTTTTTTTTTGTAACATCGAACAAAACACGGCTTTCACTACAATGTACATTGCACACGTTAACAAGGATTATTACAGACCCACAGGACGTCTTAAATGTCGCTCCGCATCAAAGAACAATGTTTGGACAACTTACCGTCTGGGAATTCTTCTCAGTGCAACACAAACGAACACAACAGAAAGGACAAAGAGAACAGAACAAACATAAATGTGAGGACAGGGACAGAAAAGATGAAGAAAGCGGAAGCCCAGAGCATGCGTTTGAGCAGACCGCAGCGATAAATTCATGCATGGCTTCAAAGCAGGTTCCCCAGAACCAAAGGCAGCATGCCAACATGCCAAGTGCAGGCAGAGGAGCTAAGGAAGGCCTTCACGTAAGAACGTAGGTGCAGTCCTATCCCAGTGCAAACATCATTTCCCTGATGAGTTTCACGGTTGAATGCATTATTTGTTAATTTATTCTAAGAACTCTCCATTCATAGATGCTGACACGCTAAGAGCTTCTGCACCAGAAACTCTGTGTTCTGTACAGCAACGTGCTCATAAATGAAAGACTGCCAATCACGCAAAACTGACAAAATTGGAATACGGGCAGCATTGTTCCCGTTGTACGATTTTTCTCCAATTGTTCTTGTTTTAGTCATTTTTGTAAGCTGTACTAGAGTGCAGATATGACATGCACTTGCAAGCTGGGCCAAAATGTAGTGTTTAAATGTAAATTTGACCCCCCCATATAAGGATGTCGCTTAATCAGTTAAAATGCTACTGGACCTTGACAGTTCCCTGACCTTGAAAGCACTGACACTCCCACACACCCATATCATCCGCCGAAGTTCTTCAGTCAAGATCCTTTGGCTAACTATTCAGGCCAACACGCGAAATGATTAAACGTCATCTAACTCTCCCTGGCCTTTGATTAACCGTGCATGCTGTGCTGCGTATCCAACTGTCACAGGGGTGTGACGGAACAAGATATCTACTTAATACGGATTCTCCTCACCCTTCAAACCACCTATGTTGCCCCATCCTTCATCCTCAAAAGGTCCTCGTTTGGCCTCCCCCCTAAAAGCTTTTTAAAAGAGCTTTGAAGCACAAATTCCAGCACTGTGCTCCCGTACATGGTGGCTACAGTCACAACCGACGATACCATTACTGCCTGCACCTCAATCAAATTTTTCTCCATGTGGGTAGCTGAAGAATTTGCCATCAATTAGACCATTATCCACTCCCACTCACCGGCAAAAATCACCGACTAACAAGCTGCATGCCGAAGCTCCTCTTATAACATCAACACAAAAAGGCCAGTTACTTGTACGGATGCCAGCCTACTCCTCATCTACGGCCAACACCCTTGACCATCAGCAACCATGCACCCTCACCTTCCAGCGCAGTTACCTGCATTCTCCCCTTTTAGCCACCCCCTAAAACATCACGCAGTGTTATATAGACTGACTTTGACAATGTCACCCTGCCCCACATCTAAAACTACCTACAGAAGAAAAAACAACCCTCTGCCAGCTTCAAACTAACGCTTCCTTCCCTCAATCAACCCAGCGCTCCATTCATGTACCACCGTAACCGATCTTGTGTGGAATGCCAGTAATGCTTCCAACAGGCCACCCCGCCTCATATCACCCCAAGGTGCGTGGAAAACCCAAGCCTCCCAGTTTCTTCAAACACCCACAGCCACGATCATTGTATGGATGTTTGTACTGAGAAACCACTCTCGCAGAGCAGATTAACAAATGTGTTTAGAATGACCTACACGTCCTTGCATTGCTACCTCAATCACATGTTGCAAACTTATGCCTTAAACTACGCTGGAAGCCAGAGCAATGCAACTGTGGTAGTTTACGAGGCAGTCATGAAACGAGACCCACGTTTGTGCTACTTTCAAGCTTCAGAAATAAGCTATAGCTCTAAACATCTGCATTAAATGCTGGAACAACGCATAACTCGAGTACGATAGCAAAATGTCTTAACAAAAAAGGGCTCGACAAATCCACCTCAGGGCCCTTTAAACGAGCTCCTTCTCTAACCAGCAATCACAAAAAGATGGCTCCCCTGCAAATTCCAAAGTTTTCAGCAGCTTCAAATGAAATTGATAAATGCTACTCTAAAGAGAAGCTGTCTTGATGTGTGACGTTACTATCACCCATATTGGCCATTAGTATGACCCACTTTCGTCGCCCTATACACTACTGTATTCACAGCTGTAGAAACAGCGCAGATAACAAAAACCTGTAGAAATGGCCTGGTACTACTTACCCTCGCCCTCTTCGTCGTCTAAATGCGACAAAAGTGGGGACACGCCATGAGTACAACGGAAACAGCACAGGAAAGAAGAAGCATTGAATGTGGTGAATGAAGTCAGAAGCGCTGAATGCAGACAGCAGAAATGTGCATAAACTCTTGCAAAGAAGAAAGGCGGGAATTTCGAAACAAAAAAACGTCTACAGTACCTTCATCGGTTGCATCTGTGGACAGAAACCAAAACAAAACGTAAAAGAAGCATTAAAGAAAAGGGAGCTACTACTCCAAACAAAAGCACAGGTAAGTTTACTTAAGCATGCAAAAAAAATACAAGAAAATAAGCAGAAATCAGGCAACTGGAAGCTCAAAACAAGATGCCACCAGTCAACATAAAATTGTTCTTAATTGCACTTCTGCAGGGAAAAAAAGAAAAATATGCTGCCTCCCAAAAATGGACCGAAAATGCGACAAACTTCTGTTGTATCGTGACCCACGTGCCAATTCACCATGGGATGGTACAGATCTAAGCTTGCATCAATCACGAAACTTTAAGAGACCCTAAAGACAGCATGCCATTTGCCTCATTTGAATGATTGGGGAATTCACAACATCCCACATTTTGTTTGTAGGGAAATACGCTTCCATTGCAGAGAAATTTCCATTCAAAAGAACAGATTTAATGTTACCCGCCCGCTTCCAAGCCCCAATACAAGTTAGAATTCTCTAGAATGTGCACAGGGAATTCGCCCAAGATTAGGACAGCCCGTGTATTAACTGCACTTCAAGGGACGCAGTCCATCAGGAACTCAAAGTCTGGCTATAGGTATCTTAGCTAGTAAAACACCAAGTGGGGCATTTCACCCGTGTGATGGCGTGGCCATTAGTATCGTAGTCATTTCAGCCCACAAGCCTCAAGCTCTGCCAACTAAACTCTTCCATGTTCCAATACGAAAACTGGCGACCTGGGTTAATTACCGAGCCTAATTAGGTAAGGTCTGCATTAAACTCAGCACAGTTGTTACTCTGCCACGAAAAATTTTGATTGAAAGAAAATGTTGTACGTTGCCTACATGGTCTCTTTAAAAAGTCTACCCCAAAAACATCTCTCTCTCTCTCTCTTTTTCTAAGCCTGCACACAAAACCATTCACCAGACATAGCCAGGGGTGTTTTGCCATGAAAGTTTGAATGCTTCGTGCAGGGTGGGTGGACATGCAGAAATGCAAAGTGAAATGCTCGCAACGTAACTCCCTCACAACGCCCAACGCAAGACTCACCAACACAGGTCTTGTCTTTGAGGATGTAATTCTTGGCGCACGCGACGCAGTTGTCGGGTCCGTCTCCGGTGCAGTTGTCGCACGCAAAGTCGCACACTGCGGGGGAGTCGTGTTGCGAGACAGAAGCACAGGTAAATTGATCAATAGGGGGAAAAAACATGATCTAAATAAGCAGGTAGAGAGCTTAAGGGGGCACACTGGTCTTAAAACAGCTCCTTTTAATTTTTAAGTGAACTCTGTCAAACCTGCCAGTCTTGGTGATTTTTTCCCACTGATTTAAAATATGCCATCATTTTTTGAGCGAGTCAATTAGCTCCCAAGATAATTAGAGATAATTAGTCATTTTTGGAGCAACAGCGGACAACAAAACAGTGGTACCCTTTAAACTGTAATCTTTATTATATATTCCAATACTATGACCCCTGATGAATGCAACCATCAAAGCAGCTTTTTGATGCATCGGTTCAAACTAATTTTACAGCTCATTAAACTTCGGTGTTGAAAAGGGCACTCAAAATGGTTCCTTGCCACTGGTGGCACCAAAGTTTAATGAGCTGTAATATTAGTTCCAAGCGATGCATCAAAAAACTGCTTCAATTATTGCATTCACCAGGGTATGATTTATAGTATTGGAAAATATAATAAAGATTACAGCTTTATAACCAACACTGTTTTGTCTGTTGTTTGACCAAAGTGGCTAATTATATATAATTATCTTGGGAACTAATTAACCAACTGAAAAAATGATGGCATATTTGAAATCAGTGGGGGAAAAGCAGCAAGACTGCGAAGTTTCACAGAGTTAACTTAAAAATTAAGTTGTTTTTGCACAGTGGATGACAGATTAGTCTAGAACTTTGAATAGCGCTTTCATGGTAGTCACTGGAACAAATAACTACCCAGGAGTGGAAGCAGGCTTGAACTTTCGGAGCAGCTCAGGAAGCAGGAATAACACTGTTTTGGAGCAGCTTTGGAGCACAAAAAAAGAATTTTGGAGCAGTGCACGTCTGTTTGGGAGCAGATTTCAAGAGTCAAGCATCATTTATTTGCCATTTTCCATTTCTGGTGAACACGCACACAAAAAAATTCAAATGGCTTTACTCAATATTCGATCAATACTGAGCACACCACTTTTCTGACAAGTTAGAAAAACATACGTTCTGATAATTAAAGCATCATAGCTGACGGAGCAACAACGAAGTACCAACAAAAATAAGCGATGCTTGAAATATCTACACCTAACTAGACTACAATAAGACAGCCTAAACATAAGAGAGCCATCATTGCCCAAGCCAGTGGCCCAAGTGAGGAAGGGAGGATAGCGCCAACAAGTTTGGAACAGCACTTAGCTCGCTCTACCATTTTGAAAAGCAAGGACGCCCCTCTTTAATGGCGCACGTGCACAAAACAAAACAGTGATGGCTGTGGCATAGAGTTTCATACAAATATCTACAAGAGGGAAATCTGGCGCTGCGATCGCGGGCCGCCGTGGGCGGTGCCATTGCAGATAGCGACGTTCCTCGCCTACTTGGCTTAGTTACCCATATGGCCTCCTTTTGGTCTCGAAGCCAAAAGGGTAACATTTTTTTCTTGTTCACCGTGCATGAAGCATCTAAATAATTACTGACAAATTAATCTTTTGGAGCTTCAATTTTATAATACGAAACAAATTTGAATAACCTTTTATAGTAATATTGTTGCGTTTTTGCAGCCAGAGCCGACTTTCTAGCCTGTTCGTGAGCCATGCCATGGACAAGTGGAACGTGCCTGCCCGGTACATGATGGAACGCTCGCCGAAGCGCGGCTCCCCTAGACAGTGGCGCCAGATTTCCCTCCAGTGGATATTAGTATGAAACTCTATGGGCTGTGGCCTCTCTGGACTTCAACTAACGGTGCTCAGTTAGTTTTGTGAACAGCATTGAACCAACGAGGTGCCACGTCTGGCAGAGCTCATCAACAGCAGAAGCTGGACCTCGCTTGCATGCTCGAACATACTCGGTAAAGAGGAACAAGGAGAAAAATGTGCAGTGTGAACCCGCTGGGATGTTTTGGATGCGTTCGACTCTGAACCAGTCATTAGGCGTGGGTGACGACTAGCAATGAACCATTTCTTCCATTTCTTGTAGTGTGAGAGCTGTGAAGCTGTGAAGATACTGCAAGGTAAGGCTCGCAAAGTATTATAACTGACTTTCGGAAATGAATTTTTGGTTTGCGGGTGATTTTCTAGCCGTTTATGGTTCATTCTCGCAGCAACGAAATTCCCGCAAATGCGATTTTTTTTTGTTTTTCTCCCCAGTGGTTTCGTTATTGCGGGGTTCGACTGTACTGTTTTTTATAACAGGAAGGCACAGGAAAAGTGGTTTGGCGCAGCATGGCGCAAATGGTGCAGCACTTCCCCAATTTTATTCCGTACTACGTGCTACACTGCGTAGACGTTTCCTGCCTCTAATCACCAATGCCTTTTTGTTATTATTACAATCACTACTACTACCCCACCCAGCTGGAATGCTTTCCGTTCATTCATTATTCTCCTCCCGCACATTAGCATCAAAAAGCAGAGCTGAGACAGCTATAACCGACGCTGCAGGACGGCATATCGTTTGTCTTTTGCTGGTACAACTCCTTTTTTCCTTATGGTAAATAGCTTGCGATCAATGTCTTTTCAAGCAAAATTGATAATCAAGGCTGATGTAAGGGGAAAGAGAGAGACCAGGTGACTCACGCATGCACTTGTAAGAGCCGTCGTTGTTGGCACAGAAGGTGTTCCTCTCATTCTCGCACAGATTCTTCTCTCCTGCCTCTGCGCATTCGTCAATGTCTGGAAGGAACAGCGGAGAGTTCCGCACGGTCAAAGCAATGTTGAAGAAAGCCACTGGACGAAACAGATAAATTTACCCATCTTGAAAAATTTCCTGACCTAAAAAAGAACCCACAGTACGTACGTTCATTACTCAATGTTTTTATGTCTGCAAATAAAAAGCTTTTGCTAGCACTCAGCTGAGATAGATCATAGAAAAATACATTGCAACACAAAAATAAAAGTCGAAAACGTTCCGAGATGTCTATGACGAGACCAAATTGTCCTGTGGCGGGTCCTATTTGGGCCAGATGGAAAGGCGCTTTTATATGACCAGGTCAGGGAAAATGCCAGTACCTTAAAGGGGCCATGCAGACAAAACACAAGTTTGGTTCATTCGAAAGATTGCCTTGTAAGAATCCTACTGACACCTCTTTTAAAGTAAACTTCGCTCAAATAAGCTATATAATTAGGAAAAAAGGAATGGCCATGCGACCCACTAGCTTATTTCCCGCAACAGAACGTATGATGTCATATGCCCAGCTCTGCGATTGGCTGAGGCCGGCGAAAGCAAACGCAAATTAGGCAGGGCTCATAAGCTTGGCGAACGAGCTATTTGCGCTTAAATGTAACGCATATTCATTTTACAGCAGTAAGAATGGTGGGGTAAACAATGAAAGTTATGAAAATACACGTACACATAGAAGTACCGATGCGCACAGCTGTTGGTACTGGGCGTACTATGCTTGTTTTAGCTGCACAGCAGTCCACCGCTTTGGAGTTGTCTTACACGACACTGGCCGAATGGCGTATGCGATGTTGTCTTATGTGACCCTGTTTGTCAAGCATACCCATGTTTCACGAAACGATTACTTTCTACCGTAACAAAAACGAGCCAGGTGCAAATACGGTCAAAAAAAAGCAACGGCAGACAACAGTCCACGGCTCAATATGGTAGCGCCATCTGGGAGGACTGACGGCAAGCAAGGCTGCAGAGCCTAACAATACACTGGAAGTACGTTTGAATACCCACCCTTGCGACTTCATGGCAGATGTCACAAAAACACACGGTTTGGCGGAAGGGAATCACAGTTTTAACCTAAATTGACAAATTCCTCCGTCAATACGGCATCGTTTGCTGCCGGTCAAGCGCTGGGGGCGCCACAAAACACGAAATCTTTCGAATAAAACAAACTTGTATTTTGTTTGCATGGCCTTAACGGCCGGCAATCACAAAAACAACAAATGAGGCCATAAAAAAAATCGCCTGAAAGAAGTGGCTGGGGAGTCGCCACTGCTGCATCTGTTTTCATTAACGACTCCATTATTCATGTGAAGGTTGCGGGGACACTGCTCTAAGTAAACTCTGTAAAACTTGTCAGTCTTGCTGCTTTTTGCCCACTGATTTCAAATATGGTGTTATTTTTTGAGTTAGTGAATTAGTTCCTAAGATAATTAAGAGAGAATTAGCCATTGTTGGAGGAACAATAGACAAAGCAGTGTCAGTCCTCAAACTGTAATCTTTATATTTTTCAATACTATGAACCCTGGTGAGTGCAATGAGAGAATCGCTTTTTTTTATTCACCACTTTAAACTAATTTTACAGCTCATTAAACTTTGGTGGCACCAGTGGCAAGGAACCATTTCGGATGCCCATTTAAAATGCCGAAAGTTTAATGAGCTGTAAAATTAGTTCCAAGCAATGCATCAAAAAACCACTTCATTTATGGCATCCACCGGAGTTCATAGTATTGAAAAATATAAAGATCACAGTTCTATGACTAACACTGTTTTGTCTATTGTTCCTCCAAAAATGACTTATTATCTCTAATTATCTTGGGAACCAATTGACTCACTCAAACAATAATGGCGTATTAGAAATAAGTGTGAAAAAAAGCAGCAAGACTGACAAGTTTCACAGAGTTTACTTAAAAATTAAAAGAAAATTGTTTTAAGAGCCATGTCTTCCCTTAATTAATGAACCAAGCTGATCTTTCGTCATCACCCTTTAGGATGGGCACTGGAAGCAAATTTACAATGCATTGGTACTCAAAATTTCACATAGTGGGGCAGAAATCAGGAAAACAAGCTTGATTTTTTTAATTGCCTATACTATTTGTGCAACAATTTGCCCCGCTTACATTATTGTGTGAATGCTACTGCTACAAAACCAGAGTTCACATGCTTTAGATGCAGCACAAGGAGTATCAGCATTGCCCTCTATGTGCAAATTTCACCCTGAATTAAAAGGTTGCAAATAGTGCTGCAGAGAAGCAGCACTACAGAAGTCTTTTTTTTTTTTTACTTTGAATGCAATTTAGTTTTTCTAAACGGCTGATGACCTCACTCAAGATTCCCAGCATTCATCGATTGACACTTTTGGACCTTCTGACTAGCACTGGAGCAGTGACCCGGAGCAGAGCACTGGAGCAGTAAGGAGCTCCAGGAGCACTGGAGCTCTTTACCAGATATCACCACTTCAGCACCTTTCACACTTTTCACTGACGGCTATACAAACGAAATTGCGGTATTGAAAGTCCAGCAAAAACTACATCAACGCTCCCGCGTCAAACACACCAGTAGCAGTTCTGCAGTTAACATTTATCGGGAGAGATTTGGCAATTCAGCTGTCGACAAGATAAAGCCTACTGTTTAAGTGGGTTGACGACAAGGATAGGTTGCTCCTTGCTGGATGGCCATAGTTTCAGGCGCTTGCACAACACTCCCCAATAACCCCTGTATCCAACTCCCACCACTCACCGACGCATCCAAGCTCATCGTTCCTCGTGTAACCATCCTTGCACTCCGTGCAAGCCAGCGGTCCAGGTCCAGAGCAGGGGCCCTTGCACGACTGGTGGCACTGGGTACAGGTGATCGTGTTGTTCACCATCCCGTCCTCGTGGTAGCCCTCAGTGCAGGAGTTGCACAGCTCTCCGGTGTAGCCCGCGTGGCACTCGCACTTGCCGTTGCCCTTGCGGGTCCCCGAACCCTGTCGTCAAAGAAGAGTAGGGGGGAAAGCAGCGAGCCCTGAGGAACACTGCATCACCAGAGGTGGCCTCGTGCTGCAGACATGTTCACAAACAGACTTGGGCAGTAACTATGTAGTTACTAGAAACATCTTACCGGTAACTAGTTACTTTTTTCAGTAACTTGTAACTGTAACTAGTTACTTTTAGGTTACAGGAACTTGTAACTGTAACACTATTACTTTTTTACACAGTAACTCTAACAGAAAATACCATTACAGTTACTTCCTTTTTTATAAATTTTCCAACAGCAACACTTGTTAAGGGGGCCCTAAGCTGGATTCCAAAGGTTTGAATTTTACGTGCACAGTCGCTGGAGTACTATCCAAGGAGCGTCCTCCCACAAAAATGGTTTAAAAGCACTGAGTATTAGCCGAGTTATCGTTCATTTAAAAGGGCCAGCAAAAAGGCTTAGCGCATTCGCCCTTTCCCTGTGCTTCCTGAGCACTGTAGATGCTACGAGCTGACCACCTCCGAGAAAAACAGCCCATACTTGGGGACAACTTCCTGTGGCAATGGAGAGAAACCTACGGGGTGGGGGATCTAACTGCCTTGTGTTATTGCGCCAAAGTAGTTCCAGATAAATTGGTTTCCGTTTCAGTTTCTTTGGCATGACAGATATGCGTTTGCTACAGCTCGTTTCTTCGCATTAGTTCCGTCGTTGAGTGTGCTGAACCACGATCACCGAGCATGCAGGCATATTGGCATCCCCTTCCCTACACTTTGTTTCTCAACACAAGCGAACACTTTCACTAGAGAACTCAGAGAGACTTAATAACTGTATCGTCCAGAAATGATGTGAATTTGTTTTGAAGGCATTTTGTTTTGAGTTTTGAGGGCACGCACTGATATGTAAACTCTTCTTGAACTGAAAATTGGGCAGCACCATGGACGTGTGTTGTATTCTCTGGCGTGGCGCGCATGCCGGCAACCACATGTGTTGATTTATCAATGGGTATGTGCGGGTTGGGGCATGGCGGCACACGCATTAGGTGTCCCAGTGAGCTCAAAAGCATTACCTCGACGTTAACTACTGTTTTGCGCAGCATCCTACTACCTACCTGTCACAAGACACACGTGAAGTCGTCGGTACAGGTCAGCTGATTGCCAGCTGCCGTTTTGTGGTACGGCCACTGATTGCTGACGTGTCAGCAAAGCGCTATCTCTTTCAGTCGCTTGCCGATAGGTGTCGCTAGTCTCCCAGCTAACAGCACGCGCACCAAACTCGGGGGGAAAAGTAACAACGTTACTTTTTCACAGTAACTGTAACACGTTACTTTTGGATGCTCTGTAACTGTAACAGAGTTACTATTTTGGCTCAATTAACTATAACTGTACCACTTTTACTTTTTACTGGTAACGTGCCCACGACTGTTCACAAGCAGCCCGTCGCACGACAACAAGCCAGCGACAATGTGACGCTGTGAAAGTGCATGGTTCAAATGCTCCCCTTCTTGCTGTAAATTCGTCAGTGCCTAAATGTACTACAGTCGAATTTAAAGTTAGCATGGGGGCCCTGCCATAGTGTTCCTGGAATGATACCTATGCACCTCACAGGGCTGCGAAATGACTGCCACCAGATGTAGCTACCGCCTGAAGGTAAAATCTAGTCTGCTGTATTATTCATGCGGGAACGGTTGATTGGTGTGACAGATGAACAGTAACACAAGCAATGCACAGTCTTTTGTTGGTGCAAACAGAGCCCAATAGGTCTGAGAGACTGTCAATTGCCACTAAGATTGCTCACCACGCATAACAGTGCTTCAGCTGCGAATGAGCCACAAGCAGAGTGCCGATAAAAAGCTTATATACTACTTGCCTATTCTTTGTTATTGTTTTTGGTGTTCCTTTGGACTGCTCTCTACCCCATACTGGGTCACACAAACTACCACAGTCAATCCCCGATGTATCGAATCATAGTATATATCGAACCCACCATATCGCTGCCATTCATTCACTGCCGAAGTAACGACTTATTTGTCTTGTTAATCCTTGTTTTGTGGCTACAAGATCTGTTACCTGTGCCCACACCACCCCTTATGTAATACCCCATTTGGGGGTCTTTAAGGAAAATAAAATGAAAATGAACAGCCCAACCATCCCCTAGGAAAACCGATGCAGAAGTAAAGCGTTGCCGTACGAGAACTCCCGTTTTGATATTTGAATTGCCGCACCAGAAGTGCCCCTGCAAGTGCGCTTCCCCTGACAGGATTCTGGAATGACTTCTAGTGCGTGCTGCAGTGCTTGGTAAGAGGGAGGCAGTGTTGCGTCCCTTGGGTGGCCTTCGACACCTGCTTGCGGCAGTTGACATGGGGCTAGCCGCATGGTAACCAGAACATGGGAAGTGATTTGGTGTGAAAGGCAATGAAGGATGAAGGGTAACCGGCTGGAGACGTTTGGCACATGGAGACCGGTGTGGCTCGGTCCATGCCTGCTCTGCTTGTGGTGCCGTGTCACGTGTTTCCGAGCTTTGGTCACAAAGAAACTCAAGGGCGCGTATTCACGGACAGTCAGTAACCGGGGGCTGACTAAACTTAGTAGCCCCGACTACTTAGGACTTAAAAAGCAAGTCGGCGCTCACTAGGTCCCAACTAATCAAATCCGCATTCCCGTCACCATCAAAGTGTGCTGACTAAGTAGCCAAGAGGTAGTCGCGACTGTGACATTTTCAGCAAACGCTGCGCATGCACTAAAGAGATTTCCCCCTAGCAACGGGACAGCGGCTGCGGCTACGGCTAAATATATGCCTCACCATCCAACTTCTCTCGTTCGGTTTTTGTTGCCTGTCTTGTCGTCTGCTTCCCGTCAACTCCAATCGGTGTGCTTGCCTGCCTGTGGCTCCGAGTGCCTCTGTTGCCTGCGCAATCTTTGCTACACAGTGGCCATTTGCAGAGTTTTTAAACCATCCAAAGTGCTCATATATCACTCAAATTCACAATGAAGTGTCCGGCGTAAGGCATGTGCTCAGTGCATTACGGAAGCGATCGACGCCAACAGACTACAGCTCACAGGCAGTCCCATTGAACTGACGCTTGCTTGGCACGCGCGGCAACGAAAACGCGTATTTTTATTTTCCCTCCCTCCGTCGCTCTGACAACCGTGCATTGGCTGAGCGCGGAAAAAATAGAAACAGCCGAGACCCCGTCACCCGCTCCTGTTGCTCCTCCTCTCTCTTTTCAGCTAACACAACCTAACCGACCTACCCTTGATTCTGTGGAGTGAGCCTCTGTTTTTGCTTGTTTTGGCAATCCAAGGGAGAGTCTATTTGAGAGCGGAGGGGACGCGCTGCTCGGCCTGCAAGTGTAGCTGACGGAACGATATTGGGTGACCATTAGATCCGCGACTCGCGCGCTCTTGCCAAAGGGAAGAAAGTTTTTCAATGCTGTCCATTTAGCAGCCGTATTGCCGCTTTTATTGCAGTGTTATGAGTTACCATGTTTTTTCAGTGTACGCTTTTTGCTGTCAGTTACAACCGGTAGCTGGAGGTAAAGATCGTTGCTGCAAACGCGTATCTCCTATCGCGTTCGTCCAACTGAAACATGCGTGAGCTGACGATTTCATTGCACAAGAAAATTTCCCCTTTAGCGAGTGTTCGGATGCAGTGCTGTGTGTGTGGAGCAGGTTGCTGTGCAAGTAGCCTGCTCGTGACAGCATATGCTGGACTCGTCCATGGTTGGAATATTTGGATATTTACGTGAACACTCAGGTTGGTGAAAGGTAACACGGAAGCTTTTGTGTTGTTTCCAAGCGTTGTCAAGGTTTCTTAGCTATCTGCGGCCATAAATATATAGTATTATTTTAATTGTAACTTATGGTGGCAGCGTTTTGTTTATGTGTAGGTGGTGTAACGAATAATTTATACGGTAGGTTTCGCTGCCTTTTTCTCTTTATTATAGCATTGTGTGTATGTAACGTCAAGCAGTGCGCACGCAAAATTTAGTGGCACTCCCGTGTGGAACAAATTTGCAACGAGGACGAGGAAAAATTGTCCACGTTTGATGTAGAGTTCTTTGTGATGTGTGTTTTATGCTTCTAAATTATCATCTGGTATGCCGTAACAACATTCGATTGTTATCGTCTGCATTTTTAATCATCCAACAAAACCAATAAAGACTTTTCGACCATCAAAGAGTGTAGAGTGTATTTTTCTGCACTGAGATTGTCAGAAGTCTCACCTGAACCGCAACGAGTTTTCTCCCGGTTACAATTAAGGAAAGCACTGCAATGATTGTCTGGATTTTTAATGGCGGGTGGGTTGTGGGGCTGTTCGGCCGTGCTGGAGTGGTGCAGACGACACATTCTTTTCAATTCACCGGTTGGTTGAACGCTGCATTAATGCTGGTACCTTCTCCCAATGCACGGGGATTCGTGAACGATACCCGACTTAGTAGGTTGGATTGTCGTGTACACGCATATAAATTAGTTCTGATGCGGACAGCGCTAGTTGCGTCGGGGTGCTCCATCGCTAGCAGCAGTGCTTCGACCTCGAGATGCACTTTTGTCACGGTTGGTTTCTTAGCCCACAGACGCGTTCATACGTATAGCCATTTCAAAATTAAGGTTGGTTGAAACATTCACGGAGAATGTCGTGCGCGCTGCGGAGCAGATATTCCAATAAAAATTTTCCGTGCTAGCTAGCCCTGTTGTACTCACAAACTGCAACCATATTTAGTCACTACCAAAACAAGCCCCGAGCCCGACTAAAATTTTCCTAGTCCCACCCTAGTTAGCAAACGCTACTAAACCCGAATCACGACCTCCGAATACCAGCAACGCTAGTTACGACTACTAAGGGATGTCACGTGTCAAACTTAGTCACTGACGTAGGCTAGTTGCCCGCTAGTCAGGCGTTAGTCAGAGGATGTGAATACGAACCAACAACTTTAACATAGCGACAAAGGTGGATATCATTCAATAGGTGCAGGCTGGTGAAAAGACGTCGTCACAAGCAAAGGCACTCGAAATTCATTACTTTTGAGCGCAATACTGCCCAAAAAGCTAATGTAAAGGTGGAGGAAGCACAGCTCAACCATTTTGGAGTGGTTCATGTGCATGTTCCTGCAGCTTGTTCCACAAAGCGGCTTTGCGGTGGCTGCAGACGAGAGGTGTTCGGACACCGAAGATGGCACCGTCGCGTGCCTCGAGTGTGAATTTAGAGACTGAGAGCATGTTCCTGAGTTCGTAGGTGCTGACAAGGACAAGCAGGGTTCAGAGGATTGCACCAACACAAGGATCGCGGTAGACATCACCGACACTGAAGAAGCGGAATCTACTAGCGATCATGACGATGTTCCAAGCACCTATGACAGCCTGGGACGGGGGAGTGCGTTGTAAATAAAGAATAAGATGGGCGCAGGCAGGGGCAACGATGGGTTGTGAACAAGAAGAAAAAGCTGCGACAAAGCTTCGAAGACAAAGCTGCGCCCACTGCCTCGCTCAGAGCATGTGTTCCATTGCTTCCCAAGAACGCAGCATCTGAGTCGTGCATTCCCTCTGGGATCATGCACACGTGCGTCAGCGGTCAGGGTGATTCGTTGCTGTTGCGGTGGAACGGACAGTGCTGGAAAACAGTTGATAACTTCACAACCCAGAAGAAGCAAGCAAAGCTCACGGACGCTTTTCCACACTAAATAAAGTGCGTAGGTCATCACGCTTGCATCTTCCATGCTTTGAGGAACATATCAGTAAGTTAGCACCTGCCACCATCACAGAAAGCTCTCACTGATGTGTGGAGTTACCAGATAATCTTCAGATGGGCATATTTTATCCTTCCAATTATCGATACATTGCACTATTTTGCAATCCCAGTTCGATATATCCAGGTGAAAGTGTACCGCATGACACTTGCCATGTAGGACATGCCACGCAGGAGCAAAGCATCGCAGCCCTTCTGGAGCTGAGTGGAAATGCGTCCGCACCGTGATCAGCCCGCCAATCGCAGTACATCACGTATGTGCGGCCTAGCTAGTTTTGTGAGGGGCACGCCAGCGGTGCTGGCTTCAAAGCATTCGGAGCAGCCACGCCTAGCGTTCCAGTGCAATTTAAGGGATGAGTTGCTGGCCGCACATTTAAGTGAAATGCTGGAACAAGAAAAAGAAAGCACAGTTACCTTGCACCTCCCATGCCCATTGCATGGCTTCTCTGCTCCGCCAGTGCAGGGATCACAGTTGGGTCCGTAGTAGTTCTCTGGACAGCAGGCTGGGGAAGAAAAAAGAACAATACAGTCGAACCCCGATACAACGAACTCCGCTTGAACAAAATTTCCACATTAGCGAAATATTTCCAATTCCCTGTCAGCTAGCCATAGAAATCAATGCAACGAACTCCTCGCCACAACGAACCATTTGTTTGGCTTGCTCTCGCTTCAACGAAATTTTCGCTGATTGGGGCTGGGTTAAACATTTATTTTACGATAAAATAAACATAACGCCACATATCTGTAACTTTTTATACATTCAGGGCGCTTAGTTTCACCGAATAGTAACTTGCGTCGTGCACCCACACCATTGTCCATAAACAAAAACAAACTCCTATATGAATGCCATTGTTTGCTGGCGATAATGATATGGCTGGCCGTCTTTACATGACGCACAGGCCTGCTTTGCCAAGCCAAAGCTACAGTCAATCCGTATCCAGTTGAAACTGCGCACGGCGCGAACGTGCGCACGAATGCGCCCTGGTGCTGGTGCGGCGCCATCATGTATGCGTTGTGAGCAGCCTTCATTGCAGTTTCCTTCCACAATTCTTCAAAGTCAAGAACAAAAATAATGTTTTCGTGTTTAGTCTTGAATCCGCATCATCCTATTTGAATCGCGAGCACGTGGTCGCGATAAAGGCACGCAAACGCGGCTTGCCTGCCAAGGTCAGTTGCCACCGTGCCCAGTCAGAGGATAAGATAACGGCACCGCTCCTGCCACAAGCGAGAGGGGGGCCTCCGATGGCCTAGTAGTTATCTGCGAGTAATCTGCTCGGTAGATACGTCGTGTTGTACAGCAGTATGTTTTGCGACTGCATTCCCCCCACTCTTTATGTGCACGTACAGAACAGATAGCTATTGGTACGTTTGTTAGCTGATAAACACAACGTAATTGCGCATCACTCCTTTTTCTAAACATTGTATTATGCTGCCAATGATGCGGAAGTTTACAGGGCTATTTTTCTTGCCCTTCCGTGGTGTGTTGGGGCAGATTTCACCTCAATGAATTTCCCTTCAATGAAACTTTTCACACGTCTTGTCAATTTCATTGTAGCGGGATTCAACTGTACACATGAAGTATTGCCAAAAAAAAAAAAAAAAACAATCCTCCCAGGTGCTCTAAAGCACTGCCTTTCCAAACAGTGTCACATTGCTGGTATTCACTGTGAAGGGGCACTAAAGGCAAATTAAGGTTGTCAACACCAAAATTGAATTCTTTATAGCTATAGCGATGTTCTTTGCCAGAAATTATCACATGAGCATTGAGCTCCCCCTTTCGATTCTTTTCCATTCTGTTTTCAACACAGCTACTATCATCATCATCACCACCACCACCACCACCACCAGCCTATCTCCAATTATCCCGGTCCTGTGCTAACCGCGACCAATTCATCCCCGCAAACTTCTTGATCTCATCTGCCCATCTAACTTTCTGCCGCCCCCTACCATGCTTGCAGATACTATAAGTATATACCCAAATCGTGATACATATCTCGTGTAGCTTTGGTGATAATTAATGTTGTGGCACTTCACAAACGTAAAGCACGAGTGAGACATCCCAAATCATGACCATAGCCACAGCACGTCAGCTTGGTCGATTAACATAGAATCACACTTCACAACTGCAACATTACAAGTCAGGCTACAATTTTTCCCATTTTAAATTCAACCTTACTTACATTTTGTAACTGAGATTCCAGCAGCAATGGCTTATTAAGCCACCCACCCAAAACAGTGGCAGATGTATCGCTCACGCGCTCGCACACACATGTTGGTCTTCCCATTCCACTGTGTAGCATGGCTTCGCAATGCTGAAAGCATCCCTCGTGTGTTATAAGGAGGGAATGATGCCGTAATAAGCAATGAAGCTTCCTTCTACCCTCCACAAGCACGAAACAACTGTGACACCATCATGAAAGATAGCAATGTTTCGTCCCGCTCCTGCGGCAGTTTGTCCCATTACTCGTGAAGATGAGACACACAATCCACAATTTTTGCCCAGTTACCCACAAAATGCCCCCTCCCCCAAAAAAAGAAAAAATTAAGCAGTTGCACTCAATGTAAAATCTGTCAGGCACGAAGCAGTGATTCACTAGAGGGGCTGTAAAGCCCTCTCTTGACTAGTTTCTCTATCAGCCTGGTGTTGGTACCGAAAGTAGTGAAGAGAGGACACTGCAGCCTCTGAAAATGCCTATAAAGAACACTGGATAGAGTTTTCATAACTTTGGGGTAATCAACTTTTCGAAGCCCCTGTTTGGGTGCGGTACAGGTTACACTACGCGTTACTAGGGTGGCTAGGTACTGTGACCCCGAACAAGCTACGACGACAAGACGAGCCCCTCAAGTGCTCCGCACTCAAAAGTCCCTCGTCCTGTCTGTGCACAAACAGCGACGCACCCTTGGCCTGCTCGATGCACAGGAACTTGTGCAGGTCGGGCTCCCTGTCCTGCGCCTCGAACCACCAGGTCTCCAGATAGTTCTCGTACTGCTCGGCCAGGTTGCGGCACTGCACAGGGGGCCGATCATCAACCACAGAGTAAGGCTGCTGGCCGGCACGTAGAGCGGCCGCCGTTTTTTACCTACAAAGCTGTACACCTCTACCCTGCAACGGTTTCATCGCCGTGGGCAAAAACGATCTCTGTGGGCAAAAACACCTAGGCGCCAAGTAGGGTTGCCACCTGCTCGGTTTTTGACCGGCCCGACCTGTTTTTTAGACAGTGGGCCGGTTGCCGGTCCGTACTTAAAACCGCCGTCATTGGCCGGTTTTTTGGCCACTGTGCTGCGATTATTTTTTTTTTGGCATTTTATAAGCATTAATTGCAGCAAGTACGACGATAAATAGGTGTCGGCAAGCTGTGCAAAGACATGCGAGCATAGAAAATATGCGGTCGAGCGCAGGCCAGATGCAAAGAAGAGCTTTTAATGGACGAAGTATGTGCGGTTACTTTTTCAGTGCGCACATTCAGAGCAATAACCAAAATTTCAGTGACTTTCAGTACAAACGTTATGTTGATTCCTCTCTAGGAAAATGCTGTGATGCATATGGCATTGACGTCATAAAACATGGATTCTTTTTTTTTTTTTCACCACAAATCGAACCTTCTAAATACCACCCCCCCTTACTCCGAAGGGCCGGTTTTTTTTTTTTTCGGGGACAGGTGGCAACCCTAGCGCCAAGGCTTAAGACGCTGAGCGCACGCATCAGGTTAATCAGGCATACAGCACAGAGCTCAGAATTCATTCAGGGAAACCCCAAAACAAGCATTGAAACCGCATTATGGATAAGGCGACTGTGAACAATGCAGCCACCCCACAATGTGTTCCTGGTAAAGATTATGTTTGCGATTATCTTTGAAGGCTAGGCATGACTAGTACCACTAAACAGAGCAGTTTTCCCCCAAGACACTGAGTACATGCATCAGGCTAGGTGGGACCCAGCACTTGCCGCCAGAGAAGCTGAGTGTAGTGTCAGTAGGTGTTAGAGTACCGCCACTAAGGCACACAAGTCAGCAACGGTGGCCATTTTGCCATCCATCAGTGTTTTGAGACTGCTGCATCTACGGCCTCGCTGTTAATTCGACCGGGTCGTTTGTTAATAACACCACCGAAGATGCAGCCGAAGATGCAGCAAAACAGCATCTTTGGACACACCTCTGCTGCTGAAATGCTGTTACGGGTGACTGAAACGAATTGTTTCTCATTTCCCAAAACATTTACTTCAACTCATCAGTTTCTTTCCTATCTTTGGTACAACCCAAAACCAACCCAGCCCAGTGGAACTTTTTCAGATTTGTGGCTCCAATGGTTCGTCAGTGCCCCACGCGAGAGAATAAACTTCTTTATTAGCAAAAAAAATGTTCAGTGGTGTCCTCATTTCAGGACCCCTACATCCCTTTCAACCAACCGAAGCTGGTCTTCCGGACTGGAACTGGACAAGACGTCTCCCACTGCTCGTAAGACAGACAAGAAATTTTGTCTAACTTGGGGTTTTTTTGACAACGCCACATCATATAGTAGAGCATTCCAGGTTCGTTACAAACTGACACAGAGCGGTAGTACTGGGTCAGATCCATTAGCGCAATTTCGAAGTGGGGAAACGTATTTGTTTGAAGCAGCCTAAGTATTCTCTCCAAGGATTCGTGGGCCAGGGGGTAAATCTTGCGCCGATCCGTAATGCTGACTGATCTCGTGGTAGGTGAGCAGTGGGCTCGCAGCCTCTATCCCTTGTGGTGCCCGGTGGGTTAGCGCTCGGGCAGTATTATGGGCGGTGTTGTTGCCCTGGAGAATCGAATGGGCTGGAGTTCAGAGTATTTTGACTCGTCGGTGAAGCGGACATTGAAGAATTGTGTAAGGCACATTTGGATATTCTTCCATGAAGGTAATTTCGGCATGCCTGTTGCGAATCTGTTTTAACTGTATCTGCGGCGTCTGATAGTGGCCCTGTCACACAGCAATCTTATGTTAGTCAAAGTTATGACATTAGCTCAATGGAGTTGCGGTTCGAGCACGATGCGGGTCTACACGGCGAAACAATGTCCATTTGATTGGAACGTATCGATTAGCAAGCTCGCTCTACCGCATGTTAGGATCATTGCGTAATGCGCTACCTAGAATGTTCTTCCAGTTCGAGGCATATATGTTTTTAACTGACAAACGGACCAAGTTTTTATCACAGTGAAAATAAGGAAATTTAGGGTTTGATAGGTGACATCGGTAATTTCACACTGTGGACAAGTCCACAGTAAAATCCGGATTCGTAGGTGCGCACTGGGGCAAGACCTTTTCTGCTTTTTTAGTGCCATGTTTGCTGTTTCGTTTCATTTCACAATAACAGCGAATGAGGAACATCATAAGCCGGTGTTCTACAGCTTTTGATGCACGTAGTCTTTGCGTTATTACTGAGCACTTGGTACTTGTCTGGTGCGCGCACCTGCTGCAGAGAGCACATTTGGTCTGCTAACTGCGGTCGGGACCATCAGTTGATCTAGGAGATGCCATTGCCTCAATTGTCCTGTCTGGATATCTCGTGATAGCCACGAAGTTATCGAGACTTTGGAGCGAATGACATTTGTCTAAATGTCAATCAGACTGCTCGTGTGACATGGGTATGGAGATGGCCAGGGCAATGGCAGCCTCTTCTGCTTGGTCGTGGTCGTGCAGGGTAGGGTGATGCTGGTAATATGCGACGTTGCGGTTGTCACAACAGCGTCATCGATCCACTTCTGGCGTAGTCTGCCACATCAGTATAACCGTGGGTCCTGTTGTCGTTGACCCTTCCGATTGCACGAGCTCTTGCCTCTCTTCTGCCTGCATGGTGTACTGGATGCATGTTGCGCGGTATGGGGCTGCTGCAATCTTCTCTCGCAGTTCGATTGGACATCCGACGTGCGACCAGGGATCTCATTCCAGTTTGTCTAGGAGGCTTCTCCCAGTGATACTTGACCCCAATCTTTGTCACTGGTTTGATAGATGAGCCTCGATTTCAGCCACTGTGTTGTGAATACCCAGTTTTAAGTTTTTCATTCGAGGCACTTACTGGGAGCCCCAGAGCCTGTTTATATGCCTTTCTGATTAATGCGTCCAATTTAGCTGTTTCAGTCTTATTGAGTATGGCATATGGAAGGGTGTAAGCCAGTCGGGACATCACAAAGGCCTCAACGAGCCGAAGTGTGTCCGCCTCTTTCATGCCCGTAGACTTTGTCGTTATTCTTCGGAGCATATGTGTTACTTGTTCGGTAGTGCGCTTGAGCCGGCTGATAAGAACTGTGTTTCTGCTGTCCGCCTGGAAGAACATTCCCAAGATCTTGATCTGAGGAGAGATGGCACCAATGGTCTGTGCGCTGGATAGGTGCGCTGGCTGCGCGAACGTGTGTGCGAGGAAGACGGAGAGGATCGGAGGTCCGGTCTGGGTGAGGTCGGCGGAACAGCACGGCGGTGGCGGACCATGCATCTCAGGTGGGAACTGTTGTCGCGCGCCATGAGTGCCTGCCTCCCGTTCGCGATCACGACCAGGATGGCGTGATTCGTGAACGCCGTCGAGCTTTGTGCTCGCATGCTTTGGGAGTTCCCAAATAAACGGCTGTGCTTCGGCACTACTGTCTACTGTGTTCTCGTATCGAACCTCGCTGGGCTGCTGTAGGTGTGAGGGCCCACGTTGACACACCGGGAGCTCGGGGTGGTGGCCTACACCGGAGAACTGCCTAGGTCGCCCCCAGGACCCGCACATATTCCACATCTTACAGTGGGACACATCCTAAAACTCCACCAGAGTAAAAACAGACTTGTCAAAGAAGGCTTACGTGTTCCTGGCCTTTGACTATCTCCAAGCAGAGGTGCTCCTGGATTTCGATGAACCTAATCTCACTGAAAGATAAACAACGAAGATGCGATCACCAACTGTTACAGCAACTCAAAGCCAGAAACTGCTATGACCCACAAGAATTTCGTCCCCTCTAATGAAAGTCAGGAAAGCTTTGTCCTTATGAATGTCAAGATTTAAGTGCAGACAGTAATGCAACCTGTAGCTGTTCAAATAATCACAATCAAAAAGTGGACTGTGCAAGAACTAAAGTGAGTCCTAGGGTTTGCAAGAGAGCAAGTGAGTCCTAAAAGTTTTTTTATGACCATATTCCAAAAAGCTAAATTGAGTTTTGACTGTTGGTAGATGAAGCCCAAGCATGACTTCACACATAGGTAGTTGGACCACACTGTTAGTGCTCCGACGAGTACCCAAATCAACAAAATGACTGCTCCATTAATTGATATAGTTGGGTTGCTACGATACCTCAATGAGCATTCACAACATGAAAGCAACACACAGCCAGGTATATCCTGGTATAAAGAGCCTGCCAGAGTGAGATTGCTTTGCACTGCTACTACGACATTCAAAGCTGAATTTAGGGTTTCAAGCCCTGAATCAACACCTGGGATGCTGACCACCTAGGGATGTTTAATGTGCACCTAGGTATTTTCAATGCGCACCGAAATCTCAATACACTGCCGTTTTCATTTCTCGCCTCCATCAGAAAAATGGCTGCGGCTGCAGAAATCAAACTAGCGTTCTCGACTTCCGGAGCACACATTAGCCACAGAACAACACTGACAATAAACCAGAAATGTCTGTTCTTCCGAAATTGCATGGAGAATTAAAAACTCCAGGCATTCTCAACTAATCTGCAGCCTCCAGTGAATAGCTCAGTTGTTGCTTCAACATAAACGGAATGGAGAACTTTTTGTCCGGTAATTTCCATACACATTTGCACTGATTGTTGTTGTGGGAAGTTCCTTCTGTAGTAGTGACTTGATTCCACTGCTTAGACAGTGACGATGAATGATAACTTTGGCAAGCAATGCTGGAATAACCTGGAGATTGAAATGGCGTTTTTGTTACGGCTGATTCAAGTGCACAAATCAACTTTTGTTTTCACTTATCCCAAACTAATGCACATCTTTCAATACAAGTGATTATCCGTTCTAAAACGATGAGACCACTTTGTTGAATTGCGTCAGCAATTACACAGATCGGAAAAGTTTCACACTTCATGAATCAATGTTAGCACCAAGTTCAGTATCAGCACAGAAGGCTGCCACAGAGCTTCAAAATGCTTGACTAAAGTACTTAGCCGATCTATTTTAAGCCTAAAAAAAAAACAATTCTATAATTCTATAAGCCTGCTGTTAACCCTTTCAGCCCTGGAATTTTTATTCTGAGCGAAAATTCTTTTTCTGGTTTTTGTAGTTTTTTCTGAGTGTTTTTGTAGTTTCGAATTTCAGAAGCATAGACATGAGAAACTTAGCTGATAGTGTAAGTATTTATTTAGAGTCATGGCAATTATTTAGGTGATTAGGCAATTAAAATTTTCACTTCCAAGTAGAAAGAAGAATTTTTCTTCGTTTTTTAAAAGCTACGACACCGTGAGCTCACAGAAAAAAGTAAAGCTGGTCAATCAAGTATTTACATATTTATGAGCAATTTGACAACCTTGATTTCAGTTTCCGTACCCGCCCCGTCGTAACATCCTGTGTCCACTAGAGCTTCATTTTTATAGCCCCCAGTTCCGCGAAAACTCAATACTGGTGATGTCTATTGTAAGAGGCATCCTTTTCGAACTCTTGCCCAGAAAAATTGCACTTTTGGTTTTGGTCTCAAAGCGCTAAAAAATATTTTGTGAGGTGTCGTCAAATGACAACTTTTCTTAATTTTCAAGTAAACTTTGTGAAACTTGTCACTCTTGCCGCTTTTTTGCCACTGATTTCAAATATGCCATTATTTTTCAGCTGGTCAATTAGTTCCCAAGATAATTAGCCATTTTTGGTCAAACAATAGACAAAACTGTTCGTCATAAAACTGTAAGCCTTGCATTTTCCAATACTATGAACCCTGGTGAATGCAATAATCGAATTGTTTTTTTTTAATTCAGCTCTTGGAACTAATTTCACAGCTCATTAAAGTTTGGTGGCATCAGTGGCAAGGAACCATTTTGAATCTCATTTCAAACACCGAACTTTAATAAGCTGTAAAATCAGTTCCAAGAGATGAATAAAAAAAACTGATTCAATTATTGCATTCCCCAGGGTTCATAGTATTAAAAATATAAAGATTATAGTTTTATGACCAACACTGTTTTGTCTATTGTTTGACCAAAAGTGGCTAGTTATCTCTAGTTATCTTTCGAGCTAACTGACTGACCCAAAAAATAATGGCATGTTTGAAATCAGTGGGATAAAAGCAGGAATGACAAGTTTCACAAAGTTTACTTGAAAAAAGAAGTTGTTTTAAGACCAGTGTCCCTGAAGAAACACTGGCCCATTTCATTGGGGGAGGGGAGGGTCAAGCTTACCTCTTGGCATACTTTTTCATGTTCTTCGCTTCCCAGTCAACGTCTCCTCCATCGTAGCGGCTCCTTTTTGTTCGCTCAATGCCCTGGCACGAAATGAAAAAAAGGGCAGAGGGTAACAAAACAAATCGCACGCTTTCCAAAATGAACAACGCACGGCTATGCAAAAAGAACGCGCGCTACAAAACTAGAATGCTGATTTGAAACAGAGTGGACTTAAGTAATATTCTGACTCAAGTTTGCTGCAACGTTTTTAAGAGACAATTCTCACACTGCTAAAAACAGGTCACCTTGTCATTTTTATCGCTGTATGCGGAACCAAAGCCAAGCTTTTAGCACTGAACTAATTAGGTTAGTAACACAAAGACAGAGTGAAAAAATTGGCTGCGTATCTGCTCCTTTCGTTGCAAATGTTGACGAAAGACGATAGTCGGCTGGCGCCCCTGGCAAGTAAATGCCTCCCTTCTCTTTCCCACTCACCTCTCATGCTGTTCCTCTCCCGTCTCGTTCCTCCCAAGATAACACACAGAGGTTTGCTCAAGTCAATTTAAATTTACCGCGTTCCACTGCTCCAAGTCGGGTGCCTCGATGCCAGCGCTGGCGTACAGTGGAGACGCGCATGTATCAAGGCACCCTACTACGTTTATAGAACCACGTTTCCCTACTCTGCGAGTGTTCCAAGCGGAACGTGCAACCTACCTAGTGGAACCTTTCTGTTGCTGTTGCCGTTTGATTTCTTAAATGCTGCCAGGAGCTATAGTAGCACGAGCAACAGCAGGTGACGGTTTTCTGCCGTTGATGTAGTATTTCATTTGCTATAGCAAAAACGAAGCGTCCATAATTTTTTTAGCAAAGGAACACTGCAAATATCACTTATGCATTGATTTTCTGCCTTATATTTGCGTGATGTCTTCTTCTTGCTCAATATTGTTGACAAGTATGAGCGTTGACACCGGACTTAAGACGTTTAGATTTCGCTGTGGGTATATAAGACTATTGGGCGGATTTTGTTTTACTTTGGTCGGGTGGCTGAATTGAGTCAGACAGACAGACAGACCGACCAAAGTTTCTGCGTTTAGGTAGCCCAAGAAAGACCATCATCTTTGAAAGGCAGTGAAGGGGCTCACTCATAGCTAAGCACCTGCTGTACGTACATACACACATGTGCATATATATAAAAAACGCCCAAAACAGAGGAAAAGAAATGCAGGCAGGATCGCAGTGCGCTACATGAAAAAATATGACAGCCAAATGACACGGCCTATAATGGTTTGGGAGGTTGTAGTAATGGCCACAACCTCCCATGAGTACGCCAATTAACCCTTGGCCCTCAGTCCCCAGCGGCTGCGAAGCAACTGACCACGGCGGCGGTCAGACCTGTGACGCAGCAGAGGGTGCTAAGAATCCCTGGATCCGGACAGGCCGCCAATGGAATCTGAACCTGGCAACGTTTAACGCACGAACCTTATCTAGCGAAGCAAGTCTCGAGGTGTTGTTCGAGGAATTAGAGGGCATTAAATGGGATGTAATAGGGCTTAGCGAGGTTAGGAGGGCAGGCGAAGCCTTTACAGTGCTGAAAAATGGACACGTCCTATGTTACCGTGGTCTAGAGGACAGAAGAGAACTGGGAGTGGGATTTCTAGTCAATAAAAGCATAGCTGGCAACATAAACGAATACTATAGCATTAACGAAAGGGCAGCAGGTCTTGTAATTAGGCTCAATAAGAGGTACAAGCTCAAGGTGGTGCAGGGCTACGCGCCCACATCCAGCCACGACGACCAAGTAGTGGAACGCTTCTATGAAGATGTGGAATCAGCAATGGCTAAAGTAAAAACACAGTTACGTAGTTATGGGGGACTTCAATGCTAAAGTAGGCAAGAATCAGGCTGGAGACAAGGCAGTTGGGAACTATGGTCTGGGCTGTAGAAATAGCAGGGGGGACCTACTAGTTGAGTTTGCAGAACGGAATAACCTACGCATACTGAATACCTTCTTCCGTAAATGGGAGAGTCGGAAGTGGACCTGGAGGAGCCCGAATGGGGAGCACAAAAATGAAATAGACTTCATATTATGCGATAACCCTGGCGTCGTGCAGGATGGGAAGTGCTCGGAAGGGTAAGGTGTAGTGACCACCGTATGGTAAGATCTCGAATTAGGCTAGATTTGAGGAGGGACCGCAACAAGCTAGTACGAAAGAAGCCGATAAATGAGCTAACAGTAAGACGTAAAGTAGAAGAATTCAGGATCGCGCTGCAGAACCGATATTCCGCTCTTAACGAGGAAGCCAAGTTTACGACACAGGAAGCCAGCGACAACCTTACACGCATTATCACAGAGTGTGCAGTAGAAGCCGGGGGCACTACGGCCAGACAGGATACTGGTAAACTTTCACAGGAGATGAAAGATCTAATCAGGAAACGGCAAACCATGAGAATATCCACCGCAGCTGACAGAATAGAACTAGCGGAGCTCTCGAAGTTAATCAATAAGCGTAAGACAGCTGACATACCCGCCGCGGTGGCTCAGTGGCTAAGGTGTTGCGCTGCTGAGCACGCGGTCGCGGGTTCGATTCCCGGCCGCGGCGGCCGCTTTTCTGATGGAGGTGAAAAGCAAAAACGCCCGTGTGTTCGAGATTTCGGCGCACGATAAAGATCCCCAGGTGGTCAAAATTAATCCGGAGCCCTCCACTACGGCGCGCCTCATCGCCTCCGTTGCGTTGGCGCGTTAAACCCTACAATCAAGACAGCTGACATACGGAAGTATAATATGGAGAGGATCGAATACGCTGTAAAGAACGGAGGTAGCCTGAAAGCAGTGAAGAGACGTCTTGGTGTGGGGAAAAATCAGATGTATGCACTTAAGGATAAGCAAGGCAATGTCATCACAAATAGGGATAAAATAGTCACAGTGACCGAGGAGTTCTATAGGGATCTGTACAGTAGCCAGGACATACAGGATAATGCCGAACGAGACAGTAGTTCACAGGAGATAGACATCCCACCAGTAACGACCGAAGAAGTAAGGAAGGCTTTGAAAGAAATGAAAGGGGGCAAAGCACCTGGTGAGGATCAGATAACAGCAGACCTCTTGAAGGATGGCGGAGAAATTGTCCTTGAAAAACTGGCAAACCTGTATCGCAATGCCTAATGACCGCAATGGTACCGGAATCTTGGAAGAACGCGAACATCATCCTAATCCATAAGAAAGGCGACATGAAGACTTGAAAAATTACAGGCCGATCAGCTTACTGTCAGTCGTCTACAAGGTATTTACCAAGGTAATCGCTAACCGAATTTCTGCAACCTTAGATTCAGTCAACCTAAAGAAAAGCAGGGTTCCGTAAAGGTTATTCAACAATGGACCATATTCACACGATCAATCAGGTGATAGAGAAGTGCGCTGAGTATAGTGAACCCCTATATATAGCCTTCATAGATTATGAGAAAGCATTTGACTCGGTCGAAACCCTAGCAGTCATTCAGGCATTACGGAACCGGGGGTAGATGAGCATTATGTAAGAATACTAGAGGATATCTACAATGGGTCTACAGCTACCATCATCCTCCATAGGAGAGCAGTAAAAATCCTATAAGGAAGGGTGTCAGACAAAGGAGACACAATCTCTCCAATGCTATTCACAGCATGTCTACAAGAAGTATTCAGAACGTTGGATTGGGAACAGGTGGGAGTAAGGGTTAATGGAGAATACCTCAGTAACCTCAGATTTGCTGATGACGTTGCCTTGCTAAGTAACTCGGGGGACGAATTGCAAAGCATGAGAACCGTGGGCCTGAAAATTAATATGCAGAAAACTAAAGGAATTGATCAATAACCTCGGGACAGCACAGCGGTTTGAGATAGGTGGCGAGGTAGTGGAAGTGGTAAGCGAATCTATCTACTTAGGCCAAGTTGTGACCCCAGATCCCAACCATGAGGCAGAGATAATTAGAAGGATCAGAATGGGGTGGGGTGCATATGGAAGACATTCTCAGATAATGAATAGCAGCCTACCATTGTCGCTGAAGAAGAAAGTGTATGACAGCTGCATCTTACCGGTACTCACCTACGGGGCAGAAACTTGGAGGCTCACTAAGAGGGTTCAAATTAAATTGAGAACGACTCAGCGGGCAATGGAGCGGAAAATGATAGGTGTAACATTAAGGGACAAGAAGAGAGCGGAGTGGGTCAGGGAGCAAACTGGTGTTAAAGACATATTAGTAGAAATTAAGAAGAAGAAATGGATGTGGGCAGGGCATGTAATGCGAAGGCAAGATAACCGCTGGTCATTAAGGGTAACAGAGTGGATCCCTAGAGAAGGCAAGCGTTGCAGGGGGCGGCAGAAAGTTAGATGGGCAGATGAGATCAAGAAGTTTGCGGGGATAAATTGGTCACAGTTGGCACAGGACCGAGGCAATTGGAGAATAATGGGAGAGGCCTTTGCCCTGCAGTGGGCGTAGATAGGCTGGTGATGATGATGATGATGATGATAATGGTTTCAATGAACGGAATTTGTTTGGGTCTACAGAGGTAATCCTACGCTTTGAAGCCATCCTACTGATCATCTCCCTCTTCACTTGTAGGAAGAGAACGATCTCTTCACACATGGTCCAGCGCCTCACCTACCACATACAGAACGACCAAGAAAATAGCCTGACAAATCTTAACATGTTTAAGGAAAAATGCTTCACCTAAAGGACAGATCACAAGCCCCCCGTCGAAGGATGGCAACCGTTGAAATACGAAGCTTTCTGCGTGCAAACATAAAATGGTGAAGTGCCAAAGTCAAAGCCGCTGAAATCGAAGTCAAAGCATCAATGATGAAAAGCAAACTGCCTGAGAGTCAAAGTCTAAATTCAGACAACAGCAAACAAATTCCTCATGAGAAAGCTAAGCGACAACCCCCCCCCCCCCCTCATCGTCTAAAATACAAACGGCCAAAGTTCAAAGTCAATCGAACCCAAAGGAAACGCTGAGAAACCTGAATGCGACGATGGCGCAATCAAGGGTGAAGCGTGAAGCGGGCCTGACCCTTTTGGAGCAGCTCGGGGAGCAGGAATGATGCCGTTTTGGAGCAGCTTTGGAGCAGCAAAAGGGGGGTTTTGGAGCAATTTTAGAGCATTAAAAGGCAGAGTTAGGAGCAGTGCAAGTCTGTTTGGGAGCACAGTGGTAGATTAACATATCGTTTATCCGCAATTTTAGATGCGACTGCATCTCATTCCCTCGCCTTGTCCCTCCCTCCATACGGCGTTGTTGTCCGCCCACACCCCTCCCCCATTCTCCTCGCCGCGCGAGCTGCGCTCTCCGCCGCTCACCCCCTCTCCTCTCCGATAGCGAACACTCTTCCGCAAGGGGCATTGGATTGGATTGGATTGGGTTGGGTTGGCTTGGATTTGGATTGGATTAAGTGGATTGTGTTGCGTCATAGCCGCGCCACGTTGCGTCATAGCCGTGGTCGTTCCAGCACCGGCGTTCCGATTTCGGGCACGTGCATAGACTTGATCTTCGCTGCAAATTGCACGGTGGTCCCGTTACTTCACCTGTACACTTCAGCAACCACAAGGCCGTCATCGTTAACGTTACGCCGCGTGTTAAATAAAGAATACATCATACGCGTTCCTCACACGTTTCACGCAATTAGAGAATCAACACAACGGAAACACCAAGTGAACCCCCAAGATGCGTCGCATCTCCACAGGGTTCCCCTCGCAGGAAGGTGGGGTAATTTTTTCATTTCTGGTGAACACAAAAAACAAAACTATAAATGGCTTTTACTCAACATTCCAGCAATCCTGAGTCGACCACATTCTCAACAAGTAAGAAAGATATATGCTCCCGGAATTAATGTGTCACCGCTGACAGAACAATAACAAAGAAAAACCAGCGATCTCATTTTGTTGTAAACAACACTCGCCTAGCACTGAAATTTACATTTAAGAGGACATACTTAAAATTACCAGTTCCCTTTGTGGCGGCCCTTATTACACACTGAAGGTCCCCGTGACATTTACTTGAGGGAGCCGGAATGAAATGGCCGTCCACATGGCGACATTTTACTGGGACACAATCTGGCAGGAAGCGGAATTCAGACAATCGCCGTTTACCCACTGAAATCTAGTAAAGCATTTCATTGACTGAAAGAATGCAACGGGAATGCTGTGACGTACACACTAAAAGAACTTTTCATTTAGAGCCAGGTGTGTGTGTAATATTTAGGGACAAAAAGAGACAAGTTACTCACGTTCTGAAATGTCTTGACAACAGTCTTGCAGGCCTGGCAAGCAGGCAAAACATCTTTGCGCACGACCCGCTCGCCCAGATCGCTGATGTCTATGGCCGTCGCAAACTGCACTTCCGCCCGGCAGACGGCAGTGAAGCCAACGAAAAGAAGCCCCAATGTGGAGAGGAGGAGAGCTGAAGCTCGAGCCATGGCTGCTGCTGCTGCCTGCAGTGTACGCAAGGGTCTCGCTGTAAATTTCGTACAGTGAATTGCGCGGGAACATTTATTGCGGTCATTATGCCCAGTACATCATCCTGTTCAGTATATCATCCTGTTCACGGGATCTTACACCTTAAGAGGCTCATGAAAACAAGACGCAACTATGTTTAATGCAAACGAACTAGCCTTTGGGAACACAGTCAGCCCTACTCCAGCCACGAAAGATGTTTTTAACTAAAAAAAAAAAAAAAACTGGATGAAATGTTGAAAAACATTCCAATTTCACGCTACCATGACAGAACATGGCGACCCGCTGCAGTAGCTCAGTGGCTAAGGCGTTGAACTGCTGAGCACGAGGACGCGGGTTCGATTCTCGGCTGCAGTGGCTGCTTTTCTGATGGAGGCGAAAAGCGAAAACACCCATATGTACCAATATTTCGGCGCACATTAAAAATCCCCAGATGGTCAAAATTAATCCAAAATCCTCCACTACGGCGTGCCTCTACCGCCTGCATTTCATCAGCAAGTTAAACCCTACAATCAATCAATCAACAAAACATGGCAGGAGTGACGCAACGTGAAAACATTGTTTTCAACTGTACATTAGCTTAATCTGTACTGTTGGGCTAGTTGGTAGTTCATTTTAAAAATAGCTACAGTGCAAACAGAAACAAGAACACAGAAAAATGACAGGACGAGCGCTAGTCCCGTCGTCTTTTGGTGTCCTTGTTTCTGTTCGCGCTGTAGCTATTTTCAAAATGCATGTTAGCATTGAAGTGACATGATCAAAAGGGACTAAAGGTCACGCTACAATTGCATAGTCATGTTTCTGGGTGGTGGCTTAGGTTGCTGGCCGCCGCCAATCGCAAAAACTAGTTCTTGTGACGTCGTAGAGAAATCACTGGAAAATGGCTGGGGTCTCGTCACTGCTTTATTTGTTTTATCTGATGTCTAGATTATTTGCTTGAAGTTTGCGATAAAATCAGTATTATTGTTATTGGGACAAAGCAACCTCTTTAACAAACCAAACTTGCATTTTATCTTTATGGCCCGTTTAAAGGGGAACTCAAACTGTAGTTACACACGTCCACCCGGTTTCGAGTTTACTTCAAACCGTCAAAATACGTTGTGGCCTCAAGAGTGTGAATTTGTATCGAATGCCTTGCTTGTTTTAGGCAGTACAGTTTATAGACAGACACTAAGCACAACGTACAGCCTTTGTCAAAACTCTGTAGGCCCCACTGAAAGTTTCCGGACCCCAAATTATCCAAAGCAAAAGCCCGATGTTCAAGTGTGAGAACTATTTATAATAGCAGGAAAGGAGGTTTTTTTCAGATTTCTGGCATAAAACATTTCAGCCTCATTCAAGATATAAGCTTGTACTTTGAATTATTTGTCCCCTCCTATTTTTTGACAAGGCCTAAAATGATTGACAATGACTGCACTTGCTGTAGAAGCCAATTGCAGAGTAGCACTTCCTGCTCGAAGCTGTGTAGGTTCGAAGTGTAGTGCTTTTAAAAACGACAAAGGAAACGAGGCTTTGACATCCTCTCGCTTAAGCCCTTGTTCCGAAATGTTTGAATAGAATAATTCCACCAAAATAAAACCCTGAAGGTGCCGACAGCGTCAGTAGAGTGAGAGACTCAACAGCAAGTTGTTACAAGCTAAATACAATGAAAGAAAGATGGCTGAAAATACAGGCGAGAGAACAGGTATGAGTAGAAATGCATGGATTTAGTCACTAATGCTATAAAAACTAACTGAAGCTCTCTTTTCCGAAGGCCATCTCCGTCTAGAACCTCGTGAGGAAGTCACGACACTGTTATATTTACTGATGGTTCTTAGGCATAAAGCTTTGCCACTAGTTGTCCGTCAGTCATCCCGGAAACTTTTGGCCACTCTTTGCTTAGGTTCTTTCCAAGGTGCTAAGCACCAGGTCAGGCAACAGGCAGAAATCCTGAGCACCTGCATTGATTCACATCAAATTTAGGGAACCTTGTTGTTCATACGCATTTTATTTTCATTTATTCAGGTACACCTAAGGGCGCTTAGTAAGAGGGTATTCCTTGGGGGAATATGCACACACACACACACACACACACACACACAAAAAAAAAGGACAGGTATTGGTGAAATATAAATCACAACCAAGTAGGCAGAAGCATTATTAGGGTTTCGCGCAGCAGGAATTGAAAGTAGGAATCAGTAGTACTGTTGCCGTGCTGATCGGAATGACATTGTTGTATGACTCGTGAAGGTAGGTGACTTCAATGGTAAAAAAAAGGGGGTGGGGTAATACGGAGCGTCGAAGCTCATGGGCTTATTATGTCCAATGTAGCAACGATAATCAACAGATACGATACAACGAAGGCTTATTCAATTTGAGCGTGTTTTCCTAGTTTCAGCAGAAAGATTTTCAGGCTGCACAAATCCTACACAGCGTAAATTCTTCATTTTCTCACACTATCTAGCAGTGAACAAAAAATCAAAATTTGGATTAGCGCACTGTATAAGCTTGAAGACATGACTCCTGCAGCTTTGGACAATGCGGTGAGTGACTGCATTTACTATTGGGCAGCTTGATACTTTGTTGTCCAGTTTGAACTAACAAAGTATCTAAAGGAACGTCAAATGTACCTCAACCTTGAGTCTAATGGTACATGAGTGTACCAAGGGATGAAATTCATTCGCTGTTGGACGAACATCATAGCAAGGAATAGTAATTTAGCACTGACTATGGCTAGTCAGTGAGCAGAAGCTGTTTGGCCAGTTGGGTAAAAATCAATATAGACCGCGTTGACCATTAATTGTGAGGTGGACGGCTAGCAGGGAGTACCAACGGACTGCCCGGAGGCGTGTCCGATGGACCAGTGCTGACTACATCCGACATACCTCTAGACTTCCAAACCTGGGTACGACCGACACCCTGTGTGATCTACATACGTCCAAAGTACATTTAACCTCTGGAAATTGGGGCACGCCCGACATGGCTTTGGACAGTGTTAAATTAAATGTTTTACCCTGGTAAGTACAAATTGTATAGGCTTTAAAAGAGTAGCGACACCAAATTTTAGCTTTTTAGTTTTTATGCTGTAAATAATACCTCATCACCCACTAATAATGAAAGTCGAGCAAAAACCGATCAGCAGCTGGCATAGAAATAGTTACAATGCATTTCCTTTAACCAGTTTCGGTTTCGATCACTGGCAGCACGGACAGCTGGCCGTTCTGGGAAGTGCCGGACGGTATTACGTCACACTGTTCTGGCTGAAAAACTGCAAGTTGTGACGTCAATCAAGAACCAGTGCCGCCACACGTGTTTTCCGTATCGTCTGCATAGGTCTCACGTGGTCTGCATTGGCCCACCCTAGCTTGCGGCAGCAACTGGGACGCAAGAAATTAGAAAAGTGATTTCAAAATTCATGCAATTAGATAGACATTATTTAGTGCATTTAATTTTTAACTGGGACACCACATTAAGTTTCTTCCTGTTCATAATCTTGCCCTTCCATTGCTTTTTGAAAATGTAGCGTTAATGTTTTGCCCCTTTGCCAAAGTTGACGATGCCGTTGAGACACCCGCCCTGGTGAAACGAGACTACCAACAAGAGCAGCACAGGAGAACGTTTCTGCTTCTGAAAAGGGCTACCCGTCGTCACCAGAAACAGCTGGTTCCCAGGGCGCGGACGGCCTTTCGTCACGCTGATAGCGATTTTGCTGGAGCTGGCAACCTGAGGTAGCTCGCGGCCGGGCCAATTAAAATTGGTTTTCGATGTGTTTCCCGATGCGGCTCGCTGCAAAAATTGTTGGAAGGCGTCTTCAAAAATTACATAAGCAATTATATTATTTTTAGAATTTGAAATTTCGTGTCAGTACTCCTTTAAGGGAAAAAAAGATGCGTATAGGGTCCCACACAGAAGGTTGTGTTTCCCAACCACTGAAATATTCTGACCATTTAAGTTCTACTCTATTAGAAAGATAGCACAAAAGTATTGGCTTGGAGAAGTATTTGCTAGCGGAGTTACATTCCCCAATTAGTTTAGGCATTAGGCTACCCTCTTTCCCTACTACAGCTAAAACATGACAGAGGCATTTCTTTTTTTTTCCAGAATTTGCAGTATGTGGCTTCAAGCGTGCAACACCGTAGGTTTATTAGGACATGAAGGTGTCACTAAAATACACGGGAGGTTCCTGCCTCATGAATATATTGGCGAACAAATTAAAAGACTAACAAACGCGGGTCAACTCAGCAGCCTCATCAAATGAGCCCTGTTTAGAGCCGATAAACATTGAGCGCACTAGCAAAAGAAACCAAATATTCTGCATGCTCACATCGAAGTAGAGCGGAGTTGAATCTGCATCTTTCGATTTCCAAAAGTCTGCACATTACCGCTTCCAACAGATTTACTTTCAGAATACATAATTTTTATTTTTCAGTGCGCACACCCTATAAAAGTTTTAAGATACTACTCCGAACAGCGTGAACATTTCGGCAACAGCCTTTTTCAAAACTCTCTAGGCTCCACTGAAAGTTTCTGGACCACACATTATCCAAAGCAAAAGTGTGACGTTCAAGTGTGACTGAAGTATTTATAAGAGCAGGAAATAAAGGCGTTTATGCCAGCTTTCTGGCATAAAACATTTTAGTCTCAGGATCAAGCTTGCGCTTTGAATTATTTGTGCCCCCTTATTTTTTGACAAGGCCTTGAAATGTTTGACAATGATGGTACTTTACATGTAAGTACAGCCAATTACAGAGTAGCGCTTTCTGCTCGAAGCTGTGTAAGTTCAAGGTGTAGTGCTTTTAAACACGACAAAGGAAACAAGGCTTTGACATCCTCTAGCTTAAGACCTTGTTCAGGAATATTTGAATGGAATAATGCCACCAAAATAAAATCCTGGAGGTGCCGACAGTGTCAGTAGAGTGAGTGGCTCAACAGCAACTTGTTACAAGCTAAATACAATGAAAGAAAGATGGCTGAAAATACAGGTGAGAAAACAGGTATGAGTAGAAATGCTTGGAATTTAGTCGCTAATGCTATTAGGAAACTAAGTTGAAGCTCTTCTCCGAAGGCCATCTCCGTCTAGAGCCTTGTGAGGGAGTCACCAAACTGTTATATTTACTGATGGTTCTTAGGCATGAAGCTTTACCACTAGTTGTCCGTCAGTCTTCTTGGAAACTTTTGGCCACTCTTAGCTTAGGCTTTTTCCAAGGTGCTATGCACTAGGTCGGGCAACAGGCAGAAATCGTAAGCACCTGCATTGATTCACGTCAAATTTAGGGAACCTTGTTCGTTCATACGCCTTTTATTTTAATTTATTCAGGTACAACTAAAGGCCTTTAGTAAGAGAGTATTCCTCGGGGGAACATGCACACACACACACAAAAAAAAAAAGAACAGGTATCGACAAAATATAAATCACAACCGAGAAGGCACAAGCATTATTAGGGTTTCAGCAGCAGGAATTGAAAGTGGAAATCAGCAGTACCGTGGGTGTGCCGATTGGAATGACATTTTTGTACCCTGTAACTCATCCCACCCTGTGAAGGTACGCGACTTTACTGGTAAAAAAGAGGAGGTGTTGTACTACGGAGTGTCGAAACTCATGGGCTTATTTTGTTTAATGTAGCAACCGTAATAAACAGATACGATACAACGAAAGCTTACTCAGTTTGAACGTGTTTTCCTAGTTTCAGGAGCAAGATTTTTAAGGCTGGAGAAATGCCTACACAGTGCAAATTCTTCATTTTCTCACGCTTTCTAGTAGTGAACAAAAATCAAATTTGGATTAGCGCACTGTATAAGCTTGAACAGTGATGATTCCTGCAACTTTGGATGATGCGGTAAGTGACTGCATTTACTATCGGGCAGCTTGATACTTTATAGTCCGGTTTAAACTAACGATGTATCAAAAGGAACGCCAGATGTACCTCAACCTTGAGTCTAATGGTACATGAGTGTACCAAGTGATGAAATTCATTCCTGTGGACGAACATCATAGCAGGGAATAGTAATTTAGCACTGACTATGGCTAGTCAGTGAGCAGAAGCTGTTTGGCCAGTTGGGTAAAATCAATATAGACCGCGTTGACCATTAATGTGAGGTGGACGGCTAGCAGGGAGCACCGACGGACTGCCCGGAATCGTGTTCAATGGACCAGTGCTGACTACATCCGACACACCTCTGGACTTCCAAACCTGGGTACGACCGACACCCTTTGTGATCACATACGTCCAAAGTACATTTAACCTCTGGAATTGGGGCACGCCCGACATGGCTTTGGACAGTGTTAAATTAAATGTTTTACCCTGGTAAGTACAAATTGTATAGGCTTTAAAAGAGTACCGACACCAAATTTTAGCTTTTTAGTTTTTATGCTGTAATAATACCTCATCACCCACTAATAATGAAAGTCGAGCAAAAAGCGATCAGCAGCCGGCATAGAAATAGTTACAATGCATTTCCTTTAACCAGTTTCGGTTGGATCACTGGCAGCACAGACAGGCTGGCCGTTCTGGGAAGTGCCGGACGGTATTACGTCACACTGTTCTGGCTGCAAAAACTGCAAGTTGTGACGTCAATCAAGAACCAGTGCCGCCACACACGTCTTCCGTATCGTCTGCATAGGTCTCACGTGGTCTGCATTGGCCACCCTAGCTTGCGGCAGCAACTGGGACGCAAGAAAATTAGAAAAGTGATTTCAAAATTCATGCAATTAGATAGACTTATTTAGTGCATTTAATTTTAACTGGGACACCACATTAAGTTCTTCCTGTTCATAATCTTGCCCTTCCATTGCTTTTTGAAAATGTAGCGTTAATGTTTTTGCCCCCTTTGCCAAAGGTGACGATGCCGTTGAGACACCCGCCCTGGTGAAACGAGACTACCAACAAGAGCAGCACAGGAGAACGTTTCTGCTTCTGAAAGGGCTACCCGTCGTCACCAGAAACAGCCTGGTTCCCAGGGCGCGGACTGCTCTTTCATCACGCTGATAGCGATTTTGCTGGAGCTGGCAACCTGAGGTAGCTCGCGGCCGGGCCAATTAAAATTGGTTTTCGTTGTGTTTCCCGATGCGGCTCGCTGCAAAAATTGTTGGAAGGCGTCTTCAAAAATTGCATAAGTCAATTATATTAGTTTTAGAATTTCAAATTTCGTGTCAGTACTCCTTTAAGGGAAAAAAAGATGCGTATAGGGTCCCACACAGAAGGTTGTGTTTCCCAACCACTGACGAATATTCTGACCCTTTAAGTTTCTACTCTATAGAAAGATAGCACAAAAGTATCGGCTTGGAGAAGTATTTGCTAGCGGAGTTACATTCCCCAATTAGTTTAGGCATTAGGCTACCCTCTTTCCCTACTACAGCTAAAACATGACAGAGGCATTTCTTTTTTTCAGAATTTGCAGTATGTACGTGGCTTCAAACGTGCAACTACCGTAGGTTTATTAGGACATGAAGGTGTCACTAACATCCGCGGGAGGTTCCCTGCCTCATAAAGTATTGGCAAACAAATTAAAAGACTAGCAAAAGCGGGTCAACTCAGCAGACTCATCAAATGAGCCGTGTTTAGAGCCGATAAACATTGGGCGCACGAGCAAAAGAAACCGAACATGCTTCATGCGCACATCGAAGTAGAGCGGAGTTGAATCTGCATCTTTCGGTTTCCCAAACGTCTGCAGATTACCGCTTGCAATAGATTTACCCTCAGAATACATAAATTTTTATTTCAGTGCGCACACCCTATAAAAGTTTAATATATTACTCCGAACAGCGTGAGCATTTCCGCAACAGCCGCAGCCGGCAGTATGTTGTTTTGAACATACCAGAACACAAAATACTAAACTCGACTAATTATTTCCGTGCAAGCAGATCCCTAATGTCAGTGGTAACAGAAACACATTCATATTTTCCATTATTTGCGCGACCGACGATGTCATCTTCACAGAAATATAACTATCGAGCGAGCATACAATGCCAACTCTCAGCTCACTACGGCGGTACTACAATGAAACTAAACGATCCTAAAAACGTGAATGGCTCACGTACGTGAATATATGGATCCCATGCATCATCTGAAACAAAGTAGCCTGAAATTGATTACCGTAGTCGCAGCAAAGTTAGCTGAAAACCCCGAAACCATCACTAGGCGCCCCCTGAATGAATAGGCCGCAAAAGGCTGATCGCCTTCTTACCTCTAGTTTCAGTTCGCGTGCTCAGCAGTTGCCCAAGACAACGTTGTATTGCACGATCGCGTATTCTGAATGAAATAGACGACCGTCAATACATAACATCGAAGCCGAACGACCGAACAGTGAGCAGAAGGCTACCAATCGACGTCGTCCACGAAATTTATGCCGAATGGAGTGATGTCCATGGCGGTTGGGCTGATGCCGGCGCTATGCGCTACCCAGAATACAGCGGCTTGTTTTTTCGGCCCGTGAAAGACAACGCGAGATTAATTAGTGGCAGTAGGCGAAGTTAGTTTCTGCAGTTTTCATTTTACAACTCAATAAAATGCGAAACGTGTTTTGTTGCCTCTTTCACTGCGCTGAAAGAGCTCAGCTCAGCTGGATGAGCCGGTGAACCGGACTTCTGCGGGGCTACTAAAATTCATCATTCCCCAAATTCACTCTCACTGCATAACGGCTTTGTTATCCTCGGCATTATTTGCGAGTAGTTGACTGCGCCTGCTCAAATATACTGTCACGCTTCACGAGAGCGCAAGAGAACGGAGGGCCCATGCGAAGGCAAGCAGCCCCGAAGAAAAAGACGTAGAAAAATACGCGGAAGGACAAACACCCAAATTGGGATGAAAACCTGCGTGGTCACACAGAATTTTGGCGAAGAGGCCTAGAAGTCCGTAAATATGTTCCCAAACAGCTATTCAGCCGCGTATCCATTGTTTCATACAAGCGTGCGATACAGCACTGCTAGGATAACACAGTCGCATGGTTGGCTTTTCCGCATGGTCACGTGGTTTGCTGGGAAGCCGATGGCAAGAATTGGATATTTACTGCGCCAAAGTAGTTCCCCGTTCAGTTCAGTTCAGTTCAGTTCAGTAAAACTTTATTGAGGTTGGGGAAGGGATTAAAGGGAGAAACTTTGGCTGAGTCCTCTTTCCAGGTCCCCAGAAGCTTGTGCCCCGGTCCAGGCCCTGTCGATTAGCTGGCGGTGGTCTTCCAAGGCCTCGCTGGCCAGAGTCGCCTCCCACGTTTCTAGTGAATGAGGTGTATTGTTCCCGGTTTGCTATATAACTGTGCAGTTCCATATGGTGTGGAAAAGGGTGGCTTTTTCGTTACATTGAAAACAGTCATCACTAAATCTGGCTGGGAACGTAAGCGCCAGCCTTGATTTGTGTGGTAATGTGTTTGTATTCTTCTCAGCGTTTGTGCATCGTGGGCGATTAGTGCCATGGGAGGAGCGGGTAGCGTTCTCCTTTCAAGTCTTTTTTTTTAAGACGTTCTCCGTAGGATTAGTATGGTGGAAGGGCGTAGGAGTGGCCCTCGTCGCTGCGGTTCGGGCTGAGGAAGTCGGGATTGACGCACGTCTACTTGGGGCAACTAGTCGCGGCTTTTTTTGTTGTTTGTTGTTGTTTCTTCATGACTCATTCCATCACATTGTTAGAGCCTTTTGTCAAGGGAATCTTGGGGGTGTTCTTTGTGGTATTATTGTTTGTTCTAAATTTTCCTCACGGCCATGTTTTTGGGGATGTATGCGTGAGGTGTGTTGTTTTTACAGATTATTATTAGCTGGTTTTTGTCGCACAAAACACTTTACAGAGATTTAGTATCAATGCTATCTTCTGCACCCCTCTACAGATCTCTTTATGATGGTTTACCCAACCATGATGTCTTAAGAAAATTTGTAAAATGCCTTTCTACATGTACGAAATCTTTCTTTTTGAAGCTGGATACGGAAACCTGAAAACCCTGGCCGTTAAAACATGGCTTCGCAGTAGAAACATTCTTATGTCCTGCTAACTGTCGACTTTGTGACGGTCTAGAAACAACTGAGCATTGTTTTATTGACGGCAAACGCGCTGTATTGTTCCGGAATGTGCTTCAATGGACACTCCAAAAGTACTTTGAATTAACACTCCCACAGTGTGTGCGTTACCATAAATCTCCCTATGATGATGGGCCTTATGACGTGGTTTTTCTGATGACTCTACACAGTTTATGAAAAACGCGCATGTTAGACAGAAACGCTGAGCCGCTGGTGTCTTCAAAGTCGCACTTTGGTCAGATGATAATTACGCAAAAACGCTAAAACATTTCGCAAAAATATGCAATTTTGTGGCTATGGCCAGGATTCGCACTCACAATTCCAGAACCAGCAGCAAAACTCCTTCGACACTCAGGGACGGTTGCAAACAGTTTGACATCTGGACACCGCGAGCGTTAGTCAGCAGGAATAATGTGTGCTACGTGAAAAATTGAAGCCGAAGAAAGAATGTGTTTTCTTTCATTTATTTATTTCTTGCATAATCAGCTGGGAAAAATCTGGAAGTTGATGATGAGTTGATTGCAGGGTTTAACGAACCGACGCAACGCAGGCGATGAGGCGCGCCGTAGTGGAGGGCTCCGGATTAATTTTGACCACCTGGGGATCTTTAACGTGCGCCGAAATCTCGTACACACGGGCGTTTTTGCTTTTCGCCTCCATCAGAAAGGTGGCCGCCGCGGCCGGGAATCGAACCCGCTACCTCGTGCTCAGCAGCGCAACGCCTTAGCCACTGAGCCACCGCGGCAGGTAAAAAAAAAAATGGAAGTCACTCCAAGTAGCCACCCACCCACAAACACACGCACACAAACCCTAGTCACTCGAGTAAGCCTTTAAAACCATGGCCCCATATTTCAAGCCCACTTGAACAATCAAATCATCATCATCATCATCATCATCATCATGAACAGCCTATTTCAGTCCACTGCAGGACGAAGGCCTCCCCCGTTGACCCCCATCCGTTTCTGCCCTGTGCTACCCGAGTCCATCCTTTGCCTGCGATTTTTAAATGCAGAGCATTTCAGTAACTCACGATGTCACCCGCGTTGACGTCCGTAGTCCGCAACGCACCCTTCCCTACTATATAAAAAAAATACTATCCGGCGCCCGGTTTCGATCCCTCGACCTTGCGGGCGGAACGCAATGTACATGGTGCTCTACCCACTGTGCCACAAAGCCGACACAAAATGGGACGCTACGAACGCGCCTTATATCGTTGACTCATTCAAATTACTGCTGACGAGCGCTCTCTCGTCAGCAGTTGTCACAAGTGCAACAAGATCAACGTAACGCAAACTACTTAACGTCGTGCGCCCCCGGAAATGCTCTGCATTTGATCGTGCCCCTCGCGAGAGGGACGTTTCACTGCGTCTTCTCTCGGTCGCGGGACCCGTGGCGTCATCTGGCGGAGGCGCGGCACAACTCGTAGCACTTTCTTTGAAAAAGTGCCTCGAAAGCGCGGCAAATATGAAATTGGGATGACGCGCTTTCCTCAGCCGACGTTCGTTTACCGCCCCTAGCCACTACACTTGTGTCCTTGCAACTGTTTAGGGGGCGCTTTTGCCTATTCTTATTTCATCTCTCCATCGAGTTAATGGCCTACCTCTTCTTCTAGAGCCGTCTCGCGGTGTCCATTCTGTTGTCCTTGTGGTCCACCTGTTGTTCGCTCGTCGTACCACATGGTCAGCCCAAGTACGTTTCTTTTTCTTAACCTGAACTATGATATCATCTATCCGAGTTTGTTCCCTAACCCAGGTACCTCGTTTTCTGTCCCTAAGCGTTACGCGTTACTCCTAACATTTTTCGTTCCATGGCACGTTGAGCGGACCTAAGCTTGCTTTCTGATTGTTTAGTAAGTTGCCAAGTTTCCGCTCCGTATGTCATCACCGGCCAGGACGCATTGGTTGAATACCTTTCTTTTTAGGGATAGAGGCATCTTACTTTTCATTAGTTGGAAATGCTTGCGAATGCACACCATCCCAATCCTATTCTGCGCCGTATTTCTTTTTTTGTGGTATGGGTTCGCATGCACTGGCCAATCTGGCCAAGGTATTTATATTCTTGTACTTGTTCCAGTGTTTCGTCTCCTGGGCTAAAAAAGGCCCGTTCAGCGTGTTTATTTATCAGCACTTTCATTCTATTCATATTTATCTTTAGCCCCACAGCGAAGCTCTCTGACTGTAGTTCCTCAATCATGTTTTGGAGTTGCTCTGCAGATTACTGAGCAAAACTAGGTCGTCTGCAAACCTTAAATGGCTCAAATATTCGCCGTTTATCCGTTAGCCTAAGTTTTCCCAGTCAAGCCTCCTGAATACACTCTCCAGACATGCTGTGAGCAATTTTGGTGAGATGGTATCTCCTTGTCGCACTCCTTTTCGGACCGGGAATTTCTCACTTTGCTTGTGAACGGTAATTCTGCCAGTGCATTCCTCATATATGTCGTCTAGGAGTCGTAGGTAGGTCTTCTCTATTCCTTGGTCCTTTAAGGCGTCCATCACTGCGGCGGTGCTTACTGAATCGAACGCTTTCTCACATTCTATAAATATCATGTAAAACGGTTTATTACACCCTGCGCATTTTTCTATTGGTTGATGACATGGATGTGATCCATTGTAGAGTATCCTTTTCTGAACCCAGCCTGTTCCCTGGGTTGATGGAAGTCTGGGCTGGCGGTTATACGCCTAACTACTATCTTGGTAAACAGCTTGTATAGAACCGACAGAAGGCTGATGGGTATGTAGTTCTTAAGACCTTATTGTTATCTCCCTTCTTGTGAATTAAAACTATGTTGGCGTTTTTCCGGGCTTTTGGTACTTTTAAAGTCCTTAAACTCTCTGTGAATAGTTTAGCAAGCTTTTCTAGTATTACATCTCCAGTGTCTTTTAGAAAGTACTATCGTTATGCCGTCGTCGCCGGCAGCTTTCCCTCTTTTCATGCCCTTAAGTGCCTTTTCTACTTCCTCTTTCGTTACTGGTGGAACATCGCAAGCAACGCTTGTAGGCTCGGTACTTAATTTGCCCCGCTCCAGCGTCGATGGCGTATAGCCTGCTGTGGAATCTCTCTGCGATTTTTATTATCTCTTACATTTTATGTGTAGTGACCCTGTTCATTTCTAAGTGCGGGCATTCTGTCTCTGCCAATAGCCAGCTTCCTCGTTGCCTTCAAGCGTTCTCCTTTTTCTAACGTTTCCTCGATGGCCGCCATGTTGTACGCACGAATGTCATTCGTTTTACTTCTGTTTATCAATTTTCACAGCTCCGCTAGTTCAGTTTGATCCACCGTACTCGACAATGCCATCTTCTGGCGCTGCGAAATAAGTTCCTTTGTTTGCCTAGTTAGTTTTCCAGTTTGCTTCCTACGTGCTGCTTCTGCATTAGCCGCTGCTGATTCAGTGATACCGGATGGTATACGTACTGGAATCTTGGAAGAACGCGAACATCATCCTAATCCATAAGAAAGGCGACATGAAGCACTTTAAAAATTACAGGCCGATCAGCTTACTGTCAGTCGTCTACAAGGTACTTACCAAGGTAATCGCTAACAGAATTTCTGCAACCTTAGACTTCAGTCAACCTAAAGAACAAGCAGGGTTCCGTAAAGGTTATTCAACAATGGACCATATTCACACGATCAATCAGGTGATAGAGAAGTGCGCTGAGTATACTGAACCCCTGTATATAGCCTTCATCGATTATGAGAAAGCATTTGACTCGGTCGAAACCCTAGCAGTCATTCAGGCATTACGGAACCAGGTGGTAGATGAGCATTATGTAAGAATACTAGAGGATATCTACAATGGGTCCACAGCTACCATCATCCTCCATAAGGAGAGCAGTAAAATACCTATAAGGAAGGGTGTCAGACAAGGAGACACAATCTCTCCAACGTTATTCACAGCATGTTTACAAGAAGTATTCAGAACGTTGGATTGGGAACAGGTGGGAGTAAGGGTTAATGGAGAATACCTCAGTAACCTCAGATTTGCTGATGACATTGCCTTGCTAAGTAACTCGGGGGACGAATTGCAAAGCATGCTTTCCGCACTAGACGAACAGAGTAGAACCGTGGTCCTGAAAAATTAATATGCAGAAAACTAAAGTAATGATCAATAACCTCGGGACAGCACAGCGGTTTGAGATAGGTGGCGAGGCAGTGGAAGTGGTAAGCGAATATATCTACTTAGGCCAAGTTTGTGACCCCAGATCCCAACCATGAGGCAGAGATAATTAGAAGGATCAGAATGGGGTGGGGTGCATATGGCAGGCATTCTCAGATAATGAATAGCAGCCTACCCATTGTCACTGAAGAAGAAAGTGTATGACAGCTGCATCTTACCGGTACTCACCTACGGGGCAGAAACTTGAGGCTCACTAAGAGGGTTTCAACTTAAATTGAGAACGACTCAGCGGGCAATGGAGCGTAAAATGATAGGTGTAACATTAAGGGACTAGAAGAGAGCGGAGTGGGGTCAGGGAACAAACACGTGTTAAGGACATATTAGTAGAGATTAAGAAGAAGAAATGGACGTGGGCAGGGCATGTAATGCGAAGGCAAGATAACCGCTGGTCATTAAGGGTAACAGAGTGGATCCCTAGAGAAGGCAAGCGCTGCAGGGGGCGGCAGAAAGTTAGATGGGCAGATGAGATTAAGAAGTTTGCGGGGATAAACTGGTCACAGTTGGCACAGGACCGAGGTAATTGAAGAATAATGGGAGAGGCCTTTGCCCTGCAGTGGGCGTAGATAGGCTGATGATGATGATTATGATGATGACTCAGTGATTGCTGTTGTTAGGTTATCATTTAGGGTGACCACACTGTCCTCGTTCTGACCGTCTAGAAGCGCGAACTTGTTCTGAAGGGTTATTTTAAACTCCTGCGTCCTGTCTCTGACTGAATAAACGCTGGGTTACTTACTTTTTAAAGCTTCCTTCTTTCTTTTGTGATATTTAGCCTTACTTTGCACCTAACTATCCTATGATCACTGCACCGAATCTTGCTTAGTACCTCCACATCCTGTACAATACCTGGGTTGTCACTCAGAATGAAGTCAATTAAGCTTTTTGTAATCCTGTCAGGACTTTTCCAAGCCTATTTCCTACTCTTGCGTTTCCAGAAGAATGTGTTCAGCAGTTTGAGGTTATTTCTCTCTGCAAATCCAACCAGTGTATCGCCTCGAAAGTTGCGAGTGCCTATTTCAAAATTTCGCACTGATTTTTCTCCTTCTCCCTTTGCACTTACTTTTTCGTCAAAGTCTCCCATTACAATTGTGAACTGTGCGGTTCTTTTATTCATTGCTGACTCGACGTCTTCGTAGAAACGATCTATGGCCTCATCCTCGTAGCTAGCTGTTGAGGCATACGCTTGTATTATATTTAACCTGTACCGCTTTTTAAGCTTGATCACGACAACTCCGAACATTTCGTTAACACTGAAGAATTTTTCCACATTTCCTGCTATTTCCCTGTTGATCAAAAATCCTATCTCGTGCACTTTCTTTTCGTGAGGCCCCCGATAGCACAGAATATGCCCGCTAGTCAGTTCTATGCAGCCTTCTCCTGTTATTCTAACCTCACTTAGCCCAATGATATCCCACCTAACGTCTTTGAGGTCCTCTAATAGTACAGCTAAGCTGCCCTCGCTAGAGAGGGTTCTTGCGTCGAGCGTTGCCAAGTCCAAGTTCCATAGGCGGCCTGTTTCTATAGGCGAGGGATTCTTAGCACCATCCGCTGTATCACTTGCCTGACCGCCGCCGTGGTCAGGTGTTCTACAGCTGCTGGGGACTGAGGGCCGAGATTTGGGTTGGTCACTCATGAGGGGGTTGGGCCAACTACTACACCAGGGTGGCCAGATCCTTCTCTGGTGAGGGAGTGCTGTTTGTGTCCCCAAGAGCCTTCCTAGCATGGTTGAACCTTTCTAGTGTAGCCTCCAAGGTATCCGGGATGGTGTTTTACTTCCGGACCACGCAGCACTCCATACCTGGGATATTTTGGCATTTAAAAAAAAGAAAGAAAAAGAAGAAACCGTTGCGCGTGTGTTTTCATAATAAATCTGCTCCTAAGCGGCCCGTTAAACTTTCAGACGGTGCTACGGAAAACATTCTGTGTCTATCTAGAAAAGTTGCAGTTGTTGTTGTTTGGTCGTTGTAGCTTTTAGAGTCTTACATGGTGTCGGGGCGATTCCTAGAAAAGCTGAGCAAGTGAGCAAATAAAGAGCGGCCAGGGCTATTGTCCGCAGAAGAAACAGCCATACGTGTAGCGCTTTGACAAGGTAATCAGTGAATGATACTTTGGTTTATTGTATTTTGGATAAGAACGTCTTCAAGGCTTAAAAAAAGAAAGGATGAGTTGCTGGTAGCTTTTCACATCACAGACGGAATTCTAAAAAAATACTATTTGCAGTAGCACTTGAATAACCTTAAAAAGGCCTAGGAAACTACATTTGGCGGCAGCAGCGGTTTCGACCAGTTTCAAAGTATGCCGTCGGTACCCTTAACATTATATGCTAGAAACACAACTATGAGAAACCAGCGAACGCCATAGTCGCAAACTGAACGCGGTGGCATTCACAACTAGCATTGCGAACCCGGGAAAATAGAGAGAATGGTCCCAACATACGATTAGTAAGCGCGTTACAATTTCGTAAGCAATGATAACCTCGCATAGACACCAACAGAGGCTGAATATAGTACGCAGGGCAATCTGCTGCCGAGGAAGCCACACAGCCACATATTTCCAAACAAACATTTCTGGCTCTGTTAGCATTTATTAGCAGTCGCTGAGTACGGTGTACACTAATATCTTAATGATAAATGCAAAAACATACCGTACTTACCCGATTCTAACGCGCACTTTTTTTCCGGAAAAATACGTCGAAAAATCTCATGCCCGTTAGAATCGGATACGAAACCGAAATTGCCGCAACAGCGGAAATTTCATCCCTCCCATCGCCATCACCATCTCAATATGGCCCCAAAGTTTTTAGCAACAATTTTTCGGACGCATGAAGCATAGTCGCCTGGGCTATTCTGTCGGCGTTCACACAAATCGTCAAATCGTTCCACTTGCGTGCTTGATAACAGCAACGGCAGCAGCGGCTTTCTCGCGTTCAAAACGAGCGGTCGGCTGAAGCGTGCGCCTCTGGAGAAGCTCGCGGGATGGGCTTGCGAGGCGTGGGCCACGATCCCATCGACCATGGTTGAACGTTCGTTCAGAAGTGTGGCATCGCGAACGCGCTTGACGGCACCGAGTACGAGATGTTGTGGTCAGCGGAGAGCGACGAGGAGTGAGATGAGTGAGATTACTTCGGGAAATAAATCGCCCGTTTCTCTCGCATTCGTTTTTCTTGCTCACAAAGTTCGTGCGCGTTACAATCGGAGGTGCAAGTTTTTTCGTTGTTTTTTTTTTTTTTTGCCAGGAAAATCGGATGCGCGTTAGAACCGGGTAATTACGGTATGTGTTGCAATGTACCAGACATTGCAACACAAACATGACAATGACCAGTTTAGCTAAAGCCCACCTTAGCCATCAAAGCCACACAGAGAGATGTATTTCCAACCAAATGTTTATGGCTCCGTTAGCAGTTTTTTGCAGTCACTGAGTATGGTGTACAGTAATTTCTTCATGATAAATGTGAAAACAACATATATGTACCAGACGTTGCACTACAAAAAAGACAAAGTGACACTGTCCATCCCTATGTCAGTGAACATTTCTGCAAATTCTGTTTCATGAGAGTGTTCCTTTACCTTTCGGGTGTTCGACCTCACATCCGAAGGCCTCGGGGAGCGAGTATTTTTACAAAAGCTAAGGCTGGTAGCAGGGAAACCCACAGCGTTTCGACATTTGAAAGTGACAGTCACGACTATAGTTCATACCATAAGCTAGCTGCAGCACTGTGGAGGCTACATTGTTGTCCCCCTCAGGGCGCCTAACTCACCGCTAAGGAAGCGACAAAAGGCGCCGGGGCCTTGCGGTGCCACTTGCCGAGAGGGGAGAAGGGAATGTCCTTTCAGGCACCACTCACGGCGAGTTAGGCGCCCTCAGTGGGCGCACTATTGATAACAATGTAGCCTCCACAGTGCTGCAGCTAGCTTGTGGTATGAACTATAGTATTACTCCTCACCATTTAACCCAGTAAATACGCATTGAAAAGAAATTATTCGAACTAAACATGCTCATTTACTTTAGCTATCTAGCCTCTGCAGTCGAAAAGGCACACAAAACATGAGCAAGTGAGTACATATGATTACAAATGAAAAATACTACGAAAGTTGGCTAGAAGTAATGAAACTGGTGCCATTATTTGAAAGCTGCGCTAGCGATTGGCAGTCTGTCATAGCGTTTTTATTGGTAGGTCACTCAGAAATACATGGTTAATTTATTTATTGACAAGCCAAAAAAAGAGAAAAAGTAGTGATCGGCTAGATAGTTAAATTTACAGATTTAAAGTGAACGGTTACGAAAATACGATTTCCACAATGTACCAAACTGCATCTGCAATGAACAGAGCCATGTTTAAGTTCCGGGTGTCCTTACGGGAGTAGTTTTGCAAGCGAAGTATTGGTGTTCTAAAAAATTTCGCCCATTGTACACAAAGATGCTTATACGTAAACCTGCTTGCCAGTGTGGGGGCGTGCAGTACACTAGTCCTAGATATATTTAGCACGCTTAGAAGGGGAGCTTCCATTCGTGCCGTCCTCTTCGGCAATGGCACGGCACACCTCCGCCGCTAGCTCCGGTTCTTGCCAGACCAAACCACGCCAACTCTCGGTTTCGAATACCCTACCGGCATTATCTACAATCCAGGCAAAGGATTTCGGCTTTGAGCTGCTCGGCCTTGTGATCGTTTGCGAACTTCAGCATATCGACAACGTTTTCGATAGACAGGCTTGAGCAGAGAGCGTCTTCGCACATCACCTTCAACCGATTCAGCTCGTAAAAGTCTGCCGCAACGAGGAGATCTTTGGCCACACCGCTGAGGTCCAGGGGCTGGCCAGTGTAGATGAAACGAAGCAGCTCGCGCATCACGTCGTAGTCGACATCCGGGATTGTAAGTCTTGTGGGTTCCTCATCTGGGTTACTCCGAAACAGCGACGCGAATACGGGACTTCGTGCTGCGAGAACGTTTTTGTGAGCCCGCAGCTCTCCCCCGTTGACGACCAAGGTGACGTCACTGAACAGTTCGTTCTCAAGCAACTTGCCGAGGTCGTCTTTCAGCCGAGACTTGGGCACGCTGATGGTTAACGCGCTGTCCTGCACAGGCGCATTGGCGAATTCGGAGAACACGGCCACTTCGCAGACCAGGGTGAGCTTGTCGTCCGGAAGCAAACCGTTTGCCTCGTGGAAAAGCACGTCCCTGCGGACAAACTTGCTGCAGCCCCAGGGTTTCTCTTCAGTGAAGGTGACGGCCAGCGGGCTCTTCGAGGTCACGGCCTCCTTACCCGCTGCGTTCAGGATCGAAATCTTGAACTTGGCGCGAACGCCCGTCTCGCCCCCACAGACGAGCAGCAGAAGAATGGACACGTGTCCCGCGCTGTCTTCGTCGATGCCCTGGGGCGACACCTTCAGGCACCACGTGAGCGTGTTGTTCTCTTCCGAAGAGAATGGCGGGCTCGCGAGTTGCTCTCCCAGCTCGTCCAGTAGGCTGAAGTTGTTGATGGTCCACGTGTAGAAGTATCTGTACACTTTCGCTACTGTGTATGACCAGCTGTCGGGGGTCACGGTTTTGCCGTCACCGGATCGGTGTGGTGGAGGCAAGTTGTACGACGGCATCCTGATCGATTTCGAAGGGTCACGATGTTGTCGCAGGAACTTCCTTAACGTGCTAGGGAGAGAATGTAGAAACGAAATTCGTATGCAAGGCGGCCTTGCCGCAAACTGGCGGCAAGAAGCAGCGTTCTCCACAGCTCAGCGGCCTGGATCGGTCACGTTTGACTGGAAGGAACCATCAGCTGCAGCGAAAGGAACGTCGTGCTTTCCACACCTCGAATGCTGGATAATCTGCGATAAGGAGAAGATGACTTTTGATCAGACAGGGTTACGGTCTTAATGGGCCACTGGAGTGAATTAGTCGAAGTCTTCTTTGTAACTGCAGTGTGAATTAATATATGGAAAACCTTGCTTGCTCATTTTGCGTAAGTCTACGGCATTGGTTTGTCCATAATAAACGGCACCACGCGCTGTACACCACCGCCGTACCAAATACCGTATTGGTTTCACACACTGGTTTTCAAAGCGTGACATACTTTCTCAGCTGCCAAAAATGTTCTTTTCAGCCATTTTATGTTTCAGGTTGACTCGTACACGCCAAGGCTGTACAGGTTCAACATGTTAGCAAATATTCAGGTTTTACCTGATATTTATTGACCTGATATTCAGTGGTAAAGTTTTCTAACTATACAGTTTTATGGTATAGAAAAGGAACCTAATGCATCTAAATGTCAAGAAAACACAAGTGGATTCCGCTGATTCAGGGGAGTGGCCGGAAGTAAATAAAACGCTTCCTTCGTAATTCCCAACTTTGTCAGTAACTAATTGATACTACGTCCACCATTGGCTATGTCATTAAATGACTACGAAAGTGTACGCATATTAATGTGGAAAAGCATCATTAAGCATTCGTGAATGCTTTTTAGCTACAATAAAACAACCGGACCACTCTTGGCCCGTACTACAATATTTCGAAAATATTTTTCCCTTGTTCAAGTTGAACACTGTAATGCCGTGCCTTTGATTTTGGGAGACGCAGTGACGTAAATTTTTTGAACGCTTGTTAACATTTTTGTCTGTAAACCTCCCCCTTGGGGAAGCAACGCCGTCCGCAGTATCTAAAAAAAAAAAAAAAAAAAAAAAAAAAAAAAAGCAGTGGCGTATCATTCACGTACACGCTGTGTCTTTTCATATGGCAGCAAAATATCCACTCAGAACTGCTAATCTTTTATACAAATAAAACAGCCCGAATCGGATAAGCAATAGACCGTTAAACAAAATTTTTAGGTAATTTCGCGTTACCATAAGTTTGTAGCTGACTCACCTCACAGCGGTGACGGTAGCGGCGAACTGGCATCCCAAACTTCAATACCTGGTCTCGGAAATATGGCTGGATGCTATGTGGGCGACCCTGCTGGGTTTGAGGGAGTGCATATTCACTGGAAGCAGGACGCTGAGATCCGGCGCGTCATTCCGACGCAGTCATCCAACGCCGCGATAAAACCGTCGCCTTTCCCGCCGTTGTGATCTCTTGTGTCGAACGCTTCTTCCTTACCGCTTTCCCTGTCCGCTTTTATAATTTTGACGCTGTCACGTTATTCATTCCGCAGTTCATGCTTAAATTTTCATAGACGCCAGGAAGGAATGTTGCGTGAATCCCTGTTTGATTCTTCTTCCTTCTCGTCATGAATCATGCGGCACTCTGCATTATTGAGAACTTCAAGCGTGGGAGTGACTCTAAGCCAGGAATGGTTTCCAGACGTAACGAGTACCGCAGAGGAAAATAAAACAGTACCAGAGCAGATAATAGCAAGACGTTTTTGTGAACTGGCAAACAATTATTTTAATCTTGTGTTGCAGGAAGGCATAAATTTGTCTGTATCTGTTTGGCTGCCTGTTTGGAACGCGACCTCTGGTGCAATGCAAAAATGTGGCCAACCTCGCCTTGGAACATAAAAATTTGGCAAATTCCCGCGAACGCGAGGGAACATTTTTTGGGGTAAACAAGCCTTCTCGTTAACTGAAAGGGGTGACGTTTGAACCGTTGCCATAGCTTTCAGCGCATAAAAACTAAAAATAGAATTAAGAACAGTTCCTATATAACCAGTTTTGTGACGTTTTGTACCCACGCATCCGCAATGGTAAACACGCGAGGCCAAAGCGCAGTGATCATCCTGCCTGTCGAAAAGATTGACGGCGTTACTAGAACCACTCAGAGGTCTTGCAGCAGCGACGTGCAACATTGTACACTTGCAGTCGGAGTAAAAAAAAAGTCCACGCAGAAATACGGGATTCCCGAGAGAGAGTCATCCTTCTCCACCCTGACCTTCGGCTCGTCTATAAAAAGCCGCACTTCACACACACCACCTACACATCCTTCCCGAATGAGACCATGGGCGTACTAAGTAACACACATTGCCAGGGCACCCGAACAAAATATGAGCTGTAAGACAGTTTCGACTCGTTAGGGACTGTCTGGCGGTGCAAATTCACGTCCCGAGGAATGAAAATTTAGCCCACCAAAGAAGCAGTCGATCAGTTGTCGATACAAAACCACCACCCGCTGACCCCCTTCAATTACTTCCCTGAAAGGCATAAACCTAGCGCCATGTTTCCTTCCACGTTTCCGGTTTTCCGGCCCGTGACTTTTGCCTGCCTCCTGGTTTTCGTCGCAGTCCCCGGCTCAGTGTCAGCCGAGTTCAAAGGGCCCACGGGAATCTGCGCGCCGCAGCCGGATTCCTTCGGCATTGGTGGCCGAGCGACGTGCACGTTCAAGAAAGTCGTCGACATCGACTCTCAGAGGATTCCCCCTGCGATACCGAGCGTCCGATGCAAGTGCCCGGGTAGCCTGTGCAGTTCTCTCGGAGACTACCGATGCGTCGAGGTGACGGATAGCCTACAGGTGTCCTACCGCAGTCCGACGTCGCCTACATCTCTCGTCAACAAGACCATCGATGTGACGACGTCCTGCGTTTGCGCAGCGACCCGCAGTGCCCGTGCAAAGGACGAAGGTGTGTTCCGAACGGAGAACGATCCAAATGAAGATGGGTTCAACGGTTTCAACGTCCTGTGATGTTTCGTGACGATCAGTGACTGCGCGCGCACCTACGCTTGCTGTCTTCGCTCAGGTCAAGAAATGACTCGTGGCTGCTCTTAATTACCAATTGTGGCCGTGGTTATTTTCCTGCAGTTATATTTCAGGGCCTCTGTAACAATTTCTGAGTAACATGACTCGAGATGCCTGAGTATTGCTTTAGTAAATGCCTTAGTATTTCTCAGAGCGGAATTATATGCGTCGCCCCATGGGACTCGAATAATCGGCGCTAAATTACTTCACCTTAATAGCTGAAGTTGTCGACATCAGTGAAGGCAAAAAAAAAAAGAGAAGTCGGAACCGGTCTTATTTTTGATGAAATACATAATCATTTTTTTTATATTTAACGCCATTGGTAATATAAACGATAATAGGAGACTTGTCTTTCTAAAGCTAACGCCATTTTGATTTTACAATTTTTTAGTCGAAACGAAAAGTAGCCCGTTCGCAAGCATGGCTTCTGTTGGTGGGTGGTGTTATTGCTGCTTTGTTTCAATGGGGTTCAAATGAAGTGTAGGAATAAATGGAGCACCTTTTTTTCCGAGCCCAATGCCACTCTAATTCTTAAAATATGAAGGTCTTCGTCGAGAAATTCTTGGCAGGAAGTATGTATATGAGAAGCCACCGTCAATGTTTTGCGTCCGTACGCATTTCCGTATGTTGGACAATGTCTGCGACTTTATGTGTTTTCGCCCTAAAAAAGTTGGGCTGAAGACAATGTTATTGCCTAAAAGCGGTTCGCAATCATCAGAACAGCTGGCGATACTTGCACTGAAATTTATTAAGTGTGGCTGCAATGCAAGAAAAATTGATGTTTACGTGTGTTGTCTGTGTAGCCATGTTTGCGTGTGCCGATAGGCGACTAATTTCTTTCTTTTTATGTGAAGTATCTCCCCAAAGTTAACAGCATCTGCGAGTAGCTGATTTCTTCCTTAGTTCATTCTTTCGCCTTCAACTAAATAAAAATTATCACGGAGTTTTGTTATATATTCAATAAAAGCGAGCGGGAGTTCGCGGTCACCAGTTTTTCTGCTGTATTGCATACTGAAAAAAATACTGGTTTGTCTTCATTCACTGGAGTATAGCTGTTACAGGCAGCGTTGGAAGAACGAAAACGTGTTCGGTTGTATATAGCCACCACATTCAAAATGGAACGTAGTCAGAACGATTGCAATGCAAATAATATCTCATTCGGGCTGCTGGTATGACTGGTGAAGACTGATTGGGAAGTGCTTGTAAATTGTTTCTATGGCCCAAGGAGGCGAGTTAAATTCCAATCGCGGTGGTCGCTTTTCAGATGGATGCGAAAAGCAAAAACACCCGCGTGTCATGATTTTAGCGCACGTTGGAGATCGCCAGGTGGCCAAAATTAATCCGGAGCCCGCTACAACGGCGCGCCTCCCTAGACCAAGTGTAGCGCGTAACCGTGTTAAACCCCACAAAAGTATTTTCTACGACAGTTCGCAACATTGAACACAACATTTGTGAGGAATTCCGTTTGTGTCGCAATAGTTCATATGGAAGCAACGATAATTGCGATCTTTATTGCTAAAACGACAGCATAACATTCAGGTAAACGCTGGTGGGGGGTAGTGCGAAGTTTATGTCACATAAAAACTTTTCTTGCCGCTGAACCTTTATTGGTCTGTTTTGCACAGGCTTTCACCAAAACACAGCAAACATTTAACAGTTTCCTACTCGGTGACTGTGGCCACAAAAATGCTTAGTTAAATGCGGTCCGAAGACAAAAGTCACGTGATTACACACACACACACACACACACACACACACACGCACACAAACGCACGCGCACACACACGCACGCACACACACACGCGCACGCATGCACACACACACACGCACATGCACACGCCCGCACGCACAGAGTGACAAGACTATTCAATGACCGCATGCATGGTTCGAGGCTGTACAGAGCATGCATAAAACATCGATTTGTTTTTCAGAGAAGGGAATTAGAAAGGTATGACTGTTTACATTTCACCGACTAAGGTGTCGAGCGGTCGTCCAAACGCAACCACTGGGAGCTCCACGTAGTGCCGGCGTGCACAAAAATCCCCCGTCTCGGCCTTCACGAGCAACCGTCGTGGTGAAGCTAGGCCGCGAGAAGTGGGTGAGCACGCCAGCGAGAGGAAGTGACAGTAGTGCGCGCAGGTAAACCCAACCCGCTATAAATAGCTCTGCGCGGCTTCGAACGGGAATCCCGTTGGAATCACGTTGTTTGTAGCCGTACCTGTACGTATACGTTTAGAACTCGTCAGGCGCAGATGCCGCGCTACTTAGACCAAGGAGTTGTTGCCTGCGCGTTACCAGCTGTACCGAAAGCCCAAAGCGGCATCTCGCCGTTGACACCTCTGGCGCAATAACCGCGGTAGCAGTCGCTAGTAGACGCACGTGCAACGCCGGCGCAATTTCTGACATTTTGAGTCCATTTTGCGCAATAGTAACGCTAATTTTTCCTCCTCCTCGAGTGCATGTGATGGGATCTTGCAATTGGGCGTGCAAGTTTGCATTTACGTCCTGACAGTGAAGCAATGAGTAAAAGTATTCTTGTTAGAGGTCTTTCCAGCGCCGACAGAAAAAAAAACTGCGTCATTTTCCAACTACCACGGTTGCCGCTTGCGATTACCTTTAACTGTGACGCACCACAATTAAAGGCGCCTTTCCTAAGGAAGCCAATTTACATACGAATTTTCCCCCGCGGCACAAACACGTGATTTATTACGGTGTTTGTCCCGCTGGTTGAGGTTACCTGTAGTCATTTGGCAGGTAGCTCGTTATCATCGCGAGTAAATCTGTTTCCACTTCCACAGAAGAAGCTGGGCATAAGTGGCTGTGTGGGATTTCCCCGAGCAAAGGACGTGCTGCGCCACTCATTACTCAAACCGTTATTGCTGGTATACTTGGTGACAACTTAAGAACGACACCGGAAGTTGCCGCTGTGCCTTATCACCATAGCCGGATGTTTCTCCGCGCCGCGCAAGTAGGGCGTTACTGGGGATATTTTGAACATGGCGTGAGCCGTTCCCGTGATTTTTTGGACTTAATATGCTTATAAACGACTCCAGTGACGACAAACAAACTGCGTGAGACAAGGCAGACGATATCACGCATTCATAGCAAACCCCTCTCAAAACGCGCGCGCACTGACGTCACGGGTCCGGTGCTTTGGCGGAGCGATACACTACATGAGGTGGTGCCGTTCTTGAGTTGTAACCGAATATAGTTGAAACCACGCCGCGTTGCTTTCAGAGCGGGTACTTGGATATCATCGGTTCGCAAGGAGCTGGAGCCTGATTACGGAAAAGCCATCTTTACCTTTAGCGCAAAACAAGGAACCACCCCTGAAGCAAAAATACATGTAGTATACGTGCCAATGTACCTGCACCCGCTACAACAAAGGCTTTATCACTCCAATGACCCAATTCTACTTCGTGCAAGAAGCCGATCAAGGCCACCACAAGGACGATGCGAGGTCACTGGCTTGAAAGGTTTCCGTAAAAGCAAAGGCGGACAGGACCGGGTTAGGTTCAAAACACAGCCGGAAGGGACGTCACCGGAAGTGGCATAATCGAGATAAACACAAAAGGACGGGGAGTCCCGGGACTTGAGAACATTGTTCCCGGTGGCGTCAGTGCAGTGTAATGAAGCAGAACTAATTCATTCATTCATTCATTCATTCATTCATTCATTCATTCATTCATTCATTCATTCATTCATCTTTACTTTAACGTGCCCACCAACAGCACGTCGCCTTAGCCGGTGGTGCACAAAATAAAAAAGAAAGGAAACCACTAACTAAGGTTGCATTCCACTTCGCAGAGAGCTTGGTAGATAGCCTACGTGCAGTCTGATTAGGCGTCTAAAGAAGAAGAATTGGTACAGCGCAGCACTCGCAACGCAGACGAAAACTTCGACGCAGACATGTTAGTAAACTCAAGCCGTAGTAACGTAAAAACTAACACTTATCATACGTAACAGTTATGCTACACACTTCGTGATTTAAAAAAATAAATAACAGCATCTTCACGAGTAATAAATTACAAAAAAATATTTCAATGGAAGAACAACCTGCTTTGTTAAAACACTGGTCTGTAAAAGGTGGCGCTGGAGTGGTTTTTCGATTTAGACAGGAAAGTAGCCTGCATCGCCCTTGATTTTGATGGTGTCTCCGCGAAGCAGACTTTGTGGTCAGTTTAATATTTATATCTTTTAGGCTTTAGCACTAAGCAACAACGTATTCCTTGATCATCGCATTTTCCTCGTAACGTTAGTTCATTGCGCCTCATTAGTCGCTCAAAGGTGAAAGAAAGCAGGCACGTTCTGTAACACACATGCCTCTGTGGACACGTGGGAAGAACAGAACATGTATGAACGAGCATTAAAATCGCGGCAAGGGCAGTTTATTTCGCTCATGTCTCCACTTTGTCTCCCAAGTTAAGGGATTGAGCTCGCCCCACAGGTGGCGCGGGCGGCGCGGTCCACTTGCGAACTAAGGTCACGCGGAATTTCACCGTGTCGTCTCCGACCACGAATCCTCTTCGGCACATCGCCTCAAACCTGTTGGAGCCGTAGTGGCAGTACCCGCTTCCCTGTAGCTTCAGACGAGCCGCCCTGGAATGCGTCCACGTGGGTTCGAGGCAGGCCACGCTGTCCGCCGGCATGAGAGACCATTCGCTGGGATGGGCCAGTCTGACAGACTCGATCTTCCAAGGGTTGAAGGTTCTTCGGCGCTCCTCCACTCTTCCGTAGACGTCGAGCGCTGAATTTTCCTCGAGAATGACAAGTTTGACGTGGCAGCTCTGGTTGTCGAACTCTATCCTCGCTGTCCACGTCTCGGGAATGGAAAGTTCTATGCCGCGCTTGAGCAAGTCGTAGAGCGGAAGAAAGTCGGAGCCCGAGGTGGAAGCATTAGGCTTGGTCCTCTTGAACGAAACCAAAAGAGCTCGGCGCTCGCGATCTATGTCTCCCCCGTCATCTGACACAAAACGCGTTAGATGCGCAGGCTCTGCACCGGACGACATGCTCTGAAATCTCTCTGATCGCCCCTCAGGCTGTAACTGAAAGCATCGTTCTTGAGGAAGGCCTGAAGTGTCCTGCGAGAAATTTGGAAACGCCCACCCAAGTGACGAAATGGCAGCGTGCAGGCGCTTTTGTTCGCTTGGGGTCTGTAGAACTTCAGGATCTGACACACAGTTGGCGTGTGCTGGCACCGAATCACCGACGGTCGATTGAACGCCAGGCCCGGAGCCAGTCGATGCAAGTGCCTTCAAGAGCTCTCTAGCTTCGCCGAAGCTGGAGACTAGAAACGAGGATTTGGAGTCTACGCCCTTCACGCATTCGACGAGTTCGTTCATCCTCGACTCGAGACTTGCAAGGGTGTCGTGCATCAGTTCCTGGCTGCCGTGGCTGACGACGTTGCCGGCAGGTCTCCACGCGCCAGCCTGGCTCTCACCGAGATCCCTGCATCCTGATTTGCAATGTACTGGAAGGCGTGCTAAGAGGACCCGTGTGTGGCAGCGCTGGCAGATGACAGTGTGGAAGCCACAGCCTCGCTCGAAATGGCCCAGGAGGTCAGCGAGTGGTCCCACAAAGATGCAGCCGTACGGGGAGTTCCAGCACTTGACCTTTCGTTGCAGCAGAAAAAAGGAGTGAGAGGGATGGGGTACATATTAGTTGACAGGCTCGCACAGGCACAACCAAATGCTCGAAAAAAAAAAATGGTGTTGAACATTACAATAATTACTATGATCAGTTGCGTTTGCCACTGTACACTTTCATGAACCGGGATTAAAAGTAGTCTGGAATGGAAAGGTGCACAGTAAAGCTTCGCTTTAAAGGGTATCGTGGGTTGCCCGCTCTACCAAGCATTCCCCCTTTCATGGTTGAAAGCGTGGGATCGATTACCGAAGGTTTATTAAAAAAAAATTCAAGCCCCTTTCGTAAGAGAAAGGTGGTTAAAACGTGAAGCTTTTTCTCATGAAACCTGAGTTAGAGTCAAAGTCCACAATCCAAACTTCTTCTACCATGTCGGAAGGGCGCATTTGATTGATTGATTGATTGATCAAAGTTTAGTGCGACACAGGTTATGAAGCGCGCTTTAGTGGAGGGCTCCTGATTAATTTTGATCACCCGGCGAACTTTAACGTGCGCCGAAATCACACACCTCTTTGCTTTTCGCCTCCATCAGAAAAGCGGCCGCCGCGGCCGGGAATTGAACCCGCGTCCTCGTGCTAAGCAGCCCAACGTCTTAGCCACTGAGCCACCGCGGCGGGTAAGGGAACATACGGATAGACTACGTCGTCTTCATAACGTGAGGGACCCAGGGTTCGATTCCGACTACGGGAACCGTTTTTTCTTGAGGCGGTTGGTGTCCCTTCCCTTATCATCGTCGTCGTATTGTGAAACCGTGCGTGTAAAGTCGGCTTTCCTGCAGTGTGTTATGTAGCGACATCGAAGGTCATGAGTGAGGAGTAGAAAGCTTCGCTTTAAAATGTTTAAAAGACGTTCCGGCTTTGAAGAAGGCTTCCGAATGGGCGCCGAACCGCCTTTTAAACCTTTTTGAATATAACCTTTGATCGGCAATCTAACGCTTTTAACTATGAATTTTTACCCGACCAGACGAGATATAGTCAGACCATAGATTTCATTTCGTACTCCCCCTTTACCATTAACTGTTCTAGGGCCATTTCTTTAGCTTTTCTGTGTGCTACTACGACACAGCACTAATTGATTCAGAGATGCTATGATACGGCAACATTCCGAGGGGAGGGAGAAGGCGTGCAAAGGCGGGTTTTTAAACACGAAGATTACTTGCGGTATGCACAGTTGGTGACAGTCCGTATTTGATGGCTTTTGAGTATATTTGTCTATCTTTCTACCATTGCTTTGCATATCTTGTGCTAAGTTAAGTCCGCCTCTCTTCAATTTAGGTGGTAATATTTTCTGGTAAGCCGGCTTATGTAAGCTCTGGCGTGTCTTTTAAGTTCCTTGAGTACTTTTACCGTCGCGAAAATGAACACTTAGAAAACATGAAGTAATTTTTGTTAGAAACATACAAAATGTATACGTTGGGTTATATATTTATACAGGGTGTCCCAGCTATCATGCACCAAGACTTAAAAAACAGAGCAATGGCGTTACTCGAACGAAACCTAGCGCATAATATTTCCAGTGCAGTGGAGTAGCGGGCAGTAATTTCTGCTATTGAGATTTAATTAAATAATTAATGTGATTATCTAATTCGAGAAGTACTGCCCTAATCATCGAAGTGTCAATGAGATACTTGTAGGTACCCACGAGAGGAATCGAACTGCGGTATTTTTAACGACGAACTAACTGCGTACTCTCTTATTCGGACTGATTAAGAAACCCCGCAAAATACGAAAAATACCACGTGATGGCGCTCCCGCACGCACCGTAAAGCAGTGCCCTCGAACATGCTGTGTCTGAGTTAGCCAGAATGAAATAAAGAAGAAAGGAAAAATCGCAACCGAGTTTGTGCCTTATCTGCCATATCTTAGTAAGTATACTAGGTCAAATTGCACCTGGGAATCCCTATCGTCGTGGGGCGTTATGGGAAGACCCGAGCTTGTGGCTTGGATTCTTAACGATTGGATTGGATAACATGACGATTGGATTCTTAAGCGGTTTTGGGGATTTGCTTTCTTCACTATGCATTAACTCGTCTACGAGGTAGGAGGTAGCCGACATGCTCCCTCTTCTGTGGTAGCACTGGGGCTTGGCAACTGCATGTTCGGTGAAAGAGCAGGCAGTGCGTGATTGTACCTAACGTTGGTGATGCAGGAGCGAAGGGACGTGCACCCTTTGTCAAAATTTTGTGGATCAATCCTAAGCCTTCTCGACCACAAAGAATTCGAAGAATCGGCTTTATTTATCTTTAAATGTGACAAAAATATTTTAAGACAGTAAGAAAGAAAGGTGTTTCCTCTAGTTTTCCTGCATAACAAGTTTCAGCCTCGCTCCGGACGTAAGCTTGTACACTGAATTTTTTTTTTGCAGCCTGCGCGTTTCCCGCTTGAACCACAAAATTTTGACTAGGACTGTATTGTATGACTGAGCGGGTAATATCACGCCACGAAACTTGCAGCTACAAAAAAAAAAAAGAAGAAACGAAACGTACTTCGACGAATACAACATACGACAGATAAGGGCGCCTTTATCCGTCCTATCTTGTCCACGTCCACGACTGTTTAATTCCACGTTTGCTTTTTTCTTCAAGTATGAACCAACTCGCTCAGCGACAAGTTTTGTTAAACTGTAACTGACGGTTGGTGCACCGGTTCACGAAGGCGACGTTTTCATTAGGCACGCTCGAAAACATTTCCAAGCCCTTGAAACAATTTTTTATTTGAAATAATGGTAATATTAATAAAACGCGAGCATATAACGAGTTCCCCCAACATATTAACATTGTTGTTAACTACCAGCTTGGTCTACAAAATCGCAGTAATAACCATACCGGCAAAAAATAAGCTTTACTTCCTTTTTCCTAAGCTTTAAAGCTGCCTGTCTTAATTAATAATTATGTAATAACACACCATTCTTTGCCTTTTTTGTGGCACTGTGCTCGAATATACGGCTTCTAAAACATTTACCTCCAAGCCAATGACAAAACTAAGGCAAGTGCATGGTATGGTATTGGCCCATGACGACACAGACGGCCTTAAAATGAGCCGCATAGGCGCTAGCGTCAGATTCCTCTCCAGTGTATAAAGTAAGACTGTATGTTTACTGCCACACGCGCCCCGCGAACCTTGCTGTTATTGCTCCTTCCATGCATGCCCTTATCAAGGTGATGCGCTGTCTTTTCGAACGTGTGACGTGCAGTGCAGTTGCGTTCAGTCAGCTTATTTGAGGGCGCTGGGTAACGATGCGGGCGGGAGCGCCGCCACGTGGTATTTTTCATATTTCGCGGGGTTACTTTATCAGTCGGAATAAATTAGTACGCAATTAGCTCCTCGCTGAAAATACCGCAGTTAGATGTCTCTCATGGGCACCTACAAGTGCCTCATTGATACTTTGATGATTAGGAGAGCGATTCCCGAATGAAATTATTAATTAAAATAATTTAACTAGGCCTCATTACCGAGAAATTACTAACCGTGACTACAATGTACTGCAAATAACATTATATATATATATATATATATATATATATACGTTGTCATTTGCATATCAATGCAGAACGCAGAACTTTTCACATTTTTAAAGCAGTTTGTCTTTCGGCCAAGCCAGGGAAACAGAGAACTAGTTTTTAGGCCTGATACTTAAAATAAATGCGACGTTTTATCATTTTACGCTATTGCAACGACCTATTTTAGTAATAAAAATGTTATCTTTATTCCGCCACAATGAACTATCACTGGCGGGCTTGCAATCTCGGCGATAGGTTGGAACAAAAAAAAAATAAGACAACACAATTAACGATGATGCAGCTCGTACGGGATGCCGCAGACCACTCACCTTAAGCGCAAATACAGCCTCGGCGTCACACTGATTACTGGGGAGCGGTTCATCGCGGGGAACTAGTGTACCATCCAGGACACATGAAAAACTGTGTGCGTCCCCGGCGTGGATGCACCCCTGCATCCTTGAAAACAGAGCAGGCACAGCCGATGCGAACACGGAAGGGTGGTCGTCGCCTCCGTAATTCTGCCACACAAGCTGCACACCCACTGCGGCGGGAGGGCATCCACAAACTCTGTCGGCCTCCAGTCTGTGCCACGTTGAAAGCCGCTCAGTATCCCAAAGCGTTGTAGGTCCTGCATTGCGGTCATTGCTGGAGAAAGGCGTAGTTCCAGGCGGTTCTCTCACCAAGAAACATCAATCCAAGCCAGCTTTACAGACGTGTCGAGCAGACAATGCTTACACCGCAGCGAATAACACGTAGAGTTGGTAGGGAAATCCGCGGCGTGTGCTGCCAGACACGCACTCGAGTGCGGAGATAGCGTCACCAGGATACAGCTTGTCAGCGAGTTGTCGGAGTAAAAATAGGGGAAAGTCCGTTAGATAAGTCGGCAAAACAGCGCTCCTGGATGGCAGCGTCTACGAGGGTATGGGGGAGAACTGATAAGCAGATGCACTTCGCCGTTATATTTTTTCTCGTGACGCTATCTTCAAGTGTGTATTTGACTACTTCGCAGGGGTTGGTGATCGGGGCAGCTATCGTTTAGATTTGACTTTATTTTTCCTGCTACAACTTAAATTGCACGCCGATCTTGTTTCGTTTACTCCGGAAATGTTCTAATTTCATCTCTGGTCGCGCGCGAATCCTAACAACTGCCTTCCCCACCAGCGACAGCAGCAGACCACCTGCGACGAGTGAGAAGGGATCCATTTCTTTTTGAAGCGACCATCAAATACGCCTTAGCGAATGGTTTATGCTAGCTGCTGTAACTGTCTCAACAGACTCCCTTATTGACTGATCCTCTAAACAACCCACCTTAGGCTTTCCGTGTATGCTCTGTGAACTCCAAGTCCTGTACAAGAAGACAGGTGGACGTGCCGTTGCTCAGTGAACTTTATTGTGACCAAAGATCTGTTACGTGACCTCGTAAATTAATGAAGTTTATTTCTGACATATCCCCTCCATTCCCTCCCCAGGGTCGTCATGCTTTCTTTCAAATAGTAATGTTATTACAACTTATCTAGTTAAGAATATGTGAGTCAATGGCGATGTTTATTAAATTTGAAACAACTCACAGTATCAATGTTATGTGTTAACCCTTCGCAACGAGAGAAGCTTGTAGTTGTTCTAATCAAATGCCCATTCTCATTTGAGTCAAAGTAATCTGTGTATCCGTGTTCTGCTGCTTCTTGTGCATTTCGTCGCACTTCAGCAATGCTTTGAAGCGGCCATGCTTTATTGCTACCTATGCATATCTTCACGCACTACCTTGTTCATATTTTTATTCTGCCTTTTGTTTTATTTTTGTATTAGGTTTACTTCCGGGCTCAATAGCAGGTTATATCTTAAAGAAGAAAATTTACGCGGCTCCTTGGTGCGGTTTATAGTCAGCAGAAGCTGAGTTCGGCTGGGACGCCGGACGGGGTAAAGTGTGTATTACGTCGTTTCCGCGCCTCCACATGCGAGGAGGGGTATACACGTGGTTGAACGGGCTGCTACTGCGCAGCGGTAAAGGGAGAAGTTCCGCGGCGTGCTATGTTAATGCAACCAAGACTTAGCACGCCTTTAAAGGGTAATTTAGTTTTGTCGCGATGACTGGCGAGGGTGGCTGCCGTGGTACATTATGTTATAGAGCAAAACAGAGTGCAGCGCTTGTTGAAGGAGCTGGGATACGTGTGGGTTAAATTGAGTGCATCATTACCATTTCATTATCCCGGCTTAGTACTACATTTCACCTTTCCGGTAGTGCTTTCGTAAAAATTAACACGTCAGAAAAAAAAGAGCCCGTGTTAATTAAAATCGACCTGAGGTGCATTTAGGAGGTGCTCTGTTTGATTGCGATCTAAAGGAGGGCTGTGGTGTGTCACATTAATCGTGTTGGCGGAAATAGCACGAGGACGACATCACGGTCGAATTCTGGGCTAGTAACGATAAGTCAGTGAACGTTCCCCTAACGTCGAATACCCCTTGCGTGCCACCTGTGGCGCCCTCTGTCGGCCGGCTTGGGTGCGAAGTGGCAGGCGGTCTTCTGGGTGCATCGTGCGCATGCCTCGGCGACGAAGAATAGGCAGGATATTCCGATGCATGCCATCCAAAGCACGAAGACGCCGAACACATCAGTCAAGGCGAGCGGTGATGCCAGATCGGGCTCCCCTGATGATGTCGACGAGCCTCTGCAGCGGCCGACATCGCCCTTGGCACGAGAAAACCACAGGTCGATGAGCCCGGCTTCCAGCAGACGCTGAATGCTGCGGACAAGGACAGGCGGCTTTAAACAACGCAATACGTAGTTCATATTTTCGGATCAGCAGGTTATATTTTAATTATGAACTATGCACAAGGCTCACAAGTGTTTAATATTGCCGAAGACATGAGTGGGTAGAGCACGAAGAAAGAAATAGGTCGAAGCTTTCTTTGAGAAAACTACCAGGAGCCGCAGCATGCCGTTCACCGCCGAAGAAGACTTAGAGGACAGGCATTACTAAGTCAGCAAAGCTTGTTGCTCCTCCAAATAACATCTTTAGTCGAAAATGGGGTAGTTTTTGCTTTACCTGCACTACTGTATGTTTCATATCCATTTGGTATTTTTCAACTGAATCAATATCGCTTGTAAGAGTCGAACTTCGTTTTAACGAAGTGGCATCGGGACAGCAAATTAGCTCGTTATATCCGCAATTCGTTGTAACAGTGGAGATAAAAATATTCTCTAACAAATAAAAAATCAGGCTCCCGCAAAAAATAATTGATACCAAAATGCATTTTTAGGCTTCGAATGCACTATAGACAAGGTAGCCATTACCTTTTTCCGTTTGCATTTCAAGCGCAATGAACCGGAACATGAGTACGTGAAATTACAACGGAACAAAGTTCACTCGACAAAACGGGCCTGCGTCTTTATTTATTTGATGAAGCATATGATCTTCATCTTGTGGCTACTCACAGCACTGAGCAGGATGGAGTTTTCCAGTGTCCATGAACAACAGGGCCTATATACTGCTGCTGTTTCGGACGACGCGGATATTTTTCATGTAGCTTCTCAGGTTCCTGGTCAAATATTTCTTCGTTATATCCTATATCGCATGCGGCCCTCACGGTTTCAGTTTCATCATAAAAGAATAAGCGTCACTGAAATGAAGCGTGACCAACAAAGTTCGTATTTAGTTCGCTGTAGCCGATAATTCGCTATATCAGTGTTCATTATAACGAGTTTCAACTGTATTTTTGTATTTGTAAATAAGACAGGGAAGAAAGTGCATATTACGTGGTTGTAGTTGGAGACACGGACATGAGTTATAAAATGAAAAGTAGGGGACCAGTGCACACTGAACTAATTTATCCTCTCTTGTCTTCTCTGTGGAAACATTTTCGCTTCTGTTTGTTTCAGAAAAGTGACCATCATAATTTCCACTTCTACAATGACCTGATAGTCGCGCTTATATACATTTTATTTCGCGTTTATCCTCGAAATGAAAGGGCAATATTTTTAAAGCGAAGCTTTCTATATTTCACTGATGGGGTCGATGTCCGAGCAAACGCAGTAAAGGAATGCCAATTTACACAGTAGGTTTACATAAAGGCCCATAAAGCGTCTCAAGAAAAAAAAAACACTTCCAGTGGTCGGAATCGAACCTGGGTCCCTCGGGTTATGACGCTGACGTCTACCGATTGGCCATTCCGACATTTTTTTTATTGCGATAGTATGCCTTATGGCATAAAAGCTACATTACAGGTATACGTAAGTTCCTGTTTTGGGGAGAACCGCGAGGAGGGAGCGGTGGCGGGGTTCACGTATCCATCAGTGGAGGTCAGGTGGTCTGCCTGGGTGGAGGCGTGTGCATCGAAGGTGTCACGTTCTGGCCCATTCCAGTGAAGGGCACGTCCACAGCAGGTGGTCTGTGTCCGCATCTTCGACAGGAGCCGCGTAGAGGGGGCAGTTCTGTGTTAACGGGGCATGGTAGCGTGGTGGCCATTCCCGGGTCACAGCGGGAGAGACGGCTGCGCCACCGCGAAGTCTTCGCATGAAGACATCCTCCAAGCGAGCGAGTCTATTGGAGAGGTCCGTTCTACACGGTGGGGTTAGAGCACGTGTGGCGCGACGACGATCTTTCTGATAACGAAATTTCTTCTGGGGCATCTATGGACAGTAATGGCAACGGTCGTGGAACGAATGCAGGGTGGAAGGCACTATCTGTTGCAATGTGAGCGTGAAGAGCATTTCGCCGGACCCACGAGAGCCGCAGAGGGCAGGGGTACGTATCCAGTATCTCATGAATACCCCTAGAGAGAGCTTAGTTGTTATTTACTCGACGTAAAACACGTATGGCCGTGGTGGAGTGTGTATAGATTCGTAGAGTAGCAGCTCCAGGGGCTTGAAGAAGAGCAGGAGTTTGCGCTTGCAAGCCATCCCGGATGGCTGTAAGCTCGGCCAGTACAGATGGCAGGGCGCGGTGTGTTTCGTAGAAGCATGTTTGACAGGGGAAGGGGGGGGGGGGGGCATTATAGTGCTGTGGTCAGCACGTCGTCTTTGGCCCCAGCGTCCACAAATGCCTGCACCACCTGGGGTTGATACTCAGCCGCCAGTACTTGTGCAACCGCGAAAAGCGTGTCAGTATTTCCGTCGGATCGATTGTGCAGTCGCGTTAGTGGCCTGTTGTCGGTCACCTGGTGGTGTAGCCAGGGTGGCCTGCTAACGACGCAGGCTTGGGATGCGGGTAGTGAACGAGCCATGCAGTTACCTAACGCCGCTGCCTCAGCAACAAAGGTGAGTTTACGCATGCGGGCGTACCGACGGTGATGGACAAGCTCATCCAAGATGTTAACTTGAGCTTCAGCTTGAAGAACAGGTATCAGTGTTAGGGAGGCAGGTAATGGTACGCATTGCGGCTCGGTTAATTGCCTCAAGTCGAGCCCACTCCGCCTGGTTCAAATGTTGGAGTTGGGCCTGGTAAACAAGCCCAGGCTGGAGTACAGACCGCACCAATAGACGGGCCATTTTGGAACAGGAGCCACCAGACTTCTGTGAGATGCGTCGGATGAGGTGGAGCATCTGCCCCGCTTTTTGGCGAGCGGAACGTAGCCACATAGACACTGACCCAGACGCATACATTTCTAATCCCAGCACGCCAAGTGAGGTGGCAGTGCGTACAGGTCGGCCGTAGAGTTGTAATGCGATCGGAGACACCCCCAGACCGGGGACGGCACAAGCATTGGCCACAGGCAAAATAGCTGTCTTTTTGACGGAAAGTGTCAGTCCAGCGTATTCCCACCATTTCTGCGTGTCAGACGAGGCTTGTCGGAAGCACGTGGTTTACCGGGTCAGGTATGAGTGGACAGTACACACTGTAACGTTCCGCGTACATCAAGAAGTGCATGTCAGGCATGGAGCCGAGATGCCAGGAAAGCGGTAAGATCAAAGCAGCTTGGCTTTCGGACTTTGACGCCAGTTGTATAGGGGAAGGCTTCGCGTTCTAACCACCTTTTTCTTAAGAAGCTTTGATTTCTGTGCAATGCCAAACGCCTCCTTCCAGCCTAAATTGGAACCACCTAAACGGACCGACCGACGTCGTTGAAAACCATAACTAATTTTGTATTACGTTATCTAACATTTTCTGATTAGGGTTCAGGTAAACTTCACCTAAACTTGTGCTTATCTGCTTACTACTTTCATGGAACTTTTTATTTGTTTGGTAGACGGACGGCCTTATGATTCACTGCTCTTTTAAATGGCTCTAGCCTTGAGGTTATAAATAAATGAATAAAAACAGGGCAGGGTACCTATCGTGCTGGCTGAACTCAATATTCTCGCTTTTTACATTGGTGGACAGGAATCGAGACCGCGCTAGAGGTTTCATTTTATGCATACATACCTCAGGCACAATCTCTAAAGTCAGTGCTTTCGTGAAGTGCACAACTCGACTGGTACAATCAGTTCGTCTAGTGTAACGCCCAATATTGCTTTCGTCATGGCGGTCATGCACCTAATTAAAGGGGCCGTGCAGACAAAACCCGTTTGGTTGATTCGAAAGATTGCCTCGTTAGAATCCTACTGACACCTCTTTAAAAGTATAATTCGCTCAAATAAGCTATATAATTAGGAAAAAAAGGGAATAGCCATGCGACCCACTAGCTCATTTCCCGCGACAGAACCTATGATGTCCTATGTCCAGCTGTGTGATTGGCTGAGGCCAGCAAAAGCAAACGCAAATTAAGCACGGCAAGCTTGCCGAACGAGGTGTTAAATTTGCGCTGAAATTCAGGGCACATTCTTTATATAGCAGTAGCAACGGTGGGGTAAACAGTGGAAGTTACAAAAATACACGTAAACATAGAAGCACCGATGCGTACTACTGTTGGTACTACGCGCACTATGCTTGTCTTAGTTGCACAGAACGGCGGAGCTTTGGGGTAGTCTCAGACGACACTGGCCGATTGGTGTAAGAGATGGTGCCTTACGTGACCGTATTTATCAAGCGAACACCATGTTTCACGAAATGAATTTTTTCTACCTTAACAAAAACAAGCCAGGTACGAATAGGGTCAAAAACAAAGCAAAGGCAGAAAACCGCCCGCCGCGGTATGGTGGCGCAATCTATGTAAACGTGCTCCGCAGCTTACTTTTTTTACAGGTTTTGCTTGAGGACCTGCTGTTGTGATGTCATTGTAGACGTCAGGAAAACACACGATTTGGCGGGGAAATTGAAATTTAACTTACAGTGATCAATTTCTCAGTGAATAAAAGCATCGTTGGCTTCCGGACAAGCGCTCGCGGCACTACAAAACACGAAATTGCTTGAATAAAACAAACTTGTATTTAGCCTGCATGACCCCTTCAAGGACTATCACGGACGTCGTGTTCGTTATGTGTGAGGTGTCCGCCTTGGCAAACGTACCCCTTGTTGATGTCCTTGAACATCACGGGATCGATGTCCTTGCGAGCGAGGCTGTTGAGCGGGTGGGACACGACGCCCTCGCGAGCGAGGTAGAACTCGGCCCCGACGAAGGCCTGGCACACGGCGGTGACTCTGAATGTCAGGGACATGCTGTCGCTGATGATAGCAGCGCGGCCTCGGGTCACCTGCCGAAGGAGGGACTCGCCGTACAGCACGGACGTCGGTACCGCAGTGCGACGTTCGCGAATCGTACGACCGATCTGGCGCAGGTCGGGGTTGCTGGAGCCCTGCGTGATTACAGTACCAAACGCAAACCTTCACCCTTCAGCAAAGCTATGATTGTTGACATAGTTTGCAGTGTGCCTATATGAGTCTGCAAGGGGTTTTCTTACGTGTTGTTCGAAACCTTTTAAGTGCAGGGCCCTTTATAGGCTCGCCTTGTCATTGTAGCTCGCTAACGGTCGATGTCAAGCGACTTCCGGAATCAGGCGGCGCAGCGAGATAACGGACCCAAGTAGAGCCTGGTGTGCCGTCGGCAGAGAGTCATGCTGAGGCTTCGAAAATGACGTGGTTTAAACAGTCACAAGCGTTCGAACCTCGTGAACCGCTGGCGCTTGTCATACGTTTCCCCGTTGTTTAGCTCAAAGAAAACTGCAGGTACATTTCAGGCAAAATCTGTGTAGATAACCGGCAGCCCCCGCGTTCATTTGGTTAGGAACGCTCCTTGTTATGGTTTTTACGATAGTGAGCGAAAAAAGGGGGCCGCGCAAGAAAAAAAAAAAAAATGGCGGGTTCGAAATGACGCACAAAGGCTCCAGCCGCGCAAGAAAACAATAGCGCGTTCAGCATGCCGCAGAAAGGCTCCAGCCACGCAACAGAAAAATGGCGCGTTCGAAATGACGCAGAAAGGCTCCAGCCGAAAAAAAAATTACGCATTCGAAATGACGCAAAACGCTCCAGCATACGAAATTAAAGCAAGCACAAAAAGAACAGAACTCCCGCTGGCGAAGTTTCAGGCAGGGGGCGCACGAGCACTGCGAAGGCGGGAAATTTGAATGCATGTGCATCAAGAGAGGAGTGAGACAGGGCGGCGAAGAGCGTGATAGGTGGTAGCAGTGAGCAGAAAACGGCGCCACCATCCATTATGGAGAATCACTGAGCTGCACTTCCGACAGCTTTCTCATTGAATGGAACTGCTTTAATTTTTTTTCCTGGACTAAGGAGTCCCCCCACTGGTCTGCCTCCACACACGGAGTCAGATTGGGATACAATAAAAGTTTATTCCTCCTCCTCCTCCAGTGTAGACTAGCCAGTGATCTGGGTAGTTGTGTGTTGTTGAAGAGAAGCCTTCGACGGTTGCACGAGTACACAAATTTTGTCACGATTCAGTATTCGTATGGGTGCAAGCTAGAACTAGTGGTGAATCAGGAAACCTGACGATGCAATATACTCGCAGTGCAAAAAACCCCGCCGTTGTCGTAACGCTGCCGCTGGGTTTCTTTGCGCCAGGACGCCAGGAGTGTTTTCTTTGGCTTTGGCATCTACGCAATCACACGCCTTCCCCGGTCATTCCCCACCAGTCATTGTCAGTAGTGCGCTAACATAACAGGGGTGAAAAACTAACGTATTAGGCCGACGAGGAGGTGCAAGTAGTGGACCTATTCATGCAAGCGGGATCTCCCAACTTTGGCCAGTAGCCTCTTGGAAAATGTGCCGACAGCTTTCTTGCGACCAGGACAGTTGACACTACTCCTCCGCCTGAACGTGTAGACGTATCTGCGTACTCACTGACACCATGGAGACATACGACGTTCCGAGCCACATGTGCGGCACAACGTGCGGTCTCCGCACCAGGTGCTGGGCGCTCTCAATCTTCTCAACCTCGGGCTTTATCATGAGACAGGCCCGCATGTGGCCGCAGAAGGCGTTCATCAGCACCACCACCGCAATCCACCAGACGGCGCTCAGGAAACGAGGACCCGCCAGCTTCGGGACATGCGGCGATGCTGCGAATGCCGGAAGACGATGATACGTTGAAGGGGGTAGATGATGTTTTCGCCTCTGGATGACCGATGGTGTGCTGCGCACAGCACACTGGGGTAGACTATTCCATAAATCTGCAAACTGAACGGCGGCCCTGGGCACATTTAATGTGCTTTACTACCCTTCATTAGGGCAGACCAATGGACGAGATAGTGAAAGTAAAGAGCAGATTGCATATATGAAAAGACAAAAAAAAAACAAGATGAGATACACAGGAACACTCAACCTTATTTGGACTACAAAGGCCTTATTATTGAGGAAAGCAGTGTAAAGTAATGGGCATGACTAAAGTATAGGTTGTATTCCCTGGCGTGGCACGCATGCTGGCAACCGCACGCGTGCGCCGCCATGCCGTTGCCAAAGCGCCTGTGTTGTTAAGGCGACGCCGCACTCGTTACGTTGGGATCCACGAGATGGCAGTACTTGTCCGTGCTGGCGCCCGAAGAAGCACAGCCCATGACTACAGCGCGTTGTTGGATTTACCGAAGTACGCCCCACCGAATTCGAAGTAATACCTAGACGACAAATACTGTTACGTGCAGCACCATACGATCTACTCATCGCAAGAAATCGTCGCACGTCTAGGTAGAACGGTAAGAACTTCGTGACGGACCGAGTCATGTGCGTGTGCAAGTGAAAGCCGATTGCCACTCAACGCCTGTCACCTGTTCAAGGACAACAACAGAGGTGCCGAAAATTTTGCCGCGCGGCAGCCAAACTTAAGGGGGAATCGCCTGTTAACGTTCCTATGGGGCTTACTACCGTATTTACTCGCGTAATGATCCACCTTTTTTCCAAAAAAAATTATGCAAATTTAGGGTTGCGTTCATACGCGGGGTAAATTTTTCGCTAAAAACGTTTGAACCCAGAAAAGGCAAGCAAGTTGCGGGTCAAAATTTTTACGATAGGTCTCATGAACATAATAAAAATAATAAACAGAACGTTATAAAAATTCCGTGCAACACCACCAGCCGCTTTTCAAAGTGACATCAAAAGCAGTTTTTTTTTTTCATGAATAACGGAACGCGCCGGAACGAGCTTGCTTTGAGGTGACAACAGGGCGACCAATAAGTGGCTGCCGCTATCACGGTGCGGGATATCAAAACAGACATGGGGGCGGACGCAGCAAGCTGAGCGCATTTTTTTCCTTGTCTTGTGAGTACATTATGTGCATTTAGGGAGAGTTCCTTCCTCACCAATATTGAACGCATGCTTGCCGATATCTCTAATATCGGAAAGTCTGCGGCAATAACGCAGTCATGTCCGCTTTGTAAGGGAAGGAAACAGACGTAAGCACGATCATATTCAGCTAGACTTGGCACGCATACGACATACTGCTGCGGCAAGTTCAGAGTGGTTCATTGCGCGGAAAATTAAAAAAAAAAATATCGAATTTTGACGACAAACTTCAGGGGTGCGATCAGTACGCGAGTGCAATCCTTATGCGAGTAAATACGGTACTTCATGATCCACGGGCTTCCAAAACCATCGTGCACCAGTAGGAAAAGCTTTGCAGATCCATGGAAATTAACCGAACGGCCTAGTTTACTTATCGTGGAAATATGTCCCTTCTTTATTGAAATACATACAAAAAAACTCCCTCTTGCTAGAACGCCAGAGCTATCTAGTGAAAGCTGGGTAAACCAAAGTGTGTTTCGTGTTTAACTTTTATTTCAGTAAAGAAACGATATATTTCTAAAAAATGACAACCAGGCCGTTGGGAACATTTTCATGTATCTGCAAAAAAGCTTGTATCTGTACGCGATGCTTTTTAATCCCATGGGTCCTGAATTAGTGATCAGGGGCCCTATTCTCGACTGCACAAATCGCCGGCTTTTCGCCCATGTTTTTTTGCGTAAGCACGACGTAAGCAATCAGTGACGTGCTGCACCTATAGCTATGACGACATGCAGTGTAATTTGACGAGTCACTCATAAAGATCGCTACCAAGGTATGAAATATTGTGCAAGAAAGATATAAAAACACTTGGCATGTACTATAAAAATTAAGACGGTAGCTGAGGCTGACAAGAAAAACACATTTCTGGAGGTCAAATTTGGCGCAAACACCACAAGGCAATCGAGTAACGTTGATCCAAAAGCGAGCGAAAGGCGGATGTCGAGCTAAAGAACATCACACAATTTTTTTACCGTATCTATTTATTTTTTTCAATTGCTTTTATTAACATAGCTGGGCTCTCTGCTTCAATGCAAGCTTTGTTGCGTTATCACCTTCCCTGCCGCCACCGCCGCCACGCCATCGTCTGCTGCTATGTTACAAGTTTATGGCGTGATCACAGAAAAAGACGGCCGCGACCATCGCTTCTATGACACATCAGAGCAGCGAAGCGCTACGCCTGATAACCGCGAAGCGCACCGATGTCGCCGATTCACTCATTCGTCAAGCTCGACTGCAATCAGCGCTGTAATTAACTAAATAGTCACTTTTCACTGTTATTTTACTCTTGAGTTCGATCATGTGACCCAACAGCTTACTAGGACAAGTATGGACAAATGCCATGCATTGGGTTCTCTTTGTCATGGAGAGGCTTGTACTGCCCTCTTATGTTGCGGTTACGCCAAACAAATAATTTTTATTTTATTGCCAAACATAAAAGCAAAATACTGCATGTTATTTCTATGCTCCATGACTGTTGACTTGGAAGTAGTTGAAACTATAATTTGTTTTGGTAGGAAACATGCTTTAAACAGCGCGCATGCGAAACTGCGCCTGCTGCAAATTGACGCACATTTCGCGGCGCCGTAAGCCGGGGCAATATTGTGCCCTATTTTGCTTGTATTTTGCGACAAAAACAGCCGCCATTTTCAAGCTGTTACGTAGCATTACGTCACTTTTACGCAGGCTGAAGTTACCAATGCATGACGTAATCGTTCCCGCCAACTGTTTAAATTACGTCACGCCTTCTCAGCCAATCACAGAGGGGGTGTGTATTACAAGCAGTATTGTTGTTGAATAGCAAAGACAGGCTTACGTTGTCATGTCCGCTGCATTTAGTCTGGTTTTTCATTGCCGGCCAAGAATTATGCGCCTTTAGTAACGAGAAATAAGGCAAACTTTAGAACTTGTGTCCGTAGACGACATGAAACGTCAAAATGACGACAGCACACACAACCGCTTTGTCAACCGGAAGCACGTGACCAAAATTGAAAGCGAATCAGAAAAGACTTCCGGAAAATTGCCTGAATTGCCGGCAATTTGTGCAGTCGAGAATAGGGCCCCTGGTCTTTCCCCGGCGATTTTCTGGAGCCGAGCATGCTCGATTCGCGCCATCCGACTTTACACGAACGGTCCGAATGCGTGGTAGGGTCATTGGCCAATGACGTGGACGCGACGCTGCGCGAACACCCACACTCGAACCGTAGAATTAGCAGTGTCGTCGACAAAGGGGCGCAGGAAAATTTTTGTTCTGCAAACTTCACTGCTGCACACCTCGTAAAAAATTTCCCAGAGATCATGCAAAGCCACTAGTGCAAAACCGGTCCGTTTGCATGATTGGGCTGTGCACCCAAAATGAACAGCTAATCGTTTTTTTTTTAGCGCAACAAACGCAACCTCAGACTCGAGCGACGGAATTTTGCGGCGCTTTCCAGCGCGAAACTCGGGCAGTGTTCCGTGACGCCCGCACGCCCCCCTGTTAATTGGCCACATCCACTGCCACTTTTATGATCGCGACCACAGCCTCATGCAATGCTTGGTGAAATTGGAGCAGGGCATGCTCGCGCTCGGCAAGAATTTGAAACAGCCAAAGCTGCAGGTGCCTTTTTTGCACCTGAATAAAGCTTTTCTTCACTGAATACACTCTGTTTCGATTCCGTGCGGGGAAATTAAAGTTCAACTACTTAAACTTTTTTCGAGCGTTCACTTATATCAAAATACCGTTTATAACGAAGTTTCTCGCCGTCCAGCTGACTTCGTTTTAACGAGGGATTACTGTATTTCTAAAAGAAGAAAACCAAACCATTGGGAACATTTTTATGCATTTGCAAAAAAGCTTGTATCTGTACGCGATGCTTTTTAAGCACGAGGGTCATGAATTAGTGATCAGGTGAGTTCCCCTTAAGCGATCTGTTCGAAGGTCACTTGTGATTCGCCAGCGCTTGTGCCGGCTGGACAGTTCGAACACGGCGCGGCTCGAAGACGGCCTCGCACGCAGAAGCTGCTACGCTACCATCGTATCTAAATAGGCGTACGCGTGAAACATTTCCTCGAAAAAATTATTTCGTACTTGTACTCAACCACGCATTAGAGGGCACTTGTAGCGACATCCATGGACGCAGGCAACCGCAGCGCCGGCCTCTTGCGCGCCAGTGTCGCTTTTTTTTTTGGCAACAGCGGTATCATTCTGCGGGGATGCGAAGTGCTCGACGGCAAGCAGCACGCCAACGACATAATGTGAGTGCGATTACCATACGAGGCGTTTTTTGTTTTTCGATAAGAGCCAGATCCAGAAACCGGAACTGAGTCGGATAAAAATGCACCGACAAGAAACCCTCGGCGACTTTCCCCTAAAAAAAAGGGGGTTGCAAGAACAAGTTGAGATAACGTCCTGAAAACGTGTATGGAGATCATAATTCGACATCGGAAATGAGGCAGACCTTCGGTTTCACGGATCAAAACGAGCCAAATCCATTTGCTTAACGGGAGCTTGCTTTTAGCTTGACTGTTTAGACTGTTTCGTAAGTGTTTCTGGAAGTTTTTTTTTTTGCTTTTCGGAGCTAGCCTATTATGAATTCAGACGGCCATTAGGAGATCGGAGAAATATCTGACGAAATATCTGTTGAACATTGTACCCTATCCTTGTCACCTGTCCCCCCTTATGTAATGCCTTCGGGCCCTTAAGGACGAGCTAAATGAAATGAAAAAAAAAAAGAAAAATGTCAATGACGAATTGAACGGAAGAAAAAGTGAACGAATTGAAACTGAGAGATGTCAAACAATGATTTCATTCTCATCTACCCGTCCCTACGAAATTACTCTAGTTATATTTATTTTTTACTCCCATATTTACCATTTTGGTACTTAACTAAAAAGCCGCCGCTTACAAGCACTGGCAAATTTCCCCCCGCCCTCCCTCTGTCAGTACGAACCCCTTCACTAAAGTGGAGAAGACATGAGCAGTCTTCTTGTGAAGTATTTTGGAAATTCATGCCAAAGCAATGAAGAGATTGCTCACTTCATGAGTGCCTTCAGGCGTGCCTAAGAAAATTATCCGAGGGAACCATTCGAAAAGAGCTGCTATTGGTGCTAAGAAGACTCACCTGCTCTCCTGGCATCGTTCTAGGGTTCTTGAAGCCCTGCGCCATATTTTTAGTGCCTTTTCCACCAAAACTCAATCGCATCATGCTTGATAGTCAATTTAAATGAAGTTTTCATAAGAATGCCGCATCAACTTGAGTGTTTTAGTTCATTTTGAGCCAAATTCAAACTTATCACCCCGATACTGTTCAAATTCACCGGATGATTTTTAATTTCTTGTGGCCATAAACTTCCTCTAGCTGACATGTAAAATATATCATAGATTAGCTTTGACGGCGTTGCATTTAGGTTCGGTAACAAACTACCGCTTGTTTCTCAAATTCGCGTTAGGTGGATATGGCTCATTTCGAAAAAAGAAAACGCGTCATATGTATCTTGATGCCACCGCCGAGAATTGGGTTGAAACGCGGCGGACGATGCACGCTTGCGTATTTTTTTCCCCCTGCGGTATGCGGGCTCACAGCGGATGGGCAAGGCACAGCGGGCACGGTCAGGGTGGTTTTCAGTGTTGCCAAGCGAAGAAATCACCCGCTAAACTTTTCAGTGAATACCATCTATAGTACTGGTTACTGGTCCCTGTACCACTTAACTGGCTCTTTGATCAAACTCAGAAACCATTACGAAGCGCTATGACTTTATTTTCTTTTGTGCGTACATTTTTCTTTTCAGATGTTTAAGAATACAGAATTTTGATGTCGTTTTTTCTTTATTTTTAATCCCGACTAGCATGCAAGTGGTTTTAGAAAGCGTTTTCTGGGCATCATTCGGGAAAAGCTAGATCCCCCAACGAGATGACCGTAGCACAAAGGGCCTTTCCTTTACCGACACCACCCTCTTTCCTCAGTCTAGAAGCCTAAAAGCGGAAACACAGCCGTTCCATGCTTTGACTCGGTAGCAAAATCAGGCTCTTTCCCGAATATATGGGAACAAAAATTTAGGTATCACTCAAAACGGGCTTCCTGCTCATTAGGTCGAAATAGCATGGGCAGAAACGGTACCTTCCAAAAAAAGGTTTTCCAAGTACATCCATAGGGCAGCGCCGATGTTTCGCACGAATGAGGATCGGTGTCCCGCCTTCGCAGCGTGCAGTGACGTGAACAGCGCAGTCAAGACGGAGACTGTGACCAGGGCAACGCTAAGGAACATCCAGACCTGCGATGAGGATGAATAAAAAGGATGGAGATGGGGATGAAGAGAAGGATGAAGCTGCGATACTGTGATGGCCCGCCTCAATAAGGTTCCTCTGAGTGTGCCTAAAAGCTCTTGGACCATGTTTCCCTTAGCCACGTGTTTTGAACCACATAAGGTCATGGAGGTTATTGTAATGAAGCAACAACGATAACTTGATAACATTAGTAGTAATGTCATTAGCGTGAAACGGGTATTTATCGTTACGAGATAAATTCGTCAGCGATAACAAGTCGGTCAAAGCCTCACTAGTATTCTGAAGCAGGACACTGGGAGAGTAAATACAGCAGATACTTACCGATGTAAGACAAAAAAAAAAATCAACAGGGAACTGAGCCACCAAGAGCTTCCTGAAAAATTTGAACTCATGGTGTAGACAAACCGGTAAGTTATCGATAATAGCGAAGACATTGCGTATTAAAAGTTCCAAAAATGCGGTCAGTAGCATCCAGTAAATTAGAAATTATAATTATCCCCTGAAGCCCATTATTGCATTTTTTTGAGGAAGCATGCAAAATACATTATCAGGTTTATTACAGAACACCCATCCAAACCGCACCTGGTTGACGAATGGGTTCCTATAAGAACGTTAGGTTCTAAACAGTACAGCAATCTGTATGTCGCACGAGTCCCCCGTCGAAACATCACAAGTTAGTAACATAAGCTTAGCGATATGCAAGCTAAAGAGGTGAGAGAAATTGAGAGAAAGGTAGTGAATGAGAGAATGCGTTTATTAATAAAGGCGAGGTTAACCGTGCCATTTCGCTTAGCCTGATACGTCATAGGAGAGAAAAAAAGAAAAAAAAAATGAAGGTCTATGCATTAAAAGTCAAATCAGTTCCACTTAACCCGAAAGCTGTCAATAGCGGAGAAGGGATCGACAAAGGGGCTGTGGGGCTGTCTCTTGACTAGTTTAAGTATCAGCTTAGCGTTGATTCCGACAGTAGTGAATAGAGGGTGCCGCAGCCCCTGAAAAGACTTATAAGGAGACACTGAATGGAGTTTTAGTTATTTTGAGGTAATTAATGTGTTGTTTCATAATTTTGTCCTTATTTTATATCATTGTGTACTTTTTTGACGAATTCACAGCGCAAAGAACGAGGACAAAAAAGAGGACACACAACACAGCCCCAACATCCCTCTCACACAACACACTCTTCGAAATCGCCATGTATGCCACAAAAAGCAGCCTAGTACGGGCAATTAGCAGGGGTCTGCACGACTTCTGAAGAGAACCCTTGAAGCCGGCATCATAAGAACAGTGCTCCGTCCTCCCCATTCCCTTCCCCCCCCCCCCCCCCCCCTCACCTGGCCTTTGGCCTTCCTTTCTAATAAAGTTTACAACAACAACACAGCGCTAGCGCTGTGTTGTGTGTCCTCTTTTTTGTTCTCGTTCTTTGCGCTGTGAATTCGTCAAAATCACCACACCAACTTGCCCAAGAATCCGTACATTGTGTACTTATTTGCGGCATAGCAGCGGCAGCGTCTGTCGAAACGGCGCAGCGGCAAATATCCCCCCGAACAGTTTAAATATGAGAAACGTATGTCTCTGTGCATGGCACAATGGGACTGATACCGGCTTCGAAACGCGAGGGACCCACGTTCGATCCCTATCCGGGGAAGCGGTTTTCTTTACGAAGCCCTTGTTTGGGTGCGTGATGTGGGACTAGTTGCGACGACAAGTTGGGCTACTAAAGTGCTCCGCACTTGAAAAAGTGAGTGATGCGCACGAATTTTCTCACACATTCACAGTATTTGGCAATGCAGTTAGTCACAACTCTTCGTCCAAGCCGGTGCTCCGCAAGAACACTAACAGAGCTTTGGTAGCCCGTACGGCTTAGCCTGAGTCCGAACAAAGCGCCCAAAGCTGCCCTCAGTTCAGGCCTATGTGGCGCGGCATACACAGGGATATTACGAAAAGTCTTCCATGGCACTGTGAATGTTGAACACATGCAGATGGCATGTTTGATATCTTCCCTTACGTCACATGTTGAACAAAGTTGTGAAGAGTCCGGCTGAATTTTGAAATGGAAATGATTTGGTTTTTCTTCACATATTTTCGGTCAGCACTTGTGCGCTTAGCATCGCTACTAAAAGAACAGATGACTGATTGATTGCAGGGCTTAACGCACCGACGCAGCACAGGCGATGATGGGCGCCGTAGTGGAGGGCTCCGGATTAATTTTGACCACCTGGGGATCTTTAACGTGCGCCAAAATCTCGTACACACGGGCGTTTTTGCTTTTCGTCTCCACCAGAAAAGCGGCCGCCGCGGCCGGGAATCAAACCCGCGACCTCGTGCTCAGCAGCCCAACGCCTTAGCCACTGAGCCACCGCGGCGCGTAAAGAACAGATGACATGGTAAATACATTCTTCCGCAGCCTCAAAGCAACACGAAAGCGGCACAGCGAATAACTTCAGTGGCTTCGTGCTCACTGCGAGTCTGCGGTAATGCTGCAGCTGATAATGCAGCCTCATCTGCCCACAGGCCTCTCTGTTCCACCGCTGCCAATGTCTTTTACAAGAAACAATGCGGCAACTCTCGTATCCTCGATTGGCTGGAGAATACAGACTGTGCATCTGACCTGATGCAAGACTTCCATATGCGCATCTGCATTTCATTGGCCCCTGATACAGGTTTAAGATACTAGCATCCCGGGGCTCCGGAAGCACGAGGAAGCTGTATTACATCGACTGCGATTGAATAGGACAAAACTGCAGTCGAACTAATGCGGCAGTGATAGTACGCAAAAAGTTGGCAAGTGACTTCTGCTCTAATTATATCGTGGCCTCAGCAAGGGCAGACGACCTCACCATATGGTCCAACACAGGCTCTCCCGGACAACAGCAAGACAGTCTTCAACAGGCAGTCGACACTACGCTCCAATATCTCCAAACCTGTGGTCTCTGCTGCGCCCCATCAAAATCCGCCTTACTCGTCCTCCGAGCACGAACCCGGGGCCGCCCACCAAACCCTACCCCCGACCCCTCACTCACTCTCAACGGGCAAGCAATCCCCACCGTCAAGACCCTCCGCATCCTAGGAGTTCACTACCACCACGACAGCTCCGGGGCCGCGTACCTCCCCAAACTTATACAGACAGTCTCCCAACTTACACACCTAATTCAACGAATATGCTCTCGCCGACACGGACTCAAGAAAACAGATAACTGCCGCATCATTCAAGCAATGCTGATCAGCCGCATCACCTACGGGGCACCCTATCTTACCTTAAAAACCACAAGAACATGCAAGATTGATGTCCTAATACGCAAATCTTATAAGACAGCCCTCGGCCTGCCTACCTTCACATTCTACCGACCGCTATTGAAACTGGGTCTACATAACACCCTCTCGGAGATTATTGAGGCCCATCTCCAAAACCAACTACAGCGCCTACAACTCACACCCGCCGGTCGTCATCTGCTCAAAACGCTAGGCCGGAAGGTGGTACAAACTCCGGACTCGCCACAACGCATACCTCCATCAATGCGACGCAACATCCATGTCCTCCCCATTCCGCGTCATATGCACCCTACATACAACGCCTGGCCGTCGTCAGCATCGTACACGCTCCTCATCAGAAAATACGGCAGCGACCCGACCACCCTCTATACGGACGCCTCTCCCTATCCTCAACGACCAGCTCACGTCGCCACTGTTGCCCGCTTCGACAATGCCTTCCTCACCTCGGTAACTGTCTGCACAGCGTCTACTACCACGGCCGAAGAAGCAGCCATTGCCCTCGCAATGACCCAAGCCATGAGTCCCAGCGTAACGATACTGTCTGATTCACAAGCTGCCTGTCGTCGTGTTTGCACTCGGACGAGTCTCGCTCTTACCCTGGCCATCCTTTCTCAATGCCCCAACCTCCCTCATGCCCGCATAGTGGTGGACACCCAGCCACACTTCCCTCCCTGGGAACGAGGTGGCACACGCCACCGCCCGAGCTCTCCTTCACCGGGCATTCCCAGAAGAGGGCAACAACGCAGCCAGTATTACAAACTCCCTTGCGTCCCTCTCCCAAACATACACCGACATCCTCTACCACTACAGAGCAACCCGACGCACCTATCCCCCTCCCCACCCTTCCCTTTCTACCGCTGACGCCCGCATTTGGCGCCGACTTCAAACAAACACTTATTACAATCACCTCCATCTCCACTACATATCCCCTACTAACTACCCACTCAACTGCCCCCAATGCGATGAGCCTAACACCACAGCTCATCTCGTCTGGACGTGCCCCACCAACCCTCCACCACCCAGATCCCCTACCCTTGAGCAGTGGGAGTGCGCGTTGCAGAGCTGCCAGCTCGAAGACCAGGAGGCCCTGATCTCTCGGGCGAGGATGGCAGCCGCGGCACGCGGCCTACCGGAATAGGGTGGCCGCCCACAGCTCCTAACTCTTTTTCCCCCCTACCCCGTCCCTGCTTTTCAATAAACGTTTTCTCTCTCTCTCTCTCTCTCTCTCTCTCTCTCTCTCTCTCTCTCTCTCTCTCTCTCTCTCTCTCTCTCTCAGCAAGGGCTGGTTTGTATGCAGTGTTTTTTTAACATTTTTCCCGTGACCATGGTCTCCCAATGCCTTCAGGCCCACAACTGCGTTATGGAGAATTCCCTGCCACATTTCGGAAGTCAGCCATATTTCGGAATTCATCAATCCTGTTCAAAGTTCGTCATATACATTTTGAAGCTGAGTGTACACTGTTCGCAACTTATTTTTTACTTTTCCAGCAAAGCCTTGCGACGTCGGAAACTCACCATCCAGTCGAAGGCTAGAATGTACCCGAAGACGCTCGTCTCTTGCGACGCGGTGCGACCGGCCAGAATTCGTAGCTCTTCGACGTAGACCATAGCGCACGGCTTAGCGATGCCCAACCGTTCGGTGGCAGGGAAAAAAGGACCCAATGCCAAGTCGCTTTCCTGCAGTGCACCAAGCAAAGCACTAAGTTGGAAACAATGCGAGGGAAGAGTTCAGTTGTATAACCACGTACAGCTACAGGCGCTTCGTTGTAATAATTTTTCTTAAGGTGTGTTACCTATTTCATTCATATACGAGGATGCAACGAAAATCGGTGCCTAAATTCAATCCCTTTGCGCTTATATTTAATTCCTTCGAGGCTGTAGCATAAATGTTTTTAACACCAGTGCGTCTATCCTCAATCCTTGTTGTTTAACAGATAGTTGTAGCTCGTTTTCTCGTAGTAAATATGCCGCGCGACCTTATGCCACTCATTTGTTTGTCAAACAATAGTTTTTTAGATGAAACTGATACTACCGTAAAATCCCGAGAGATGCCCCACCCCCGAAAGATAACCCACCCCTGTTTTTGGCACAATTTTCCAATTTTTTCAAAAACACCGAAAGATAACCCACCCCTAACAATAGCATCATCCCAGCCGGGGATGACGCCCGGGGAAACGAGGTTAGCTAGCGTGGGTAGGGTGAGATAACAGGTCACAGGTCACAGGAACCTGAAAAGGTGCGGTATATCAACAGCCCTCGATGGATAAGAAGACTCAGAGCTTCATGAGCGGCTCGTTTCGGCGATCCCCCCTTCTGCTGCTTGCCAACTGCGTCCAACTCCGTGCGTGAGGAGGTGGTCGACCTTTTGTTTGACAGTGAGAGCGACTGTTCGTTCGACGGTTTTGACGACGCATGAATACAGTGTTAATAAACGCGTGTTCGCCCTTTGGCTGCGATACATTTCTCATCTTTTTTTACTGCACACCGAAAGTTAGCCCACGTCATATTTTCACTCGATTTCCTCTCGATCTTAGGTGGGCTATGTCTCGGGATTTTACGGTATCCACTTTTCAAAAGAATGTGTTTTGATGTGTTGAATCCTGATGCTGATATATTTCCGAAGAATTCACCTTGTTTTTTATTGTAACGTCGCGGCCAAAATGTTGGCTATGAAACACCCCGGCTAAAGTAGACGAGGTTCCTATGACAATGCAAGAGATGGCTAAAGTCAACGGGTGCACGAACGGCAAGCGCAAAGCTGTCTTGTACACAGCGTAGCTTTGTGTAGCTGCTCTACCCCTGTAGTCAATCTCTGTCCGTCTACGCGTCGTGTTTACACGAGAAACAAAACTCCGTCTCTATTTTCTCGCGAATGCTCCGTAGCTCTCAGTCTACTTTGGGTACCTTGAAAAAAATCACAATGAAATTGGCCGCGAAGGCGACTCTATCGTTACGCCGCGTTTGATTTACTTGTCATATTTAGTTAGCCCAGAGCGACATTGCAGACGTCACAGAATTGCCGCCTGTTGTCGATTGGCTACAGAAAACGGCTGTAACTTTGGTGTTACAGAAACTATCTTGAAACGAAGTATACCACAATTAACCGCTAAGACGACTCAAACGTTACGAGTTTTATCTACTTTTCGTAGTACGTGGTTCACAGGGAAGTTTTAAAGTTTGGGAAATTCCCACCAGCTGTCAATATATCGGGCTCTACTGGAGGGAAACGGACAGTTTGTTTCATTCGGGCGCATGCACCGGTGTGGACCGGGAGCAAAACACTCACATTGCGGTGCAGCATTCCCATGCTTCCAGTCCAAGAACCATCAGGCTGCGGACTTCCCGTAGTCACCTCTCGGGGCAAGGCGATGCTGTAGCTGTTTAAAAAAAACATTTGCATTCAACTAGTTTTTTGATCCGGACAAAATACTTAGCCTTTGTTTCATATTTTTGGCGGCACCCCTATAGGAAGAAATGTACTTAAGAATACCCGAAAACTACGATTCAAGCAAGAGTTCCGCCTTTACGTGGCGATTACGATGTGCGATAGGAATATCTATAAACCTGTGTAACTATAAAATACAAATACAGATTACGAAAGTCATCTGTATCATTGAGATTGAGGCTATGCTGATGAGGCTATGCTTATGATTGAGAGTATGCTTACGCTATGGTTCACGTTACGATACGTCTATTAGAAAGGGCACTTTTCTTTGCTTCTCTTCTGTTCATTCGGCAAGCTAGCAATTTCATGTGCCGGCATACCTTACGCGCATCAAGCGGCTGCTACTTTATTGTAGCGAAATATACGATTAAACGAAATATACGAAATACGAACTATATACGAAGTATATACGAAGTATACGAAATATACGATTTTATTGGCAACACCGCCGCCAACGCAATCTAATTTGCTTTTATATTCGGCAAAAGGGAAATTTGGGCCAGTTGGTTCGGAATCATGACAAACAGCGCAGGGAACGAGACGAAGAGCAGAAAGACAGCGCTCGTTCCCGTGTCTTTCTGCTGCTCGTCTTGTTCCCTGCGCTGTATATCATGATGCCTTTTCATTCAGTAAATGAGGGAACATGAATAACAATAAGGGTTAATTGTTATATTACGAAAGGCGAAACGTCGCGCAGATAACGTTTAAAACGAAACCGAAGTATTTCGAGCTCCTGCTAGACTCACGTACGCTAATGCAGTGAGCTGCGCCCGTAGTTCAAACGACAAGAGCTCAAAATAAAACATCCTGCTTGATTATCACACGCAAATTCTCACTGCGTGCATATCTCAACGATAAAAAACACCCAAATAAAGTGAGACTTTAAAGTGGGACTCCAGAAGCGGTTTTGAAAAAATGCGAAAGTGTACTCACTTAAAGCGCAATTTTTGGGCAAGGGCGTTAAAAATATTTCCCATTGGTCCGGACACTTTGTACTTGCCGTCAGGCCCACGCTCCACCGGTGAATGTGGCTTGTACTGCACAAATAAAAACGAAGAGCGTAATTCTGCCGCGGATAGTTATGCTGTGTGTAGTTCTACTGTGGAGAGCGTAGTTCTACACGCTCAATCTCTTAATCGTTGTTGAGCTCATCAATCAGTTGCTCAGCCACCTGGTCTTCACTGCAGCACACTGCACTGACTCCGCCTTGTTAAGAAATACCGTATTCTTGTGCGTATAACCCGCACCAAAAATGCGCAAATTTCAGTGGCAGAGTACGGGTGCGGATAATACGCGGGATTTTTCTTTTAGTGCAGATGCACGGCAATGCGCGCTGTGCGGTGAAGCTCCTACGCAGTAACACTGACAGCCTCACTGACTAATACTAAAAGCTTAAAAAAATGCTGCATCACAAACACCGTGGATGGAACCGAATATGACCTCGTGTACAACAGTGAGGACTGAGGCTTAAGTGATAGCTCTAGTGAGAACAGTGACACTGAGTGAATTGTGACTTTAGCCTTGCAGTCAGTGCATTTTACTTGCTAAATACACGCTTTTTCTGTCTACACGGTTGTGATGTGTTGCTTGAGCAGTAGCCTTTGGTGCAGCCTTTCCTGTATCAAATGTGCGGGCAATACGCTAAGATTTTTTTCTTTTCCGATGGGCTGAAAGTGCGGGTGCAGATTATATGCAGGGGTCGGGTTATACGCGCTAAAATGCGGTACCTGTAGTTCACTCAAAGATCTGTGGTTGCAAGTGTTTGTTCATGATGGTTCTCACCAAAAGACATGGCCAGGTTCACTAAAATCACGTATCAAACCCTCGGAGTCAGCTATCCCCCACAAAGCGCCCCATCTCCCGTAACCCTGCTGCTCTTTTCGCGGCATGTCCATTCCATCATATCAAGAGAAAGCCGCACACGTTCCCCAGCACGAAAGGAAATTACGTGCTTTGATTTCGCTTTAAAAATTAGTCCAGCTTCGCTGACTTAATGTCGCAACCGCTGATGTTAACACAGAAGCTACCTGGCGTTAACTTATCGCAAGGCCAAGCTTCATACAACTTCTTTAATCCAACAGGACGATTTCCAATCACACCAATTCAATTTTGCCTTGTTCCACTGGTCGTGCAATCTGCTGGTACATTTTGTTACTTTTGAACTTGGAAAACTGCCACGAGGAGGCGCCCCAAGCGCTTTTTGCATCTCGAGGTCAAAACATTTTTTTTCACGGCGATTTTCTTTATTTCTTATCGCAAAAATCAAGCAGCCATGTATTATAAATAAAAGAACAATGCAAATATCACCTATGTAGTGGTGTCTTGCCTAAAATAGGCCTAAGTTTTTCTGTTCGCTCATCATTGTCGACAAGTATAAACAAGAATTATTTAGCTCGCTACACGCTGCTTGGAGCTTGTTCTTCCCCTTGCTAGGATATGCCCACTCAACATCACTGCGGCGTACCGCGTTGCCACGCTGGGTCCTACGCAAGCCTCGACAAAGAACAGCTTCGCTCTTACTAATATCGGCATAGGCGAAGCACACGCTCAAGAAAGACCTCACGGCCCTTTTGAATGCTTACGACCCTAATAAAAAAAGTACATCTGAACGCCTGATCAATTCTGGAAACTGTCGATTTTGTAGCGTGAGCTACACTGGCCGAGGTTGAGCAGTTTCGCGTGGCTCCTGGAGAGCCGTGCTGCGCATGCGCGAGGAGCAGTGACTTCACACGGCGCATAGAACGTTGCTCGCTACCCGGCGTCTCTCGCACGCCCCACGCGCCCAGAGTCTTCGCCGACCTCCGTTCCGCATGAGGCGGCCTCGTCCACTAGATCATCATGCGAGGGGTGTCCGGGTGTGGAACCGATGGCTCGTGCATTGCAGCAACGGCGGCGTGCGCCTGTGGAACCAGCTTAGCTCTGTGGCGATTGGGGACACTGCGCCAGAGCCGCTTGATAAATATACATGTGTCACATAATGCGTATACCGTGTGTGTGTGTGATTGAAGCAGCAGTAAGCATGATAATCAAGATAATCCTAGACAACCAGGAAAGCTAAGAGTAACCAGCGGAACCTTAGCTCACGCTACGTATATCCTGGCATAGCCGAGCTAAGCCACTGCTAAATTTTTTACATGTCGTTGTTAGTAACGTTCCGCTAAATTAAGAATGCTGTGATGGTTGTTCGCACATTGGAATTTGGCAAAAACAATGCCGATGGGCAGGGGAAGAATGGGTACACAAATGTGGATGCGTTAGGGGTTGCGTTTCCAAGCGTCAAACAACCATTCTCAGAAAAACAAGTTCGTTTGAATCCCAATAAAACGAGCGATGGCAAAACGTTGGCTTTGACAACAGTCTTTAAATGTGCATTACTTCTGTCCTATTACACGACTACAATATGGCTCATACTTACTGGCAAGACAGATACTCTCAAAGTCCTCTGATACATGTTAAATTCGTCTGCGATAGGATCCCGGCGGAACAGACGATCCTGTAAAGGAATCTGTTGGTGGACTATTCTCGCGGAACCTTATCAAACATCCTCATTTACGCCATACACATAGAGTAGATAGTACCACGTCTGCAAATCTCCCCGGGGATTCCTGCTCAAGTACTGGAGCTTAGTGTGACGTAAACATTCTGCGGGACATTGGCCCTCCCCGAAAGTGCGTCTGGCGAACCAGGACGAAGAGACTAATCACGTGACTTATGCGCATTTAGCGCGACGTTACTTGAAAGTGGTCCTGACTGCCCTCCACGAAAGGCTGCCGCTGGCGAACCGCAAAGCTGAGATTGATCACGTGACGCATGCATCTCTCCCTTCTTCGCGCGGCATATTCAAATCGACCACTTGGAGGGGTGCCACGTTGCATCAATGCGGTTAATTCTGAGCGGCGCTTGTCTCAATGTTGCATAGAAAACTGAGCCCAAGTGATTCCAGGCTTACCCGAATGAAAACCTCGTATGCCTCGGCCTTCAGCCTGCGCGACATGGCCTTCGCCGCAATGATGCAGGTAATTAGATCCCGTTCCCTTTCCGTGCACGATTGCACTGGTTCAGTAACGCAGTCGACGCTCAAAAAGGACCCCAAAAGGATGTATGAATTTTTAACGAGTTGACCGTTGGAAGTGATTACATGGCCTGGAGGAGGCAGTGTTTCGACTGTAGGCCGATCAGTAATTGCTTTTGTAGACGATAGAGGCAATTAGCTTGACGTGGGGGACTGTTTGTCTAGATGTCACTGCAACGTGAGAACAAAAGCGTTCATGCTCGTATCAATCATTTCTTGGGACCAGCTGCGGTAACAAAATGCCCGAAAGAAAGCAGAAAACTGAGCTGTTCCGCGCCTCTTAACATTTGTCGCAATGTGAGTACCTGTTCTGTCCCTTGCTTTTCTTTTAGTTCATTCGGGTCCTTTACTACTTCTACCAAAGCATTCGTGGCTGCACCCGCCGATGGTGAATCCATATACCTTAATAATTGTGTCCCAACGGCAAATATTGAATTGATCAGTAGCAAAGAGAACCACCAATGCGCTAGAAATGGTTTTGTGTTTATTGGCTCCATGACATATTTTCCAACGAGTCCATTCATTCGCGACAAGCAATGGCGACAAAAGTAGAAAAATGAAGGACAAATTTATCGCAGGCCCAAGCAAGGTATTCATGACTGGGGTTGAATCATTTGTGGAACGCAGTTTACGCTTCGAGTAGCATGTCGGTGGCGGCAATTACTCAAGAAGCTTGGAGGGATTTCTGTAACGGGATATTAGTGGTCTGGACAATACGGCCTGTCTGATCGATTGTCTAATCGACTGTCTAATCGACCGTGAAGGACTGGGCGCAAAGCGTGATTTATCGGCGTGGCAATAGGGTTTCTGATCTCAGTAGAGAAAAGGGATCACCTCAGTAGTCACATCTAACGGTTCAGTAACAAAAAATCAGTGTGGAAGCACCATAAATGTATAACAGTTGTGCGTGCTGTATAGGAATTTAAATACGGTAATCACTACAAACATTCGTTGCTAGGCTGCAAAACAGTCACTATAGCTGAGCAATTTAAAGGGGCTCGGGCTGTCCGCGTTTCCTGTCACCGTCGTCGTCGTTTCATGTAGTCACGGTACTAAAAAATTAGCAGTGGCTTAGCTCGGCTATGCCAGGATATCCGTAGCGTGAGCTAAGGTTCAGCTGGTTATTCTTAGCTTTCCTGGTTGTCTAGGATTAGCTTGATTATAATGCTTACTGCTGCTTCAGTGACACACACACGGTATACGCATTATGTGACACGTATATTTATCAAGCGGCTCTGGCGCAGCGTCCCCAATCGCCCCAGAGTTAAGCTGGTTCCGCAGGCGCACGCCGGTGTTGCTGCGACGCACGAGCCATCGGTTGCACACCGGACCACCCCGCCCATGATCATCAACTGGACCGGGCCGCCACGTGAGAACGGAGGTCGGCGAAGACGCCGGGCGCGTGGGGTGTGTGAGAGACGCCGGGCAGCGAGCAACGTTCTGTGCACCGTGTGACGTCACTGCTCCTCGCGCTTGCGCAGCACGGCTCTCCAGAAGCCACGCGAAACTGCTCAACCTCGGCCAGTGTAGCTCACGCTACAAAACACCGGGACACTCGTTTTCCAACGGCTAGCGCTAGCACAGTTCGTGCTTCAAAGACACGATATACTTTTACAGAAAAGCTGTATACTTCTACTCGGAACGGTTTCATCTCCGTGGGCAAAAACGCCAAGGCGCTCCTCCTCAGGTTTTACGTTAGTGGAGATGGCCCGGGTTTTTTTAAAAGAGCTTGCCTAATGGTGACGTCTTCAATAAACGATATACGAATTCATTAAAAAATTTTAAAATTTCGCTTAGCTGAAGTTGCGGGGCAGTGCCCGGTTCAAGGAGTTCCCAGTCTGACTTCGTGACAAAGTTGTACTGAACATCATAATTTATTCAAGTTTGTACGAGAGCTCGAACAAGCACGCAGATCATTTTGAATGCCATTCCGCCATTTTTTTTTTTTTTTGAAATGCGGCGGAACATTTGCAGTGATTGGGATTGGTTGTGTTTTTCAAAGCTAAGCCATGCGGGCGTAGGACCCGAGGCCGCAAAATCCAAGATTTGCAGGATGCAGACTGTTAAGTTCGGGTACCTCAATAGATTAAAATTGCCCATGTTGGGAGATATCGTTGTTAAGTATAGCGTGTTTACCTTTGTTTTGCTTGTTTTCCCGCCGGCCGAGCTGACTTGGGCGTGAGGGACGTAAGGAGAAACCGCGGAGGATTCCTTGTTATTCGCCACGCTTTTGTGTTCACCCGAGGAGCGGGCTCGGAGAGGACTTATACAAATGTGTCGGTCACCCCACAATAGTTAAGAGCTATATAAGCTTTTGAGGGAGGATTTCCTATAGTTCGTTTGGGAAACCGGCGGAGGAGGACCGTTGATATTTTAACCCTTTGAGGGTCGAATTTTTTCGCCAAATGCGTCCCCCCAGGGTCGATTTTTTTTATTGCTGATTTAAATTCTATATCGAAAGAATCTATATCGAAAAAAATAATCAAGAAGTTTTTTGGGTGACTGTAAAGTGACAAAAATCATTTGTGTTGTTACATACATGTGGTGTATTATGGCGTTACACAAGAAAAAATCTAAATAAAGATGAGGAAGTAACAAGCCGGCATTTTTTGAATGAATTAAAATCAGATAGACATCAGTTTCGCGGGCGCAAAAAGCGGGAAGCGACCGGAGGACGATAACAAAACCAGCTGCTGCGCGCCCGCCGGCGCGCGCGGGCGCGCGCGGCCGGATGCGGAGGGATAGACGGCGCACCGCTCATTAAATACAAAAAAAAAAAAAAAACGAGAAAAGTGCCTCATCAGTTTCGTAGGCGACCTTGGTATCTGGCAGGCGCAAGAAGTGAAAGGCGCCCGGGTACTCGGTGGGCGTAGAGTTCCTGTATATCGCGTAGCGGAAGAGTTGCGCGTCTGATTACTACATGCCGCCGGTTCCAGTTCGACAGAAAAGCCCGCTTTCAGTGCAGCGCACAAGACCCCGTATTCCGTACGTTCTGCTCAACTGAACATCGGCGGTTGTGGAAGCGGCGGCGGCTTCCGGATGCGGGAGCGATAGACGGCCCCCGCTCAAAAAAAAAGTTTCGTAGGCCCGACCTTGACTGGCGGCGCAAGAAGTGAAGGCGCCCGGGCTCGGTGGGCGTAGTTCCGTAATCGCGTAGCGGAAGAGTTGCGCGTCTGATTGCACATGCGCCGGTTCCAGTTCGACAGAAAAAAGGGCCCATCTGCGACTCGTAAATGCGTCGCATAGGGGTGGGTGTATGCGTTAACGTATGTTTGGGAGTTGTGGTAGTGAGTGCGTTGTATCAGCAGCTTCTGACGTAGTTTGAATGAGTCAAGGATATAAGGTGCGATCGTAGCCTTTCATTCTGTGTCGTTTTGTGGCGCAGTGGAAGCACCATGTACCTCGCGTTCCGCCCAAGGTAGTGAATGCGTTGTGTCAGCAGCTTCTAGACGTAGTTTGAATGAGTCAGGGATATAAGGCGCGTTCGTAGCCTCATTCTGTGTCGGCTTTGTGGCGCAGTAGGTAGAGTACCATGTACCTTTCGTTCCGCCCGCAGGGTCGTGGGATCGAAACCAGGCGCCGGTAAGTATTATTTTTTTATATAGTGTAGGGGGAGGGGTGCGGACTGTTGTTGAGAGCGAGGAGGGTAGCGTGATGCGGTACAGGAAGAGTGGGGGAGAGGGCGCACCTGGAACGGCTGTTGCGGACGCCGAGGCACGCCGACAACGCCGGGTGACATCGTGAGTTAAAGAAATGCTCTGCATTTAAAAGCCCGCTTTCAGCGCAGCGCACAAGACCCCGTATTCCGTAAGTTCTGCTCAACTGAGCATCGGCGGTTGTGGAAGCGGCGGCGGCTCAGATAAGCAGCCGAGAATCGTGCGCCAGTTTCTGTCCGGCCGCTCCTCGCCACTCCTCCTCACCGCTGCCGCTGGCGCGGCTGCCTACATGCGAGAAGGGTGACTTTCCCGCACGACCTGGAACTCAAGATGGCGGATGGACGCTCAACTCTGCTCCCCTAGGGGAGCTCTACGTGGGCGATACGCAGTGCGCCCCCTCGTTAGCAGATGCGCAAGCGATAGCCGGCGCGCCGCTGAAGTAAATCATAAAAAAAAGAAGAGCCATCGGCGCAAGAAAAAAATTTGACGTTTTTCCGAAGTGTGGCAGCACATGCCAAGCAGGAGAAGTTGGCGAAAAAGGTGCGCTTTTTAAAGGAGTACTGACACTAAATTTATCGCTTTCAGGTTTTATGCTGCAAAGAACACCTATTGGCCCAGTAATTGCAAAAATCGAACCGAAAGCCGTCAGCCGCCAACGCAGAATTAATTATAGTACGTTTATTGCAACCAGTTTCAAATTCGGTCGCCGCGCGGGAAAATGGCCGTTCGAAGGCCAGCCTGCAAGCGGGCTAGTCTGACGTCATGGTCTCACCCGTGACGTCAGGGACGTTCGCCGCATCGTCTGCTACGATTGCACATGGTTCGCACTCGCCCGAGCAGTCGACATGTCGTCTGAATCGTCAGACTCGGATGAGTCACTGCCACCCGAGAGACAGAGCAACTTTATTTGGACAGGCGATTAGGCCGGCGATGTCTTCGCCGTCGTCCGTTTTTTAATATCACTGCGGCTCGAACCGGCGCAGACCGTGATAGCAACAGCTTGTCGCCCCTCTTATAATCAATCTGATCGCTAAAAAGAAGCTCCACATGAGAGAAAGTAGATGTTAGTGTGGTGAAAAATTGTGCTAGGTGTTGTTATCAGCGCTGAATTTAAAAGCGGCGTTCGGATATTTGCCGCGATGGTAAGCCTACGCTGACCGGTTGCGGAGGTTCGGCGCTCCGACCCAGCACTCCGCGGTGCGGCGAGCGGCCGAAAGATGGCGCCACCTGCACGCTAGAATAAACAGGCCACGGCAGATGTCTTGGTCACCGATCGCTGAAACGGCAATTATCGCCAAAATAAAGCTCAGTATGCGAAAAAGGGGATGATAGTGAGGTGAAAAGTTGTGTAAGGAATGGTCATTCGCAGTTGTACAGATACCGGCGATCAAATATTCGCCACGATACTAAGCCTGAAGTTCCCAACACCCAAGCTGACCCGAGCAACGCCGAGCCCGCTGGCTTGGGCGACAGTTCTTGCGGCCGCCGCCGCGCACGAACTCCGTCCACGTTTAGCGCTGCATGTCGTCGCGTGGAAAATAATGCATCTTGACGTCGTCATCGATTTGCTCGGACAGGCTTCCTCGAGGAGTATTTCGCATTCCGCGAGCTTGCCATAGCACAACTTGGGCGAGCTCGGTGACGCGCACCACCGCGTCGGCGCGGTGCGCGTCGGCGCGGTGCCGGCACCGCGCAGTTTTCGGCACCAGTGCAAGGGAACACCATGCGCCGGCCACGAACTGAAGAGCAAAGACGTCGAACACGCAAAGTGCGCAAAGTTTACAAGCATTGCTCACACAGCTACACCCGTACGTCTCCTGCCCAAACGAATACCACCGACAACAGCAGCGCAGGGTAACGTTTCCGGTTCCGAAAGCAACTATATGACGTCACCCTGAACCGGCCAGACACGCCGGCCGATGTTTCGTCACGCCGAAAGCGATTTCGCTAGTGCTGCCGATTTGTGGAAGCTCGCGGCCGGGACAATCAAAATCGATTTTAGATGTGATTCCGGCCTCGGATCGCTGCAAAAATTTCTGTGAGGCATCTGTACAAACTAATGAAGCCAATTATATCATTTTTTAGGCGTCGAAATTTGGTGTCAGTACTCCTTTAAAGATACAAGCGATGCCGTACATGTACGTCATTGACCATTTTGAAATTGTTTGCCGATGCCGTACATGTACGGCCGTGACCCTCAAAGGGTTAACGTCCGCGATTACCGCCGCGAGGATTCCCGAAGCGGACGGAAGCTGGAGGTCAGTCAACGGGTCAAATATAGGAAGATGGCGCCAGACGTTCTGTCTACGACAATTGTACTGCTCAAAGCTGCTTGGCGAAGGTTCCGTTCCTAGCTTGGAGTAGCTCATCGTTTGCCACGTGCCGTCGACCACGAGCCGTCGTGTCATCGGATCATCGCTTCGACCACCGATCATCGGGCAACCGATCCACCGAAACTTAATTCAGACTGTAAGGATAGGCGGACCGTAAAAAAATAAAGGTTTCTGTGGGACGCTTCCGTGCACCGAAGGCCTCATCATTGGCCATAGTAAGATATGCTGTTTTTCTACGGGGAAGCAGAGAAAGGCCGAGGTACGTGCAGCAACAATCTGTGTCTTAAACTGCCTATTGCAGGCTGGCAGCATGGAGGTTAAGGTCTACGTTTTAAACGTGGAGTAAAAAGGAAAGACGGGCGGGTTGGTAACAGGGCATGATGGATCAAAGTACTACAGAAATATACGGTATATATACGGTTCGCTACAGCTCGTGTGAGAATTCTATTCAGCTTACGGCAGGAGAGGACAAGGCATCCATTGTGCGATGTCATGATCACTTCGTCAATTTCTGAACAGGCCACAAAAGACAATGAAACTTTACGCTAAGATGAACACATATTTTATTTTCCTACTGAGTATAACTGCAATGCGTCGCCGCCGCGGCATATGTCGGAACGAAACCAGGCCTGCACGGAATAAATAATGCCGCAAAACATTGAATATTAAGAATGAATGTACAAATAATACGCATAAAACACAAAAAATAAGAAGTCTAAAAATTGTTAAGACGCGAGCAAAAAACAGAAACTATCTTTGGGCTCCTTGACACATTTTATTCCCTGCACTGCAACCGCAACACCTCTCCGTCTTTACTTCTAATTTCACCCAGCCGAATCCGGTACAGACATGCTTCAGGGCGCCAGAACTTGTTTATGCGCGTGGAAGGAACGCCGGCACGATAAAGGCCTAACCACATGCAGCGTATGTTCGGCTTCGCGCGAGCGTCAGCGTCGTTCGGCGTCTACGCGCGGGCCCGCAGTAGAGGGCGAGTAACCACATGGGACCGGTGAAATCACGCGCCGGCGTGCGCGCTCGACGCTTCTTTTGGCGTCCAGCACGAGATTGAACAGTCGCCGGTATTTGCCGCGCAGGGACTTCCATTTTTTTCTGCACGGTTTCTGCGGCACAAACACATGAAAACAATGACGACTTGTTACAGTAACTATGCGCACAGGCTGCAGCGCAGGTGACAAGTGCCTTACCTCCGCCCGCAACACCAGGCGCCACGGCTGCTGCCACTTCATCCCACAACGTCTGTTTGCGGGGTTTGTTCTTGTTATCTTTGTGTTTAGCCTGCCATAGAGCGGGGCGGGCTGCGACTGCAGTTATTAATGCCTCAGCGTCGATGTTCGGCATGCCGGACACCATTAAAACAGCGAGACGGACTAGCGCAACCGGAAACTGGCACCAGCGCCGCTTCCGCCGCTCGCGCCGATATCTGGCGAGCGTAGATATCGGCGTCGCCCGAGCGTAAGCCCGCGTCGTTATGCATTTCGGCGCGCGCGCTGACGCTCGTCGACGCCGAACGACGCTGACGCTCGCGCGACTCCGGAAATACGCTGCATGTGGTTGGGCCTCGAGGCCCAACCACATGAGCGTGTTGGAGGCCCAACCACATGCAGTCCGCTTGCGCCATCGGTCACAGCGCCCAGGTGACGTCAGCAACTTAGCCAACGTGGTATTTCCTGTTCCGACCGCTTTTTATTCTCTACCCGGGAAAGAGCATCTCAGTTGCGGTCAGGGACGCTGGAACAAGCCAAATGGAATATACTCTTCACCCCTGACGGTATGTTGATACATCTTCCGCAACACTGGGCATTACGGAAACCGATTCCCGCTGTCTTGCTGTTCGTTTGTAACCGTCAAAGCGGTCTCTACGGGTCGTTGAGTTTGCATATTAGAAAAAAAAGTGTGGAGGTTCTCGTACTCGTACCAATAAAGAATATCGCGATTACATCTATGCATGCGCGGACCATTGGCATTATGAACGGGTCTTGAGAATGAGAAAGATTACAATCTGTCGTGGCGTACATGCGAAAAAATTCTGGTTGTAGCCGGGCATTCTGCGAGGAGGAGGAGGAGGAAAAACTTTAAAAAGAGTTAAAGGGAGGGAGAGGCGGTTAAGCCTCTCTAGCGTGGGTGGTATTCCTCAGTCCGGGATCCCATTGGTCGAGGCCGCCGCCCGTGCCCGCTAGACGAGAGCCTGCTGAGACTCCAGGTTCGAGCAGCCGGACAGGGCCGCCTCCCAACTCTCCCTCGTCGGCTTCACTTTGGCTTTTAACCCTGGATTACATTGGCAGGCCCGTACCATATGATACGTATCTGCCCACTGACCGCATAAGTTACACGAACCCGAGAAGGACGGGTTGATGTGTTTGAGCTTTGCGGGGCTGTAGAATGAGCCCGTCTGCAGCCGGCGAGGATGGCGCTCCTCAGCTCTATTCAGGTCCTTGGCGGGCACCGGGAACGCCTGCCTACCGAGGCGCAAGTGTGTTGTGACCTCAGAGAATGTGGTTAGCGGGTAAGGTGCGGGCGTACGGTCAGAGCCTGGGAAGTCAGAGGTACTCCAGGGGAGAGACGCTCGGGCGGCTGTGTGCGCAGCCTCGTTCCCCTCCACTCCCTGGTGGCCAAGTACCCATACAAGTTGTTTTTTGGTGTCGGATATTTCTGGATTAGTTTTCGTTAGAATTGTTCTAGCTAGGGGTGCTGCCCGACCCCTGATGAAATTTCGGCAAGCCTGTTGTGAGTCACACATTATGTGCGTTGCATCAGAGTGAGTGGCGGCGAGTGCTATAGCCGTCTCTTCAGCAAACTCAATTTTAGTCGTTTTCACCTATAGTCCATCTACCTGCGTTCCATCGTGCAGGACCGCAACCGTACAGATGCCCTCCGGTGCGGGTCCCGCTGCGTCTACATAATACACGCCTTCACGGGTGCCATATTGTTTTGTTATGGCTGTTTCTCGGGCTTGCCTTCTTCCTGAGTTTCGGTCAGGATGCATATTACGGGGCAGAGGTTTAACGATTAGTTTGCGGCGCCAAGCGGGAGGAATGTACGCTCTGTCTTCAGTGGTAGTGGGTAGAGCGATGCGGAGATCCTCAAGGAGCTGCCTGCCAGTATTTGTCACTGACAGTCGCATGATTTGGCTCATCTACTGAGCCTCTATGAGCTCAGTGATCGTATTGTGCACCCCGAGCTGTGTTAAACATTCGGTGGACGTTTTAGAAGGGAGTCCAAGGGCTCTCTTAACAAATGTCCTGATCATAATGCCAAGTTTCTTTAGATCACATGGTCGTAGCTTGAGATAGGGCCCCGCATATGTTATGCGGCTGATGACGAATGCCTGTACTAGGCGGAGTGTCTCGCATTCCTGGACACCCCCGTGTTTGCCTGATACTGGACCGATAATGTCGCTGATTTGTTCACACGTGGATTTAAGTTTATTAGGGGTAACGGCGTTATTGCCTTTTTTATTAATTTACAGGCCCAGCACGCGGATGGTCTCCACTTCGGATATCTGAGTGCCGCCCAAAGTAATGTGAATTTTAGGTACTTCTACTTTGTCACGGTTTATGTGAAGCAGCTCGGATTTCGCCGGCGCACACTTGAGGCCGGATTCTTCAGCGTACGTGTGCACTAAGCTAGCTACTGCCTGGAGGGTTTCCTTGATTTCTCCGACGCTTCCGCTTGTGGTCCACAAAGTAATATCGTCCGCGTATATAGCGTGGCGGACCCCGTCTACCATTTTGAGCCCTAGTCCGGGAATCCATGCGTTGCCCTCGCCGTCGTGGCCTGTTTCACCAGGACAGTCGGGTCCTCCGGTTGACAGCTGGTCAACTGAGTCTCTCAGGAAGTTTCATCATGACCACGTTGAACAGAAGGGAGGAAAGCAGCGCACCTTGAGGTGTGCCACTAGTTCCAATCTGTACGGGCCTATGATTTTTGTGTGATCGATTTTTATGTATGCCTTCCTTCCCTGAAGAAAATCCTTAATATAACGAAATGTTTTGTGCCCGCAATTCGTGGAGTTTAGGTTACTAAGAATTTTGCTGTGCTTTACGTAGTCGAATGCACCTTTCAAGTATAGTGTTAGGATGGCCCTGTCCCCATGTTCTCCGTGAAGGGGGTCGATTACCTCCCGTTTAATCTGGAGGACAACATCTTGGGTTGACAGGTGTGCACGAAAACCAAACATGGTTGGGGAGAAGAGACCCTGTTCTTAAATGTAAGCAGAGAGACGCGTGCAGACCATCTTTTCCACGAGTTTTCCAACACACGAAGTTAGAGAAATAGGCCGTAAGTTGTCCGTTTGGGAATGAAGTGCACGATTGTTATTTTCCACTCGTCCGAAATTGGGGCGCCATCCCAGATTGCGTTAATGAAGTCTGTAAGCTCCTGAATATATTTTTTGCTGAGGTTTGCTAGCATAGCGACCATGATGCGGTCTCCGCCCGGAGCCGCATCCCTCCTCAAAAGTGTAAGGAGCATCGAGAGCCTTATTAACCGTCCCTTCGTAAGTAAGAGATACCACGTCTTGATCGATGGCAGTGCAAAAAATATCTGTTTTTAGCGCCTGCGCTAGTTCTTGGTTAGTACCTTGAAAGAAATGAAAGGCGCGTCTGAGGTTTCGTGCACTTTCACCCCGTGTGTGGCCGGCGGCTCGATAAGATATCGTAATATGCGCCAGGTTTTCCTCAAGCTGAGAGCTTCAGTGAGTGAGTTGCACTTAGCGATCCAATTATTTTGAGCAAGCACCGTGGCGTATTCTTCGGCTTGCTGTGTGAGTCGTGCTATTCTTAGCTTAAGTTTCCTGTTAAGCTTTTGCCGGCTCCAGCGTTTTGTGAGGGACCTACGGGATTCCCAAATATGCATGAGATGTGCGTCGATGATCGGTGTTTCCTGAGTCGTCTGTATAGTGGTGGTATGTTTATCTCTACTTTCTATGAGAGCAGCAGCCCACGCATGGTAGCCCGTTGCCTGATCAAGCGCCGGATGGTCTGATTCCCTAAATTTGGTCCAGGGGATAAGTTTCGTCTGCCGTATCGTGTGCCTAAATGTTTGCGCCTCTACGGTTACCATGAGGATGCTCGACGCCGCCGAAAAGTCCATGCCCCAGGCCTCCAGTGCGTCCCGCAACCCAAGGAGGCCCTGGTGGAACGAGGACTGTAGGCGGGCGCGAGAGGCCCAGAACAAGGCGTGGGGCGTCCTTCGCCGGTACCCCATGCCAGATAATCTCATTTCCTTTAAACGGGCAAAGGCTCTTGGGAAGCGTGTGCGTCGTGAGGCGAAAAGGGAGAGTTGGCGCACCTTCCTCACTTCCATCAACTCATACACCGACACTCACAAAGTCTGGACACGAATACGTAACCTTAAAGGAGGACAGACACACAGCCTGCCCCTGGTCAGTACAACAGGGGACACACTAGAAGACCAGGCTAACACACTTGCACAACACTTTCAACACGTTTCCAGCTCTGCACACTACACAAACACTTTCCTAAAACATAAAAACACTTGTGAAAAGAAGTCCCTACATGACACTAACAGGTCAAAATCTGGTTACAATTCTGAATTTACACTCTATGAGTTGAGTGTTGCCCTGAGCACATGTAAACCTTCAGCTCCAGGGGCAGATAAGATTACGTACACCATGATACAACACCTACACCCAGACACTCTTGAAACACTCCTACACCTATACAATAAAATATGGCTTTCGGGGCAGATTCCACACTCTTGGAGGGAGGCCATAGTAGTGGCGTTCCTGAAGGAAGGGAAGGACCCTTCCTCTCCCGCCAGTTATCGTCCCATCGCCCTGACAAGCTGCCTGTGCAAGCTGCTCGAGAAGATGATAAATCGCAGGCTCGTGTACTTCTTGAGTACAACGGTCTTCTCGAGAGCTGCCAGGCAGGCTTTAGGGTGGGGCGATCCACCAACGATCATCTTGTTGCGTTGGAATCCTTCATAAAAGATGCATTTGCTCATAAGCAGTTCTGCCTTACGGTATTCTTTGATCTTGAAAAGGCTTACGACACAGCCTGGCGATACGGCATCCTTAGTGACCTGAAGTCCTTTGGTGTGTCAGGTAACATGTTAAATACCATTTCTAGCTACATGTCCACGAGGACATTTCGTGTTAAGGTTGGGTCATCCCTGTCCGGGATACATGTGCAGGAAAATGGTGTGCCGCAAGGTGGAGTTTTAAGCTGCACATTGTTTATAGTTAAGATGAACTCCCTCCGAAAGGCATTGCCACCAACCATTTCCTGTTCCATCTATGTAGACGATGTTGAAATTTCTTTTAAATCCTGTAACCTGTCAATTTGCGAACGTCAAGTACAGCTCGGTGTTAAGAAGCTTGCTGGATGGGCGGACCTTAACGGTTTTAAACTGAACCCGGGCAAAAGTACTTGTGTTCTGTTCTCCCGCAAGCGCGGGCTTAGTGCGGACCCTGAGATTGCTCTTGGCCGTGCATCTATTCCTGTTAAAAGGGAGCACAAGTTTTTAGGTGTCATATTTGATAACAAGCTCACGTTCATACCTCACGTCAAAGCACTGAAACATAAATGCCTAAAAACACTAAACATTCTCAAGGTGCTCTCCCACCAATCCTATGGTGCAGACAAGGAGCTACTTCTCCGGGTCTTTACCGCCTTAGTCGGGTCCCGGTTAGACTACGGCAGCGTCGTGTATGGGTCGGCATCAAAAACCGCACTAAAAATGCTTGACCCAGTACTCCACTTGGGCCTCCGCCTTGCGTCGGGTGCGTTCCGCACTAGCCCGGCAAAGAGTCTATACGTTGAATGTAACAAATGGTGCCTTGAGGACCAACGAACGTACATGGACTTGCTCTACGCTTTCAAAATTTCATCGATGAATAACCATCCTTTTAAACCTGTTTTTAATGATGCATCCACATCACTAGTGTTTGTAAATCGCCCGTCCGTTCCTGTTTCCATTCTCACTTAGAGTGAGACAGGAAGCTTCGGATTTCAACATCTCCTTTTCAGACATTTACACATCTTCCTTTACTGATGTTTTACCACCCTGGCAGCTTCAACCTGTGTGTTGTGACTTGTCTTTCATGAATATTGATAAAACCAGGGTACCACAAACTGCAATTTTGCAGCACTTCTTCTCCCTGCAGTACAAGTATCAATGTGCAGAGTTTTATAGTGACGCATCAAAAACTGGAACCATAGTGTCTTGCGCTGCTCATGGACCAAACTTTGATGCATGCAGAACCATGAGCACATACACCACAATTTACTCAGCTGAAGCATATGGCATCTTACTCATTGCACAACACATTCTTGAACACAAAATCTCGAAGTCCATCATATATACAGATTCCTTGAGCGTTGTGCGCGCATTGGCATCATACAAGCCATGCAAAAACAGAATTGTCCATATGGTTTTCAACACTATCATGTCTATATATGCCCAAAAACTTGTTCTGGTGTTGTGCTGGGTTCCAGGCCATGCTGGAATTGCTGGCAATGAGGTTGCGGATCAGAAGGCCGCAGTTGCTGCACTCAGGAACACAGTAGATATAACCATACTACCACAGAGTGACCTTAAGCCACAAATTCGACAATACCTTCGTAGGAAATGGCAAACACACTGGGACGAACAGACAGACAACAAACTACATGTAATAAAGCCACACTTGGGACGGTACACATCTGACTCACACAACAGACACACGGAAGTCGCCTTGGGTAGGCTGCGGATAGGGCACACCCATGCGACGCACTCGTATCTGCTGACGGGGTCTTCTAGACCCCAGTGCAGCAGGTGCGGAGAGGCCCTATCCGTAGTGCACATACTAATCACATGCAATGCACTTCACACAACGCGACACAAACACTTCAGAGAACTCTACAGACAACATATTCCGCTACATCCATCGTTTTTTCTAGGTGACGAAGCCATTGTTTCCGTGAAACGTGTGTTTGAGTATTTGTCAGAAGTCAAGTTTTTAAACCTCATTTCTATCACGCATCATGAAATCTGGCCCTATACACCAGCCATGCTCATTGTCATTTTGTGATTTTACTTTTGTTTTTGATGATTTTACTTAGTGTTTAAGGTATCACCTCTCATATATGACTATTGTTTTGGCGCTCTTTGCCCCAGTTGGCCTTGCGCCATAAACATCAAACCATCATAATCACCATGAGGATGCGGTGATCGCTACCTAAGGTTTCTTCAGTGTTGATACATGCATAGCGTTTTGCATTGCGAACTAGGGAGAGATCAGGACATGTGTCCCTAGCCACACTATTGCCTATGCGGGTCGGATAAAAAGGGTCTGTAAGGAGGGTAAAGCCTATGTCTGCTTTGTTTACCGCTAATTTTCGCCCCTTGAAGTCTTATTTATGATACCCCCATTGATAGCTGTAAGCGTTGAAATCTCCTACAACTACAAGTGGTGACCTTCCTGCAATTCGGATGGCTTTGTGGAAGATTTCTGCAAAAGTATCTTCCCGGTTTCTTGGGCGGCTATAGATGTTTAGCACGTAGACGCCGCCTTGGAGCCGTGTGGTGGGTAATATTTTGACGAACGTGTGTTCAACATCCCGGTCTAAGGCGAGGTCATTAGTGGCTGCCGTGCATTGTTTGTGCACAAGGATACAGGTGGATGGATCTAACTGGTGTGTGCTGTACGACCTGAATTTTACTGATATTCTGACGTCTTGCATCGCAATATCGTCTGGCATGTTCTAAAGTGTTTCCAAAAATTAATATAGGGCACTCTGCTTTTTGTTAAAACCCCTACAATTCCATTGTAAAATTTGCATTCATCCCGCGTTTTTTGACAGTTTCGCTGTAAGCCAAATTATTTGCCTTCGGGTTTCGAGGTCCGCTGACGAACTGTGTATGGGACCGGGCGTTCGGCACTCTGCCCGAGTCGCCGATTAATTTTGACCACCCAAGCATTGAGCCGCGCATCTATGGGTTCCGTTGCAGGTTTCATCATATTTTGGAGGATGGCAGGAAGGATGTTCTGAATGGTGATCGGAATGTGTGATTCAAGGTCGGTTTTAATAGCCTCTACTTTTTGAAGCAGGACATGTTCAAACTGTGTGTTTTATTCTCGAATAGAGTCCCTGACATCCTGTTTCGCCAGAGGTGTGTTCTCTACCTGCTGCCTGCCTTCTGGATCTTCTGTAGGGATCATAGTCTCCTCACTGCCAGCATCCCCGTCCTATGGAGGGGCTGGTGTGACTAGGCTACGTTCGGCTTTGACGGTGCGAATTTCTTGGCGAAGCTGTTCCAGCTCCCGCTTTAGCTGAATATTTTCGGTTTTAAGCGCCTGTATTGCCAACGAAGGAGGGGGGAACTAGCGACCCGTGCCAAGCTGTTCACCTTGGTGTGATCCACTGCTGGCGGGTTCGTTGCTGGTTTGGCGTGCCTTCGGCCCTGGTTCCCTGGATCTTCTCCATCCCCTTTTTGTTGATGCTGTAGCTGTCATTCCGCACCTGAGGGCCGGTCGTTACCAGCGCCTCTCGGGTTGGTGCTTTTGTTGGAGCCGCGGTTGCGCACTGTCCCTGGTCTGCGATGTCTAAATTTGGTGGCACAGTCCGCTGATCCAGTGAGGTGACTGCCCCCACAGACGAGGGAGGTGGGCGTGCAGTTGTGTTCAAGTCCCGGCTGCGCTGTCCCGCACGCCTGGCACCATTGGGCGTTGGGCGTAGGGCATACGTCCGCGCGATGTCCGACCGCCCCGCATCGCGGGCAGGCCGGGGTGGTTTTTCGGTAAAGGCGAACCGGGATGGCTTCGTTCCAGTAGAAAATGTGACGCGGCACTTTGCGTTCCTCAAAAGTCAGGACCGCCACGTTTGTTTGTCCGAGCTTGCGTATGTTGAGGATTTGGGCTTCGGACGAATATAGGACCCTTGAGATGTCTTGCTCCGTCACTGCCGGGCCTACGTTGATAACGCCCCGGCACGTATCTTCGGCTGGTTTGAGATGTGCCTGTACTCCACGCCGTACGCCGTCTGTGTGGAGCTCTCTCACGGCAAGCACTTGTCTTATGCGCTCTGAATTACGTCCTCCCAGGGTGATGGTCTTGGTCCCAAGCAGGCCAGATGGTCAATTCATGCAAGGCTAGAGGGATACCTGTAGCCGTGCTGATGGCAGCTCCGAGTTTGTTCGTGCCTTTGTACGCGGCAAGGTTTATCTTGTATCTTGGCTTAATTACGACAACGGAGTCTTCTCTTCCCAGCTTCGGAATGAACGCTGGCTTCCAGCTGGCGCTGCGCGGCGTCTGTCGGCGCCGAAGTGCGTTCCCAGCACGCTGCGTCCCAGAGGTCACACCGTCTTGGCGCAGTTGCTCCTGTTGTAGACGTTCCTGCTGGCGTTCCGTTTTCTTCTTGATCACGTATTCGGTGAATTCGTCAAATACTGGATGATTTGTGGGAGAAGTCGGAATTTGGACGACTTGCATGGTGTCTGGATCATATCCCGTCGCAGTCGTCATGGCGCCGACCACCCGGCGCTACCCTCCCGCCTACGTAACTGGGTGGTTAGGCTTAGCGCGGCGTGTCGATGTTTGTGACTGAACTTCGCCCGTTGTGCAACAAATGGTGGGCCAACCTGGGTATTGTTGGTGTCCACAGAATCCTGGAGGCTTCCCGAAAATGGTCCAGCTGATTTTCGGGCGGTAGGAAGTGAATTCAGGGCGGCGAACGAATTCATTCTTCGACATACGTTTCCCTCCCCTGCGATCACTGCTCGTGGCTCAGGCGTGCTGCGGCCTCAAGTGGAATGCCGGACTTCGTAAAGTAATCACATCAAACGAAAAACCCGTCTGATTCAAGCACTGGGGCAACCCGTGATCATAATTAGTCATTGCGAAATGGCTTGCTTTTGTGTACTTCCACATCTCATCTAGTGCACTGACCGATCCGCTGTTTGTGGACTGAAGCGCTAAAAGTTTGCGCTGTGACAACAGGCGAAAAGACAGCCTCACGGTTTCTCGTTTGTTTTTCCTACAGGAAAGAAACGCGACATGGCGGAACTTTGTTTATTTATAATATGGTATAGGTTTTTTTAATTAACTGGGCCACTTACCCCTTTTTTACCAGCATTTTTTTACGTTTTTACTTTTTTGCCACAATAATTACCACTATTAACGAAAGAAAAAATAGGCTGACAGGACAGAATATTTCAAATTGTTTGTTTTGCTACAAAATGACTGTCCCTTCACACAGTTGCCTGACTGCATTTCTCCTTAATGACCTATATTCATTATGACAGCTGCTGCATGATGTAATGCGTCTACAAGTGACGTTCTTACAAAAACTATTCCCTGAATTTTCATCTCCCTCATAGAATTGAATAACTGGTTTTCTCATAAAAAAGCAGCTTTTCAAGTAACCGCTATTTAGTGACTTTTTATTCTACTTTGATTTCTTTTCAGTCACTCCACAACGTTTGAACTTCATTGCTTTGTAACCAAGCAATCTCAAATATGCAAGAAATAAGCGTTGTCATCGGGCCACCCCGTCTCTACCACTTTGCTGTCTTGGCGCTGATATTTGTGCGCGCGTATCCGTCGTCATGGACACAGTTTACGGCACTGTTCATCGCAACGGACGTGGAACACTGGTGTGCCAAACCGCACCTCCCGTCTCTCACGAACTGGACGGAAGAGCAGTGGAAGGAACACGCCATCCCGACAGTGAACGGCTCTTCGCTTTCGTCTGTATCCGTGTACCATTCCTGCAGGATGTTTCCCCTCGTGGGTTCTTCTGACAACGGTTCAGATGTGAGCTTCGACCGATCCAGGACAGTGTCGTGTGAAGAGTGGAGTTACAACGAGTCCTCGCCTGGATCATCAGCTGTGCCTGAGGTCAGACACAGGCACAGTACAAAGTATACGTTCATTACAACAATACAAAGTATACGTTCATTTTGCTTCACTTAACACTTCTATTCATGGAGAGATAGTCAGCGGCTGTCTAAAGTTAGTTGCGTGCTCAGTTCTTGTAGTAGTAGTAATAGTAGTAGTAGTAGTAGTAGTAGCAGCAGCAGCAGCAGTAGTAGTAGTAGTAGTAGTAGTAGTAGTAGTAGTAGTTGTAGTAGTAGTAGTAGCAACACCAGAAGTTGTAGCAATAGTAGCAGCAGTAGCCGTAATAGTAGTAGTATTAGTAGTAGCAGTATTATTATTATAATTAGTAGTAGTAGTACTAGTAGTAGTAGTAGTATTAGTAGTAGTAGTAGTAGTAGTATAGCAGAAGTCGTAGTAGTAGCTGTAGCCGCAGCAGCAACACCAGAAGTTGTAGCAGTAGTAGCAGCAGTAGCAGTAATAGTAGTAGATATTAGTAGTATTAGTATTAGTAGTTAGTAGTAGTAGTAGTAGTGGCAGTAGTAGTGGCAGTAGTAGTGGTAGTAGGGGTTGTAGTAGCAGTAGTAGTCGTGTGTTGGTGTTGACAGTGCAAGGATATCTAAGACAGAAGATCGCCAAAAATTTGTTAGGTGGTCCTTCAAGCGACTAATAATTGATTCCTAAAAAAAGCGAGTAAGCTCTTGGTGTGACTGGTCACAACAGAAATATTGTTTGAGCAATGTGGTCACGCAGAAGTCGGCGCAGTGATGTTGGCTGCAAAATACGCTAAGTACGAAATGCGCTGAAGAAAACTGTGTTTTATGATTTACCTTTCTGCGAATTAACTCCACCATGTTTTCGAAAGACCCATCCTTCATTGGTTATTGCCATGCTCGACGTCTCCTTTAAGCATGCGGCGTTTCTAATTCGATGCTCCGGACTCTAATGGAATGTAAATCCTCCTGTTTCAGTGGGATCTTGTGTGTCAGCATGAGTGGCAGCGCTCGATGATGACAAGCGTTGTATTCTTCGGTTCCTTGGTGGGGTCGCTCCTCATGGGTCACCTGTCTGACAGGTATGGTTGGTACGGACGTCTTTACAAGTGAAACATGGAATGCCGTGAAAACGCGAACATAGATATCAAAGCTTCAGTGGTTTGCTGCTATTCCAGTGCTAACGAATGAACACCAAATATGTAGTTTTAACACGTACATGCAAGGTTTGACACAAACGCATTTTATTATTTTTTCCAGGTACTGTTGGCCGATTGGGCCGTAACAACGATGGGGTAGATATCTGATCACAACCGTCCTTTCGAGCATAAAGAAGTAATGCATAGCCGATACAAAGAAGAAAGTGACACCACCACACTACATTCTACAACTTATTAGCTACATCACATATATCACGAAATATACTTCACAATACTACATTCTACAACGAACGTGAGAAAAGTTATAGCAGATACATCCAACATTACTATGGATAAAAAAACAGTCAGGCGTTCACGAGGATTCACTTGAAAATATTTTGTAACATTGTTTTCAAAATGTTCTGCAGTTAGAGAATCAAGCTTAGCATCCGGTAATTTCATTCGTCTGCTATTATTCTAGGAAAAAAAAAAGAGTAGGTGTACGTGTTCACATGACATTGAGGAACCAGATAGTTTCTGGTGTGGTCACTTCGTAGGCTCCGAACTTGACGGGAACGGAAGTACTGCTCGGCCTCAAAGTTAAATGTATTTTGGGAGAGCAAAAACAAGAATTTAAGTCTGATTGATTGATTGTAGGGTTTAATGCGCCGACGCAACGGAGGCAATGAGGTGCGCCCTAGTGGAGGGCTCCGGATTAATTTGGACCACCTGGGGATCTTGAACCTGCGCCGAAACCTAGAATTTACGTCTGGCTATGCGAATGCGTTCTAGGAGGGGTTGTAAATTTAGTCACACTCATGCGGCTACAACCACGATGTTCTTATTCGGTGATTAGTCACAAAAGAAAAATACATCATGCGAGGTAACCACTTGTGTTTCATGAAAGACGTCCAGTATCTAGGCTGAAAAGTTGCGTCTCTTAGTTTGTCTTTTTGGTACTTCGCCTTTGTTTCGTACGACTGTGCGATTAGACCGTTTAACCTTTGATAAAAGCCTGTTTTAACAAATAATTGATACTAGAAAAAGCGATCGACACGCCAAAATGTTAAATGAGACGACTTCCAGTCGAAATTGTCTTCCAAGCGAAATTGTTTTTCAGGTGCGGTTGCGCTGAAGGCACCTACCCTGGTGATACAAAACATGCAAATTCGTAATTCAAAACGAGACGTACGTAAGCACCATACACTGGACACACACAAGGTGCCCAGACTTACGGATGTTTGGGTGGGTGTAAAAACTATTTTTTGCATTTTGTACTGAATTACTACGTTGGCCGAGTTGATAAGAACTAGAAAATGCACTTCCAAGGCAGGAAAGGCCGTTTGTTCTGGGAGTTTCATACTGGAAACATTAGGAAAAACCGAGAGAAGGTAGATTAGGAAAATAAGATCGAATTCTCGTGAAATGAAGGTTCTATCATAGCAGGCGCTGCGGCAGGATCCTCTCTGATGTACCATTGTTATGCTATGCACACTGTAACGTGATAAATCACTGTACATGCAAAAAAAATATTTTGATAACTATGTTGGCGTTCAGGGCCACACATAATATTTAGGAACGTCGATAGATAGGAATAATTTTACTCAGTTCTCTTAAATAAAGGTAAGCAACTCAACTACCCAATTTGAACACTCACAACAACATAAACATTTCGGCGAGATGGTTTTTGTTCCTAGTGGTATGAAACATCATGGGGAAACGAAGGATTGAAAAATGTGCGCAGAACGGGGGCTCCTTCTTAACTGAAGGAGCAGGGTACATCGAGTACACTCGAGGAGAGAAGGAGCAAAAAAAAAAATCGTATTCGGGTTAAGTACCATAAAGAAAAACAAAAGTACTCGGACCCCAATCTGAAGTTTAAGGAGGGTCATGATCGTTGTCGTTTAAGTCCGTGCTCGTGTTAACCGCTAGAGAATCACGGATAAGCCCATTAAAACACGTAAAAGAACGACACAGATAAGAACACACTCCGATCTGCCTTAATGAAATCATGTGTGCATCAGTTTGGGGACTATTTTAAATTCCGGGTACCTAGTCGCGAAGCAGCCGGTTACTTCTCTATTGCGCAATTTTGCGAAAGGCGTCTCAAGAAATCCAAAAATAATAAAGCTGACACTAAAACGAAAGGATAAGAATGAGCGTCTAGCCATTCCTTGCGTGCATTGCGTTTCCCACGTCCTGAGGAAGGTAGCAAAAACATACGGTGAGAGTGTTCCTCTACAGCACCCCTGAAGCTCGGTCGTGTGTGTCCGGTCATGCAGAGAAAGATTGATACCATCCTAGAGAAATCAAAACGAGGTTGCAGTGCTCACCGCTCTGCCAACTACAGTAGACTCGCGAAAATTCAAACTCGGATAATTCAATCTTTCGCTTAATTCAAACAAATTTTAAAAGTTTGGTTGGCCCGCTATGTTTTCAATGTATTCTAATCCAGCTGAATTCAATCTACTTCGTAGCAGAAATTCGGTAAATTCGTACTTTTTGCTCTACCATGCCGGGAAATATCGGCTACATTTGCCAATTCTATAGCTGCACATTTGCACCCTTGTATCACAATCAGTAACAAGCAAAGCCGGTTACCTACGCGTTTCAGAGGAATGAACTGGCTGTCCTTGCTCGCATCGAAAACTGTTTCGAACGCTCATGCAAAGACAAGGCAGTCATCCATTCGTAACCTTTTTCAAAGTGTGCATATCACGGCAGTACTGTGTGGGAGTTTGCTATAAATAAATATGTGAGTGCTTCATTACAAAACAAGTTGGTGTGTTGCCCCGAGTCGTATTTATGAAAAGTTCTGATAATTCATACTTCTCATTATTCATACAAAACACTGGGGTCTCTTCGAGTTGGAATTATTGCGAGTCAACTGTATATTCCTCACCGCACAGGCGTTTTGCACTGTGTTCCCTTCTGTCTCCTCCCTCGCGGGAAAATGTGGATTGGCCGATCGCGTCGTTGTGCCTACACCTGGGGCCCACTTCTCTAAAACGACGGGACGTCGCTTTGAAACGACGGGGTAGCGCCATGCAAATGCATGTGTTCTGGGGTAGGGGCCGTCGCTTTAACAAAGCTGTGCAAGCAGCGGGAGCTGCAGAAAAGCACAGTGGCAAGGGCGCGAAGCGACACCCATGACCCATGGGGTGCAGTGGGTGTCGCTTCGCGCCCTTGCCACTGTGCTTTTCTGCAGCTCCCGCTGCTTGCACAGCTTTGTTAAAGCGACGGCCCCTACCCCAGAACACATGCATTTGCATGGTCCTACCCCGTCGTTTCAAAGCGACGCCCCGTCGTTTTAGAGAATTGGACCCCAGGTTACCAGGACTTTGAAGCGGTCGTTGTGCTCTGAAATTCGCCCCTACTTCATAATGTGAACGTGGTTGGATAGCAAAGCTGAACGGTTGATCGCCCAAAACAAAGAACGACATTGACCGAGGTGCGGTACAAAGGAGTGCCCGAAACCCCACAAGCTTCTGTAAAGCTTGGTGTTGGGCTAGTTGGTATCTAGACATAATGGAACAAATAGCGCTGAGCTTAACACGACGACGACAGCATAAATAAACAAAACGACAAACGAAACGGAAGATGCGCATCTTCCGTTCCGTGTGTCCTTTTTTTCCAGTTATGCTGTCATCGTCGTGTTAAGCTCAGTGCTATTTGTTCCATTATGCCCACAAGCTTGGTAACTGTCAATGCAGCATACTCCTAATTTATTAGCTCAATAAAACTTAGGGGAAGAGTTTCAGCCTAGTATACAGACACGGGGCTGCCCTTTCGTTGCATTAGCAGCACACGGCAATTTGACAATATTTACAACTTTAGTGCCACCTTCCAAGTTATGAAAACCCATTATAGGTGAGCATTGCCGGAGACATAGTTAATTTCAGTATCATAGTTTATTTGCGTAGTTGCGGTGCTAGTAATCGTGGTTATATGCGTCGAAGAGGTCGTCGTCTTCTTCGCGGCGAGTGGTGGATGCAGTCATCCTTAGCATTGCAGGCTTCTTCCAGCTCAGCTGGTGGAGCTTGCACCAACTATCGCAAGGCTTGAACCATAGCGAAGCTGCAGGATAAAACATCATTCGATATAGTCCAAAGTCGATAAAGTATGGCGTGACGACAGTCTTCTTAGCCGCTAATTGTTCTATAATGTTTTTCGTTTGGGTGGAACTCTCGTTTAAGTGAAACGAGAGTTATGGCCGTTTTCTGCCGAGCACTCGCGTAAAACTGGCTTTGCCGCGAAGAGCTTCTGTCCCTGATACACACATAAACCGCGCAGGACAGCCGCCGGGGAACGAACGCAGCGAATGCATACACGCAAGCGGTACACAGCTTTGCTGTAAAAGTAACGTACCTTCTTCCTTATCGGCACACTATCGCGCATGTGGCTACCTGCCTGGTTATGTTGTCTGCGATGTTGTATTTACACAGGGTTTAGGAGACACGCAAAGCTTTGGAGTCTTATCATATCTACTACACTGTGGGCGCCTTCTCATGTCAGTTTTCTCCAACGTGGTTTGAAGCGGCAAAAGCTTTTCTTGGTGCTTCCTCGCAATGTGCACAATTAGTTCGCCTTCTTAACATATGCATCTTTTTAATGCTGATTTTTTTTGTTTCTACTCTATTATAGTGTCTGTGTCGGATATATAATCCTTCAAATAAAATTTCACTTGTGAGCATATGCTCATCCTGCGCACTTTGTTATCGGTTGTAAGTCGCTGTTCCGTACTGCAATCAAAAGAAGCTGTGAACGCAGTAATCCCCGCGAAGATTGCTTTTCGTATGCCTTCTCATGTTTCAACGTCTCTCGCAGGATCGGTCGTCGCCACGGCGTTTTTTCGGCTCCGTGTTTGCGTCGCGCTTTTTCGGTGTCCTCAGCGCCTTGTCCTCCTCAGTTCATTGGTACAACGCCCTGCGGTTCTTCACGTGCATAGGCATTGCGGGAACACAGACAAGTTCGGTGGCATTGAGTAAGTCTCCATTGCTTCCTAACTGACCGAAATTCGAAACAGCGCAAAAAGACGGGACAAGAAACGACAGGCACACGGCGCTGAACAGCAACTGTTTGGTTTATTCAGCGGCGGGCGAAATATACCCGAGGAAGGAAGGCGAGAAAGGAATCATGATAAAAGAAGTGCATCCAACAGTACAGACGAAACACAAGATCTATACACGTGCATTGACCAAAAAGTTAGCAATGCTTAAACAGCGCAGCGACATAAGACGTGGCAAGAGGCGCGAGGGGCCGCGGCGGCCGCTTTTCTGATGGAGGCGAAAGCAAAAACGCCCGTGTGTAAGAGATTTCGGCGCATGTTAAAGATCCTCAGGTATTCAAAATAACCGGAGCCCTCCACTACAGCGCGCCTCATCGCCTGCGTTGCGGGGCGCGTTATAAACCCTACAATCAATCAATCAATCAATCAATCAATCAATCAATCAATCAATCACTCAATCAATCAATAAAGCAATCAATCAAAGCAATTCAATCAATCAATCAATCATCAATCAATCAATCAATCAATTCAGCGATCAATCAATCAATCTACAATCAATCAGAGGTGTGAGGCAAGGAAAGGCTATCCTTGGGCGGTGTTCGCGAAACGTCCCTTTTGAAAACGTCCCTTCTGCGTTCCCTTTCACCGTGACGTACTTCCGGTTAAACAGTAAACGTTCGCATTAGGTTTGCCGCGCTTGCGTTACGTCACTTCTGGTTGTTTGCTTTTAGCCAATCAGGGCTCGCCAAAAAGGACACTTTTGAAGGGGACGCAAAAGGGACAAAACTCGAGAATACCGTCACCTGGACAGTGCAGCTTGGTTTTTTTACGAATCCAGATAGCGCATTTTTTACCTAGTTATTCAACAGACAGGTTACTAACCGAATCGCCGCCTGCCTTGTGAATGAGGTAAGCTTCATATATTTCATGCTCGTTCTGACCCTTATACGTCCGTGCAACACGCGTATCGTGGATCTGGGCGAGCACGCGCGAGAGCGTGAAATCTATGAAGCTTGCCTCATTCACGAGGCAGGCGGCGATTGGGTTAATAAGCCGTCTGTTGAATTACTAGGTGAAAAAATGCGCTATCTGGATTCATAAAAAACCAAGCTGCACTGTCCAGGATGGCCTTAACTTGCCTCGCGCATCTGATGATTTGATTGATGATTGATTGATTGATTTGATTGATTGATTGATTGATTGTAGGTAATTAACGCGCCTACGCAACGCAGGCGATGAGGCGCGCCGTAGTGGAGGGCTCCGGATTAATTTTGACCACCTGGTGATCTTTAACGTGCGGCGAAATCTCGTACTTACGGGCGTTTTTGCTTTTCGCCTGCATCAGAAAAGCGGCCGCCGCGGCCCCTCGCGCCTCTTGCCACGTCTTAGGTCGCTGCGCTGTTTCAGCATTGCTAACATTTTGGTCAATGCACGTGTATAGATCTTGTGTTTTGTCTGTACTGATGGATGCACTTCCTTTTTATCGTAATTCCTTCTCGCCTTCCTTCCTCGGGTATATTTCGCAAGCCGCGGAATAAACCGACCAGTCTCAGTCATCTTAGTATCCGAGATGACGCTCTGATAATCGACAATTGTTTGAGGTCTACGTTTTTTCCTTTACTTGGACAAAACAGCGGGTCTTGGAAACGACACTCTGTCGATCTCAAACCACAGAAGCTAAGAGATACTTTAAGCTTTCCTCTCACAGTTTACTCTTACAAACTATACTCTAAGAACACGGTAACAAAAGTACGCTCTTTGACGCAGTTGCCGAGATCCTCGACCCCCGCTACCGGACGATCCTCAACCTGGGATACACAGCAGGATTTGCAATACCGACCCTGCTTTTGCCCGGCGTTGCCTACGTCCTGGGCAACTGGAAACTCTTGCAGCTGGTCTCGGCACTCAGCGTATTAGCCTGCCTGCCATTCATGCTGTGAGCTTGCTTAAAGTTTTTGTGGAAAAAGGTTTTAGGGAGTGACGGGGCGATTGATTGGAAAACACGCCGGTAAGATAGAATGTCGTGTCCTGACATCAAAGCGCCTTAGATATTCAATGAATTTCAGAGGCAACTTGTTTCCCCAGTGTGATTCAAGAATCCCCACGCTGGCTCATCACCACAAACCAAGAAGAGAAGGCGGAGCGCGCCATCTATAAGATACTCAAGATGAATCGGCGTCTGGTACCCGACTTGACGTCCGTCGTTCACGGTCTTGTGGTGGAGGTTCGAGGGTCCTCGACTCGGGCCGTTGGTTCTCTCGAGATATTCAAGCACCCAATAATTAGGAGAAACACGCTGCTTCTTTTTGTCCTCTGGTAAGTCCATGTGTCCACACATGATGTCCATTTCTATTTCATGAGCGGGGTATTCGAAGTCAAGTTAACTGTAGTACCGGACGCGCAAGTAAACTCCAGGAACTTTCAAAAACTGTAAGGCAGTCAGTCAAAAAAGTGTTATAATTAGTCGAAATGAGTAATATGAGGGCCCATAAACTTCTTTTTTTGTGCTAACACTGCAATGTGTTACTTGATGTCACACTGGCAATATTTAGTATATATATAGATATATATATATATATATATAATATATATATATATAATATATATATATATATATATATATATATATATATATATATATATATATATATATATATATTATATCCTGATTTTAATAAAAATAACTCTCCATTTTAAGAAGCAATTAAAAAAAATCGCCAAAACGTGAAGTTTGCAAGCATCATTTTATACCTACGTAAAGTATATTAGAACGATAAAAAAAACCAGATTGAGGTTTGATAGTTTGTTTACGCTTGTTTTCGAGCCTAATAATACAATTTGTACATGCATCGTTGCATATACATATTTGTTATGCATATTTGTTTGTGCATTCGTTTGACAATGACCTCAAAAAGCTTTTTGTTATACGGTTAGTATTAATATTGACGCGATCTTCTAATTGATCAATTATTCAACTCCTCATGTTGTTATGATGAAAATGTCAATAGATCTGTAATTGTTTCAAGAAGCCAGAACGCAACCGTTTCTTCATCAATGGGAGCATGGCTGCGGATCACGCTTTCTCTTCAAGCTGTCCGTACAGAGATATCGACTGTACTAAAATTTTAGTTGACCTTTTTTCCCGAAAAAAAAGCTATCGATAGCATACCACGCCGACATGCTCCGCCTTACTAAGCCGGCTAACAAGCAAGTAAGACAGCGTGCTATCAAACATGCATGAATACAAGCGTTGCTAGCATAGTGTGCGAAGTCCATATCAATTCTCGGCCAATAAAAATAAAACGACTGAGGGTTTGAGTGGGATTATTGCTGGACCAGCTTTTTACACCAAACGAACGTGCACAGTTATGAACCAACCAGCCTGTACCCATAGCCGTTTCTGGTGGTGAATATTTCTTCATCCTTGACTGTGTAATTACGTAAGGCGAGCTTATTGAACTTATTGAACGCAGATCGCTTATTCTTATAAGGGGACTTGTTCTGGCCGAGTGGCTATGTGAACCCCGCCTTAGAACCCGTAAGGCCTGTGCTTGATCCTCAGTCCCGACAAGAAGTGTCGCAATTGGAGAAACGTACTTCTCAAGTTACCTGGTTGGGGGCAAAGCAACGGCTCAAGTGGAACATCGATGGCATCTCCACGTGGCCTTGTGGACATCCGCAGGTTCTGCGACAGCTTCATCATGCTCGCCGTCATTTTGGGCGCGGCTGACATCAAGGGCAGCAGTTACGTCAACTTCGCCGTCTCAACGGCCGCGGAGATACCCGCGGCGTTTGTGGGCCTCGGGGTGGTCTACTATTGCCGCCGGAGACCTTCCAAGGTGGTCGCCCTTCTCCTCGCCACAACAGCAGCAGTCGCTGCTCAATTCTCCTACAGCGGTGAGTATTTAGAGAGGTTGTCTTACGTAGGTATCTCAGAGCTTGTCGCGTTACGGGGACTTTTTTTAGCATGGTGACTTGGACTTGTTCGAACTTCGCCTTCTTAGTAGACCGTCTGGCGAACTGAGAAGTAGCTGTCCAGAAGAAGAAATAGAAGGTAGCAGGTAGCATGGTGACCTGCAAGGAGAACTAAGTTGACAAAACCACGAGACAACACCGGTGGGGGGGGGGGGGGGGAGATATGATCGATATAATCTGGAAAATGTTTAAAAAAGCCCGGTTAGTTGAGTGTCAGGTGCTAATTTTAAAGCGTTTTTAGTTCATGGACCCCCTGACCGCAGCTGCATCTCCGCACCCTCTACACAAGATCTTGCTGAGTCTCCTGGACCGGGTGATCTCGCTCGCTTATGCTCGTATCGTAGGAAGAGGCGATCTTGGGAGGGACATCTGGCATTTGTTGGTACTCCCGCACTCTAAAATAAATTGGGGGAGTATTTGAAGAGTCCAACAGTCATTGTACTCTTGTAAGCGTTGGCGCAATTCCTTCGAAAGCGGGAGGGAGTTGGATGCAATGTTCGCTCCCCATGAGGAGGAAGAGCAAAACTGACCGCGTACTCTTCTCGTGTGGGGCGGAGTGCAGCGCCAGTTCCGCTCCTCCACAAGTGAATAGTAAACCTGCACATCGTTTTCCCTCTCTCCAGGAGGAGGAGTAAAATTGCAATTTCATTCTTGTTCACTGAGGGAGTAAGCATGGAGATGAACACCTGCCATTTACGCACACCAATTCATTAGCGATGTTTTTTTTTTTGCATACGTAAATATTGTATAATGCAGTTGTGTAAAAAGCACCCAATTACTTCCGCCGCGCATTCTAAACGTGCAAGCATATGAATTCGTGTAACGATTGCACGCAGCGTTCAGTGACATGAGTGGACTAAGCTTGACAAAACTAAAAAAACGCGTCTCGATTTTTTAGATGCAACGCATCTCTTTAACTCGCCTTGTCCCGCGTTGTCGCGGCGTAGTCCGCATCTCTCCCCCATTCACCTCGCCGCGGCAGCTGCGCGCTCCGCCGCTCTCACCGCTGCGCCATCTGTGCGTCAGCGCGGTGAGCGCGCAGCTTGCGCTCGCTCCCGTCGCCGTACCAGCTGTGCGTTAGCGCGCAGCTTGCGCTCGGTTAAAATTTACACCATCTTCCCGCGAGGGGAACCATGGGGTAGATGCGACGCATCGGGGGTGAACATGCTGCGTAAATAGGATACACAACAACAGCAATCCACACGCTGACATCACTAACATAACGGAAACGCAACGGCAACCCCCGATGCGTCGCATCTACCCCATGGTTCCCCTCGCGGGAAGATGGTGTAAATTTTTGTTTTGTTTTCCCTCTGCCATGGGTTCGTTATCGACAATAAAAAAGTTGACTGACCATGCATCATAAAAGGTGCGCACCGGTTTCAGCGGAGCTGCCGGCAATTTCGACTCAAGTTGCGCGCGGCATCGTACATGCCAAACATGCATGCGTGCGCAAGACGTCGGCGGCGATCGGGGTGATCTCTCGCGTCTACGGAGAAAACCGACACAGGCGGTGTACAGTCGCGTGCGATTTGAAGGTAATCGCGCGAGCGTCGACCCACTACGACGATAACGCCCCCGCGCGGCTTGTTTTACCCCGCCAGGTTCCAAGCGTACGCATTCTTCTCTCCCGCGGTCGCTGTTTATTCAAGCAGCCATCACTCCCGGGGCTAAACCAGTAACGTCTTCGTATTTTTTATCGCGCACGCAGCGACGACGTACAACTTGTCGTATCTTACAGCAGTTATCGAAAAGAAGCGCACAAAGACATGGGGAAATGCTGGGCATTTATAACAATCGGTGGTATCGCCACTCACGATAACCAGGAAGAAAGCGCACACGTGATTACAACCACACAAAATCACCATAAAGTGGAAAGGGAGGTTTTCTAGCCGCGGGAGTGGTGGCTGCTTGAAGGAACAGCGACCGAAGGAGAGGAGAATGCATAAACTAGGTCCCAGGCGCGCTGAAAAATGCCGCGAGGGGGCGTTATCACCTTTATCGGTTGAAGCTTGCGCGATTACATAAAAATCGCACACGACTGTACGCACCAAGACTGGGTGACTGATCACACGGGTCCGTGATGTCCCACCAACGCGGAACACGGGGCTACGCTTTGTAAACAATGTGCTACGCAAGGGGTAGAATTTCAAAGAGTCGCTTCATGCAACATGGGAAGTTGGAGCTGCCCTTATCGTCATACTTGCTTGAACACAGTACGACGCGTGCTCGCTAACTGCTTGCATGCCTGTGCACCAGCGTTAGATCACGAACACGCGCGAAAGCCGCAGGTTCGTGTCTGCGTACGTGGAACTAGGTTTTCTTTCGGACGAACATCACAGCCGCGGCGGCGCGGATACCGATATCGACACTACGTGCACTGTGTAGCGATGCGCGCGCAATCGGCAGGAGTTCATTTGCGGTCTTCGTGCGTTATACTTGGGATCTTTCGCTACTATGACGACTTTGGATTTATCTACCGGATGAAGAAAAAACGTTCAACTAGAGGTAAGCCAGTAGTTAACCTCGTCTTCTTGAATCATGCATTTAAAGAAGCAGAGTTGCTAGTGGCTAGAGTTGCTAGGGCACTGCAATACCTAAAAGAGCTAAGCCTACACTGTTAAATTGTTTACATTCTTAAGGACGCAAATAGGTCTTTATAACTAACCCCTTTACACCCCAGCAAAAAAACGAAGGAAAACACCCTTTAGGATGTTTTAACACGAAAGTGTTTTATTCCCGGATACAAAAACACTTGAGGGATGTCATATTCGTCACGGAAGTGACGCCAGTACAACGAAGCAAGCAGCGTGTAAAGGGTGCACCCCTGCACACAGGGTCTTCTTGCGCGGAAGCAACCTTTAGAACTAAAGAGAACGTTATAGTAAGGGTTGTTCGTTTTCTGGTTTTATATTTTAAAACGAAAGTGTTTTATGACGGGATACACCAAGATTTTATTGACGTCATATCCATCACGGAAATGGCGCCAGTACACTTTTGCCGAAGCGACCCGCCAGCAGGACAGTCGCTCGCCAAGCACACCCACAAGGCAGCCGCCGACCCGCAAATCATGCTCAGCTGCAGATTTCGCAGCACATTTCACTTTACTGATTCCTATGACAGAGGAATCAACCCCAGTTTTTTTGTGTATAACAACCTTACAACCGAGCGAGAACACAAGAATACACCTTCTTAGAGGGCGTTATATCGTTAATCACACCCTGTCAAAGAGTGCTTTGTTCTTTGATAGGGTGTAAGTTACAGAAAAAAGGGTGCAAATCAATTTACAGTGCACTGTAGTAACGTTTTCTCGTTAAAATGTCCCTCCTGTGCACCTTACGGGGATCGCGATACTCCACTACACAGGTACCATTCGTGTGTCATTATCGTACTAGCCAACATTAACACAGAGACAAAAGTAAAGAGGAAGCGGAACACTCGCTTCTAGCGTGTGTTTCGTCTCTTCTTTACCTCTGTGATTATGTTAATGTTCGCCAGCACGATGAATTGCCCTCTTAGTAAGCAACTCGCCAAACTTAGCGCGTTAGTGTGTCATCAATAACTCCCAAAGGCGCGGAGCGAATGGTGTCTTGGGAAGAGCAGTTAGGCCTGAAATTGTCGTGTGCAGGCATCCCCTACCTGAGCTTATCCATGTCCATGGCGGGTCGTTTCTTTCTCGTCCTGTCTGGCTCGGTGAGGTGGGTGTGGACCACGGAGCTTTTCCCCACGGCCGTTCGCGGGTTCGGCTTTGCTGCGTGTTTCACCGTGGGCCGCATTGGTGGCATATTGGCTCCATTCATTAGCCACTTGGTGAGTAAAAGCGCAGTAATGGCCTCTCGGAGGCCCACATGCTTGGATTTTTACTGGTAGGGCTGAGATCACTTCTGCCAACGCATCTTGAATTTACCGCACTTGAGAGCAGGGTTGCCAGGTCTGGCGGTTTGTCGCCATACTGGCGACTTTTCGAGAGTCATGTCGACGAAAATGTCTCTATTGCGATTTGGCTACTTTGTAGATCCTTTGAGCATTGGTGATTTTCTATATTTACAGGCCCTTCGGAGGCCGCACTTTCCAAAGAGGTGCCTATTCTGACCTTTCAGTGCATTTCAGCCGTAGAGACAAACTTAAAAAAAAAAAACATAACAGAACAAAGTTCAGAAGAACTCGTTGTTGGGCGAGTCGGTGAACCTTGATGAATAAACATGGGCTTTGCGTGAAAATGACAACACATACGGGCAGGACGGGACAAGCCCGTGTTTATTCACCAAGAACAGAACAAACATTTAGACATAAGACGTTTATGTGGCAAAGTACACAACAGGAACCAACAAATCAGTCACTGAAACATACCACCGTACAGCGCTACTTGCCGGAAAAAACGGAAATTTTCCTTGGTCATTTTAATATCCTGCGCCTGATATCGTATGAATAACGTTCAACCCGTCAAGCGACGCCATCGGTTGAAAGTGTAATGCTTCGGTAGTTTACAAGAGCTTGAGATGTCATGTAGAGGGGTTGGAAAAGTATGTAAACAGGCAGTAAAAGCGGTAAAACATGTTGTGCAGCAAACACTCATTCCAAGTCATTGAATTCTTTGAATGCTTCACCTAAACCTGCTATTTTACCTTTTTTTTTTGCAGACAGTAATCAACCGCTGTCGCTTTCTCGCACCACAGAAAACTAATAAATTTGTAATATGGTATTCTACTTCTTGAAATTTCTAAATTTTTTCCGCCAATGTAATAAAAAAAGACTTACTAGCATCGCCTTGCTGAAAATAGCGACTTTTTGGCCCCCTTTTAAACATTCACTTTATAGTGGCAACTTTCTGGCTACTTTCGACAATTTTCCTGCAACGTTTTCCTCTAAGAACCTGGCAACCCTGCTTAAGAATAACCTTCAGATAATTCTTGTGACAGTGGGGCCTTATCAAAAGGTGTACAATATGGAGCCGCGAAGAAAGAGTTTTACACATTTCTTCTCTGCTAATGTGTGCGCCAGGTATATTTCGCATTCCCTGTCAGAATTAAGACAACATCCGAATATTTTTTTTCTACTTATAGGAGAATGGAAAGAAGCTTGTTTCATCTAAGGCTTAACTCGAAACAACGCGTGTTAACTCACGAATACTTTTTCTTCACGCCCTTCAGAACAAGCACGCACCCCTGACAGTTTCCTCTGCCCTGCTTGCACTGGCTGGCATTGCGGGTGCAGCGACGGCCGCGGTGTTGCCGGAGACTCGAGGTGTTGAACTGCCGGACACGTTCCGGGAGGCTGAAGACATCGCATTGAAGCGGAAGGATCGAAGATCTTTGAACACATGCTGACTTGGGTTTATATGGTATCATCCGAAGTGATGTGATCCCTGTTGGTCTCTATATCTGCTTCTGCAGGGCTGTATCTCTCCTGCATTATTTCAAGTGCCAGGCTGTTGATGTGCAAAGAAGCGCCTTCTGCTCAATTGCATCTATACGGGAGGAATGGGCTTTGTCAATCTGCGATCTGTAGGCCGACCATTTTTGTCTGTCTGCTGAAGGTCGTCCGTCACGCAGGGGTAGAAGCAGGTCCCCAGACACACCAGCGGCCTCTATCGGTGGGTTTGGAAACCGCCATTCAGAAGCGGTTCCCCAGACCCACAGATAAAGGGCGTGGTAGTATCGCAGAGCGAGTTCCTTCCCTTCCCGCTAGGGGAAGGAGAGGGGAGGGAGCCTTCTGCTGCTCACGTTTAGCTGCAGATTTTCTTGCGCCAATCATAGAATTTGCGAGGTGACTGCGCTGCCGTTCTCGGGAGAGCCTCGTTGACGTTCGAGTTGGCGCAAGAGAGCCGCAGCTCCGCTCTTTCAGCAGAGTTCACACTGGGTGGAACTTGGTTTTATTTTTTCGTGTACCCTGTCTTTCTAAAGCAGAAGTCTTTTATGGCCCATTGTGCGAAGATCCGGTGACCGACGTGCCTGAGGCAGCACCCAAAGAGGAAACGGTTCGGTGAAATAGATGATTCATCCGGCTTGCATACAAAGAACGGCTGTGTTTTGAATATTCTTACACCCAGCTGCTTCCTATGGAAGACCTATTGCTTTTCCAAACATACGCTGGAACAATGATAGATTGTTTTGTAACGCAAATAAAAATTTTGTTTTGTAACGCAAATACAAATTTCAGCCGCTCAGTGTTTCGAATACCCGCAAGTTCGCAATGCGCATTTCCGTGTAAGTCCCACATGAATTCGAATTGGCGAATTTGTATCAGGTTTCCATGTTGTAGAATGCATATTTATGCAAAGCGAGGCAATGCAGAAGCGCCGGTTTTCTTTAAAGAAAGGGTCTATAATTAAGCAGACGATTAATCGATGCAAGAGTATCCGGAAGCCATCCGGTGTGGGTTTGTGGCTGAGACTTTATGCTGCTTAGCACAAGTACGCAGGTTCAAGCCCTGTTTCAGCGGCTATTTCTTTTGATGGCGACGAAAAATAAAAACAACCATGTTTGAAGATTTCGGAACTTAAGTATTCCCAGTTAGCATGAATTCAGGCGTAACCATCAACTACGGCGCGCCTCACCCGTAGCTTCGAATGTAAACACCCGAAATAAAGTTGAAATTTGCGCGAAATAAAAAGAAGGCGCAGTGCCCAAAACTACCCCGTAGTTCAGTGCGTGTCTTTGTTGTTAAAGGCATTTTTTTTTATAATAAAAGCATGCCAATGTGCTCGAGTGCCCACGGTTCCGTATTCTGCCGATGAAGACAGCGTCGTACGTAACCAACTAACGTGATAATATATATGAAAGCAGAGCGCCAAAACAGTCACCCAGAAAAAGGGAGACATAATAGACCAGTAGTTGTTGCCCTCAAATATTTGTTCTGTGTTATTTTGCCATATATCTTCAGGGATGTTTTTATAATGGACCCAGGTGCGTCATGATGTTATATTGGACTTGAGAGCCAAGCAGTACAGATTAGGAAAACTAGAGCCCGAAAAACGTTCGGACAGCATTCGTGCTCGTGTTACTACATTCCAAACGCTGGTATGATCTAAAGCCGCAAGTTTCAATTTGGAGCGTATATGTTAAAGCATGGGTCAAAAAGAAAAGCTTCCGCAGATATTAAAACGTCACGACTGCCTGTTTAGGGACGCAGTGGATTGGTAATGATGTGAATATAGTCCAGTGAAACAACTAAATGACTGTACGGATTGATGTAGCCTTTATCTAACGAACCATCCGTCGACCACAATCGCTCCCAATTTTTGCAGCAAAAACATATACTGTAATAATGTCAATTAATGTGCGTGTTAAGTTTTGTTCTGGAAATGCCCTTATACAGAGCACTGAACTCCATTTATTTGTAAGAAAAGCAATGCTGTCTTTTAATGACTGTAGTCTTATCGTCTGGGAGAATGCACGTTCTGGCCCGGACTTGCCATGTAGCTCTGCACCTCCAGGCTTCACCTCTAGCCTTCACCGCTGTAGCGCTCTTTATGCGGTGAAGCACCCTTCAAGAGCAAACACCGGGGCCCGCTTGCTCGAAGCCCAATAAGACAGACTTATCTGCTGTCTAACCTTATTGGGAGACTTATCTGGGGGGTTATGTTCCCTAGGCAATAAGACGCTTTCCGGAAACATAAGACAGCGAATGAGACTCTAAATATGATTGCGATAAGACTGTATAAGCTTGCTCCGAGCAGTCTTACTCGCAGACTTGTGCTGACCCGCATTGTACGGCTATTTACACCCGTATGGGAGAGGAGGAACCCGAAGAACTCGCGAATGATTCCTCACGAGACAAAACGTACGTCAAGGTTGCGCCAATGCGACGTCGCACTCCGGTAGCATAACGTTACGCGAGCTGTCATGAGTAACAATTAGTAGTCCGCACATGACGGGCGGGCCGGGTAGCAGACGATCGACACCGTTTGCAGACGATTTGAAATCGTCTTCTAAGCGCCGCTTGGCAGACGATTTCTAAATAGGCCACCGGTTCATGACTCATGCCCCAGCCACCCGCCGCCTGCGCAGGGCCTCTTTCGCACAGCGAAAGCATGAGGAGAAAATACACTGCGTGCCGCGGTAAACGGCGTAGAGAGGCCGCGTCGCGTGAGTTGGCCAGTTAGCGGGTTATTTGTAAATAATTCGTAATAGTGTTCACATAAGCCGCCCGATGGGCCGAATTTCTAGAATTGTGCCGATAATGGTTCAAAACAAACGCTTGCTCTTGGCCAACAACGCCAAAGCGACATTATTTTTGCCGCATTCCCCGCCCTTCCCTAGCGGCCCATGCCGTCCTCGTATACGTACCCGCTGTACCTATAGTCTTCAATAAGACCACTCTGTAGCCTAGCCTGTGGGCTTTCGGGAAAGCTCACTAGTCTGAATTTATTGAAGCCTGTGATTAAGACTAGACTCTCAATAGGACTGCACATAAGCACGTTTGTTGAAGCAAGCGGGCCGGGTTCTCGCTTGTCGGGTCGGCACACGACAAGCTTTGAATACCCCGAAGTATTAAAGGCAGGGCGAACGCCTCAGATCTTTGTGTTTCAAGGTCAGGTTGCGAGGAACAAAAGTTGGGTACATAAAAGCGTTGTGAGGTACAGAAAAGTCAATCGAACGCTGGGAAAAGGAAACAGCAGCACCGGAGGAGAGTTCTGTGAAACGACGACGGACCGGAGAAGTATACGCCGCTACTTTGGCTAAAAGGTTCATTTCACATCGCTATGTATGACGATGCACTAACTAAGCCCTTGTACCTGGCGGGAAAGAAAGAGAAGGTGCAGCACGGCGGAAGAGGATAGAGCAGTTCGAAATGACACTTGTCGTAACCGCTGCCAAGGAGAAGCAGCATCCGATGAAGCTGTTGCAGCTGCCAACGACAGCAACAAGACAACTAAATGTAAAGTTCAACAGCAGATGAAGTGTAGGTCTAACTAGGCTTCCACATTCATATTCGTATGCTTAAATCATCCCCGTACTTTCTTCAAAGTCTCTTATCCTTCCTCATAAAAGGCACCCGCATGAACAGCCGTTCATGTCATGGTTCTCAAAAATTTTAAATTTTAGAAAAGCAAGTTGCTCAGTTTTAGAATATTTAATAATCTAACAGCAGTAGTCGATAACTGTCTTCGGAAGCCCAGTGACCCTATCAAATTGTACAAATCTCCATGCCGCCTGTCAGAAGCGAAGATATAGTTTTCATGCTAGGAATGCAGATACTTCAGCCCTCTTTTAAGGGAATAATGAAGCTTTTTATTGAGTTAATTATAAAACGAGTATCCTCTAGCCAAAGAATCCGTGCTTCGATTTCCCAAAATTTTCGGTCCTCGTACAAGTAACAAACGCACGTGAGCTTGATTACATTTCGTTACCCAGTTCAGTTGATTGCAAACCACATTTATTATTACTGATATAGGCATTTTTACGAAGCGAATGAGAATGATATGTGTTGATTTCTTGAGGAGAAAATATTGAAATAAATTTAGATGTTTGTAATTCTGCACATAATAATTTAAGGCGCAGTGTCTAAATATGTCACATTACAACTATTTCAAAAGTATCAACTATTTCAACTATCTCATGTCTTTCCTCACTTCGTTCGTTCCCCTTTTTTGCCCATTTTCTTGTAATAATCCAGTACTAACGTGAGCAGAATGCTACCTTTATAAAGTTGATAAAGTTCATGTTAACACGAAAGTGTTCTATTCCCGGGTACGCAAAGATGTCACCGACGTCATATGCGTCACGGAAGTGACGCCAGTACAACGGACAAGCGGCCTGTAAAGGGTGCACCCCTGCACACGGGGTGTTCTTGCGGGGAAGCAACCTTTAGTACTCAAGAGTACGTTACAGTTAGGGTTGTTCGTTTTCGGGTTTTATATTTTAACAAGAAAGTGTTTTATGCCGGTATACACCAAGATTTCGCTGACGCCACATCTGTCAAAGAAATGACGCCAGTACACTTTTGCCGAAGCGAGCCGCCAGCAGGACGTCGCTCGCCAAGCACACCCACAAGACAGCCACCGACCCGAAAATCATGCTCAGCTGCAGATTTCGCTGGACATTTCACTTTCGCGCTTTACCGATTCCTATGAAAGAGAAATCAATCGAGGCTTTTTTTAGAGGTTTTGCCAAAAATACATTACCTAATGATCCTGGTCAATGCATTAACATGAACATTCATCGATTCGAATGTTCTTTACGAACGGAAACTGGGGAGTTCGTTTTATGCCAGACTAGATAGTTACGGGTAAGTTAGCGCGAAATTTTTTGATGTTACCATGAACAGTCCTCCATTGAATGCGTTCGTTTTGAGCGCACCCAGTCGGAAGGCAGCCGAGTAGGAGATTTGGGTTTTAATAAATCACACTTTAACTTCTAATTCGCACTCACATGTCGCTTGGAATAAAAAAAAGGTACTGAGAAATTCGGCATGGTATGTTTGTTTTACCGGATTTGAAATAACCCGAAGAAGAGGTCTTCGCGGCGTAATTGAAGAGGAAAATATTTTTGAACCAAATAGTAAAGTGCGCAACACACTCCAGAACCCAAATGTAGTTATTCATGCGAATAACTTTTTTTATCATTCCTGGTGTATTTTCTGGCTTTTCCACAACACTGGAGGAGATTCAGTCAGTTTAAGCGGGTGGGCGTTTATGGGTGAAGAACGTATTAGTTGTGAAAAAGGCATCTTATTGGTATACTTTCTGCTCCGGCCTAATTGGTGTCTTCTCTGCGGGCGGACTTGCGAAACAGCCGGCTGGCAATTGAAATCAAAAGCACGAGCCAGCGCCCCTCTCTTCAAGAGAACTTTGAAAAACTATAGGGTGGTGCGACGATAATTGGAACCCTTTCAAACTTTTTTCTCAGCGAACCACCGCTCTGTTCGCGCTCAAACTTCACACGAAGGTCGCATTTTGTGGTCTATTTTGTTTGACACCGCGAACAACGGTGGTACTTGCCTGCTTATTCTGGAAATGAATAAAACAATTTTCGCCCATGGGAAAATGGCGGCCGATTTGGACGTGTGAGCCAGCGCAAGTTGATCTTGGAACGACGGCGCCACCTGTGGTATGCAGAGCGAAACGCTGGTTCGCGATTCACGGTACGGGATTCACGGGATTCACAGCTGATACCAATCATAATTACCAATCATATTCTCACGGTTAATCGTTACCAATAAACGTTAAATTTGTTTCCTCACCGGCTTTTAAATTTTCTGATCGTCTGCTACACCATTTGGCTCCTTCCTACCGTGAATCCCGAACATGCATTTCGCTCTGAATACTCCAGGTGGCGCCGTCGTTCCAAGATCAACTGGCACCTGCTCCCACGTCCAAATCGGCCGCCATTTTACCATAGGCGGAATTCATTTTTATTTACTTTCAGAATAAACAGGTATGTACCGTTATTGCACCCGGTGTCAAACAACACAGACCACAAAATGCTACCTTAGTGTGAAGTTTTAGCGCGAACCGAGCGGCGGTTCGCTCAGGGAATTGTTTTAAAAGTGCTGCTGGTATCGTCACACCACCATGTATAATGGGGAAAGCGGGAGCAGGAAGCAATTAATGTATTCATGGAATTTTACTCAGAACTTCTAACAGTATGGCTGACCCGGCAAGCCCAAAATAAAACCTACAAAACGAGTTCGTCCTCGAGGTAAGGCTAGATTCGTATAGATTCGTAGAAGCCATATAGATTCGTAGAAGCCAGACTTACTGTTGTTCTGCAAAGTAATAAAATGAACTTTAATTTTTAAAAGTAAAAACAGCTTCTGAACATAACAGCAACTGTTGAAGGGGCATAGGGGTTAGGTTAAAATACGTGGATCCACTGGCAAGGCATGCATTGCCTGCTCCAGCAAGTTCAAATCACTAGGGTCTGGTGTTAATTAAAGCAGCCCAAAAGAGTTTTCAAACCAGACCAGCCTACCCATAAGAAACACTATTGAGAGCGCGTGAAATTCTGTTGCCTCGGGCACTAAAGCAGCCGCCCTTGCGGGCGCACCCAGACACAGGTCTTCCCGACGCGCTCTCACGCACTTGTTATATTTCACAAGCCACGTTTTTTCCCCTCTGGGTGGATTTTTTAAAAAATTACCAGCGCTGGATTTTCACGTCTTTTGAAGAGCATTTTACAGCAACGCTTTCCTCATGAACGCTCTGTTCGTTGCTGTTGAACCTTCGCTCTTTCTGTTTTCTATTGTCCTGGCACCCTTTGGTCATAGACACCCTTGTGCCGATAAACACGAACATAGTACTTTCTATGTCCCCTTTACCATTGTTTTTCTTCCTGCTATGCGTGACAAAGCCAGGGAGGCAAGGCGTTCTGCACTTATACGCCGAAACGGCCAACCATTCTGCCTTTCTTTTCGACAAATTTTTTCACTGTTGATAATGAAGCGCCTCCGCCGTCCTCCACGGCGTTTTGACGTCCGCACAAAACGGTGAGGTAACACCGTTGTTGTGTCACACGCGCCCTTTGGGCTGGGAGCGGGGCGCGTATGTTATAACCACAGTATGACGTTCCCGTTTCGATGCTTTGATATTTCAACACCGTTTCGATATTTCAACAAACTTGACGTTCGAAAATCATACCCTTGTCGTTTCGAGCAACCGGACTCAGCATATGAAACAACTCTAGTGCGGCGGTTGTGTTGCCCCCAATTTTTATACGGAAACGCGAGGGATTTCCAGTTTTATATCCTGAAAGGCCTGGTGCTGGCAAAACATAAAAGACATAGATAGCATGTAAACCTCGCTGCAGGTCAGCAGGTTTTGCGTAGGCGCCTCTCAGCGGATCTTCATTTTTAACTTCAGAAAACGAAGCTCACTTCATGACATATTAAGCACCTCAAAGACTCCACCCCAGAAACGCGCTAACAGGACTAGGCTTCCGGAATTTACGTTACACTACTTCTCCCGGTATTTTATGCTTGTAGGAGAGAGCGCACTCAGAAATCGGGTCGCCGTGAACATAATGGTCGCCAAAGAAGACGGGTTGCGAATGACCTTTTAGCCTTTTATTTGCGATTTTTGGCAAGAAGACGGAGTGATTCACTAAAACATCCACAGAATCAACTAAAAAACGAAATCGACTCAAGCAAAATCGACATACAAACGGCAACAAATTGTGAGTAAGCTGTTTACTTTTTCAAACTCGACGCATACGCAATAAGGAGTGGCAGGGGCCGAAAAGGAGAAAATGCTGAAGCATAGTAGGGAGCAGGTAAGTAGTCGGAATAGAGCTAATGGCAAGATGCCATTTGTGTCACCCTAATTGACGCCTTGACAAGATTGGGGCGCTTCTAACCTATGGCGGAGAAAGACAGGCGGAATATTCAAGATGTTTACGGTAAAAATGTTGGGAAAAATCGAATAACATAAGCTGAGCACCATGAACCTTATATAAAAAATGGCGGCTGTACGTTTATGAATTCAGAACGACTGAAAAACAATAATTTTGTAAGTTTACCTAAAGGGGCCATAAAGACAAAACGCAAGTTTGGTTCATTCGATAGATTGCCTTGTTCGAATTACAATGACACCAGTTTCAATGGAAACTTCGCTCAAATAAGCTATATAATAAGGAAAAAAGGGGACGAATATGCGAACCACTAGCTCATTTCCCGCAACAGAACTTATGATGTCATACCAGCGAGGTCTGCGATTGGCTGAGGCCGACAAAAGCAAACACAAATTAGGCAAGGCTAACAAGCTTTCCGAACGAGCTATTTGCGCATAAATTTAGTGCACATTCTTTTTATAGCAGCAAGAATGGTGACGTAAACAGTGGAGGTTAGGAAAGTACACGTAAACGTAGAAGTACCGATGCGTACTGCTGTTGGTACTGTGCGCACTTTGCTCGTTTTAGCTGCACAGCACTTCGGCGTTTTGGGGTTGTCTGAGACGACTTTGGCCGATTGGCGTAAGTGACGGTATCTTACGTGACAGTACACGTAGCAGTACACGTCTTCAAAGTAGGGGCACCGAAATCCAACAAAGACACGTGAAGTGAGCATCAGCATAACCATTGCCAACCTGCGCAATGCAGGGTAGAAGCTGATCAAAGTAATCGGCATGGTGTATTTTTCGTGACCTAGACACATTTGAAGATAAGTGCGTACATTTAATTACTAGAACATGGACGTAGATATTGCATCAAACGTTCCCACGGGCGTCTAGTGTTACGAACTGTGGACATACTGAGCCGTGGAACGCACTTTAGTATTGAGATGGATTCTGAAGATGAGAAAATATCTCAGATGCTGCGGTCTCATATTTTCCCCGGAGAAGTGTGCTGCGATAGCATTCACGCGCCGCGATTTTTCACGTTATACGCTCACCGTAGAGGGTACTCCAATACCTTATGTCAAGTCCTACAAGTTTCTCGGTGTCACGTTTGACCGCTCAATGTCATGGGCCCCACATATTCGGCGACTGAAGGAGCGGCTTCTGTGCTTTGTGCGCATTCTGCGTATGCTCGGTGGGAATTCGTGGGGCTGCCCTGTGTCCTCACTCTTTTGCCTATATAAAGCCCTTTTGTCGGCCTCTTGCGTTACAGCCTGCCGGCCCTACATCAGCTATCGCCTACAAGCCTGAAGGTAATAGACTCAGTGCTGGCAAAAGCTATGCGCACCTGCCTGGGTCTACCTAAATGCACATCGACGGTTGGAACCCTTTGCGAAGCTCGGTGCTTTTCCGCCACAGTGCTACAACGCCAAGAGGTGCTTCGAACGTCTTTGCGCCATTTGACTCGGTGTCATACGCATCCTTTGGCAGACCTCTCCACACAGTATGCAAGACACTTGCTTCCGGCGAATTTTCAACAGCCTCAAAAGTCGATAGTAGCCCCGTGGGTACTGGCACCATGGAAAATTTGCACGACTATACCCGGAATTAGCAAAAAGTCTGCCATGCCTGCGGCCGCGCTCAAGTTCTTCACACTCGAGTATATTTCCAGCACTTACAAAGGCTACACACATGTTTATGCGGATGGCTCGGTTCGCCCGGGCTCATCCGCCATCGGCGTGTGGATCCCATCAGCCCGGTGCACTATCGAAAGAAAACTTAGCCATGAAACATCCTCGACTGCTACCGAGCTGGCAGCTGTGAGGGCTGCACTTCATTACATCAGCGGCCATCATGCCCAGCAATGGGTAATATTCCTCGACTCGCGCAGTGCCTTACAAGCGCTGCGAAAGCTTAACAACAACCGCAGTCAGCTTGTATGTGAAATTGCCGAAATTCACACAATGGCAGTGCGCGAAGGCCATGAAATCATTCTTCAGTGGGTACCTGGTCACTCGGACATACAAGGCAACATTAGATCCGACGCAGCCGCCAGCGCAGGCCACTTGCTGAGCAACACAACCCAGCTTCCTTTCTCCCGAGAGGACAGCAACGCCCTTATCCTCGCAAGTGGATGGGCTGCACAAAGGTCGGAGTGGCAGGACCCTCACCGCAGGTATCTGCCACTGAACGCTATTGACCCGCATTGTGACTTCCGATTTCCACGCGGCCTCAACAAGCGGTGTGAAGGAGTTCTGCACCGACTGCGCCTGAATGTGGCGTTTACTCGGAGTTTTAAAGGGGTCCTGAAATGCCTTCCGCCGATGCATGGATGTACATGTAACCCAAATAAAGCAATGTATTAGAAATTCCTCCGCAAGAATTTTTGGTAAAGCGATGAAGTATTAGTGAAAATCGTCCATCAAAACGCGGAATTCTCGTCGCGCCGTATTTCCTCCTCCTTTCAATTTTCTTCGTTTGTGTTGGCCTCCCCTCTTCCATATTTGCTCCGCTCCCACCTTTGACGTACTTCCAATATTGCGTCCAGACTGCCGTCTGCAGGGCAAGCTCTTTCGGCTTTTTCATCTCTGTAACGCCATGGCCTGATAAAAGCAACGTATGACCTGGCCGCATGTTGGGTGGCCTTGCCCTTTCGCGGTGTACGTACTGCAGTTTGGTATCGCGGCGAACTCGCACCGCATGGGGATAATCGTGCCTATGTTCCTGTTTGGGTGCATTGCGACTATTCACCCAAAAATAAGCGCGGTCAAAAAAGAGGGGCCCCGAATGGTTGAAAGGGTGTTTTTTGCGGTGGTTTTGCATTCTCAACAGGCTGCATGGAAGAACAGGACTATTTTAAACCCAAAACCAAACATACAACCCGGGGTGCACAAACACTGAAGTTCACGCAAAAAATCTCCGGTGATGAACGGTGAAATATCGAAAAAAAACCCCCATCAGCGAGAACACCGGTGTTCTGTTTAAGTGAAACCCATTTTGGTTGCATTTTAGCAAGATGTTTGGGAAAAGCGTTTGGGGTTTGAAAACTTTTTGATTCTTTAAAGTCCTAAACACTCCGGCACTGCGTGGGGGAAGATAAAAACCGGCAGACTTTTGGAAATCTTTTGGGGAACAGATGAACAACCGTATGCATTAGGTTGGTAAGCTACGCAAAACATTGGATGGAGACGCTCTACTAAAACTCCCATCGCGGTGTCACGTAGCAGGACGCAAAAATTAGCGTTTAGCGTATTCAAGGCACAAACGCTGTACTAAAACTCTATTAGCAGCAAAATAGCGTGCGTATGTGAAACGCTTGCGTTTACAAAGCTGCACGCCGAGCGCGTACGTTTCAAACCTAGACATCGTTTAAATACACTGGTAAGCAAAGTGTAACGTAGTCAGATATAACCGTATGCTCAGGCGACAAGCAAGAGCTGTTTTATGTGGGGCGGAGATTGCGCATAAAGGCCCGTTCGCACTTGCGACGAAAGCGAGTGAGAGCGGCAGGAATTCCGTCGCTTTGTCGCGCGACGATCGTTTTTGTCGAATGGTCGGGCCCAAATTTTGGTTGCGCGACAGAATTCCCGTCGCTTTCGCTCGCTTTCGTCGCAAGCGGGAATGGAAAGTTCTGCCGCTGCCGTCTGCTACGCAGCTCGGAGGTAACCGCGCGATCTGCTCGGGCCGGATGAACGCGCACACTCCCGCACGGCAGCGCCCCAAGCGGCAGACGGCCGCGTACATCGCTCCCGGCGCCCGCCTGGAGCCCGCCCTCGGCACACTAGCCAGTATATTTCAGGCACTATAATGGAGGAAAGATTTTTTGCTTCCGATGAACCTAGTTCTTTGCCCCTGTGTTTTTAAATACGTGAAGTGGTTAGCACGTCGTCCTCACGCAGCTCTGTATCGTCGTAGCATCGCTGATTGTCCGAACGAAGCTTGCAGCTAAGCCAATGCAGCGACCGAAGCTGTGTGTGTGTGTGCATCGCCTCCTGTGTGTTGTGGACGCGTTCGTTTCGCGATGAAATGCGACATTACTTCTGGGGGTGGATAGTGCTTCCCATGGTCTGGATTATCTTTCTCGAACGACGTACCACTCAACCTCGCATGGGTATGTGCAGTGTGCCTGGCTAAAAGCCTTCTCGCTTGCGCGCCAGAGTTGTGACTTGCTGCTCGTCCCCGCAAACCGGGTGTGAGGTGAGTGCCGAATTTACGACGGGCAGGAGGAGGCAACCATCGTCTGTCAATCGCGGTTCAGACTTGCAACGCATGTTGTGACGTTGCGTTCGTTCGAAACGCATCTCTGGATTGTTTTGAAGTTGAATAAAATGTACGCGTCAAACCCGGGCATTCGGCTCAGGGCGTTCTCTGCGATTGCACCAAAGAAGTGCCACGGGACTTTCTTTATGGTACGTACTCACGTAAGATAAAATCCACGTCGTGTTATGGCCGTGTTGCATTCAATAAAAACGGTTAAGCGTTTGTTTACACTTGTTTCGTTTGTCGAAAAATGTCAAAGCACTCCGGCACTCCGCTGGCAGATCAGCCGGCGAGCCGACGCTGAGAAGACGACTCATCTCTTTGCCGGAAGTGCGTGAAAAAGCCCCCCAAAAGCAGGATGTCTAGCTCATGACGAACATCGGGAATCGATGATGTAGACATGTGAAGATGGCGGCGTCCAAAAACACGAAGGAAAGGTGAGAAAAAAGCGACAAACTTTGAAACAAAAGTGTGAGCTTTCCGCTGCGCGTAAAAGAGTAATACTTGGCACAGGTGACGTTGGCGACCCAATCTAGCGATTGCGCTAGTTCTTTTAAATGTGCTCAAAATGCCTTTCAGGGCCCCTTTAAGTTTAAGATTGGTTGGGAAGATTCCCCCCTGTGCCGGACTTGCGGTGTGCGCGAGACTGTAAATCACTTGTTCTGCGTCTGCCCTCGATACGCTGCTGCGCGAAAAACTGCAGCGAGCTCCCTCTCTCGTGTACGTCATGGAGGCAGCCTCGAACTTTTTCATTTTCTTGGGCCTTGGGCCAATAGTGCTGACAGTACCTTAGGTACAAAAGTACTGCTCCAGTTCCTACGAGAGACTGAACTGGACAAATCTCTCTAGATCAGAGACAGAGCAAGTGTGTCACGATATCTTCTCTTTCGCACTGTGCGTTCATCTATTTATTTTTCTTGGGTTGGTGTTGTTACTTTTTTTCCCGTCGTTTACTTTTCATTTTGTTTGAGCGTTTCCATTAACGATTTTCTTTTCAATATTTTTTTTGTCCTGACTCTGTTAGCAGCAATCTCTTGTTTTTCTTGTCCTTTTTTTCATTTTTTTAACGCTTCATGTTTGTCTGATATGCACCACTCATCAACGTAGTCACCCTCCATCTGGTGTAGCAAGCCTTGTCCCTAGCAGGGCTGACCTCACCAGTTCACATTAAAGAGCATTCTCTCTCTCTCTCTCTCTCTCTCTATGCATATATATACCGTGTTCTATGTGAAGTCCTGTTGCTGAGGGTCTTATTGCGACTATTCAGTCTCTATGAGCTGAAATCGTCGTCAACAAAGCAGTGCCACCGAAGTGAAAGCTAAAAATGAAAGGGTGGTTTTAGCTGCAGAGTGATCCATTTGCAGTGCGTCTCAACAGGCTGCATAGGAAGAACACTGGACGTTACGTTTGCAACGAAACTTCTTGCTAACATTACAACTCCGCTGCTGCGGATTTTGCAAACACTGAAGTTAACGCATAAATATCCGCTGATGTTAAGCTGGATGATTAATATCTAAAAAAATATCCCCCAGCATTGCTTGTTTTTAGCGGCACACAGGTGATTCTGTTTTGGAATGTGCAGTGACGGTCTTTTCAGTTGTTGGATGCCTGTCCACGCTTTGTAGCAAGAATGCTTTCAGAGGCTTACCTCAGAAGACGCCTCGATACTGCACGGCATTTACAGACAGACATTTATTTATTCATTTATTTTACAGTACCTCACAGGCTCCGAAGAGCACTGCGTGAGGGGGGAACAAAATAAAACAAAAATACACATTGCAGCACATTGAAATTCGATTGGGGTAAAGAGTGAAAACAACAACGAAGCATCAGGAACTTGGTAATGTAGGGTATTATGAACATATTGGTATCAGGAGGGGTGGAGAAGTAATAGAGAAACAATGTGAACTGGTATGAAATATGGCTATGTGACAACATCATTACACAATTTTGAGGAAGTGTTATAGACTACAATAGTATTTTAAACAAACAAAAAAAAAGAAAATTTGTCAAATGACAACAAGATTAAGATTTGCGAATGGGTTTTCCAGCAAACTGGCTGGTGGGCGGCTCATGAAATACATCGGGGTTCGATATGCAGGCGTTGGCTTTTGGAAAATCATTCCAAAAAGAAATGGCCCGGGGCAGGGCAGATAAGTTGAATGAACGTGTTTTACCAATATTCGCTTGAAAATGAATTGATTTGAAGGCGTGCTGACATGCGTACAGGGGCTTCTAGAAGAACGTGCTGGCTAAGGAACTGCACCAGGAATTCACGAGTATGTCTGTACTTTTGGCGTCGGGAGAGGAAAAAGGAGACTCCCAAGTGAAGGGCAGACAAGGTGTCTACACCAAAAGCTAATCAGCTGATTGGACGTGTCCACGCAGCAAAGGAAATAGTCCGGCTGGGGGCCTCTTTTAGAAGGGAGATGTTGTATGGGGAGAGGCCAGGCCAAAAATTCAGACAGCGAAACGGGCGCTATTGCGAACACGACGTTGCTTCTGGGGGAAAAGTAGTTATGTCCACTTTTGAAAAATATAGCGATTATTGTTTCTTCTTGCCCCCAGTGAGGGCAAGTAAAGTCCAATTGTAAGCCATCTCACGCAGCTCGCTACGCCGGATGCACCTGGTTTTGCTGTTTGCTCTGTACATTTTTTCGCTCCTTCTTCATCCGTCTTCATCCCATTAGGTTTTCTGCCTTCTACACGGGGACATTGCATTGGGACCATCTGCCATTTCCCGTTGTTGAAAGGGGTAACGCAGCAGTCCAAGTTAAATCTGCCTCAGAGTCTAGGCTTCCACGGTATTGTAAGTATAGTATAATGGCCGCGTGGAGGAAAAATGTCTTTCCAGAATGAGTACACAGTCCCCGAAGTTCAAAGAACACGGTGAGCTCTAGAGTGATTTCGTTTTATCTGTTCTTCCCACGCCGTCAGAGGACAACGAGCGGCTGTTAATAACGGAAAGCATTAAATGGCCCCTTGAGCAAAAAGTCGCACTCAAGCGTTGTCCCGCACTGGGCGTTTATAGCGGCTACTAACTCCTCATTGGCTGTGGCACATTCCAATACGCGTGGGTCAAAAAAAAAAACATTGCAAAAGAGAGCACGCCTATTGGCTACGAACACATGTTTGCGCCGGCCTGACGTTCCCTTTGGCTGTGACGCTTCATGCGGTATTGAAAGCCGCGCAAAGAAAATAAGCGCGACATTCAATTGGACCGTAGCGGTGTGGATTGACACCCGCCGGGCGTTAGGCCTAAACTTAGGCTTTTAGTTCGAACGTTGTAAACCGGCGCCCGCAGTTTTATGTACAATGACTTTTGCGTTTCTCGGCGGGTCGTTCGCCTTTGCGTTGGAGCTCGGGAGCGTTAACCTAAATAAAGGCACTTTTTCTATAAAGACTTCGATATTTTTTCCTTGCAAAGCGCATCCTTACTCCCTTTTTACAAAATAATAATACCATAGCCATTTTTTGGGCTAGATTAATGTTGTAATGCCTGTGTGCCTGTCGGCCTGTGTGCTTGTCTGCCGGTCACCTAAAAGTGTAAGAAAAATAGTGATGCGTCTGAAGGACACTGAGACACGGATTTACTAATCAGCGGGGCATGGGCTACCCGCCAGCGGTAAATAATTAGTGACGTACAACCTGGGGGGTCAACCTTGGGCTCCCGGAGTGTCAGCGATGAGCCCCCGTTACCTAAAAAAGAAGAAGAAGAAAAAGAAGAAGAAGAAGAGAAGAAGAAGAAGAAAAAAATTTTTTTTTCAGCAGACGTTGGCGACCCAATCTAGCGATTGCGCTAGTTCATTTAGTGTGCTCAAAATGCCTTTCAGGGCCCCTTTAAGTTTAAGATTGGTTGGGAAGATTCCCCCCTGTGCCGGACTTGCGGTGTGCGCGAGACTGTAAATCACTTGTTCTGCGTCTGCCCTCGATACGCTGCTGCGCGAAAAACTGCAGCGAGCTCCCTCTCTCGTGTACGTCATGGAGGCAGCCTCGAACTTTTTCATTTTCTTGGGCCCTGGGCCAATAGTGCTGACAGTACCTTAGGTACAAAAGTACTGCTCCAGTTCCTACGAGAGACTGAACTGGACAAATCTCTCTAGATCAGAGACAGAGCAAGTGTGTCACGATATCTTCTCTTTCGCACTGTGGCGTTCATCTATTTATTTTTCTTGGGTTGGTGTTGTTACTTTTTTTCCCGTCGTTTACTTTTCATTTTGTTTGAGCGTTTCCATTAACGATTTTCTTTTCAATATTTTTTTTGTCCTGACTCTGTTAGCAGCAATCTCTTGTTTTCTTGTCCTTTTTTTCATTTTTTTAACGCTTCATGTTTGTCTGATATGCACCACTCATCAACGTAGTCACCCTCCATCTGGTGTAGCAAGCCTTGTCCCTAGCAGGGCTGACCTCACCAGTTCACATTAAAGAGCATTCTCTCTCTCTCTCTCTCTCTCTATGCATATATATACCGTGTTCTTATGTGAAGTCCTGTTGCTGAGGGTCTTATTGCGACTATTCAGTCTCTATAAGCTGAAATCGTCGTCAACAAAGCAGTGCCACCGAAGTGAAAGCTAAAAATGAAAGGGTGGTTTTAGCTGCAGAGTGATCCATTTGCAGTGCGTCTCAACAGGCTGCATAGGAAGAACACTGGACGTTACGTTTGCAACGAAACTTCTTACTAACATTACAACTCCGGGGCTGCGGATGTGGCAAACACTGAAGTTCACGCATAAATCTCCGGTGATGTTAAGCTGGATGATTAATATCTAAAAAAATATCCCCCAGCATTGCTTGTTTTTAAAGGCACACAGGTGATTCTGTTTTGGAATGTGCAGTGACGGTCTTTTCAGTTGTTGGATGCCTGTCCACGCTTTGTAGCAAGAATGCTTTCAGAGGCTTACCTCAGAAGACGCCTCGATACTGCACGGCATTTACAGACAGACATTTATTTATTCATTTATTTTACAGTACCTCACAGGCTCCGAAGAGCACTGCGTGAGGGGGGAAGAAAATAAAACAAAAATACACAGTGCAGCACATTGAAATTCGATTGGGGTAAAGAGTGAAAACAACAACGAAGCATCAGGAACTTGGTAATGTAGGGTATTATGAACATATTGGTATCAGGAGGGGTGGAGAAGTAATAGAGAAACAATGTGAACTGGTATGAAATATGGCTATGTGACAACATCATTACACAATTTTGAGGAAGTGTTATAGACTACAATAGTATTCTTAAACAAACAAAAGAAAAAGAAAATTTGTCAATATGACAACAAGATTAAGATTTGCGAATAGGTTTTCCAGCAAACTGGCTGGTGGGCGGCTCATGAAATACATCGGGGTTCGATATGCAGGCGTTGGCTTTTGGAAAATCATTCCACAAAGAAATGGCCCGGGGCAGGGCAGATAAGTTGAATGAACGTGTTTTACCGAATATTCGCTTGAAAATGAATTGATTATGAAGGCGTGCTGACATGCGTACAGGGGCTTCTAGAAGAACGTGCTGGCTAAGGAACTGCACCAGGAATTCACGAGTATGTCTGTACTTTTGGCGTCGGGAGAGGAAAAAGGAGACTCCCAAGTGAAGGGCAGACAAGGTGTCTACACCAAAAGCTAATCAGCTGATTGGACGTGTCCACGCAGCAAAGGAAATAGTCCGGCTGGGGGCCTCTTTTAGAAGGGAGATGTTGTATGGGGAGAGGCCAGGCCAAAAATTCAGACAGCGAAACGGGCGCTATTGCGAACACGACGTTGCTTCTGGGGGAAAAGTAGTTATGTCCACTTTTGAAAAATATAGCGATTATTGTTTCTTCTTGCCCCCAGTGAGGGCAAGTAAAGTCCAATTGTAAGCCATCTCACGCAGCTCGCTACGCCTGATTCACCTGGTTTTGCTGTTTGCTCTGTACATTTTTTCGCTCCTTCTTCATATTAAGTTACCGGCCTTCAACATCCGTCTTCATCCCATTAGGTTTTCTGCCTTCTACACGGGGACAGTGCATTGGGACCATCTGCCATTTCCCGTTGTTGAAAGGGGTAACGCAGCAGTCCAAGTTAAATCTGCCTCAGAGTCTAGGCTTCCACGGTATTGTAAGTATAGTATAATGGCCGCGTGGAGGAAAAAATGTCTTTCCAGAATGAGTACACAGTCCCCGAAGTTCAAAGAACACGGTGAGCTCTAGAGTGACTTTCTGTGTTATCTGTTCTTCCCACGCCGTCAGAGGACAACGAGCGGCTGTTAATAACGAAAAGCATTAAATGGCCCCTTGAGCAAAAAGTCGCACTCAAGCGTTGTCCCGCACTGGGCGTTTATAGCGCCTACTAACTCGTCATTGGCTGTGGCACATTGCAATACGCGTGGGTCAGAAAAAAAAACATTACAAAAGAGAGCACGCCTATTGGCTACGAACACATGTTTGCGCCGGCCTGAGGTTCCTTTTAGCTTTGACGCTTCATGCGGTATTGAAGCCGCGCAAAGAAAATAAGCGCGACATTCAATTGGACCGTCAGCGGTGTGGATTGACACCGCCGGGCGTTAGGCCTAACCTTAGGCTTTTTAGTTCGAACGTGTTGTAAACCGGCGCCCGCAGTTTATGTACAATGACTTTTAGCGTTCTCGGCGGGTCGTTCGCCTTTGCGTTGGGAGCTCGGGGAGCGTAACCTAAATACAGGCACTTTTTCTATAAAGACTTCGATATTTTTTCCTTGCAAAGCGCATCCTCTACTCCCTTTTTACAAAATAATAATACCATAGCCATTTTTTGGGCTAGATTAATGTTGTAATGCCTGTGTGCCTGTCGGCCTGTGTGCTTGTCTGCCGGTCACCTAAAAGTGTAAGAAAAATAGTGATGCGTCTGAAGGACACTGAGACACGGATTTACTAATCAGCGGGGCATGGGCTACCCCCAGCGGTAAATAATTAGTGACGTACAACCTGGGGGTCAACCTTGGTCTCCCGGAGTGTCAGCGATGAGCCCCCGTTACCTACGAGAAGAAAAGAAGAAGAAGAAGAAGAAGAAGAAGAAGAAGACGACGACGTTGTTACAATGACTGCTGACGGGGCAGGAGCTAAAGGCATTGAGTGCCTGACAAGGGCTTCTGACCTTCTGGATTTCACAACAGAGGAGTTCACAGCAGAGGACATGTTCAAGTCAAATATGCGTGCTTAGCAATAAGATCTAGCAATACAGAGAGCAAAAATAAGTAAATTAGGAACAATACAAAAAATCGTACATTCTAAATAATGAGAATACAAAGTTATACAATATACATAAAACTTTTTTCTGTAATACCTGTTACCTGTTGCAAATTACAAGTTATCACACCATGACCCTCTAAAGCCCTATCCATGCGTCACCCGTTGGTCACGTGACGTGGGGAGTGATCTGGAGATAGGGAGGTAAGGATGAAGGGAGGAGAGTTGGGGACAGCGTATCTGGAAGGGGATGTAGGGAAGAGAGATAGGATGAAGAGAAAGGAAGAAGCGGGGAATGGAGGAGAAGGCTGCGTTATCTAGAAATGGTTGTGCGGCTGAGCACGAGGAGGCGGGTTCGACTGGCGGCTGCGGCGGTCGCCCTTTTGATGGAGTTGAAAAGCAGAAACGCCTGTGTGTACGAGATTTCGGCGCACGTTAAAGATCCCCAGGTGGTCAAAATTAATCCGGAGCCCTCCACTACGACGTGCCTCATCGCCTGCGTTGCGTGGGTGCGGTTAAACCTACAATCAGTCATCATCAGATATCTGGAAAAGACGGACGAGACCCAATCATCTTTCGACCTCACTTGCAACAGAAGAAGCGTACATGCGACCAACTTTGCTGTAATAACACTTCGCTTTTCGAACATATCCACGGCTTTTCACCACCACTGTAATTATTCTGCTCTAGTACACCCCCACGTTCATTTATAAAGCGAATATCTTGCCTTTGTTGCGCTAAGCCGCGTACTGTCGATCTTTAATTAGCTTAACTCATGTATAAGTTTACTAAAGCCCAGAACGACTGCCTACTGGTTTACGCACATGCATCAAGTGTCGTACGGTACAACGCGAACCTTTTTCTTCTGTTGTTAGCTAGAACTGAAGCAATCGAAACAGCGACAGCCTTTTCGCAGGAAACGTACGTGTGTCGTGCACACCAAAACGCAACAATACAGTCGGGGAATAGTTCCTCTTTCGGCGCGCCAGGAAACACCGGAAGATGGGAAATATATTGCACGCGTTTCGCGGGCAATTTATTACCGCAGGCGTCGCTATGAACAACCCGAACATCGTCGACGTCGCAAGAAAGAAACGCTCATCCGTGTTTTTTCGCTTCTTATCGATCGACGGTGTTCTCCTGAAACATCTGCTATTGCGTCTTGCCGACGGTAGCCGTAGTCATTAACTCTTGCACACTCGTATTCTAAAACTGCGAAGACTGCTAAATTATTGTAAAACTGGAAGGAAGCCTGTCAGTAGCAGAAATATTGCTTCTGTAGGCACCACATAAAAATACAAAGATTCCCTGGGTTGAGAAAAACAGGAAACAGAGAAAATATTTTGATCTAGTATCTAATAGCTGGTGTGTGTAGATGGGTACAATACTTTTCCTAGATACGGTGCGACCACTGTGTGATGACTGAGAGAGAGAAGCTCTTTATTAAAGAAGGAAAATGCAGATAGGTTTGCCAACATGCGTACGTCGACATGCTACTCTGCAGGAAAGAGAATGGGGAATTGATAGATGAGGAGCAAAAACAGGAGTAGTAGAGGAAAGGAGAAGAAAGAAAGGGATAGGGTCATATAGATGGACATGGGATGTAGAGAGGGCTGTCTGCGGAAGGGAGGGCTATAAAGTCTCAGTGATGCCAGTACCGTCAAGATAGCCAAATAACGCATCCAGGACTTTCCGCTGGAATGATGGAGAATGCCATGGTCCAAGTAGCAGGCTGAGCGTAATTGGTCCAGGGTGAAGACATGTCATCTTCTTCTGTAACCGGCTCCTTGCATCGGTGTAGGCGGAGCACTCTTAAGAGGACATGCTCGAAGGTTTCGTTGGAGCCACAGTTGTCGCAATATGGGCTTGTACTCTGGCCAATGCGTTGTAAAAAGGCATTAGTAACCGCCGCATTAAGTCACAATATGTGAAATAACGTTTCCAGCCGGTAAGGTAGTCGTTCTGGCAGCCTCAATTGCATCTGTGCGTCAATTGAGAATAGAAAATCATGATGATGCCACGGAAGAGACCATAAGCGGTTTCTTTCTGCTAGAGCTAGTGCCTTGGCCGTAGTTGAGGCACCATTTCTTGTAAAGAAAATCTTTCTTTTGTTATTCCTTTCTAGGCCCCTGCGTGCAGCCTCATCTGCTCTCTGATTTCCTAGTACACCACAATGTCCAAGGATCCACTGAAGGGTTACGCAATGGCCAACTGCATACGCGAGATGGTGGAGGTTTTTTACTTCGCGCTGGATGTGTTTGTGGATGCTGAAGCAGCTAGCACGTCGCAGCCTTTTTAGGGCGGCTTTCAAATCTGTCAAAATGGTCCATTGTGTCGGTGGCTGACGAAGTATGTACCAGATGGCTTCTTTGATTCCATAAAGCTCAGCTATCGTGGACGAAGTCACTCGCTCAAGCCGGTATGTTAGTGAGTTGCTAGCTGACGGAATAAAAACTCCCGAAGAACTGCGCTAAGATGTTATGGATCCATCTGTAAAAATATGGGTCGTTGCTGAGTAAAATTTGGGAATATGCGCAAGTGTAACCTGAAGTAGAACATTTTGGGATACAGTATAATCTCAATAAATGGAAATCGCTGAAACGGAATTGCCGCTTAAACGGAACAGTAGCCTGTCAGTTGGTTTGTTTTGTATTTAGATAACGTAAAAAAACTTTTGCCAATCGGAACTAAAATTTCCAGGTCTTCGTACGGAACGGTACCGAAAATGGAACTTCTCGCCAGACCCATTGCCATGAGCATCAGCTTTTTTCCGGTTCCGACTTTTTCGTTTTTTTAAGCCTTGTTGACCCGAGTTATACCTCAGGCCAACAAGCTATACTGAGCGTGATAATTTATTCAAGGCTGAAGAAGGGCTCGAACAAGCATGCGGATCCTTTTCGATGCTGCACCGCCGTTTTTTTCGAAGCGAAGCATGCGGACGTAGGACTAGAGGCCGCAAAATTCAAGCCCAAAATCTGTAGGATTGATTGTAGGAATAGGCAAACCTTAACAAAATTAAAAGGACCCGTGCAACACTTTTCTCAAATTTTTTTGGATATCTTAAATGCCTGCAGAATGTAGTCACCCAGCACACCCAGTACTTAGATTAGGGGGTCGCAAAGTACCTCACCCCAAAATTACTGCTCTATGCTCATCAGACAACTCGGAAACTCGCTCAAAAACTTTTTCTCTCTTTCCCGGTCTTGACGTTCTTTGACGGCCCGAATTACGTCACTGAGGCCATGTAGCGGCTGTTGGCCGGTTTTCCTTCAGTTGCAACACTGAACGCTTTTCGATAGCAACTATAAAAATTAAGCCACAAAAACAACGCAGAAATGGAAGGCGTATCTGGTAGAAACGGAAGGCGTATCTGGAGCAAATCACGCAGTGCCGCTCCGTGCTGGCGATAACTGTAGCTTTCGCAATTCTTCCAGACGCGAAGGAAAGAGTGACAGCGTTTATCGAAAGTGTGCAGGGTCCTTTTAATTGGTCTATGACACGCTTTCGAGCACCGAAGGCCTCATCATTGGCCATAGCGAGATATGCTGTTTTTCTACGGGGAAGCAAAGAGAGGCTGAGGTACGTGCAGCAACAATCTGTGTCTTAAACTGCCTATTGCAGGGTGGCAGCCCGGAGGTTTAGGTTCACATTTTAGACGTGGAGTAAAAAAGGGAAAATGGGCGGGTTGGTGACAGGGCATGATGAATCAAAACACTACAGAAATACACGGGAACATGCAGTACCGAATAAGAGAGGACGGATTGCTTTCGGAAAGGAAAGGTGTGCATAGCACTGCAGAGTGCAGCGTTGCATATCGAACGTTTTCATGGGGTGTATTTCAGTACAAAATCTTACTTTTGAACTACCTAAAAACACGCTGCGGCGTTTGCCCGACCCTAGGCAGCGTTTTTTAAGCGTCTCATCGTGCTTGGCGTTTTTATTTTAAGAAACCGTTATATGTGGTACCACGCTTTCGTACATCCCACAGCAAGTCAGCCCTTTATAAATCTTGACAAGGTCTGCGCTCATCAGCGGAGTTCTTGTCTTGTCTCCGTCCCTATCTTTCTTTTGTTCTGTTATCTTTAAATTCTTGCTTTGAGGATGTGCGTCTGTGCGCATAACATTTATTCCTTTCCATTTGCGTCTCATTCGCGTCCATCCTTAGCACTTGACAATAAAAGCTGGCACCGACCAAGAATGAAGGCACCCGTACGGGAGCCGAAACGTCTTTTGGATTTTAAACATTCTTCGTCGGTGCCAGTTTTTATTGTCATGTGTTTTCCTGACCAAACGGGTTTCCGTCCAACCTTCGATTTCATCCTTAGCCCTTACCTAGCTAAACTGGTTCGCTACAGCTCGTGCGAGAATCCCGCTCAGCTTACTGCAGGAGAGGACAAGACATCCATTGTGTGATGTCATGATCACTTCGTCGAATTCCGAACAGGCGATAAAAAAACAAGGAAAAATTGACGCTAAGATGAACACATTTTTTTTCTACCTAGTGTAGGTACAATGCGTTGCCGCTGCGGCATAGCTCCCCGGTTGCCCAACCGACGTAAAATAGGTCTGACCGAAACCAGGCCTGCACAGAATAAATAATGAAGCAAACCGTTCAATATTAAGAATGAGTATAGAAAGAATACGCATTAAACAAAAAATAACTAGTATAAAACTTGTAAATACACGAGCAAGCAACAGAAGCCATCTTGGGCACCTTGACAGGTTTATTCTGTGCAGTACAGCCGGAATACCTCTCCGTCTTTCCTTCTAACTTTACCCAGTTGAACCCGGTGCAGCCATGCTTTAGGGCGCCATAACTCGTTTATGCGCGTGGGAGGAACGGTGGCACGATAAGTCGCCAAGGCTCTCGCGCTTTCGGTCATAGCGTCCAGGCCACGGCAGCAGCAACTTAGCCAAGTTCTTCTTCCCTGGTCCGACCACTTTTTATTCTGTCGCACGCAACTCGCTAGTTTCCAACCGCTGTATACCCGTGAAAGAGCATCTCGGTTGTGGTCAGGGACGCTGGGACGACCCAACTTAGGCAGACTCTTCACCTCTGACGGTAAGATGTTGATGTTTGGTGTACATTCCGGCAACCAATCCCCGCAGTCTTGTCCTTCGGTTGTAAGCGTCAAAGCGGTCTCTACGGGTCGTTGAGTATGCACATCAGAAAGAATGTGGAGGGTGTTGTACCACTAAGGAGAATCGCGATTCCGTCTATGCATGCGCGGATGACTGACATTATGAGCGGTTCTTGAGGATGAAAACGATTACAATCTTTCTTTCATGGCGTACATGCGAAGAAATCATGGTTGTAGCCGGGAATTCTGCGACCCTGCGATCACTGTTCCTGGCTCAGAAGTGTTGTGGCCTCAAGTGGAATGCCAGATATTATAAAGTAAACACATAAATTAGAAAACCCGCCTGACTCAAGCTATGGGGCAAGCCGTGATGATAATTTGTCATCAAAATGGCTTGATTTTGTGTACTTCGACATTTCATCTATTGCGGTGTCCTATCCGCTTTTAATAGACTGTAGCGCTAAAAGTTTGCGCTGCTGCAAGAGGCGAAAAGACAGAGCTGTATGGTAGCCTCATGTCTTGTCCTTTGTTTTTCCTACAGGGAAAAATGCGGCGTGGTGCAACTTTATTTATTGTTACAAAGTGACTGTGCCTTCACACAGTTGCCCGGCTGCATTTGTTCTTAATGAAATATATTCATTATAACAGCTGCTGCTTTAGTGCGTCTGCAAATTGACGTTGTTACAATAAATATTCCCATAATCTTTATCCCCCTCAACTGAATTGAATCGCTGGTTTTCTCAAAGAAAGGAAGTTTTTCAAGTAACCGGTATTTAGTGACTTTTAATTTTACTTTCATTTCTTTTCAGTCCCTCCACAGCGTGCGAACTCCACTGTTTTGTAAACAAACAATCCCAAGCATGCAAGAAATAAGCGCTGTCCTCGGGCCACCCCGTCTCTACCATTTTGCTGTCTTGGCGCTGATATTTGTGCGCGCGTATCCATCGTCATGGACACAGTTCACGGCAGTGTTCATTGCAACGGACGTTGAACACTGGTGTTCCAAACCGCATCTCTCGTCTCTCACAAACTGGACGGAAGAGCAGTGGAAGGAACACGCCATCCCGACAGTGAACGGCTCTTCGCTTTCGCCTGTACCCGTGTTCCATTCCTGCAGGATGTTTCCTCTTGTGGATTCTTCTGACAATGGTTCAGATGTGAGCTTCGACCGCTCCAGGACAGTGCCGTGCGAAGAGTGGAGTTACAACGAGTCCTCGTCTGGATCATCAGCTGTGCCTGAGGTTAGAAATTGACTTGTGAACAATACAAACTATACGTTCATTCTGCTTCGCTTAGGGAGTAGTAAAGCACTTCTATTCATGGAGAGATGATAAGCGGCTGTCTTGAGTTAGTTGCGCGCTCAGTTCTTGTAGTAGTAGTAGTAGTAGTAGTAGTAGTAGTAGTAGTAGTAGTAGTAGTGGTAGTAGTAGTAGTAGTAGTAGTAGTAGTAGTAGTAACAGTGGGTAGTAGTAGTAGTAGGTAGTAGTAGTAGTAGTAGTAGTAGGTAGTAGTAGTAGTGATAGTGGTGGTGGTGGTGGTGGTAGTAGTACAGTAGTAGTATTGGGAGCAGCAACAGCAGTAGTACTAGTAGTAGTACTAGTAGTATTAGAAGTGCTAGTAGTACTAGTAGTAGTAGTAGCAGCAGCAGCAGCAGCAGCAGTAGTAGCAGTAGCAGTAGCAGTAGCAGTAGCAGTAGCAGTAGCAGTAGCAGTAGCAGTAGCAGTAGTATTAGTAGTAGTAGCAGTAGTAGTAGTAGTAGTAGTAGTAGTAGTAGTAGTAGTATAGTAGTAGTAGTAGTAGTAGCACTAATAGTAGTAGTAGAGTCGTAAGTTGGTGTTAACAGTGCAAGGGTATCTAAAGACAAAAGATCGCCTAAACTATGTCAGGTGGTCCTTCAAGCGACTAATAATTGATTCCTAAAGCGAGTAAGCTCTTGGTGTTGCTGGTCAGAACAGCATTAAGGCATGCTACACGCAATATTGATTAAGCAATGCGGTCACGCAGAAGTCGGGGCTGTCATGTTGGCTGCAAAGTGCGGAATACGCTGACGAAAAGTGTTGTTCATGATTTACCTTTCTGTGAAGTAACCCCACCATGTTTCTGAAAGACCCATCCTTCATTGGTAATTGCCATGCTCGACGTCTCCTTTAAGCATGCTGCGTTTCCCATTAAATGCTCCGGACTTTAAGGAAATGTAAAGTCTACTTTTTGACTCTTCCCATTTCAGTGGAATCTTGTGTGTCACATGAGTGGCAGCGCTCGATGATGACAGCGTTGTCTTCTTCGGTTCCTTGGTGGGGTTCGCTCCTCATGGGGCACCTGTCTGACAGGTATGGCTGGTACGGACGTCTTAACAAGTCAAACATGGAGAACGTATCTGCTTCACAAGCTTCACTGCTTTAACTGCTATTCAGTGCTAACAAATTAACACCAACGAGAGTATAGTTTTAAAGGACCCCTGCAACACTTTCGATAAGCGCTTTCACTCTTTCCTTCGCGTCTGGAACCACTGGGAAAGCTATAGTTATCACGGTACGGAGCGGCACTGGTGTATTGCTCGTCGTGCCAGAGATACGCCTTCCATTTCTGCTTTGTTTTGTGCTTCTTTTTAAAGTTGCTATCGAAAAGCATTCATTGCTGCAACTGAAGGAAGCCGACAACACCGCTACATGGCCTTAGTGACGTATTCGAGCCTGGAAGAACGTCAAGATCGGGAAAGCGAGAAAAATCTTTTGATCGAATTTACAAGTTACTGATGGGCTGAGAGCAGTAATTTTTTGGCTGAGGTGCTTTGCGACCCCCTAATCTAAGTACTGGTGGGTGGGTGACTACGTTGTGAAGCATTTAGATTTAAAAAAAAAGTTGAAAAAACGTTGCAGGGTCCTTTAACACGTATACGCAAGATTTCACACAAACGCGTTGTACGTAGTCACATTCAAGTGTCTACAACCAGGATGTTTTCTTCGGTGATTAGTCACAAAAAGAAATACAGTCATGCGTAGTAACCCCTTGTATTTCATAATAAAAACAACCTGTATTAAGGCTGAAAATTGCGTCTCTTAGTTTATCTTTTTGGTACTTTGACTTTGTTTCGTACGACTGTGCGATTAGAACATTTACCCGTTGGTAAAAGTTGCCTGTTTTAACGAATTATTGGTACTAGAAGAAGCGTTCGACACGCCAGAATGTTAAATTAGACGACTTCGAGTCGAAATTGTCTTCCAGGCGAAATTGTTCTGCAGCTGCGGGTACGCTGAAGGCAGCTACACTGGTGATACAAAACATGCAAATTCGTAATTCAAAACGAGACGTACGTAAGCACCGTACACTGCACACACACAAGGTGTCCAGGCTTACAGATGTTTGGATGGGTGTAAAAACTATCTTTTTGCATCTTGCACTAATTACTAAGTTGGCCGAGTGGATAAGAACACAAAATGCACTTACAAGGCAGGAAAGACAGTTTGTTCTGGGAGTTTCATACTGCAAACATTAGGAAAAATCCGAGAGAACGTAGATTAGGCAAATAAGATCAAATCTTCGTGAAATGAAGGTTCTATCACGGCAGGCGCTGCGGCAGGGTCCTCCCTGATGTACCATTATAGGGCTATACACAATGTAATGTAATAAGTCACTGCAGATGCAACATAACGTTTTTTGATCGCTTTGTTGGCCTTCAGAACCACAGATAATATTTAAGAAGGTCGATAGATGGGAATAATTTTACTCAGTTCTTTTAAATAAAGGTTAGCAAGTCAACTACCCAATTTTAACACTCACAACAACATAAACATTTCGGCGAGGTGATTTTTGTTCATAGTGGTATGTAACATCATGGTTGAACGAAGGATTGAAAAATGTGCCTAGAACGTGCGCTCACTCTCAGCTGAAATATATTGCAAGGACCAGGGTACGCACTTCAGGAAAGAAGGATAAAAAAATTAAAGTAGATTAAACTCGAAAATTGCGCTTCGCTTTCACTTTTGATACCGAAGACCTGTTTTATCCCTACTGCTTTATCCCTACGATAATTTCAATCAGAATCTACATAGGTGCATTAATGAAGCTCATGATAAACAGGCCTTTCGAACCAACTGCGGTAATACTGCTGAAGGGCTTCTAGGGCTCCTGAGTTTCCACATGTGTTCCAGCTACCGGAGAGAGCGAAAAACCTGCACATTCAGAAATTAGTGGTTGCATTGGATCTTGTGCGCGCTTGTCATAGAATATTGTCCGAGTTACGTGGATAGAATTGCAAACATTTTGGCGGGACCGAACACTGCTACTTCTCGGTATTAAGATGACTCCTTAATTTTCTCAGAAGGAGTTTAGTTCGGCTGGAACGTGACAAAAATTATTGAAGCCTTCAAAATGAACGAATTCGGGCTAAGTACCACAAAGAAGAACAAAAGTTCTTGTACCTCAATCTGAAGTTTAAGGAGGGTCATGCCCGTTGTCGCTTAAGTCCGTGGTCATCTTAACCGCGCGAGAATCAGGGATAAGCCCATCAAAACTCGTAAAAGAACGATACAGATATGAACACACTCCCACCTATCTTAACGAAATCATGCGTGAATCAGTTTGGGGACAGTTTTAAAGTCATGGTACCTAGTCGTGAAGCAGCCGGTTACTTCCTTATTGGGCAGTTGTGCGAAAGGCTTGGAAAGAACTCCAAAAATAATCGAACCGACATTGTTAAAGAATAGGCTAAGAATAAGCGTACAGCCATTCCTTGCGTGCATTGCGTTTCCCACGTCCTGAGGAAGGTAGCGAAAACATACGGCGAGAATGTTCCTTTACACCACCCCGCAAGCTCGGTCGTGTGTGTCGGGTCATGCAGAGAAAGGCTGATACCACCCTAGAGAAATCAAAACGAGGTTGCTGTACTAACCGCTCTGCCAACTACAGTAGACTCGCGATAATTCAAACTCGGATAATTCTAACTTTCGGTTAATTCAACAAGTTTTGAAATTTTGGTTACCCCGCTATGTTTTCAATGTATTCGAATCCCGCTGAATTCAAACTGCTTCATACCATAAATTCGGTAAATTCGTACTTTTTGCTCTTCCATGCCGGAAAATATCGGCTACATTTGCCGCTTATATTGCTGCACATTTGCAACACGTGTCAGAGGAATGAACTGGCTGTCCTTGCTGGCATCGAAAACTGTTTCGAACGATCATGCAAAGACAAGGCAGTCATCCATTCGTAACCTTTTTCAAAGTGTGCATATCACTGCAGTACTGTGTGGGAGTTTGCTATTAATAAATATGTGAGTGTTTCATTAAAAACAAGTTGGTGTGTTGCCCCGACTCGTATTTATGAACACTTCTGATAAATCATACTTCTCATTATTCATACAAAACACTGAGGTCTCTTCGAGTTGGAATTATCGCGAGTCTACTGTACATTCCTTACCGCACAGGCGTTTTGTACCGTGTTCCGTGCCGTATCCTCCATCGACGGAAAATGTAGATTGGCCGATCGGGTCGTTTTTCCTAAACCTGCTTATCAGCACTTCGAAGCTGTCGTAGTGCTCTGAAATTCGCCCCTACTTCATAATGTGAACGTGGCTGGATAGCAAAGCTGAACGATTGGCCAAAACGAAGCACGACATTGACCGAGGTGCGGCATAAAGTAGTGCCCGAAACCCCGCAAGCTTCAGCAAAGCTTGGTGTTGCGCTAGTTTGTATCTAGACATAATGGAACAAATAGCGCTGAGTTTAACCCGACGACGACAGCATAAATGGAAAAAAGGACACAAGAAACGGGAGAGGCGCATCTTCCGTTTCGTGTGTCCTTTTTTTCTATGTATGCTGTCGTCGTCGTGTTAAGCTCAGCGCTATTTATTCCATTATGCCCACAAGCTTGGTAACTGTCGATGCAGCAGACTCCTAATTTATTAGCTCAATAAAGCTTAGGGGAAGAGTTTCAGCTTAGCATACAGACACGGGGTTGCCCTTTCGTTACATGATTTTGGAGCACATGACAATATGACAATATTTACAACTTCACTGTCACCTGCCTAGTTATTAACACTAAATAAACTATGGCGTGACGACAGTCTTCTTAGCGGCTAATTCTATATATGCTTTTCTAGAACGTGTTATGAAACGAGAGTTGCAGCCGTTTTGTGCAGAGCATTCATGATAAAACTGGCTTTTCCGCAAGGAGTTTTTGTCCCTGAAACACAAATAAGCCGACCAGGATAACCCCTGGGGAACGCATTCGGGCATACACGATAAGACGTAATCAGCTTCGCCGTAAAAGTAATGTACCTTTCTCCTTATCTGCACACTGTCGCGCATGTGGCTAGCTGCCTGGTTTTGTTGCCTGCGATGCTTTATTTACACAGGGTTAAGCAGACACGCGAAGATGTGGAGTCTTATCATATCTACTACACTGTAGGCGCCTTCTCATGGCAGCTATCTCCAACGTGGTTCGAAGCGGCAAAAGCTTTTCTTCGTGCTTCCTGGCAACGTGTACAATTTGTTCGCCTTTTCAACATATTCTTTTTTATCCTGACTTTTCTGTTTCGACTCCACCCTAGTGTCTTTGTAGGATATAGAATCCTTCGAATAAAATTTCACTTGTGAGCATATGCTCATCCTGCACACTTCCTTATCAGTCGCGAGTCTGCTTCTGCTGTTCCGTACTGCAATCAAAAGAAGCCGTGAACGCAGTAAGCCCCGTAAAGAGTGTTTTCCTATGCCTTCTCCTGTTTCAACATCTCTCGCAGGTTCGGTCGTCGCGCGGTGTTTTTCGGCTCCGTGTTCTGCGTTGCACTTTTTCGGTGCTGTGAGTGCATTGTCCGCCTCAGTTCATTTGTACAACGCCCTGCGGTTCTTCACGTGCATAGGCATTGCGGGAACACAGACAAGCTCAGTGGCATTGAGTAAGTCTTAGACGTGTCTCCACTTATTCCTAACTCAACGCACACGGCACAGGTACAGTTCAGCCACCTTCATGAATGTCACTTGTTTACTGTCCTCAAATGATTAACACTTCAACTGTTAATGATCTTCACGGCCTATATGAGGGAGTGAGTAAAACGCTTACTGGAGCCGAGGAAAAATAAAAAAAAATCCCAGGCCATCTCCACTAACGTGAAGCCTGAGGGAGGGGTGAAGCATGCAGCGTATAAGTGTATTCTTGGCGCCTTGGCGCTTTTGCACACGCAGATGAAGCAGTTGGGGGTAGAAGTATACAGCTTTGCCGTAAAGGTCTCTTGTCTTTGAAGCACATAGTTTTCTATTGGGAGGCGTAAACGAGTGTTCCGGGTTTTTTAGTACCGTGATTACATGAGATGATGATTACGACGACGACAAGAGACGCCAAAACGACCAGCCCCTAAGTGGCGTCGCCGCAAAAAAACAGAAGTGTGGATGGCCTCTTCTTAATCCCAAAAGCTGCGAGCTGTCCCGCTGCTCAGGCCCGTCAGATCAAGTGTTCTTAAAATTGAGGTCCTGAAATGGTCCGATCGCAATCCCACTGATCTGGAGACAGGGAAGGAAAGGGGGCGTTGGGTGCTGGGGAGTTCTACAGAAGGTGGTGCGGATGGGAAATATGATGAACTAGATAGATACTAAGAAAAGTTGCCAAATCAACAAGAAATGAATGAAATTTCATGTAGTATACAGTAATGATTAGACAACACAGCCACGCTTTGGGCGTTCACTGACTACACCTTTATTAGAGTTGAGGGAAATTTTTGGCTGCCATTCTGGCCAAAAGGGAGAAAGGGAATCTTTATTAGATGGAGGGAATTTAAGAGTCGTGGAATAAAAAGGAAAATGAATGTAAGCACACCAAACCTCGCATCATTTATTACATTTTTTTAAGTTCTCTTAACACTTCGTCGGATTTGTGTTCAAATATCCGAAGTAATGTTCCCTGCAAGTCCAAAGCGCCAGAGACAGCTTCCAATCCTGTTCATGAAGCAAGAGGGGGAGTATAGAAAAGGGTGTTCAATGCGAAAGAGTTAGTAAAGCGTGAAGTGGCAGAGGCTGAAGGGCTGAAGCCTGTTCGCTTGTATTCCTGTGCAATATACAAAAAAGGTATTCGGGTGCGCCTTAGTCCGCGTGCTGTCAACAAGGGATGGCGCCAGCAGTCCTGGGCTAAGCTAAAATTACCCAAATTGCCCAATAATGTCTCGTTATTCTTCATGCGCGAAGTTTGAACTTACAGCCTTTAAAATGCAAAATAAATGCTCTTTAAAACAAAACAAGAAATTTATAGTCAAGTGTTGCGGAGCGGTAGTCGTAAAATTTATTCCCTGCTGAAACTCTGATTCTCAGAACGGCCTCTGCGCCTGGAAGGAAAGCTACCTCAAGAAGACATAACTGGCGCTAGGTAATGCCCAACACCGGGCAGTAATCCACGTAGAGGTCCATCGGCTGCAAAAAGAGAATGCAGGAAAATTTGCAGGGAATTCTTGAGAAAACCTTCGGTGGAAAGTTGATAACATTAGGAATTTCTGAACCTAGAAATTGGAATTTTTCAACCGAGTACGGAACATCAGTGATTAAAATAATGAAACAATCCGAGGTCCCTAGTATATCATAACCTCCTATGCGTAGCGAGAAGCTACCGTTTAGAGTGAGGTATGGCTGTGGTATAGCAGGTGAAAACTGGTGGGGTTGGGATATAAAATGTGGGAGAGTGTCCCGGACTGTTTTTGCTAAATTCAGTGGGTATTTTTAGAATGTTGAAGTCTACAATGTCAAAGTCCACTTATTCTCCTTGATTTTACGTCGTCCTATTTGTAGCAGCCTCGCTAAACATTCTCCTTTAAAGGCGCCCCCAATGAAACGAAGAGCTCCAGTCTTGTTTTGTATCTTATGGTTTCATCTTTTCTTCAAGCTAGAGTGAATCATCTCTAAAACACTAAGATTAAAACAATTGAAAGAGTAAACAGCAAATGCAAAATAAATGTATAATTATATAACGTTTTTTTCCATCGTTGTTAGTTAGGACGTCAGTATTCGAGAAGACGCTCTTGATAATCGACAATTGTTTGATGTCTATGTTTTTCCTTTACTTGAACAAAACACCGGATCGTGGAGAAGACACTCCGTCAATCTCAAACACACAGAAGCTAGGATATATTTTAAGCTTTTCTCATACAGTTTCTTTTTTAAAATATACTCCAGAGAACGCGGTAACAAATGTACGCTATTGCGCGCAGTTGCCGAGATCCTCGACCCCCGCTACCGGACGTTCCTCAACCTGGGCTACACAGCAGGATTTGCAATACCGACCCTGCTTTTGCCCGGAGTTGCCTACGTCCTGGGCAACTGGAAGCTCCTGCAGCTGGTCTCGGCACTCAGCGTATTAGCCTGCCTGCCATTCATGCTGTGAGCTTGCCTAAGTTTTGTGGAAAAAGGTTTTAGGGAGTGACGGGGCGATTGATTGGAAAAACACGCGGTGAGATAGAATATTGTGTCGTGACATCAAAGCGCCTTAGATATTCAATGAATTTCAGAAACAACCTATTTCCTCCCAGTGTGATTCAAGAATCCCCACGCGGGCTCATCACCACAAACCAAGAAGAGAAGGCGGAGCCGCCATCTATAAGATACTCAAGATGAATCGGCGCGTGGTACCCGACTTGAAGTCCGTCGTTCATGGTCTTGTGGTGGAAGTTCGAGAGTCCTCGACTCTGGCCGTTGGTCCTCTCGAGATATTCAAGCACCGAATAATTAGGAGGAACATGGTACTTCTTTTTGTCGTCTGGTAAGTCAATATGTCCACACATGATGCCGATTTCTATTTCATTCGAAGTTTAGTAAACTGTAGTACCGGATGTGCAAGTAAACATCAGCGAACTTTAAGAAACTGCAAGGTAGGCAGTCGGGAAAGTATTATAATTAGTCGAAATGATTGAAATGGGGGTCCGTAAACTTTATTTTTGTGCTTACACTGCAACGTTATACCTACTGTCACACTGGCAATCTCTTACTTATGCTATATGTATATTTTTGGTTTAATAAAAATTATTCTCCCCATTTGAAGAAGCAAATTGAAAAAAAAAAATTCGCCAGAACGTGAAGTTTGCAAGCATTATTTTATACCTGCAACAAGCATATTGGAGTGATAAGAAATGAAACCAGCTTGAGGTTTGATAGTTTGTTTATGCTTGTTTTCAGCCTAATACTAATAATATTTGTGTATTTATTGTTGTATATTACACATTTCTTATGCATATTTGTTTGAGCATTCATTTGAACAATGAACTTAAAACAGCTTTTGTTGTACAACTTAGAATTAGATTGACGGGATCTTCTAAGTTGATCAATTATTCAACTCCTCATGTGGTTTATGATGAAAATGTCAATAGATCTGTAATTGTTTCAAGAAGCTAGAACGCAACTGCTTCTTTATCAAAGGGAGCATGGCCTGCGGACCACGATACTTTACGGGCTGTGGCCTTACAATGACATCGACTGTGGTAAAACTACAGTTGACCTTTTACCGAAAAAGCTATCTACAGCATACCATGCTGAAATGCTCCGCCTTACTAAGCAAGCTACCAAGCAGTAAGCCAGCGTGAGCTATCAAACAGGCATGAAAAAAGCATTGCTAGCAATAGTGTGCGTATTTTATATTAATTCTTGACCAATCAAGCCAAAAATAGTGTGGGTCTTTAAGTGGGATTATACCTGGACCGCTTTTTACACCAAACGAACATGCAGAGTTACGGAGCAACCGCCTGTACCCAAGCCATTTCTGGTGGTGAATCTTTCCTCATCCTTGACTGTATAATTATTTAAGGCGAGTTTATTGAACTCATATCGTTTATTCTTATAAGGGGACTAGTTCTGGCCAAGTGGTATCTGAGCCCCGCCTTAGAACCGGAAGGGCCTGTGCTTGATCCTCAGTCCCGACAAGAAGTGTCGCAATTGGGGAAACGTACTTCTCCGATTACCTGGTTGTGGGAAAAGCAACGGCTTATTGGAGCATCGATGGCATCCACACGTTGCCTTGTGGACATGCGCAGGTTCTGCGACAACTTATCATGTTCGCCGTCGTTTGGGCTCTGCCGACATCAAGGGCAGCAGTTACGTCAACTTCGCCGTCTCAACGGCCGCGGAGATACCCGCGGCATTTGTGGGCCTCGGGTGGTCTACTACTGCCGCCGGAGACCTTCCCAGGTGGCCGCCCTTCTCCCTCGCCGCAACAGGCAGCAGTCGCAGCTCAATTCTCCTACAGCGGTGAGAATTTAGAGAGGTTTTCTTACTTGTGTATGTTAGCGCTTGTCACGCTACGTTGACTTTTTAGCATGATGACGTGGACTTGTTCGAACTTAGCCTGTCTAAGTAGACCGTCTGACTCAGAAGAAATAGAGAGTAGCAGGACATGATGACTTGCAGTAGAACTAATCCCGACTAAACCACGAGGTACACCCTGGGGGGGGGTAGGTGTAGAATCGATCTAACTGGTATAGATAAATAAGTGCTTGATAGTTTATTTTCAGGTGCTGATTTTATTAAGCGTTCGTAGTTCGGGACCCATGGCAAGCAGCTTCATCTCCGCACCGTCTACACAAGATCTTGCTGAGTCTTGTAAACGAGCTCATCTAGGCCACTACTCGTAGGAAGAGGCGATCTTTATATGGCACAAGGTGCTGCGTAAAGGGCAAAAATTACAGGTAGATGGAAATAGGATGGGATAGTGCCTAACAAATAAGGCCCAAAGAAATCTGACCGCTTTTTCGAAGGTTTTTCGCCACCGATGAGAGGTATGTCCTTGGTTAACTATTCTTTGGATATCGGGTCGACCCGATGTTTTTGGGCAGGCTCTTTGTAATGGGCAGCTCTTTGTTTTATAGTGACCATGCCGTAATGAATTATTTTCTTAGCTGAACGCTTCTACACTTTTCTGGCCAGCCGGCGAAATGGGCGAAGAGATGCTTCTGCGTTACTGGAAGGTTTTATCGTAATTTGCAAATCATGTAGTTCTGTGTCCATACTACGTCGAATAGGCAGCGTTAGGCAAGCAGGTTCAGTTTAAAGCGACCATAAAGACAACCTACAGCTTAATTGTATTGAAAGGATTGCTTCGTCGGAACGACCCTCATGCCAACTCCAACGCGAACTTCAATTAAACCCGTATAAGGACACAGAGATGTGTTACTGTTTTCTCCTTCTCTTGCTCTTGCTGTAAAGCTACTTGCAGCTGCTGGCGACGTTTCCAGTAAGCTGTGATCACGTAATTTCGGGGCACACTTCGCAGGCATGGCCAGCGATGGCACTGTAATACTTAACAGAAAAAAGCCTGCACTGTAAGATGATTTACCCCTTAAGGGTCAATTCACTCTTTTAAATAAAACCTTGACGCCCTATCAAGAAAAAGAGAGGAAAACAGCCTTTACGATGTTTTTTTTCGGTTATAACACCGTTACAACCGAGCAAGGACACAAGAAAACACCTTTCTAAAGGGCCTATTATCGCTACTTAAACCCTATCAAAGGGTGTTTTTATTTGTTTTAGATGGAGGTTGTAAGAGGTGTTGGTTACAGAATAGGAAGGGTGTAAATCGATTTACAGTGCAGTGAAGTAACGCTTTCTCGTTAAAATATCCCTCCTGTGTACCTTACGAGGATCGCGATACTTCACTACAAAAGTACCATTTGAGTGCCATCAACATCCGCCTACTGCATGGAACGGATGGCATTTAGGGAAGAGTTATTAAGCGTGGAGTTGCATGTTGTGTGCAGGCATCCCCTACCTGAGCTTATCCATGTCCATGGCGGGCCGTTTCTTCCTCGTCCTGTCTGGCTCGGTGAAGTGGGTGTGGACCACAGAGCTGTTCCCCACGGCCGCTCGCGGGTTTGGTTTCGCCGCATGTTTCACCGTGGGCCGCATTGGTGGCATACTGGCTCCATTCATTAGCCATTTGGTGAGTCGAAGCGTAGTAATGGCCTCTCGGAGGCCCACACACTTGGATTTTTACTGGTAGGGCTGAAGTCACTTCGGCCAACGCATCTTGAATTTGCCGCACTTGAGAGCAGGGTTGCCAGGTCTGGAGATTTGTCGTCATACTAAGGACTGTTCTGGACTCGTGGCGACGAAAATTTCTCTGTTGCGATTTGGCTACTTTCTAGCTCATTTGAGCATTGCTAATTTTCTATATTTCCAGGCTCTCCGATGCCCCACCTTCCAAAGAGGGGCCTTTTATGACCTTTCAGTGCATTTCGGCCGTAGAGACAAACCGAACAAACAGAATAGAACAAAGTTTAGAAGAACTTGTTGTTGGGCGAGTTGGTGCATCTTGGAGAGTAAACACGGGCTTTGCGCGAAAATGACAACACATACAGGCATTACAGGACGAGCCCTTGTTTACTCACCAAGAAGAGAACAAACATTTAATCATAAAACGTTTATGTGTCAAAGTCCACAATAGGAACCAACAAATCAGTCACTGAAACATACCACCGTACAGCGCTACTTGCCGGAACCAACGGAAATTTGCCTTGCTCATTTTAATATGCTGCACTTGATATCGTATGAACAGCGTTCGACCCGTAAAGCAACGCCGTCGTTTGAAAGTGTAATGCTTCGGTAGCTTACAAGAGCTTGAGATGTCATGCAGATGGGTTGCAAGTGTATGTAAACAGGCAGTGAAAGTGGTAAAACATATTGTGCAGCAAACACCCATTCCAAGTTATTCAATTCTTTGAATGCTTCACCTAAACCGGCATATTTTACCTTTTTTTTTTGCAGACAGTAATCAACCGCTGTCGCTTTCGCGCACCACAGAAAACGAATAAATTTTTAATATGGTTTCGCCAATGTAACCAAAAAGTACTTACTAGCATCGCTTTGCTGAAAATGGCGACGTTGTCTGACCCCTTTTCAAACATTCAGTTTAAGGTGGCGACTTTTTTGGCTACTTTCGGCAATTTCCCAGCAACGTTTCCTTCTGAGTACCTGGCAACCCTGCTTGAGAGTGACTTTCAGATAACTTTTGTGACAGTGACGCCTTATCAAGAGAGCTGTACAATATCGAACAGCGAAGAAAGAATTCGACAACCTCTTCACTGCTAATGTGTGCGCCACGTAGATTTCACATTCCCTGTCACAATTAAGAGAAAATCGGAACACCTTGTTTTCAAATTTTAGGAGAATGGTAAGAAGCGTGCTTCAATCGAAGGCTTAACTCGGAACAACGCGTATTAACTCATGAATATTTTTTTCACGTCCTCCAGAACAAGCACGCTCCCCTGGCAGTTTCCTCTGCACTGCTTGCACTGGCTGGCATTGCGGGTGCAGTGACGGCCGCGATGTTGCCGGAGACTCGAGGTGTTGAACTGCCGGACACGTTCCTGGAAGCTGAAAGCATCGCATTGAAGCGGACGAAGTGAAGATCTTTGAACACATGCTGACTTGGGTTTATATGGTATCATCCGAAGTGATGTGATCCCTGTTGGTCTCTGTATCCGCGTCTGCAGGGCTGTATCTCTGCTGCATTATTTCATGTGCCGGCTGTTGATGTGTACAGAAGCGCCTGCTGCTCAATCGTATAAATACGGGAGGAATGGGCTTTGTCAATCTGAGATCTGTAGGTCGAGCATTTTTGTCTGTCTGCTGGAGGTCGTCCGTCACGCAAGAATAGGAGCAAATGATGATGACGATGATGATTAGAGGCCCTCCCTTTCCATTGGGATGTCAGTTGTCACCAAACGACTTGCCTGTGTTATTCTACTTAGTTGCACTTCCCTTAACTTACCTAATTTGTTAGCCCCCCTCCCCCACTTTTAAACTCCCATCGCTCTCCTCCTTCCTGCACTTGCACACCTGTTTACCTCCCCTCTTCTGTTCTAAATTCTAATTCGTCATAGTACTCTTCTTACGTCCCACTCTCTTCCCTACTTTTCTTCCACCAACACTCCAGTCGCCTTTTCGCCATATCTAAGCCCTGAAGGTCTCCAGACACACCTGCGGCCTCTATCGGTGGGTCTGGAAACCGCCTCGCAGAAACGGTTTGCCAGACCCACACATAAAGTGTGCAGTGCTCTCGCTGAGCGGGTTCCTCCCTTCCCGGTAGGGGAGGGAGAGGTAGGGCGAGGCAGCCTTCCGCTGATGTCGTTAGGTGCAGATTTTCTTGCGCCAATCATAGAATTTGTGAGGTGACTGCGCTGCCGTTCTCTGGCGAGCGCCCATTGACGTTCGAGTTGGCGGAAGAGAACCACAGCTCCGCTGTTTCAGCCGATTTCACAATGGGTAGAACATGGTTTCATTTCTTCGTGTACCCTGTCTTTCTAAAGTTGAAGTCTTTTATGGCCCATTGTGCGAAGATCCGGCGACCGACGTGCCTGAGGCAGCACCCAAAGAGGAAACGGTTCAGGGGAAATATATGATTCATTCAGCTTGCACAAAGAGAACGGCTGTGTTAGATGCAACGCATCTCCTTAACTTGCCCTTGTCCAACGTCGTTGTCGCGGGGTAGTCCGCATCCCTCCCCCATTCTCCTCGCCGCGGCGCTGTCGCTCCGCCGCTCTCACCGCAGCGCCACTGTGCGTCAGCGCGGTCAGCGTGCAGCTTGCGCTTGGCTGCGCTCGCTCCCGTTGCCGTGCCAGCTGTGCGTTAGCGCGCAGCTTGCGCTCGGTTATAAATTTACACCATCTTCTCGCGAGAGGAACCATGAGGTAGATGCGACGCATCGGGTGAACATTGCGTAAATAGGATACACAACAAAGCAATCCACACGCTGACATTGCTAACATAACGGAAACGCAACGGCAACCCCCATGCGTTGCATCTACCCCATGGTTCCCTCGCGGGAAGATTGTGTAAATTTTTTAAGTATCTTTACACCAAGCTGCATCCTATGTGAGATCTATTGCTTGTCCAAACATACGTTGGAACGATGATAGATTACCTTTTGTTTTGTAATGTATATACTACAAATTTCATCCGTTCGTTGTTCTGATACCTGCAACACCGCAACGCGCATTTCCATGTAAGCCCTACATGACTCTACTTTTGGTGAATTCGTATCAGGTTTTCATGTTGTTGAATACATATCTATGCAAAGCGAGACAATGCAGAAGCACCGCTTCTGTATTGCAAAAGAGTCTATAATTAAGCAGACTATTATTTGAAGTAAGATTACCCGGAAGCCATCCGCTGTGGGTGTGCGGCTAAGACCTAAGTACGCAGGTTCAAATCCTGCTTCAGCGGCCATTTGTTTTCATGACGGAAAAAAAACTGCGGTTGATTTCTGTGTCATAGGAATCCGTAAACTACAAGAGTGAAATGTGCAGCGAAGTCTGTTGCTGAGCATGATTTTCGGGTCGGCGGCTCTCTTGTGGGTGTGCTTGGCGAGCGACGTCCTTCTGGCGGGTCGCTTCGGCAAAGGTATACTTGCGTCATTTCCGTGACGGATATGACGTAAGTGAAATCTTGGTGCATCCCGGCATAAAACACGTTCATATTAAAATATAAACCCCGAAAATAAACAACCGTAAGTATAACGTACTCTTTAGTACTAAAGGTGGCTTCCCCGCAAGAAGACCCCGTGTGAATGGGAGCACCATTTAGAGGCCGCTTGCTTCGATCTACTAGCGTCACTTCCGTGACGGTTATGACGTCAGTTAAATCTTCGTGAATCCCGGAATAAAACACTTTCGTGTTAAAAGAACCATGTTTGAAGATTTTGGGGCGAGTTAAGTGTTCCCAGGTGGCATGAATTCAGGCATAACCATCTACTACGGGGCGCCAAACCCATAGCTTCGGCACGTGAAACCGCGAAATAAAGTCCAAATGCGCGCGGTGTAAAAAAAATGCGCAGTTACCAAAACTACCCAGAAGTTCAGTGGCGGTCTTCCTCGTTATATGAAATTTTCTGGATAATCAAAGCCTGCCAACGTGCTCGAGTGCCAGCGGTTCTACATCCTGTTGATGAACGCAGCATGGTAGGTAATGAAAGTAACGTAATAATAAGGATAAAAGTAGAGGGTCGAAAGCGTCACCCAGAAAAAGGGAAACATGGTAGACCAGTAGTTGTTTCCGTCAAATATTTCTTTTGTGTTATTTTGACATATACCTTCAGGGATGTTTTAATAATGGACCCAAGTTCGTCATGATCTTATATCGGACTGGCGAACCAAGCAGTACAGATTAAAAAAAGCTAGAGCCCGGAAAACTTTCGGGCAGCATTGCGTGTTTGTGGTATGGCAGGCCAAACACTAGTATGATCTAGAGAGGCGAGTTTCAATGTGTAGCCTAGATGTTAAAGCATGGGTCAAAAGAAAGATTCCGCAGATATGAAAACATCATGAGCGCCTTTTTAAAACACAATGGATTCGTAATGGTGTGAATATCGTCCAGTGGAACAACTAAATGACCCCAGGGATTGATGTAGCCCTTGTATAATGAACCATTGGTCAACCACAATCGGTCTTAAACTTTGAAGCAAAAACGAATACTGCACTAAAGTCAAATAAGGTAAGTGTGAAGTTTTGTTTTGGAAATGCCCATATACAGAGCCCTGAACTCCCTATAATTTGTAAGAAAAGCAGTGTTGTCTTTTAATGAGTGTAAATGAGTGTAGTCTTATCGTCCGGGAGCAGTCATGTCCTGGTCCGGACTTGCCATGTAGCAATGTAGCCTCTTGCCTTCACATCTATCCTTTACCGCAGTAGCGCTCTTTATGCTGTGAAGCGCCCTTCAAGAGCAAACATCGGGGCCCGCTTGTTCGAAGCCCAATTAGACAGACGTATTTGCAGTCTAACCTTATTGGGAGACTTATCTGGGGTCTTATGTTCCCTAGGCCATAAAACGCTTTCCGGAAACTTATAAGATAGCTCATGAAACTAAAAAAGATTGCGATAAGACTGCGAATACACCTGCTCCGAGCAGGTTTATTCGCAGACTTGTGCTCACCAGGCCTGAAGGGCTATTTGCCTCCGTGTGGGAGACGAGGAACCCAAAGTCCTCTCGTCACTGATTCCTCACGAGACAAAACGTGTAGTCAGAGGTTGCGGCCAATGTGACATCGCACTGCGGTAGCATAACGTTACGCGAGCAGTCATGAGTAGCAGTTAACAGACCGCCCACGACGGGCGGGCCGCTGAGCAGACGATAAAAATCGTCTGCAGACGATTTGAAATCGCCTGCTAAGCGCCGCTTCCCAGGCGATTTCGAAGTAGGCCACCGGTTCATGACTCGTGCCCCGGCCACCCGCCGCCTGCGCAGGGCCGCTTTCGCGCAGAGAAAGCCTGAGGAGACCATACACCGCGACCGCGTGCCGCGGGAAACGGTATACAGAGGCCGCGTCACGTGAGTTTCCGAGTTAACGGGTTATTTGTAAATAATTCACAAGAGTGTTCACATAAGCCGAGCTATGCGTAAAATTTCCAAAATTGTACTGATAATGGTTCAAAACAAGCGCTTGTTGTTGGCCGGCAACGCCAAAAAGACAGTACGTTTGCCGCATTCCCCGCTCTTCCCTAGGGGCCCATGCCGTCCTCGTATAGGTACCCGCTGTACCTATAGTTTTCAATAAGACCACTCTGTAGCCTAGCCTGTGGGCTTTCGGGAAAGCGTACTAGTGTGAATCTTGTTTGCGGAATTATAGAAATTCGTCAACTAGACTAGACTGCCAATAAGACTGCACATAAGCAAGTTTGTTCGAGCAGGTGGGTCGGGTTCTCACTTGTCGGGTCGGCACTATAAGCTTTAAACACTCCCAAGTACTAATGATAGGGCGAACGCCTCAGATATTTATGTTTCAAGGTCAGGTTGCGAGGAATAAAAGTTGGGCACATAAAAGCGTTGTGAGGTACAGAAAATTCAATTGAACGCTTGGAAAGGGAAACAGCAGCACCGGAGGAGGGTTCTGTGAAACGGCGACGGACAGCAGAAGGTTTTGGACGATATTAGAGAATATGCCGCTGCTTTGGCTGATAGGTTCATTTCACATAGCTATGTGTGACGATGCACCAAGCCCTTGTTCCGGGCGGGGAAGAAGAAGAAGGTGCGGCACGGCGGTAGAGGATAGAGCAGCCCGAAATGACACTCGTCGTAACCTCCACCGGTGAAAAGCGGCATCCGTTGAAGCTGTTGCAGCTGCCCAACGACCACAACTTGAAAGTTAAAAGGAAAGTTCAACAATAGAGGAACTGAAGGTCCAACTAGGCTTCCACTTTCACATTTTTATGTTTAAGTCCTCACGGTATTTTTTTTTAATTTCTCATAAAAGGCGCCCGCATGAACAGCCGTTCATGCCATAGTTATCAAAAATTTTAGATTTTAGAAAAAGCAAATAACTCAGAATTAAATTATTAAATAATCTATCAGCACTAGTCGACAACTGTCTTCGCAAGCAGAGTGGCCCTATCAAAATATAGAAATCTCTATGCCACCTGTCACACGCGAAGATATAGTTTTCATGCTAGAAATGCAGATACTTCAGCCCTGTTTTAAGCGAATATTCAAGTTTTTAATACAGTTATTGCAAAACAAGTATCCTCCAGCCAAAAAATCCGTGCTTCGATTTCCTAAAATTTTCGGTCCTCGTAGAAGTAATTAACACACATTAGCTTGATTACATTTTATTACCTAGTTCAGTTGACTGTCAAACGCATTTAGTATTGCTGATATAGCCACTTTTACAAAGAGAATGATATGTGTTCTGCACTTAATAATATATTGCTCGATATTTCCACTTTGGCGGAGAGCCTAAATATAAGTCATCGTGGAATCATTAAAAACGGGGAATCTCATGTCTCCCCTCACTTCGGTCGTGTCCATTTCTTGCGCAATTTTTTTTGTAATAATACAGTCCCAACGTGCCAACATTGGGGTCATTTCAGATAAGATCGAACAAAGCATGGCTGGTCAACCTCTTCAATTCGCTTGAAATTTTTTACCTCATTCCCGCATGTATGTAATGTGCGGATTCACAAATACTTTCGGCGGAAAAAATTTTGGCCGACTGCAAAAAAATTTCGAACCCACCCGCGTGGACCACGGCCGCTACCTGCCCATGCGCCGCAACCAAGTTTAGCGACGTCTACCAAAAAATATACTAATAAGGGGGCGATGGTAATTTTTACGCATAATCTAAGCCTGGTGTACATTTAGCGCCCAAAATATCGTTGGCTAGAAATACATGTATTTTTTGTAATAAATTTCCAAATCTTGCTCAGAGCGCATTTGTTCTGTACGTTGCGGGCCAGTAATTATCGTAAGTTAATGAGGCTAGAGCGTTCAATTTGAGGTGAGGGCTGCTCCTGGCAAGCACAAATAAGGGCTGTAAATATCGTGTCTATGCACACTACGGTTAAAAAGTAAATGGCGCACAAGTGTGAAGAAAAAACTAAAACACTCCGAGTTCAGAGGCTTATTAAAAAAAAAACACTTCTTCGATTTTGCTGAAATTCTCCCCAGATGTTAATCTGGGAATGTACTTCAATGATCATTAAAAACATGTTGCATCATTTTGTTCCTGACGCGCCTACAGTGCGAGAAAAAAAGCGCTGGTCGGCCAGGTCCTTCACAAGATCCTGAGACACGAAACAGTGAGAGCAACTTCCAGTGAATGTGCAGACATTTGATAATTTGTTTGTACTAAAGGCAAACGATTACTTATTGATAGTATTACAGAGAATTCAGAAGCGAAACTGAAATTTTTATGTGAATTTTGGAACGAAAATAAACAATCTGCGCACCGCCAAACGTGTACTCTTCGAAGAAAAACCGGAGGAAATCCAGATTCATGCGCATTAAAAAAAAGCGCTTCTTCGAGTTTCATGAAGCTTTCCACAGATATTTTTCCTCCTAATTTACTTGCGTGAGCCATTAAAAACTCGCATTATTTTGACCACTGAAAAGCCAAGAGCCTTAGTCAAGCATGCTCGTCACAAGGAGCTGAGACATAAACGGACGATTGTGACTTTCTGCAGATTTCCTTTATTTATTTTGTAGAAAGGGCAGAATATCTTCTGAGATAAGGATATAGAATAGCCAAGTGACATTAACGAAGTCAACGTTTGACATGACAGCGTTCCATCGGCACCCCATTAATACCGTGCAGCTACTAGCTGTTTATTTACACGTTGCTTGCTCAGCAATGTTCACAGTTTCCTCAAAAGGGCACAAACAGTCCGCGCTGCGTATAGTTCGCATATATCTGCTTCTGATGACTTCCTTAAACGCCACACGTGCCAGGACTGTATGCCGGGAAAGGCACGCACTGTTCGCCATTCTTCCTTTTTTGTTTCGCGATAGCTGGAACTTTGTTCCCTTCGAGGTATATGAAGTGAACGCCTTGATCTTCTCAGACAACACAGTTACCATGTCTTTTGCCGTCTGAATCGCATTTCTTAGTGGTTCTCTTAGGTTGTAAAGTGTCGCCTGGTGTTTGGACGATTCCCCCAACTCCGTCGCAGGGCATTTTTTCCGTGCCCTGTTGCGGAGAATATCCATTGCGTTTCAGGCACGTCGCTCTTTCCCAACTCATGAAGCTGGTACCTGTTTTTAAAGTGACTGGCAGCTCCGTCACTCACATAAGTCACCTTGGAGTACACTGGGAGATTGTCGTCTACCCACAGCCTGATTTTTTCTAAAGCCAAGCAGGCATGCGCAGAGTCATGGCAGACGTCATCGCTTGCAACGACAAAACTATGACTGCTTTTTCGGGTCGTCACCACACAAGTGAATATCGATACTTGGGTTTTATGCCAGTGGTAGCTTTGTACCGCGTCGGGAAGGATGACAGTCCAATTTTCGGCAAAATCAAAGTGAAACACCACGCTTCCTCGCTGTTCTCATTTCTTTTCATTGTGGATGGCAGCTCCCTGGGTCTTTCGGATGTTCCAACACATGCAGCCCCTCTTCTTCCAGTCCCCTCTTTCGCTCTTTCTGTCAGCCAAGTCCCCGCCACCGCATACGGTTGAAAAAGCCCAGAAAATACTCGACTCAAACAAAAAATGAAGATCCCACATGTGTCGTCCCGGACCCCACCGGGCTCAAGGGCGTTTGCCTTCCTGTTTGGTCGCTAATTCGGTAATTGAACCAGTGTGTCCGGAGAAGGACCGAAGAGGGGCGCCCTACCTGGAGACGTTACCCGCGCCGAGGTCGTGTGTGGCCGATGTCCGTTTTTAATACTTGCCATGTGTGCTGCCGACCGGACGGGCTTCCGTTGAACCTTTGATTTCAGGCGAACGAAAGTTACGTCCAGGCGAGTTAAAAACAAGACTGCGTGAACCTTGTCAAATAGCTGATCTTATGAACCAAATATAGCGCATCACGGCAGCAGTGCGCACAAAAAAAGGGCATTGATAATGTAAGACAAAGAGTGACCGCGGTTGGGGAAATCTAGAGGAAGCTATAAAAATAGACCCGAAGACCTTCAAATTGCGCGTTTTGCCACCATACATTGCAGCGGTTTCGCCACCGCACGACTGTATCCGCGCTGTGCTTAGAATGACGCACGATATTTCTAGGGCTCACGCAAGTAAATTAGGAGGAAAATATCTGTGGAAAGCTTCATAAAACTCGCAGAAGCGTTTTTTTTTTTTTGCGCGTGAATCTGGAGTTTCCTCCGTTTTTTCTTCGAAGAGTACACGTTTGGCGGTGCGCACATTGTTTATTTTCGTTCCAAAATTCACATAAAAATTTCAGTTTCGCTTCTGAATTTCTTGTAATACTATCAATAAGTAATCGTTTGCCGTTGGTACAAAAAGTATCAAATTTCTGCGCATTCACTGGAAGTGCTTTCACTGTTTCGTGTCTCAGGATCTTGTGAAGACCTGGCCGACCAGGCTTTTTTCTCGCGCTGTAGGTGCGTCAGGAACAAAATGATGCAACATGTTTTTAATGATCATTGAAGTACATTCCCAGATTAACATCTGGGGAGAATTTCAGCAAAATCGAAGAAGTGTTTTTTTTTTTAATAAGCCTCTGAACTCGGAGTGTTTTAGTTTTTTTGTCACACTTGTGCGCCATTTGCTTTTTAACCGTAGTGTGCATAGACACGATATTTACAGCCCTTATTTGTGCTTGCCAGGAGCAGCCCTCACTCAAATTTGAACGCTATAGCTCTATTACTTACGATAATACTGGCCCGCAAATTACTGAACAAAATGCGCTCTGAGCAAGATTTGGAAATTTATTACAAAAATACATGTATTTCTAGCCAACGACATTTTGGGCGCGAAATGTACACAAGGCGTAAATTATGCGTAAAAATTACCATCGCCGCCTGATTAGTATATTTTTTGGTAGACGTCGCTAAACGTGGCCGCGGATCAAGGGCAGGTAGCAGCCGCGGTCCACGCGGGTGGGTTCGACATTTTTTTTCAGTCGGCCAAAATTTTTTCCGCCGAAAGTATTTGTGAATCCGCACATTACATACATGCGGAAATGAGGTAAAAAAATTTCAAGCGAATTGAAGAGGTCGACCAGCCATGCTTTGTTCGATCTTATCTGAAAAGATCTGATAAAGTTCATTTTTAGAGGTTTAGCAAAAAATTTACTTAATGATATCCCGCTCGGCGCATTCATGATGGAAAGTCGTCGTTCTTTTACGCACGCATGTTCATGGACATTCGAATGTTCTTTTACACACGGGAACTAGCGAGTTCGTTTTATGCCGCACTAGATAGTTATTTGCGAGTTAGCTCGAAATTATTTGACATTACCATGGACAGGCCTCAATTGAATGCATTCCTTTTCACGGCACCCAGTCAGAAGGCAGCCGCGTAGAAAATTTGGGTTCTAAGAAATTACACTTTAACGGCTAATTAGCACTCACATATAGCTTCTAATAATAAAAGTAAAGGGAAGTTTGCAAGGCATGCTTGTTTTACCAGATTTGAAATAACCTGAAGAAGAGGTCTTTATGGCGTAATTGAAAAGGAAACATTTTTCAACCAAATAGTAAAGTGCGCAACACACTTCAGAGCCCAAATGTCGTTATTCAGGCAAACAACATTTTTTCTTTCCTGTGAGATTTTCAGGCTTTTCCACTACGCTGGATACTCAGGTTGTTTAAGCGGGCAGGCTTTTCTGGGTGAAGAAAGTATTAGTTGTGAAAAGGGCATCTTATTGGTATACTTTCTACTGCGGCCCAATTGGTGTCTTCTCTGCGGGCGGACTTGCGCAACGGCCGGCTCGCAAGTGAAATAAAAAGCACAAGCCATCGCCCTCTCTTCAAAAGAACTTTGAAAAACTATAGGGTGGTGCGACGATAATTGGAACACTTAAAAAAAATTTCCTCAGCGAACCGCCGCTCTGTTCGCGCTCAAACTTCACGCGAAGGTCGTATTTTGTGGTTTATTTTGTTTGACACCGAAAACAACGACGATACTTACAGGTTTATTCTGAAAATAAATAAAAACAATTTTCGCCTATAGGAAAATGGAGGCTGGTTTGGACGTGTGAGCGAGCGCAAGTTGATCTTGGAACGACGGCGCCACCTGGGGTATGCACAGCGAAACGCATGTTCGTTCGGGATTCACGGTAGGAGGGAGCCAAATGGTGTAGCAGACGATCAGAAAGTCTCTACTCCCTAGTTTACGATGATCACAAATGGTTGCTTAACAGCTGATATCAATCATATGGTTCATCGTTGCCAATAAACGTTAAATTTGTTTTGTCATATGGTTTCAAATTTTCTGATCGTCTGCTACACCATTTGGCTCCTTCCTACCGTGAATCCCAAATGTGCGTTTCGCTCTGCATACCCCAGGTGGCGCGTCGTTCCAAGTTCAACTCGCGCTGGCTCACACGTCCAAATTGGCCGCCATTTTCCCACAGGTTACAATCGTTTTATTTATTTTCAGAATAAACAGCTAAGTACCGTCATTGTTCCGGCTGTCAAACAAAAAAGACCACAAAATACCACCTTCGTGGGACGTTTCAGCGCAAAAACAGCGGTGGTTCGCTGAGGAAAAAGTTTTTTACAGTGTTGCAACTATCATCGCACCACCCTGTATAAAGGGGCAAGCGGGAGCAGGAAGAAATTAAGGTATTCATGGAATTTTACTCGGAACTTCTAACAAGTTTGGCTGCCTCGGCAAGCCCAAATTAAAATCTACAAACTGAGTTCGTCTTCGAGGCCAGGCATATATATTGATAGATTCGTAGAAGCCCGACTTACTGTTGTTCTGCAAAGTAATAAAATGAACTTCAACGTTTAAAAGTAAAAACAACTTCTAAACATAACAGCAACTGTTGAAGGGACATAGGGGTTAGGTTAAAATAAGTGGATCCACTGGAAAGGCATGGGTCGTCAGCTCCATCAAGTTCAAATTATTAGGGTCTAGTGTTTATTAAAACAGCCCTAAAGAGTTTTCAAACAAGACCAGCCTACCCAAAAGAAATACTATTGAAAGCGCGCGAAGTTGTGTAGCCTCCGGCACTAAAGCAGCCGCCCTTGCGTGTAACCCAGTCACAGATCTTTCTGACGCGCTCTCACGCACTTGATATATTTCACAAGCCGTGTTTTGTTCCTCTCTTGGTGGATGTTTAAAAATTACCACTAAAGAGTGTTTTACAGCATCGCTTTCCTCATGAACCCTCTGATCGTTGCTGTTTAACCTTCACTCTTCCTGTTTTATATAGTCCTGGCACCCTTCGGTCACAGATACCCTTGTGCCGATAAACACAAACATACTACTTTCTATGTCCCCTTTCCCATTGTTTTTGTTCCTGTTATGCGTGACAAAGCCAGGGAGGCAAAGCGTTCTGCACTTATACGCCGAAACGGCCAGCCATTCTTCCTTTCTTTTCGGCAAATTTTTTCATTGTTATAATGAAGCGCCTCCATCGGCCTTTAAACATATAAACATCTTTCAAGCGAAGTGCGGATTTTTGATTACGAGAACATAGACCTATAGATATTGCATCAAACGTTCCCACGGGCGTCTAGTGTTACGAACTGTGGACATATGAGCCGTGCAACGCACTTTTGTATTGAGATGGCCTCTGTTCATATGTATACTGTGTTTCGATGTGAAGTCCTGTTGCTGAGGGTCTTATTGCGACTATTCAGTCTCTATGAGCTGAAATCGTCGTCAATAAAGCAGTCCCACAAAAGCGGAGGCTTAAAACGAAGGCGTGGTTTTCGCTGCAGAGTGATCCATTTGCAGTGCGTCTCAACAGGCTGTATAGGAAGAACACTGGGCGTTATGTTTGCAACGAAACTTCTTACTAACATTACAACTCCGCTGCTGCGGATGCAGCGAAGACTGAAGTTCTTGCATAAATCTCCGGTGATGTTAAGCTGGATGATTAATATCTGAAAAAAATATCCCCCAGCATTGCTTGTTTTTAGCGGCACACAGGTGATTCTGTTTTGGAATGTGCAGTGACGGTGTTTTAATTTGTTGGATGCCTGTCGACGCTTTGTAGCAAGGATGCTTTCAGAGACTTACATCAGAAGACGCCTCGATACTGCACGGCATTTACAGACAGACATTTATTTATTCATTTATTTTACAGTATTTCACAGGCTCCGAAGAGCATTGCGTGAGGGGGGAACAAAATAAAACAACAATACGCAGCGCAGTACATTAAAATTCCATTGGGGTAAAGAATGAAAACAACAACGAAGCATCAGGAATTTGGTAACGCAGGGTATTATGAACATCTCAGTATCAGGAGGGATAGAAAAGTAAAAGAGAAGCAATGCAAAATGGCATAAAACATGATTATGGCACATCATTATACAATTTTGAAGGAGTGTTACAGACTACAATATTAATTTTAAACAAAGAAATGAAAAAAGAAAGTTGGACAATATGACAATAAGATTAAGATCTGCGAATAAGCTTTCAAGCAAACTGGCTGGTGAGCCGCTCATGAAATGCGTTTCACGGTTTGATATGCAGACGATGGAGTTTGGAAGATCATTCCACAATGAAATGGCCCGGGGCAGGGCAGATAAATTGAATGAACGTGTTTTACCAATTATTCGCTTGAAAAGGAGTTGATTATGAAGGCTCGCTGGCATGCGCACAGGTGCTTCCAGAAGAAAGTGCTAGCTAAGGAACTGGCCCAGGAATTCACGAGTATGCCTCTACTTCTGGCGTCGGGAGAGGAAAAAGGAGACTGCCAAGTGAAGGGCAGACAAGGCGCCTACAGAAAACGTTAATCAGCTGATTGGACGTGTTCACGCAGTAAAGGAAATAATCCGGCTGGGGGCTTCTTTTAGAAGGGAGATGTTGTATGGGAAGAGGCCAGGCCAAAAGCTCAGACATCCGGATTCACCTGGTTTTGCTATTTGCTCTGGACGTTTTCCCGCTCCTTCATATGAAGTTACCGGCCTTCAACATCCGTCTTAATCCCATTAGGTTTTCTGCCTTCTACACGGGGACATTGCATGTGAACCATCTGCCATGCCCCGTTGTTAAAAGGAGTAACACAGCAGTCCAAGTTCTATTTGTCTAAGAGTCTAGGCTTCACGATATTGCGAAGTATAGTATAATGGCCGCGTGGAGGGAAAAATGTCCGTTAGCGTCTACAAGAAGTACAGAATTCCCGAAATTATGTAAAGAGCACCGCCAGCTCTAGAGTGACTGTGTGTTATCTGTTATTTCCATGCTGTCAGAGGACAACGATGGGCCAATAATAACGGAAAGCATTAAATGGCCCCTTGAGCAAAAAGCTGCACTCAGCGTTCTCTAGAACTGCACGTGTCTGCCTGCTGCTAACTCCTCATTGGTTGTGACACTCTCTCTTACGCGTGTGTCAGGAAAAAGAAGACATTGCGAAAGAGAGTGCGCTTATTTGCTGCGAACACGTGTTAGCGCCGGCCTGACGTTCCCTTTGGCTGTGACGCGTCATGCGGTATCGAAAGCCGCGCAAAGAAAATAAGCGCGACATTCAATTGGACCGTCAGCGGTGTGGATTGACACCCGCCGGGCGTTAGGCCTAAACTTAGGCTTTTAGATCGAACGTTGTTAACTGACACCCGCAGTTTTATGTACAATGACTTTTGCGTTTCTTGGCAGCTCGTTCGCCTTTGCGTTGAAGCTGGGGAACGTTAACCTAAATACAGGCACTTTTTCTATAAAGCCTTCGATATTTTTTTTTCTTGCAAAGCGCATCCTTACTCGCTTTTTACGAAATAATAATACTATAGCCATTTTTGGGCTAGATTAATGTTTTAATGCCTGTGTGCCTGTCTGCCTGTGTGCTTGTCTGCCCGTTACCTAAAAGTGCCAGAAAAATAGTGATGGGTCTGTAGGACAGTGAGACACGAATTTACTAGCCATCAGCGGTTCGTGGGCTACCCGCCAGCCGTAAATAATTAGTGACGTACAACCTTGGGGGTCAACCTTGGGCTCCCAGAGGGTCAGCGCGAGCCCCCGATACCCACAAATTAATAGTTATTCACCTGTGACCCTCTAAAGACCTATCCATGCGTCACCCATTAGTCACGTGATGGGGGAGAGATCTGGAGATAGGGAGGTAAGGACGAAGGGAGGAGAGTTGGGGACAGTGTATCTGGATGGGGATGTAGGGAAGAGCGATAGGATGAAGGGAAAGGAAGAAGCTGGGTAAATAGGAGAAGGCGGCGATATCTGGAAATAGTTGTGCGGCTGAGCACGAGGGCGCGGGTTGGATTCCCGGCCGCGGCGGTCGCTCTTCTGATGGAGGCGAAAAGCAAAAACGCCCGTGTGTACGAGATTTGTACGAAAGATCCCCAGATGGTCAAAATTAATCGGGAGCCCTTCACTACGACGTGCCTCATCGCGTGCGTTGCGTGGGTGCGTTAAAACCCTACAATCAGTCATCATCAGATATCTGGAATAGACGGACAAAACCCAATCGCCCTTCGACCTCACTTGCAACAGAAGTGTACATTGCGCCAACTTTGCTATAACTAACACTTCGCTTTTCGCAACATATGCACGACTTTTCACCACCACTGTAATAATCCTGCTCTAGTACTCCCCAGGTTCACTTATAAACGCGAAATCTTGCTTTTGTTGCGCTAAGCCGCTACTGTCGATCTTTAATTTGCTTAACTCATTGTTTATGTTTACTAAAGCCCAGAACACTGCCTACTGGTTTACGTACATGCATAAGCTGTTGTACGGTACAACGCGAACCTTTTTCTTCTGTCGTTCAGCTAGAACTGAAGCAATCGAAAGAGCGACAACCTTTTCGCAGGAGACGTACGTACTCGTGCACATCAAGCAGCAACAATATAGTCGGGGAATAGTTCCTTTTTCGAGGCGCCAGGAAACACCATGAGATGGAAAATGTACTGCACGCTTTCCGCGTGCAATTTATTACCGCAGGCGTCACTATGAACAACCCGAACATCGTCGAGTCGGAAGAAAGAAACGCTCATCTGTGTTTTCTCGCTTCTTATCGATCGAGATGTTCTCCTGAGACATCTGCTATAACGTCTTGCTGATGGTTCGCCGTAGTCATAAACTCTTGCACATTCCGTATTCTAAAACTGCGAGGACTGCTAAATTACTGATAAAACTGGAAGGAAGCCTGTGAGTAGCGGGAATATTGTTTCTGTGGCACGACATAAGAATAGAAATATTTCCTGGGTTTGAGGAAAACGGGAAACAGAAAAAATATTTTTAACGAGTTTCTAAACTATCTGGTGTGTGTAGAGAGGTAATACTTTTCTTCGATATGTTGCGATGAGAGAAGCTCTGTATTAAAGAAGGAAATGCAGAGAGGTTTGCCAACATGCGTACGTCGACATGCTACTCTGCAGGAAAGAGAATGGGGAACAGATAGATGAGTAGTAAAAACAGGAGTAGTAGAGGAAATTTTGGATTGGAAAACGTTTATTGAGCATAAAAGGTGTTGGCTTTCTCATTCCAGATAGCCGCGAGCTAGGAGACAAAAAAAGAGATAGGGTCATGGGATGTAGCAAGTGCTGTCTGCATAAGGGGGGACATGAAGTGTCATTTACGCCAATATCATCAAGATACCCAAATAATGCATCCAGGACTTTCCGCTGAGGCGATGAATAATGCCATGGTCCAAGAAAGCAAGCTTAGAGTAATTGGTCCTGGGTGAAGACATGTCATTTCCTTCTGTAACAGGATCCTTGCATCGGTGTTGGCGGAGCACTCTTAAGAGGACATGCTCGAAGGTTTCGTGGGAGCCACAGTTGTCGCAATATGGGCTTGCACTCTGGCCTATGCGATGTAAGTAGGCATTAGTAAGCGCCTCATTAAGTCACCGTCTTTAAAATAACGTTTCCAGCCGGTGAGGTAGTCGTTCTGGCAGCCTCAATCGCATCTGTTGGACAATTGGGAATAGAAATTCATGATGATGTTCCGGAAGGGGCCATAAGCGGTTACTTTCTGCAAGAGCTAGGGCCTTGGTCATAGTTGAGGCATAATTTTTTGAAAAGAAAATCTTTATTTTGTTGTTCCTTTCTTGGCCCCTGCGTGGAGCCTCATCTTCTCTCTGGTTTCTTAGTACACCACAATGTCCAGGGAGCCACTGAAGGGTTACGCAATGGCCAGCAGCGTACGAGAGATGGTGAAGGTGTTTTATTTCGCGCTGGATGTGGTCGTGGATGGCGAAGCAGCTAGCACGTCGCAGTCTTTGTAGGGCGGCTTTAAAATCTGTAAAAATAATACGTTGTGTCGGTGGCTGACGAAGTATGTACCGGATGGCTTCTTTGATTCCATAAAGCTGTGTCCAGCTATCGTGGACGAAGTCACTCCCTCAAGCCGGTATGCCAGTCATTGGTTAGCTGACGGAATAAAAGAACTGCGCTCAGATGTTGCCGTTCCATCTTTAAAAGTATGGGTCGCTGCTGAGTAAAAAGTGTGAATATGCGCAACTGTAACCTGAAGTAGACCATTTTGGGATAAAGTAGAATCTCGATAAACGGAAATCGCTCAAACGGAATTGCCGCTTAAACTGAACGTAAGTTGGCTGATTTTTTATTCAGATAACGTAAAAAAGCTTTCGCTAATCGGAAATAAAATTTATGTGCTTCCGTGTGAACGGTACCGAAAATGGAACTTCTTGGCACACCCATTGCCCCGAGCATCAGCTTTTTCCGGTTCCGGATGTTTCGTCTTTTTGGCCTTGTTGACCTCGTAAACGTCGTCTCGTTAGTAGTCAGCCGTGTTAGCGCGACGAATGCAGCATCGCCAGTCTGGTTCTCGTCGGTCGGTCTCGAATTAAGTCACCGTGGTTACAAGGCTTAGCTTCTGCCGCTTGGTTTGTGCTATCGTGGTGCTATTCATGCTCTATTACCACGTTGCCGTCTTCTAAATTCGGTGGGCCTTCAGCAGTCGAGAAGTTGAGGTCTCTTGCTCCCGTTGTTTCAATGGCGGCACAGAAGCGTGCACACCATGCGCTTCCGTTAGAAAAGAAGATGGACAGCATTCTTAACTTCGAAAGCAGCTCTTACACTAAGACGGCGCTGCGCGCGAAGCACAGTGTCCCGAAAAGCAGCTTACTGAGCATCCCACACGACAAGGAAAAGTTACGGGAGGCCTTCGAAACTTCGCGATTCGGGCCCCAAAGGAAGCGTCTGCGATGAAGAGGTGGGCGAGGAGGGGGAGAAGGAAGTTGAATGTGAATAGGTGCTACCGTAGAACTTACCGCACCTCCGGGAGGACAGTCAGCTGCGCAGTATCAAACAGATTTCTTTTCAACGAGGATCTGAAACATAGTCCAAATCTTAAGTGCTATGAAAAAACGATCCTGAAGATGCAAATGAAAGGATTAAAAAAATTGATGCAGTTTTTATTCCACCGTGACTAATTGTTGGTAAATAAACTTTGTACTTGCTGTGCCTAAGCCCCTTGTAGTTTTCTTGCTTTCTAAAAACTATCAGCCACATTAACATTGTAGTGCTCAGAGGTCCATGAAATGGCACTAAGGGTGTGTACGCACATAAATTTGCACTTTTGCAGAACTTTTATCAGTAAAGGGAAGTCCTGTTAAATGGAAATCATTTTTTCGGTCCCTTGAAGTTTCGTCTGTCGAGAGTCTACTGCATGCGTTGTTTTGAATCAATTCCAGGTGTAGAATGTTTTATGGTAACACTTGACAGAGTCCGTGCCGGAAAATAATTTGGAACGGAAGCATTAATTGCCCTTATTGTTTGGCGAAAGCTGGAAGTGTCTTGATCCGCACTACGAGGGAGTAAATGGGTTGTTGCATGTAGCCTACGCCTAAAATGATTGCGTAACGTCTCTTGAAGCCGTAACACATCCATGGACAGGCAGACACCTTCTGTAAGAGTCCCACAACATGACGAGCCTGCAGGAAGGCCAAGGCACTTCCTCGGGCAGTTGTTACTTGCCGAGTATAATCTCTACATTATAGAATTGTTTTAGGCGTAAAAGTTTTTAAAGGAGCCATATAGACAAAACACAAGTTTGGTTCATTCAAGAGATTGCCTCGTTAGAATCATACTGACACCACTTTTAACGTAATCTTCGCTCAAATAAGCTACATAATTAGAAAAAAAATGGAATGGCCATGCGACCCACTAGCTCATTTCCCGCAACAGAGCCTATGATGTCATACCAGACTGCTTTGCGATAGGCGGAGGCCGAAAAAGCAAACGCAAATTAGGCAGAGCTTATAAGCTTGCCGAACGAGCTATTTGCGCCTGAATGTAATGCATATCCATTTTACAGCAGTAAGAATGGTGCGGTAAAACAGCAAAAGTTACGAAAATACATGTAAACATAGGAGTACCGACGCGCACTGCTGTTGGTACTGGGCGCAATATGCTTGATTTAGCTGCGCTGCAGTCTGACGCTTTGGAGTTGTTTTATACGACGCTGGCCGATTGGCGTAAGCGGCGTTGCCTTACGTGACCCTGTTTGTCAAGCATACCCCCTGTTTCACGAAGCGATTACTTTCTACCGTAACAAAAACAGGCCAGGTGTAAGTACTGTCAAAAACAAAGCAACGGCGGAGTGCTGAGAATGCTAGCACCATCTGGGAGGCTTGATGGCAAGAGAGGCTGCAGAGCCGAATGACGCAGTGGAAGTGCTTTTGTATACGCGCCGTTATGAATTCATTGTAGACGTCACCAAAACACACGATTTGGCGGGAGGATCAAAATTTTAACCTAAATTGGTTAATTTCTCAGTGAATACGGCATCATTTGCTGCCGCGCAAGCGCTGGGGGCACTGTAAAACACGAAATCTTTCCAATAAAAGAATCATGTATTTTGCCTTCATGGCTCCTTTAAAATGTCTTTCAGGAGCGATTTAAAAGCGCTGTCCTATCGCCTCGCGCAGGACAAGTGTGGTTTCAATAGTGGGGGGAAGTACGAACGAAAAATACTTTTCGGAAGTTGATGATATACTCTGCGTATTCTCGTTAACAGAACCCAGTATATTATTCTCTGCCGTATTCGCCAGGTTTGGGGGGGGGGGGGGGGGGGAGGGATATTTGCGGCAGTTAGCAGGCTCCGTCATACAAAGTTACTAGCGAGTTACAAAACTTTGTACGCAAAGAAACGGCTTTCGACAACCCGTTTTTGTTTGAAAACTGTATAACACCGCGCACACCACGGCATCAAGCATTGGCATTTCCCGCCCCATCATAGTTCACCCGCAGTTGTGCCACACGTGTACAATGCTGAATTTCATATTGCGCTAAGTACATTTTAGAAATCTATTACGACACGGAAGCCAGACCAATCGTTTTGTCAAAAAAAAAAGAACTCTTTGTCTGCCTTCAGGACCAAACGCAGTGTTGGACGCAAGCCTAATACTAGTAATATACGTTAACTGCGAGGGGAAAGTTGGTTAGGCTTACTAAACAGACTGCCCAACTACAATGCATCAGGATGGGAAGCCGCCCCAGAAAAGTGGTGGCTTTGAGCGCGTGGCCAGGCACGCGCACTCTATTTCCCACGTGTCGATATTATGCGAATGCATAACGTGCCTCATAAGGGAACGTACCTCCCACCGAAATTAATTTAGCCGACGATAGGCCGTAACGACGGCGTCGCTGGTCCGTGAGGCCTGTTTGCTTGTATATAAAAACTGCCTACAGATCTCTCCCGCCGTATTCTCCGAATGCATTGTCATCGCTGCGTGCGTTGGAGAGCCTTGTTTGCTCTAAACGAGTTCACTTACGAAGTTTAGTTCTCCTCCTGTTGATCGCGACTGTATTCGAGAGCGTTCTTCTTTTCGGCTGTCAGGCGTGACTTCTATTGGAGCAGCGTAACATGAGGGTGTGTTGTGTTGTCGGCTTGCCTGGAGTGATGAAAACAAGAGTGAAATGATCACAGCTGACGCACACCTCAGAAAATCGATCTTTATCTATCTGAGAGCTATCTAGCCTTTTTTGCCTGTAGCTGCAATTGTTGGGGCGTAAGCGATGAACGAATGCTTCCGCTTTGGAGGTTGCTCCAGCTTTACTACTAATATCACACTCAAGCGTAGAGACATCCGGACCTCTAGGTCTGGAGGTTACAGTTGAGGGGCTTCTATGGCGATAACATGCTCCAGTTCTCAGATTTTCTCTAATTTTATTGAAATTTTTTTTAACAACTTGCGATCCTTTACCTTAGGATTTTTTTTACGATTGAGTGAAGAAAATAAACAGCACATGTGATGTTGTATGCGTCTCTTGTTTCTCCGACGCGTGCTTCTCGTAACGCGAACGAATTAATGAAATAAGCAGCGCTACATTTCTCTCCAAGAACCCTTAGCACTATAGTCAGCAAGGTGTGAACCACTTCAGGAATTTAAATTTTCCTTTAGTTAAGAAATTTCTTAGGGTGATTCGAGTACCTTCTTGAAAAGTGAGCATATTCAAAAATGCTGCCAATGGAGCAGTAACATTTTCAAAAGAATGCAATTATCGGTATTTCTGAGATAGCTTCTCGAACACCAGAGAATTTCAAACCGTGGATGAAACATGGCAGCCGGTGCACGCTAGCTCATACGCTGATACACACTCAGCTTCAAAATTTTGTCTGTGTTCGCGTATTCTGGCTTCTTATCTGTAGCAGTTGTGTAATGCTACGGTTATAGCAGTTTAACCTATTTGTGCACCGCTTAGGTGATTATCAACGAAAGATTCATTAGCCAGGAAGTCCATACAAAAATCACGTCTAAAGTTGCTCAGGTTAATCCGTCTGCGATGTTATGTTTAGATGACTTAGTTAGTAGTCCTCCAGCACGAGGTGCTAAGCTTTCTAGGTTCAGTTTCTGCGTTTTTAACGCCCATACGGTGAGTTTCTTTTTATTTATTCTCTAAGCCAAAACGTAAATTGAAGTTTTTTCACCGCAACTGCGTTATTGGGCCTAGTTATCCTGGCGCGTGAGAATATTTGTGCTGTCTCAGCCTGTTTTTGCCCAGTTTTAAATAATGAAATTTTGGCATGCAAGGAACAGTTTACTATAGAATAAATCGATACGGTAGGACTGCTGTCGCCCTAAAAAACACTAGATTAAGCATTCCTTAGATTATCCAAGGCGACCGTGTAACTGCCGTGCTCAATTTTCTCAAAGTTATCTAAAATGTATGGTCAAAACATTGTCAGTGTAAGCAAATAAAACTATAAATATCCTTTCGGTAAAGACCCTGGTCTGAAAGAAAGATTAGCTCTCAGAATTAGGAAACGGTTGATTGTAGGGTTTAACGCAAGGCCGCCGTGTAAGGCTCCAGGTTAATTTTCCACCTATCTTTAACGTGGTAATCTCGAAACACGGCTTGCTTTCGCTACAATCAAAAACCTGGCGAAAGAACCCGCTGCTAAGCGCAACGCCTTAGCCACTAGCAGCGTGTTAGGAAACGTACAACACCCGTGGTGGCAATGCAAGGTGAGCTTATGCATATTATAGGCTTCGTGTTTAAGAGGATCTCGTCTCAACATCGTGGCGGGGCAGGTCTTCCCTGTCATACATTCTTAAAAACAGAGGGGTGTAGAAGAGAAGGGTAAATAAAGCATGTCGGGCCACTGAAGAAGCTCTAATAATAGGCATTTTTTTCTTGAAAATTGATTGAAATAATGGGCAGTTCTTAAACCTTCGACCCATGCCAAAAATAGATCCAACATCCAAGGGCCCAAATTTTTCATTGTTAGCAGACACACGCTATTTAAGCACAATCAAGACGCGCGAAGCACGTTTATAATGCACGCACCCGCCGCCGTCCTTTTCCACGAACGGATTAAACTAAATGGGAATAGATGGGACGGAACGTATACTAAAGCTATACGGGGACACCTCTATCGCCGTAGAATGAAGTTTTTGTGTTTATACGAAGTGAATCCTGCACTATTCCGAATTGCGATCTTTTTTGAATAAAAAAGTTCCTGAAGGATTGGGTTCCCCAAGAAGTACTGTGCCAAAAGTTTAATTTCTTAGACCTAACTGACATTTGTTTTTGCCCAAACAAAAAAATATTTGATAGTAGTTTTAATTGTCGCTAATTAAGTGCTTCCCGTTGCAAAGTAGCAAAAGTTATTCGGGTATGCCATGTACTGTCAATATCCCATGTTGATGTGGGTTTTAGGTGGGATCACACGTCTGTCGCGACGTATCTGCTCTTTTCATATTTCTCACGACGAACCAGATTCACGTTTAAAGGGACCCTGTAACACTTTTTTTAACTTTTTTTGAAATCTTAAATGCTTGCAGAACATGGTCCCCCAACACACCCAGTAGTTAGATTAGGGGGTCGCAAAGTAGCTCATCCAAAAACTACTGGTCTATGCCCATCAGATAACTCGGAAACAGGCTCAAAAGATTTTTCTCTCTTTCCCGGTCTCGACGTTCTTCGACGGCCCGAATTACGTCACTGAGGCCATGTAGCGGCTGTTGGCCGGTTTTCGTTCAGTTGCAGCAATGAACGCTTTTCGATAGCAACTTCAAAAATAAAGCCACAAAAACAAAGCAGAAACGGAAGGCGTATCTGCTGCGACGAGCAAATCACGCAGTGCCGCTCCGTGCTGGCAATAACTGTAGCTTTTGCAGTGCTTCCAGATGCGAAGCAAGAGTGAAAGCGTTTATCGAAAGCGTTGCAGGGTCCCTTTTACGTTTATATTATACACACGCAAGCAGTCATCGTAGCGCACAAGGAGAGCCGGCAGCGTCCGCAACAACGTGCGCAACGCAGATGTCACGTGTAACGCTGTAACAACATGGAATGACCAGTCGGAGCGGAATAGTTGGCAGGGCATTGGTTTCTCAATTGGGAGCACCAACGTTCGACACCGGCCCCCAAGCGTTCTTTTCTTTTCCTTTAACTCGAACAGGCTTCACATACAAAAAAAAGGTATCGGCGGATTAGTGTGGCTGCCGCACTAATAGATATGGCTGGACGGGTACAGCGCAAGTGATGTGCGCAAAGAAATAAAGAAAGAAAAATACGGCAAAAGGCAACAAGGCACTAAAGACGTCGTGTTTGTACCTTCTTTTGTCTGTTTTCTCGACGTCTGCGCCCATTCGCCATGTTTTACTTAAGTGGAGCAGAACTCAGAAGATCAGTGGTATTTCAAACCGACGGGTCTTTGCCTGGAAATATTTAAAGACCGGCACAAAAGCAGCTACCTGCATTGATGGCACGTGTTTTGAGAATATAATTTTTTAAATAGGTTTCAGAAAATATGCGAAGATGGATGAACATTCTCCACTGCGCTGCCAGGTTAATTAAGCGCTGAATGGGCCTGAGTTTTGCAAAACTAAAGAAAAGAAGACAGACCTAAACATAGAACAGGAACCGGAAAACAAAATCGTGTTAGCAATTCAATTAATCTTTCAGGTGAAAATTACGCTAAAACAATCGCTGTCCAATCTCCGCCGTAGCCACAAGGCAGCGTTAAAACATGACGAGACGCTGGGTGAAACAATGAAAATACAAGCACCGCTGCTCTTATATAGCGTGCACAAAACGTGCCACGCCCCCTACATCTCACAATCTTTCCGCCGTGCGTTCATAAATGGAAGGAAGGAGAGGTGGCGCGCGGTAATTCGAATGCAACAACGCGACAGCTCAGAGGGGAGAATGCCTACAAGGTTTACAATCTTTGTGCACTATCGCCTACTGCGGCAAGCTTGTTTTACAAACTTATTCATCATCATCATTACTAACAGCCAATTTAGATCCACTGCAGGACGAAGGCCTACCCCATTGACCTCCACCAGCTTGCGTCCCGCGCTGGCCGAGTCCATTCTTTGCCTCCATATTTTCTTATTTCGTCTGTCCGGCGAGTTATAATAATAATGGCCTTCCCCTTCTATTCCCGTCTATCGGTGTCCGTTCTGTTACCTAGTGGTCCACCTGTTGTAAGTTAGTCACACTACAAGGTCATCCTAAGTCCAATTCTTTTTCTAATTTGAACTACGATATCTTCTATTCGAGTTAGCTCCCTAATCCAGGTTTCTCGTTTTCTGTCCTTAAGCGTTACTCCTATCATTATTCGCTCCATGGCACGTTGGGCGGACCTAAGTTTGCTTTCTAGTTGTTCAGTACGGCGCGAAATCCGCTCCGTATGTCATCACTGGCAGGATGCATTGGTTGAATACCTTTCTTTTTAGAGATAGAGGTAGCGTACCTTTCATTAGTTGCGAGTGCTTGCCGAATGCACCCCAACCCATTCCTCTTCTGCGCCGGATTTCTTTCTCGTGGCCTGGATAAGCACTGACCATCTGGCCAAGGTAGTTATATTCTTCTACTTGTTCCAGTACTTAATTATCGATGTGTGAAAAGACGCGCTCGGCATGTTTATTCATCGTTACTTTCGTTTTATTCATATTTATATTAGGCCCCGCCGCGAAGCTGTGGGATCGTAGTTCTACTATAATTTTCTTGAGTTCTGCAGATTCACTGAGCAAGACCATGTCGTCTGCAAACGTCAAATGGCTCAGGTATTCCCCGTTTCTCCATAAACCCTAAGTTTTCCCATTCAAGCTCCTGAATATACTCTCCAGAATGCTGTGAAACAATTTTGGTGAGATGGTATCTCCTTGTCACAGTCTCTTTCGGATCGGGAATGTGTGACTTTGCATGTGAAGGGTAATACTGCCGTGCATCCTCGTGTGTGTCGTCTCGGATTCTTGTATCGGCCGGCTTTATTCCTTGGTTTCCTAAAGTGTCCGTCACTGCGGCGGTGTTTGCTGAATCAAACGCTTTACGCTTTTTGATAGTTTCTAAATGTAATGCAAGGCTGTTTATTTTACTCCGCGCATTTTCAGTTGCTTGGTTGATGACATGGACGTGCTCCATTGTAGAGTATCTTTTTTCTAAACCCAGCTTGTTCTTTGGGTTGTTGGAAATCTAGGTAGTCGTTTATGCGGTTTACTACTACCTTGTTAAACAAACACCTTGTATAAAACCGACAGTAGACTGGATTTGATTATTCAGATCTTTGGAATCTCCATTTTTGTGAACTAAAATTGTGTTGGCGTTTTTCTAGGCTGAAGACCACCTTTAGAATTCTGAAACATTCTGAGAATAGCTTAGCAAGCTTTTGTAGTATTATATCGCTTAGCTTTTTCACTATTGTTTCCGCCTAGATAAATTATGCCCGAGCCTTTCGCAAAATCTAACAGGCGTGACAATGGATTCGACGTTCCCAAATGTAGTAGCCGCCAAATATTCACTTTAGGACGCATCAAAGATTTCCGGATATTCAGGCGACACCTAATGTTCTTAGAAGCATTACCACAGGATGAATTTAAGGAAGGGTACTCAGCAATCTATTCCAATTGTGTCGTCCATTTTGTATTGCAGAAATCCGCTGAGTGTATTAAACCAATTTGCATTGGCAGCTATAGATTTCAAAAAGCGCTTGATTCCGAAGGGATGGCTGCAGTGCTGGAAGTACAGAACGGCCGGGGAATAGCAGCCGTACATAAGACAGTTGGAGGACGTTAACGAGGTATACCAGGGCAGAATAATACTTCACTAGGACAGCGAAAAGTTATCGCACACGAACTTGTTCACCACTCTATTTAAAACGCCTGACTGACACAAGTCATAAATCCAACTGAATGAAACGAAAGAGGGAGAAAATGTCTTTCATTGCTACCCGCCGCGGTGGCTCATTGGCAAAGGCGTTGCGCTGTTGAGCACAAGGATGGCGGGGTCGATTGCCGGCCGCGGCGGGCCGTCTTTCTGACGGAGGCTGAAAGCAAAACAAGCCCGTGTGTACGACATTGGGCGCACGTTATAAATACCCAAGGTGTAAATTAATGCCGAGCCCTCCACTACAGAGCGCCTTATCGCATGCGTTGCGTCGGTGCGTTAAACTCCACAATCAATCAATCAATCAATCAATCAATCAATCAATCAATCAATCAATCAATCAATCAATCAATCAATCAATCAATCAATCAATCAATCATTGCTCTTCATTGAAGAGCTTTGCATTACTGCAGGCGCCTAGCACTGTATCAATGTTTCGGAAGAGGGGCCTCCTAGTACTCTTCTTGTGTATGGTCCTATGAGGTGGGAAAAAGTTTGACTGAGGATGAGTCCGTGTCGATGTTCTTTGTACGTTTACAGGCAACGAGTTTGAAGAAGCTTCGGGGGGTCCTCGAGGGGGGGGGAGGGGGGGGGGGGGTGTCATGGGCAGCAAGGATTCAAGCCAGAATAATTGCGGCAGTGGAGTTTGGAAGATGGCTTTCTTCTTCGAGGAATGAGGGGAACAAGTTCATAAACAAAACGCTATACACTGCATGCAACAAGCATCTTTGTAGGAGAAAACAATTATTATCAAAAATTGATTTTAATGTCACACAGAAACGAGCACGAGCAAAGCTTTGCCTCTATATATCCTAGGTAATGCACGCTAGATGCCACCTTTCCTTTGTACTTTTAAAATTTGCTTACGTCTTCAAACGCGGGGGGGGGGGGGGGGGCAGCTAGGGGCATGCTAAGTAAAAATTTCGGCCTTGTGATAACTTACTGGTGGCGAGTATTGCGAACGTGTTGATTAATGAAGGAATCGGTACTCTCACGTTTCGAAACTTTGTCGTTTAGAGTTAACGCTCAAGTAAGCGCTCGACAGCCTTTGTGTCCAAGTCGCCCGACTGGCATGGAGGATCGCAGGTTTAAGGGTCCCGTGGAGCGTGAAAGAACCATAATTAATAGCCACCGTGTCGAACAGTGGCGGTATATATTTGGTTTCTTTTTATGCTTCTGCGTACAATTTTTTGCTGGTATGTAGGCGAGGGTGTGGATCAATTGCTGGTACATTAACTTGGGTAGTTCTGCCTCTGTCTTGGTAAGCCTAATTTTCTCTTTTTTTTCTAGAAATGGGAAACCTATCTGGCTACTTAAAAAAAACATTTCGCTTGTCCGAACAGATGTAACTTCAATGACTGTGCAAAGTGCGATATGCGTAATAAAAGAATACAAAGTTGGTGTCCACTTACCCACACGTCGATACGCGTAGCTATTACTTAAAGAAAGGTGGTGATATGAGTGTTGCTGAAAAAGCCTAAAAAATGGTGTAGGTTAACGGATCCGTGTGGAAGTGGGTTTGCTCAGGATTTCAACAATGCGCTCAGTTTAATGATTTTACTGGCTTTTTGAAGTGATTTTCACTTCGTTAAACTCTCCGCGCATTAAAAAAAACCAACTTTTGATATACAACCTATTGGCCTATACTTCACAGTCTGACGTCACCGAACAGCGGTGCCGCTGGAATCAGTAGCCACTGTTTTAAAAGAGGTGTTACAGAAATAGTGACGGAACCTCAGCGGGAAATGACTACAGCTTCTCTCTATGACACGCCGTGGTGGCTCAATGGCTAAGACGTTCTGCTGCTGAGCACGAGGACGCGGGTTCGGTTCCCGGCCCCGGTGGCCCCTTTTCTGATCGAGGCGAAAAACAAAAACGCCTGAGTGTTCGAGATTTCGCCGCTTGTTAAAGATCCTCAGGTAATCAAAATCAGTCCGGAGCCTTCCACTACGACGCGCATCATCGCCTGTGAAGCGTCGGCGCGTTAAAACCCACAATCAATCAATCAATCAATCAATCAATCAATCAATCAATCAATCAATCAATCAATCAATCAATCAATCAATCAATCAATCAATCAATCAATCAATCAATCAATCAATCAATCAAGCAGCCAATCAATAAATAAATTAGTCAGTCAATCAGTAAGTCAATGAATAAGTAAATCAGTATGTCAACCAATCAGTCGATGAGTAAGTCAATCAATCAATCAATCAATCAATCAGTGAATCAGTCAATCAAAAAGTCATTGAGTTAATCAATCAATCAATCAATCAATCAATCAATCAATCAATGAAGCAGCAGCCCAATCAATAAATAAATTAGTCAGTCAATCAATAAGTCAATGAATAAGTCAATCAGTATGTCAACCAATCAGTCAATGAGTAAGTCAATCAATCAATCAATCAGTCAATCAAAAAGTCATTCAGTTAATCAGTAAATCAGTAAATGAATGAATGAATGAATGAATCAATCAATCAATCAATCAATCAATCAATCAATCAATCAATCAATCAATCAATCAATCAATCAATCAATCAATCAATCAATCAATCAATCAATCAATCAATCAATCAAGCAGCCAATCAATAAATAAATTAGTCAGTCAATCAGTAAGTCAATGAATAAGTCAATCAGTATGTCAACCAATCAGTCAATGAGTAAGTCAATCAATCAATCAATCAGTCAATCAGTCAATCAAAAAGTCATTCAGTTAATCAGTAAATCAGTAAATCAATCAATCAATCAATCAATCAATCAATCAATCAATCGACCAGGTGTATTATTTCTTACTTTCCTCACTTCTAGTCCATCTATTTTTCACGGTGCATCTTAATTCAACGAATTTTCTCTTACGGCCTCCTTCAGCTCCTCGCTGTATTTACAGTCCAACACGGATATATCGAACTCCAAGGGGATCGCGAATTAGTTCGATATATGAAAAATTCGATATAAAAAATATGGGCTCTGAGACCTCACCTATGGCGGACGATCACTTACCGATCGTCGCATTCAAAAATGACAACTAATTACGCACTCACGACGCAATAGGACACTTTATTTCCGTGAAAAAAAAATCGCTCATCTTGGCCTGCTTCTTCGTCCTGGAAATGAAATTAAAGACGCTGGTCTCGATCTTCTCGAGGCTGCACAACTAGAAAATTCCAGCAGTACGCTGCGCCTTCGCACACCATGCACAACACGCACGCAAAAGAAGAACAGCGCGCACGTACCACAAGAACTTTGAAGGTAACAATTCCAAGGCTCTCTGAACGGACTCCAACAAAGCGCTCGCGATGGTCATCTCCGAGAGAAACAGTGATCTCCGAAAGGTGCGGGACAACTCGCCAAACAGCAGCAACAGCAGCAAAATGCAAAAGAAGGAGGAGGCCGCCAGCGCCTTCGTTCCCTCTTCCCTTTCCCGAGACGACATCGGGGGAAGACAGACCCAGAGAGAGAGAAAGAAAAACTCTTTTTCGGCAAGCCGGGGAACGTACGCAGCCGAAAAAAAAAAGGACGTGCGCAGTCGGGGCAATCCCTACCTCGCACTGTCATATTTTCCGAGCGTTCGGGCTTGTGTGCCTAGAGAGATTTAGCATACCTGGCTCCGTCCGCTAACGCTACGGCGGCCGGTAGCGGGGCCCGACTGGGCAAGCGCCAATTCGTTACGGTAGGGGGGATTACTTACGCGAGCCAGTCTTCGCCATGCCCGCGCATTCCTCCACATACTCCTCAACCTCAATCGGGGGTGCAGCGACCGCCGAAGAGCACCTTCCAACTCGCGCGGCGTTCGATATACCCAATGTCGGGAAAAATACGGTTCGATATAAACGTACGAATTCCTATACTTTTACACAGAATTTTCAAGGGGATAATTTATGAGTTCGATATAGACAATAATTCGATATACCCGTGTTCGATATATCCGTGTTCGACTGTACTTCCTTTTACGATCCGCTTATTCTGATTTAAGACAAAGAGGGAAAAACTTCATGCCAAGCAAATCAAATCAGAACCCTGCTCTACAGAGCTCGTCATAGAAAATAGATAGCTTCAGTGCTCTCAAAATATTAAGCTCTCAACTCGCATTTGCGGCAGGGCCCAACTTTTTACTAGTTTTTATCTTCCACTGTTGTCACACCGGAAAAACGTTTTGATGTTTTTTTCTTTCCGCTAAATGAAATTTCTTACGCTTCGGTGCGAGTTTTCTTTCCAGCGGAAGCGGAAGCGAGGCGGGCGTGCGAGAATCGAGAGTGCAATTAATAGACGGTGAGGTGGCTCCCAATTAGCCGCAAGATCTGCGAACCACGAAGACCAAGAAGCAGCAAAAACGTTCCTGCTGCTTATTTTTTACCGTTTAACTCTGGTCCCTGTCCAGAGTTGTAGTATTTTAGATACTTTCTGTAGCTCCTCCAAATTACACGGACTTTTACCCGCGAATCTCGGCTCACGTCCCGACAGGCTTTTACGGCGGTAATCAGATTTCTCCACCCGTAAATTTCCGGGCTTTTGAGTTGAAATCCAATTGGGAGTACTGCGGGTTTACCTGCATCAGAGTCCTTCAAAAGCATTGAAGGACTCTGCCTGCATTTAGCGTTACACTGTGCTGAATTTAGGGTTGTTTTTAGGCAGAACTTGAAAATATGCATTCATGGAAACTAGATATGAAGCCTATTGAGCAACTTGAGTTTTAAATCCGGTACGCGAGCGGGCGAAAATTTCATTAAAGTTGATAATGGACGTCATATAAATATATATCTAAGCCGCTGTAACTCCGAGTGGTCGGAGCGGCGATGGCTACCAGGGCAGGGCGTTGGACAACATTGTGATTCGTAAAAATGCGCAAGAAAGTGCTGCACAGTACAGCCTCCCAGGTGCGCTGTATTGGTGCGGAACCGAGCGCTTTTTTTCGGAAGGTCGTGGGTTCGAGTATCACTCGTGGAGCATAAGTTTCTCCACTTTTTTTTGCAAGAGTTTACAAAAGTCTATTTTCGCACAGACAGTCAGAGAGGCAGACAGACAGACAGACAGACAAGTCACCCTCCCCCCCACAAATAAAGAAAAAAAAAAACACGTTTAACTATTTCACGATGCCTAACTTGGCTTTTTAACTGCTGAGTTTCCTTATATTTATATAGAACCTCGCTCCCGATCCAATGAACTATATATGGCAAGATATAGGGCTTGTCAGGAGTTAGAAAAAGTATGATTTCATAGTTTTGTGAATATGTAATAGCGAAAGCAAGCTATACGACAAAAGTTCTATTACAACTGGTAAATATAAGGCAACGGCAACGGAAGCCGCAAAAGGAGCAGCAGAAAGATTGAGAAACAGAGAAGATATCGATATGGAAACAATTTGGGGTGGGGGAGAGCGGTTACAAACAAATGTGAACCCAGTACCGCAAAAATAGGTAGGAAAATTCACCAGCTTTTATTGGGCTGGAGGCGGGAGGCGTAACACAGAACTCAGCCTATCCACAACGCTTATTGAGGTAGCAACGTGCGCAACCCCACACCTAAAAGAACAAATCTTTTACCGTGCACACTCATGGATGCTGCACGCGGAAATGAAATGCAATAAAACGGTTCCCAATTTCCGCACTCATGCGGGAACAACTTTACGGCTCCTGTCAACGAAAGCAAATTGTTCTTCTCATGGTACGGCGCTTGATAAATTCTTTTCATAAATATCACACCGAAGAAGGGGCGTCAATGGGTCGCAAGGAGGACACAAAAGAGGACAACATGAAATATTAAGTTGCAAGTTGCAAGTTTAAAGCTTCAAAGTTCATTTCATATCAGCTCGAATGTCGCGCCGTTCTGACTCACTTTCTCGCTTTTCCGGTTAGTAGTTTACGGAGCAGGGTTTCTTCTATGAACGGGCTACCAGGACGGAACATTTGTGCAATAAAAAGATCCAGAATTACCCGCGTCGTTTTAAGCGGAAGTGGAAGCAGATGTGTTTTGGTTAGGCTGAGGTTCGAGGTAAAAAAAATAAAAAAAACTGACCGCGTATCTCTCCTTTTGTTGCACATTGCAAATGTTGACGAAAGACGATAGTCGACTGGCGCCCCTGGCAAGTACATGCCTCCCTTCTCTTTCCCGCTCACCTCTCATGTTGTTCCTCTCCCGTCTTGTTCTTCCCAAGATAACACGTTAGAGGTTTGCTCAAGTCAATTTAAATTTACCGCGTTTCGCTGCTCCAAGTCGGGGCCTCGATGTCAGCTTTGTTGCGCGGCGGAGACGCGCGTGAATTGAGGCACCCACTACAACGTTTATAGAACCACGTTGCCCTACTACACGAGCATTCCAAGCGGAACGTGGAACCTATGTAATGTAACCTTTCGTTGCTGTTGCTGTTTGATTTTTTAAATGCCGCCAGTTAGCGCGGGAAACAGCGGGCGAGGATTTTCTGCAGTTGATGTAGTATCTCATTTGCTATCACAAAAATCAAGCATCCGTGAATTGTTTATTAAGGAAACCCTGCAAATATCACTCATGTATTGATTTTCTGCCTTATTGCATGATGTCTTGTTCTTGTTCAACGATGTTGACAAGTCTGAACATTAAGACCGGCCTTGGGCTTTTAAATTTGACTGTGGGTATATCGGACTATTGCGCAGTTTCTGTTAACTTTGGCGGGGTGACTGAATCGAGTCACAGACAGACAGACAGACAGACAGACAGACAGACAGACAGACAGACAGACAGACAGACCAGACAGACAGACAGACAGACAGACAGACAAGACAGACAAAATTTCGGCGTTTAAGTAGCCCAAGAAAGACTATCGTCTTTACAAACGGTCAAAAGGAGGGGATCCAGGAGGAAGGGCTGCATTGCGTCTAGCCTGACTGTTTTTGCGTCTGACGTGGAACGACTTATTCGGTCTGGATAAATGGTACTCTGAATGAGTTTCTTACTCCTCCGCAAGGATACTGACGATAAACAACTAAGTTGTTTTTCGAGGCGGTCGCTGATTGAAGTGAGAGCAAACGAGTTTTAGTTAACTAGTTATTACAGTAGGTACGCTTAGAATAAACGAAAAAAAAAAAACATTCGTGCGTCCCCTCAATGAAGATATTTACATATAGCACCCAGTCCCCGCTTGATGGGAGACGAACGAAAATATAAAAAGTATTAACAAAGCGAGTTCCGGAAAGCTAGGAGAGCTTGCCTCTTGAAGAATTTAAAACTTAAGCAAAGTTTGAATCCGTTTAATGAATGACAATTATCTGCGTTTGAACAGCACATTTTGCCCTCCACTCGCACTGGGACCATCTAATGAAATCAAATCAAATCGAATTAGGTGATCGCTACTCACCTACATTGCAGCGCCAGGTGTGGCTTACTTGAACAGCTTGAGGAAATGCGACAAAGGGTGCTCTTGTCCACTTCACCAGTTCATACGAAAAGATAATGCACTAGTTCAAAGAAAGTTCTGGGTCTTCACCCATACTCCGAAAAATGAGGTGCCTAGTAATGCCGTCGCTTGCACAACCGGTAGTCCTCCAAGCATATAGCAAGATGAGCCCTACCAGTAAAAAATTAGCAGTGGCTTGGCTCGGCTATGCAAGGATATAAGTAGCGTGAGCTAAGGTAAAGCAATCTAATCCAGTCCAGTCCAGTCCAGTCCAGTCCAATCATCCAATCCAGTCCGGTCCAGTCAGCCCGGTCACTGCTCCTCGCGCATGCGCAGCACGGCTCTCCAAGAGTCATGCGAAATGGCTATCAAGCGGCTGGGCACTTGCCAGCGCCAGTGCATATGCCGCGGCTATGACGTCACTCTTCTGGAATGCACAGACCGGCGAAAGTGCAGACCTAATTATCTACACACCCGTACTCCAATTGGATTGTATTACTAATCCAATCCAATCTAAACCCAATCCAATCCAATCCAATTCAATCCAATCCTAATCCAATCCAATCCAATCCAATGCTCCTCGCGCTTGCGCAGCAAGGCCCTTCAAGGTCCACGCGAAACTGCTCAACCTCGGCCAGTGTAGCTTACGCTACAAAATCGTTCGCTCTTTGCCGAAGGCCATCTCGCTCTGGAAGAAGAAAGCAGGTTCTTCAGGATGGATCCAAGACCCACTGCAAGCCGCCGCAAACGTCGTGGACATACATGCGAGAGAATGTGCACTTAGGTGTTCCCCAGACAAATCAGCACTGGGGATCATTCTGTCAAGGGCGCCAAAGAAACAGAAAGAGGAGGTGAAAGTTGACCTAGAGGGCAAAGACATCTTGCCATGCCCCAGTACCAAAATTCAATGTTTAATCGTCCACAACAACAAAAGGCAATCAATTTCTCTTGGGAAAATAAAGCGTACGTCGGAACCAATGCTTCATATCCTTCGCTTTTATCACCCACGGCGACGTGTCTCCTTAAGGTGGGGTAAGACATATGCGATCACCTGTATGTTGTTACGTCCGTAAAATGGCCGCGCACTGATTTTTCCAGACGCCGACTTCTTCGCAGCCGAAAGTCCTACACATAAACGTACTAGATCCGTTGTTTTAGAATAACAGCCAATGGTCAGCTACGATGTATGACCCGCTGGAAGCTGGCATTGATGCCTTGCAGACGTTTTCTGCCGCTTTTTGCTGAACCAAAAGTACGCCTCGAAAATTACACTCAGGGGGACAGCAACAACTCCGCCTCTGGAAACAACCCAAGCTTTTCGCTTCTTTCTGTGTTTTTTTTCTACACACTGGGAACTCCTGTATTATCAAGAAACGTAGAGGAGGAAGCAAGCCTTCGTGTACATTGGGCACCAATTGCGCATAAGGCTGCCTAGCAAAACCTGGAGGCGGCGAGTTCAAAGCGGCTGGCAAGCGAGATACAGGAACGGAAAAGGGGTCTTCCAAGGTACACTCCAATCGACCATTTCCGCTTTTACAAGCAACTGCCTGCGAGGTGCGTCTACAAAGTAAGCTAATCATCAGACATAAGAATTCGCGACCGGATACAGTAATATGCTTCTAAGGCCTTTTCATAGATTGTATTGATCTCGGCGAGAGGAAGCTGGCTCTAAGATCTCGGGAAGAGGATTACTCTAAAAGGCGTATGTTTCACCTGATTGGAAGTGACTGCTGCTCTACATTTATGGGACGAAATTTTCGTTGTAGCAATGGTGAGAAAAATAAGGTTAAAAACAGGAAAATAAAGGACCAATGACAGCAGGCAAGCGTCATATAAAAACGATACAAAAAGTCGAAAGTTGCTTCGGAAATTCTGATTATGGCATAGGTGTAACATATTCCGAAAAAAAAAAAAAACAGAAAACCATCTGATTTGCAGATACCAGAAGGACGTTCCATGTACGCTTTAGTGCTCATGAGAAATATCGTCGACCATAGGCACAACTTCTTTAAAAGTCTAATAGCCAGCCTTGTTTGGCGACACTTATCGCGGTTCGGGCGCCCAGTTTTTTCTCTGCATCCTAAAAAAGAGGGATTGCTTTGTGGAAATCGCTACGGATCACAAAAATGCCCGAAAAAAGTTTGATCGATATGCTCTGCATCACTTGTCTGTAGGAGTTTCAATAGCGGTCAGTAGGGATGGGGCCTTGGCATGACGTTGACACGCATTCACATTCACATGGGCTAGTAGCTCCTAGATCCGGTGACGGTTTAGTCATTGCCGTAGTTGAATGCCTTCCACCGTCACAATACGCTTTCTTAAGGAGCACAACGAAAGCGATGATAGATAGGTCGCCTTCATACATGGGCGGCAGCGATAAGCATACCAGCATCCGACTTTATCACCGCACTTAACCCGAAGTGAAAATGAAATTTCTTTCCGGGTTTGTGCAAGTCCCTGTAATTGGCTCGCAACTTTCGAGCACGAAAAAGCGTGCCCTACACCATTTTGCGACAACAAAGTACGCGGCGTTTTTGTGTCGTTCCAACACAGTATAATTACTGGTTACCCCCTTAGTGACTAATCTTCATCATCATCATCATCATCCTACGTAGGTATATTGCACGACGAAGACCTCTCCCATTTAACTATAACCGCTCCTGAGAACGGGGCGTTAGGAAGCGACGCCAGAACGTGCGAAGTCTAAATCTCGGCGAATATTTTAAGCGAAGCTTTACTGTCTTCATAGTGGGCGTTGTACGCCAATACGCCCTGCTGGAAAGCCAAATTTCTCTGACGACGATGATGTATGATCATGGAAAAAAAATATTACACCATCCTCCCGTAGGGGAACCCTGAGTAGTATGCGAAGCAGCCATGGGGTTGATTGAAGTTCCCATTAGTTTTCAGTTCGTCGTTTCCTTTGACGTTCAGCTTCGCGTGCCTTCGTTGTATCAGGAGCTTCTTGATGTATTTTGAATGAGTGAAGGACATAAGGCGCGTTTCGTAGCACTGCTCCCGTCTTGGTTTGTAGCGCAGTGGGAAGAGCGCCACGTACCTCCCGTTGCGGCCAGAGAGTCGTGGGATCGAAACCGGGAGCCGCCTAACTATTTATTTTTATAGTAGACTGCGCTGAGTCGCTGACGACAGCCCAAACGCTGATGGGGCTGAAGAAACGCGCATGCGCAATGGAGTGCGGATGGCGGACAACGAAAACGAGGGAGGGAGGGACACAGCCCCGAGCATGAGATGCTTCGCATCTAAAAACGCTTCCCGAGGCCAGCATTGAACTAGGGTCCCTCGCGTTATGAAGACGGTGTTCTTCCGATTGCTCCATTTTGGCATGGTCGAAGTGGTTTGGAAAACTCAGACGACAACCAAAGAATTCGTCACGAGAAGAATGGCGTGGCTCTGTGTGCGGTAAGGCTGTTAGCCACAAAACGTTAGGCCTAACTTCCCATTTTGAGGTTTCGGACGTTAAGCCTAACGTCCCATTTTAGGGCTTTAGCTCCTCAAACCGGCACCCAGTCAAAACATTGCTCAATGAACGCCAACAGCAGGCACCGATTGGTGCCGAAGACCCCAAACCCAAACGTTAGGCCTACGGAGTGACACCCGAGAATCGCTGTGCGTATTCTAGAAATGTGGGGCGTACTCCACAGTTGTACGTATACTCGCAGTGTAGGATAGGCCAGCCAAAGAATACATCACGAGAAAGCTTCTCGTTCAACCATCGTCATCGTTAGAGAGAGGGGTCAGTGATATTGTGTTTTGGTTGAATTTATATTCTGCCAAAATTTTAAGACTATAGCGCATGGTATGCGCGCATTTTTTGAAAGCGACGGGCAAAAAGTCTATCAGCGTAAGCGAACAAGCCGCATTAACGCAATGGATGAAATTATCGTGGAGTCGTTCACTTCCGTCTTTAACCAGGTGCTTAGCCAAAAAATTTATTACCGTCGCTACGCCATTATGATGGAGCGTAGCTTCCTCGCTTAGCCAGAAGCAGGGCGCTTAAATTGGACTCATTACTGCTGCTGTCATTATTGCCAAGAACATCGCCCTTTCCAAATGCTGAGAAAATGTATGCATGTACAAATCTTTATTTATAGCTCGCGCGATCACGAGCACCCAGCCGTCCGGTTTATGTTGTTCCCTTTCTAAATCCAGCGCCAGTTATCACCAATACGCACTTCTATTGTGAAAATAATCACCGTTTTCAGCGCCTGTTGTGTTCTTTTTATAAAAACAATCCTCTTTTATTAGAAGGCTATTTAGCAGCCTGTTTTATTAGAGGGCTATTTACTACGCAGCAGCCTCATTTATTAGAGCAGCCTTTTTTATTAGAGGGCTATTTACTACGTGTAATGTCGGGAGTAGCAGCAGCTAATGGGAATATGTTTCTCACATAAACTACGCTAAATTCAAAAGGTAGCTGAAGTGGAAGTGGCGGCATCCTGAATCTACTTGTGTGGGACTTCAAGAAATTTTCATCTTCGTATGCGTCTGAACTTGTATTGTGAAAAGGCTGCGCTCGTACGTTCGGAGGTTTTACACATTGAAACAAGAAAAAAACCAATGCCCTAAAAGAAGAGAAAAAGAAGGAGGAGTGCTTATTTTGTCGGTATTGAAAAATGCTTATTGTTGGTTCGTTTTTGAACAATTCCATTCGTACGCACTAATTCCTTCTGTATTGTAATATGCGGGTGAAAAATTTACAGGTAAGGCTGACAAGCTCAATATACCCCTGCTGGCGGCTGGTGCAAAAACAAACGAATAAATAAAGAAATAAATTAACCGAAGCTACCCACAAACACCTTTTGGTGTCATTATTGGGTCCGGTGCAGGCATCCAGGAGTCATAAAGTTAGAAATGTTTACTGATAGCAGAATGAGAGGGGATACGGAGATTTCGAACTTTACTCCGAAATAATAAAAAAAAAATACCAGGAGGCGTGGTTTTACACACACACACACATACACAGCAGGAGGAGAGTACTCCATCACGACATTTCATATATGGGAGAGAGAGAGAGAGAGAGAGAGAGAGAGAGAAAACCTCTTTTGAAAAAATAGGGGAAGGAGTAGGGAATAAAAAAAACTATGAATACAAATAAAATAAATGCCGACAAGGGAGCGACATGCTAAGTGCACCCGGTGACAGTGACATGGTGTTCTGTATAACAAACTGCGCATATTAGTTTTTGCTGTCAGGCGCACATTTTTATCATTAGAATAAGTGGTTCAAAAGGTGTAATAAAGTTGAAATAAAAAGGGATTTTTATGGGCTTTTCTTTTACCACCGCGCTACTTAAACGTCATGAAATACGGCCTATTGCGCACAGCCCAGGAAAACCAAGCGGCTTTTTGTTTGTGCCGAATAACAGGAAAAGGTTTCTGCGATATGCAAGTTGGCAAGACCGACAAGTGAAAGAAGATGCGAACAGTGAAAGAAAGCAAAGGAGGAGAATGCCACCAAATTGGGAGGGGAGGGTGGTCCGTGGTGGCGCGAGCCAGCGCTCTCCTAAAGTGTGCGGTGGGGAAGAGGAGGCGGCAGTATGCTGTGCCCGCAAGAGGCGCTCGACGGTGTGACGCTTGGCAAAAACGTAAGGGGGGAGTGCGCGTGACTATGATGTGCGTTCGCTTAATGCGCAGTTCGCGGTCCCTTTTTGAGGCGCGCTTCGCGCTTCCGACGCAGAGGCTCATCATCGGTGCCGTCGAGAGAACCCATAAGTGAGTGCGACCTCAGCGCACTGCTGCTGCGCCCAAATATCACTTTAGGGAGTATCGTAATCGCCAGCCAATTTTGACTCTTACAACTACATCAGCTTGTGTACAAAGAGCGTCCTGGAACTTTCTTGGAACGACATGAAATCTGTAAATCGACGATTTCAGTGCTTTCATGGCATTCTAGGGGCATTTTATAATCATATGTTATATCACTCCAGTGGCATTCTTAGCATATATCTGATGGCAATTGGGAAAAAAGGGTTTACCTAAAAAAACTGGGGAATAGTTTTGCAAGTCGGCGTACCCGTTTTAACAGCTTTCAACGCAGTAGGAAACGCACGCGACTAGCCCACCTTCAGGAACTGGCTGAGTACACCCCATTTTTGGTCAAGTTGTTACTAATGGCATGGCACTCCAGCAGCTTTCCCGGGCGCGTATTTACAAACGCTTCACTGAACCTTCACAGCACCCACATTTCACAGCACCCACGTTTCACAAACGCTTCACAGCACCCACGTGACATGTCTGTTCGCGCGATGGAGAACGATAATTCAACGCGGTCATTGGCTGCGCCCCAAACCTAAAGCGACCTAAACATACTAAACCACCATTATTAACGAAAACAACGCGCAGATTGGAGTTTATAAAAAAATAAATTTATATAAAAAAATTAGTCAATAAAAAAAAAACAACTAAGAGATAGACCTGCTGGGGCTCGAACCCAAGCCGTCAGAGCCAGTATTTAGTACTCGAGCATTCAGTACTCAGTACTGAACTGAGTACGCAGCCAGTACTGAGTGTGTCCAGGCTACATAGCCCAAACGTCGGGTTCGTTTTAGCAGGCGCTCAAAAGAATAGCGCGCACAGTGACATCACACATGTCACTGGGCTGCACTATGCAGCGAAGGCTTGGGAAACACGCTTCCCGTACCCTTTGTCTCCGGTACGAAGAGAAAGCTCGGGGGCCATTTCCCATCCAATGTGCACCGGCTGTACACAGAGTCCAGCTCGAGTGCGTCGCGAAACCACGTGATGCTGGTGGATGGTAGATCGACTTCCGCTCGTCTCGAACTCGAAACTTAGCGGTGCTGAGAGCAGCGCGGTGGCATCTTGCACTGCAGCCGCTTCGTTAATTCTAGCTTTCTCCCTTGCTGCAGGATGGTTCTGCGGCTTCAGGTCCAAGGCCTCGACGGTTGACGCAGGGTCCGAAGTCCCGCCAGCCACTGGGATTTATTCCGAAGCCTCCGAGGTCTGCCGGCGCCAGCTCCTAATTGTGACAGATGTTAGTGCCACTGCGGAGAGGCGGCAGAGTGGTAGGACAGACGGTTTCTCACCATTAGCGACCATTAGCAAGCATTAATTACGTAGGACCGTGCAGAACGTCGGACTAAATTGCAGTACGAGAGCCGCACTGAGATACAACGGTCACAGCGTCACCAGCAGTCTGACAGCGTATTTGTAACCGAGCTAAAGGTATCGGAGGGCTCAAAGGATGGTGCGGATTGATTCTGATGAAGTTTTGGTACAGATAAGGTGACGGAGGGTCATGTAAGCGGTGACGTCAAAAAAAAAAAAAAAATAGACGCGTATTTGAAAACGCAGTTGAATGCGGGATTGCTCAATATTTTAAACGAAAATCAATAGTAGCAGTTGGTTTTGAAAGCGACCCCACGAAGCAGTGCAGATAAGACCTCCTAACATTACTGCAAGTTCACAGCGTTCGAAATGAATAAGAAATACGTTATGACTTTGAGGCTGAAAAACCTTTAATTGAAAACTTCTTGCCACGATTAAAAAAGGCTGAAAGGTAGTGACGTCACAAGTGCGTGCGTCGTTAACACCGAAAGAAACATCACGTGACGTCCCTCTTTTACCGATGAAATCCCTTCTGGTCACCGCCTACATCAAGTTACTACACACATAACGAATTCCATTACCCAGGTTTACTACTTCCTCACCTGTATTGAGCTCATTAGAGCCGGTACATCTCCACCGAGATGTAGAGATTGAATCGTCAGCTGCATATCTGATATCGGTAGCAGGGTTTAATGTTACCTTCCACTGTTCTGGCTTTCCCGCACTGCCTCATGAAAACGCCTTGAGGAACTTGGCACGTTTCTAGCCTCCGTGTCAAAAGACTGGTCATTGGCCGCAAACGCTGTGCACACCTGACTCTGGTTTTTTTATCTGTATAAACGCGTACAGGACTGCATCTCACAGATGTGGCGGCCCGATTTACTGCAAAAATTATGTCACAAGAAAATAAAGCATCGGCCGCAGTAACAGGGATGAGCCAGTTTGATATATTTGCGTTTGAGGCCAAACACGTCACTATACTCGGGAACAAGTTAAGAACGGCAATAGCTCATGTACGGTATCACTCCGCCTAAGCGATGGACCCGGATGTCAACGGGCGCGCGCGTTTTGAAAGGAGACTGCTATGAATGCGTGGTATCGTCTGCCTTTCCTCACGTAGTTCGTTTGAAGTCACTGCAGTGGTTTATAAGCACTATAAATTCAAAAATTAACTAAAATGGCTCTTGTGGCATCCAAACTATCCCAAGTAACGCACTACTAACGCCGCGCGGAGTAACACCCGACTGTGGTGACGAGGCACAGTGGCAACTTCCGTGGCCGTTCTTAAGTTGTAACCGGGTATAATGCATTATTTGGCTCAGCTTGTGGGGAAAAAGAACGCTGTCCCAGGTCCGCGTTACCAGGACCTGGGTGCAAAACTCCCATTGGTTACAAACACAGCTATGTGCCGAAATGACAGCCCCAATCGCTACGATGCGTCATGTGGCTGCCAAGAAAGGCAAGCGAAGCTTCCGAACTTGCACTGTAGGTGGATCACAGGAAACGTAGGACGCAGGTCCTCAATGGTCTATCGCTAGGTTGAACGTTACGGTTGGAGGTCTAACGTCGTCTCAACTATTACCCGCAGCATGACGTACAATCACTTTGACGGTGCGTGGCTTGTCCTTAGGCTCGACGTTGCGGTTGCCTAATGTTATGTCAGAATATTCGCTCTCGCGGAGGAAATGGCTAGCCACCTGGCTCACTCAGTTGGAACAGCAATTGCTTTAGATAGGTGGTGGCCCCGAGCCCGAATTCTGGGACGATTCTGTGAAAGTCGTATGGTTTCATTTAAGGTGGATGCCAAATTTTACTTCGCGGAACTGTGGTCGGGATATAAACCAAACGGTTGTGCTTGGAAAAGACATTGTAACGGCCAAGGCAAGACCAACACCAAGGCCAAAGGAGATTTGCAGTAGTCACAGCCACAGAGAATAACGGAAAGACGCGAAGAAAAAAAATATTAATGAAAGCGAGTTTGTACGAAAACATCGAAATAGTCACAGATAATAACAAAAAGACGCGAAAAAAAACAATAATGAAAGCGAGTTTCGACGAAAACATCAAAATATGTGTGGTTTTTCGTCTTGCGTGTTTCGCGACATCAAACATTCAGCAACACGAAAGTCAGGAACACAAGACTAGGCGACAGTACACTCAGCGATAAATCGGTGACGTAACCCAGCGGGCAAAGAAGCTCACGTATTTTCCCATCATAACATAAAGCCTAGGTCGTCTTTAGTTTTTTGAGATAGACATTTAGAGTTACGTTTAGGACTTATTACTTGTGTTATAGGCGAAAGCCTCATATGTTTGTTGACTTCCGACGTTAGGCCTCTGCCTCGCGTTGTCTTTTTCTTGCATCCTGTTGACGCTGGTTCCGCTTAGCTGCACTCTAACTTCCTTTTATTTCTTCCTCCACGTGTCGTCGTTAAAGTCGTAAACTTATACGGCGTGGCTTTGGTGTCACGCAAGCGCAGTTGGTTGTATGTTCAAGTTTAGAGTGCAGCGGCCTCTTTGCTCTTCTTGCGGCATTCTTGGTTTCCTGGCTTCTTCTTAAACTTAATTCTGTAGGCGTCCACATTTCCCTGGTGTTATTGAGGTAGCCACCACAGAGCTCATCACAAACTAATGTGGAATGTCACGTGGGAGACAACGGGCGTCTTCGGGGGTGATGGGTATGTTGACGTTACTGCCAAATGCGAATTGGTGAGTCGGTTGTGGACTTTTGACGGCGATTATCACCGCCACTGACCAGCACGTTGGACCAAGCAGGGGCGAATTGTAGGCGAGACAATGGGCTTGTTGGTACCATCAAAATGACACCGTATGCCGAATTTTCCAAAAAGGGTCCATATAAGGCTGTCTCTGAAAAAATAAAATTTGCTCACCCTTTTCGCCTAAATTCTGTGTCCCCATTTGTGTCGTGTGTTAAAAAGCTTTGTGGTCATCCACCAACACACAGTGGATTGGGGGTTCATTTTTTGCTTGTCATGTTTTAGTGAGCGCCGTTTCAGGTGCGAACCAAAACGCAGCTAGCCCAATTTCGGCAGTTTTTCAGAGAGGCTGCTATGTATTGGTTTGGTTACTCAAGTCGCGAAAAAGGGGAGAGGGAAGACGTCACTACGAGGAGTTTATGAAACGTGCGTAAGCGCGTCTGCGGATCTCTGCGCCAGTGCTTCTGCGTACGTGTGGTGAATGTACGTCCACGTTTTCTCGTGCTTCTATCTATGCTTTGGTGCTGATATGCATCTGTCGGTGCAGGCGTGCGTACACTACTTCGTACGAAAGCGCTTTGTAATGACAAAGAAATAAAGGAGCTGTGCCTCAGGTGGCCGGGGTTTCCTCGGAACGAACGCAATGCCAGAGTTCAGCATCTCGTTGCCCAGGTAACACGACTAATGAGTTGGAGTTCTTCACGACGGCATGGAGGGAACAATTTAGTCTCACTGGCGCACCTGGGTAGCGGCTTCCTAACATCATGGCATTCGCAAGTGCTCGCTCTTTTGCAGACCCCAATGCTCGCCGTGCCTCGCGATTTTCTCCCCAACATTTAGAAGCAGCGAAATCACCGCGCATATGAATACCGAGAATAAGCAATGCTCAGAAGGTGATAAGGGCGCCGAAAACTATTTCACCTATGCTTTATAAATACAGCTGTATCATGAGAATTTAACATAAGCGGGGCATGCTAACACCCAAATGAGCAATGAGAAGGGGGAGTTCTCCGAATGCAAAGAACTAGTAGCTCACTTTGCCGGTTTTGACCAGAGGTCAAAGAGACCCTGCAAAACGTTATTAACTTTTTTTTTGAAATCTTAAATGGTTGCAGAACATAATCACCAACACACCCAGTACGTAGATTAGGCGGTCGCAGAGTACTTCAGCTTGAAAGTACTGCTCTATGCCCACCGGGATAACTTGGAAACTCGCTCAAATTATTTTTCTCTCTTTCCCGGTTTTGACGTTCTACGGCCGCTCGAATTGCGCCATTAAGGCCGTGCAAAGGCTGTTGGCCCGTTGTCCTTCCGTAGCAGCAACGAACGCTTTTCGTTAGCAACGTTAAAAATAAAGCCACAAAAACAAAGCAGAAACGGAAGGCGTATCTGGTGCGACGAGCAAATCACGCAGTGCCGCTCCGTGCTGGCGATAACTACAGCTTTCGCAGTGCTTCCAGACAAGGAAAGATTGTAAGCGTTTATCGAAAGTGTTGCAGGGTCCCTTTATTCATTTTCAAACACAAACGCAGTGCACCACAGCGACAGGCAGAAATAAAGAGGACACTCTTATGAAGTCCCAGAAATAAGTCGGCACGGGACAAGAGTAGTTTTTGTTATTCCAGATGACCCTCTCAGATAGCTTTAGGTAAGGTCAGTATTTTTGTATACCTATCAGATGTAGCGTATCTGAAAAAGGAAGGAAGCTCACACTAACGTGCAAGACTTCATGTTAGCGAAGCTGTACGCAACCTTCACGACCATCACGAAGGTTCAACTCCACGACTGCAACCGATTTGCTTCTTCTTCGCTGCCACAACGACCTTTACTACATTACTGTTGCTGTAACTGTGAGCTTCTTTCATCATTTTTTGAAGTTATAATCCCTGGGCATCACCTTGGAGGGGCGTACGCTATGACGTGTCGTTCTCGTTCCCAGCAAGTGTTGCCGTGATTACGGCGAACGCTGGATTTTTTTTTTTTTTTGACAATCTTGGCCGATCTCATTAAGTAGCTATGCGTGGCTTGACGAACGGGTGCAGGGGACGCTGGGCGATCTCCGTGAGCCACGCATACATAAGCGCTCGGCACTTTCTTGTTTTTGTTAACTGCCGGGTGGTCGCCGCAAGGCCCGCGTTCACGTGTGCGCGCTCGGCAATTTCTGGGTATTTTTAACTGCGGACACGAAAAATTATGATTTACTAAACCGCTTCGCTGCTAAAAAAAAAGGCTCCCACCCATTATCATACGTCTATGCGAGTTTCGAGCGGGCGCTGGGTTACAAGAGGCCACACCAGAGGGTACCGGCGGTTTACGTTTTTGCATTTTTTGCTTGTTGTATCGAAACAGCAAAACAGAATAGCTAGTAATTTTGGAAATCAAAGCTGCGCGAAAGGAGGAATGCAGGTGTGGTGGTTTTCTCGCAAATATAATGTAAAGCTTTTAGGAATTAGGAACAAATTTAAAATGGTGAACAGTTACTGGGATTTTCTACAAGGATTTTCTACATGTGTAAGGGTTTTTATTTACTCAGTGGCAACATGTGGGCATTATTTTACACTAAAAGACATCCTTGGCAGCTTTTTGTGGCATTGGAGTTCTGGGAACATCGTTCGAGATCCGCCAGATTTATTATTTACGTACGAAAGGCTATGCTTCATTTTTTTTTTGCTAAAAAATCGTGTCACTAGGAAAAAAAAAATATTACGCATAGACCCCAACGGCAACAATGACAGAAAACGCCCGAAACAATTATTCTATCCCTGTTTTCCTTGTTTTCTCGATTGAAACGGTTCCCATTTTGTCAGCGCAACCTCTCGCAAGATAAAGTGTCTTTTCCCACATCCAGTGCGGTCTTTCATTTTTAACAACTAAAACTGTCCTACACTGTGGCACAGGACCCGTCGCTGCGATAAACTTTGGCTTGTAAGTTCAAAATTGAGTTTCTGTGCACAGCAGCAGACGAACTTTAATCTCACACGTCGTGTCTCGAATGTTCCCGTTACACAAACTTTCGCGTCCGTTGGTAGACGTATAAAGCGAGGTTGGAACTAGGTGGAACGCTCGGCAGCGTCGTTTGTCAAGCAACAACCATTTTTTTCCTTTAGAAAAGGAAACCTTGGACGCTGTGGGCGATTGTTTTCTTAGTCTCCGCCTTAAAAGTGACTTTATTTACGGCCATTCCTTTTATTATGTTCGAGGGGAGCGCCAGCTTACCATGCCTTTGTTTCAATAATGCGTGGGACGAAATACTCATTGGAGAAGAACCGTTCGCCGTCTTCACTGGGATACTATGGCACCTGCTGTAAATTTTGCAGCTAATTAAGCATTACGGCAGTGACAGTGGGCTTAGTAGCTGTTTAGTTCCTAATACTAGCCTTTCTTTATCAATGAAACTCCTGCCAAAGTTTGAACCCGTAAGCTTCTTGTGGACTTCAGCAAGGTAACTAGTTTACTCCGAACATAAGAAAATAACAGCTACAGGCTTCAACAGTGATTGATGATTTGGGGTAGGTTAGAAATAGTGTAGAGTAATCACACACACTGGCAATTTAAAGCTTCCGAGAGTTTGGGCCAATTTTTAAACGCGTACACTCATGAAGGGATTGTGACGAATTTGGCCTGACTAGGACAGCGTAACCACAGTTCTTCGTCATGAAATCCGAACAAAGTGGCATCGCGCAGTTGTTCAGTGCGAAACGAGCCCGCTGCCCGACTGCAATAACTTTTGCTTCAGAAATAACAGATGACCAGTGCACCCAGCCTCATTAATTTTAGCAAGGTTATAAATAACTTTCAGCAACAAAACCAGGTCTGATTTTTTTTGGCGAATCGATATTACTATATAATCCGTACTCAAATTCGGCACTGCGCACATCTTAATTGACTGAATTTTCATGTAAGCGCATTTGCTCTGGTTATGCAAGCGCAAAAGAAACCTGTTTAAGTACTGTGGTTAAAAAATAGCACACTCTAAAGGAGCCACAGATTCAATGGATACTGCACCGCGATATTTCAGCACATCGTTCCAACTGAAGTCACCGAATCACCGAGGAGCATAAGAGAGGGAGACAACACCCATGAATCATCATTTTTACTTTGCGAAAACAATGTGAATCGCCAGAACAACCTAAGTCAGTAGCTACGCCTCTGGGAATCTGTTATTTGTAGTGTGTGTATGCATACGACTTTCTTTAATGCTCACGTAAAGGACACGCAATCCTCTAGCGTCCACATAAATGTTTTTCGGCCAAACCCTTTAAGGGCGCGGGCTGTCGCCGTCTCCTGTTGTCATCGTCGTTTTATGTAGTCACGGTACTAAAACACCGGGACACTCGTATTCCAACGCTTCGCGCTAGAACGTTTCATCTCCGTGGATCAAAAACGCGTACTAAAATAGCACACTGGGACACTCGTTTTCGAACGCCTCGCGCTAAAACGCTTCTTGCTTCAAAGACACGAGACGTCTCCAACAAACCTGTATGCCTATACTTCCCAACGGTTTCATCTCCTTGGGCATAAACGCCAAGGCACCAAAAGTACGCTTATACACTGCATGCTTGGCCCCTCCCCCAGTTTCCGTTAGTAGAGATGGCCCGTATTTTTTTTGTCACACCTCGACACAATGCTACCGATCACAGTTTCTCGACGTAGGTACAGCGCCGTGTTCTAGCGACACTTGTCGCTAGAAGACAGCGGGATGCCAGTATTGGATTTTTGTAGGGCCTTCCGCAAAGACTTCGTGAACTGAAGACACCCCAAAGCTCGCGTAGCTGAGCAGTCTGTCTACCACCCAGCCACACTAAAATACCATTTCTAATAGGGTAACTTAAAACTCCCGTCCGCATAGTGTCGCGTAAAAAGCCCGCGCTATTAAAGCCCTCCCTAATGCTACTCTTCGGTGGCGAAGCACGTACTTGTTACGCTTCGTATTTCTGCTCAGTGCAAGGAGGTATATCTTGCTTTGACAGAAACACGAACCAGGTGTCTTATAGTAAATGAAGACAGTGCCATATGAGCGTACAATTTTGTCGTGTCTTATCATGAGGCGAGCAAAGCAGCCTTCACCCCTTAACGTCTCTTCGAATAATGGCACTGCATAATTTACCCAACGCACTACCGTTTCCGGCCGTTAACCCAGAGTGCTGGTATGCACTCATCGCCGTGCAAGAACAAGATGGCGGCGACAAATTGCTCTTGGTACGCCACTGCGGAACCGTCGACCTAGATATAATTAGTGCGGTGCTTCGCGCATTTGTCATGTGGGCGTCTCGGATATCTAATTAGATTCTGCAGAGATGAATGTACGCTCGGTGAAAAGATTGGCTGTTTCATATCAATAGGCCTTTCCTTTTCGGCGGTGCCAGGGTTGCAGCAGCGAGACGCTTATTAAGGGAGGAGGCACTCGAGAGAACACCGTGTCAGGGGACGCCGGTAAGGAAAGAGGCCAGAAAGAACCAACCGCAGCTGTGCAAAGATATGAGCGATTGCCAAGGATATAAGGATAACTTTCTCGCCAGCGATGCTTATTTGTACGGTGGGATGAATGATACCGCTGGCTTCTCAATCAGATCCCGGTTATGTGATGCGATGAATTCCTGTGCTCAATATCGTCCGCGCATCCTAGGGCGCCTCCTTGCTGATGTGCCATCCTTCCGTCATTACAGGATCATATTGCTAATTTAGGCGAAATTAGGCTGTTTGGTTCAATTTTCTTGTTTGTTGATGGCGTGCCTCCTGAACCACGTGACATCAATGACGGTATGGGCAAAAAAATTTTTATATAAAAAGAACCAGTGAGTGAGTGAGTGAGTGAGTGAGTGAGGGATGAGTGAGTGAGTGAGTGGAGTGAGTGAGTGAGTGGTGAGTGAGTGAGTAGTGAGGAGGGAGAGTTATGAATGAAGTGAGCGGATGAATGAATGACTGAACAAAACGCATCGTTGTATAAGTACCCTTCGACCGCCTTCCCGAGCTTACGCCAGCTATAATAATTTTCATTCGAAATCCAAACCATTTTAATTTATTGTAGTACACGGGTATTTATTTATTTATTTATTTATTTATTTATTCAATATTAGGATGAAAAAATAGCTGTGCATTCAGAGTGGTCCAGAGTGAAGCCTACGAGTACATCTTAAATCAGCAAAAAACGTGTTGAGCTTCGTAAAATAGAAGTTGTAGTAGAGTACTTGACGAGAACGTCGCGCAATTTATATACCTCCCGTCTAACATCGTCTGATTCAGTATTATGCCGCTAAAATGAGCCGCATAATCAATTTCGGGGCTGGTGATCGGTATCCGAGATAACGTTGTTTCGCAGTAGCATAGAGCCACTTCGCAAGAAAGTATTGCTTTTCCATTAAAGAGGGAACGAATGGGCTCAATAAAGTTTCGCGAATGCCCAACCGAATGTCGGCCACGTAATGTAGACCACAAACAGATGCTTTTCTCTCAAAAGCTGCATGCACCCGAAGACTGATAAGATCTGCGTGACCTTTGGAAGCGATTAAAAACCAAGATAGTCAGCGATTTCCACTAGATGAGCGTGCGCAAAGAAATATAAACAAGATACAAATATCGCAAAAAACAACAAAATCACGATTGATATTTTGGTGTCATTTTGGCGCTCATAATGTATGAATTGGGAAAACCGAAAAAAGACAGTACGCAAACAGTATAGTGCTAAGTTTAAAGAAATGGGATGTCTTTCGAGTCGCCAGAGTCTTGAGCCATTATTTTGAATTCAGCGGCGAGCGAAACAGAAAGCAGAAGCCTTTTAAATGGGCAGTTTGGACGACCAATGAAAGGGCGGGCCGTCCCTGGGCATTGTTTGAATGTCCGCGCTACACCGCAGTAGTGTGCTGGTTCGCATAAATACAAATAAGGGGACAAAGAAGGACTGGTCGAAACGCACTCTGTGGGGCAAATAGGTGCAAAAAAAAAAAAAGAGTGGGGCGAATGGGTGGGGCAAAAATAAAAGGTCTGGCAAATAGGTTCCTTTCTTTTCTTTGTGCCACGAAAACATTCGTTCGCCGTAAGAAAGAGCCAAATGTGCGTGACTGGCCGGTACCCACAAACCCTGGGGACGAGCCTGAAGATGTGCTCCGATCGACAGTTGCGGTTGGTGGATTGTTGGCAGATGGGATTTAGAGGAATTGGCCTAAACGTGTGGTTTAGAAAATTTTCTTTAGGAATTCTCAGTTTTTATATGCTATTTTAAGCACTGGTGCTATGACGATTTCGATGCTTTTTGGGAAGAACGCATTTAAGCGACTTTAGCGGTCCCTTGAAAGCCTTTGTTCGTTCAAACGATTTCCGTTTACAGATACCAACACCCGGTTTCCGTCGCACGTATCACCAAAAGAAGACATTGAATGTTATGAGGGAGGGTCGGAGGGAGGGGTTTGAAGACTGAAAGAAAGGAAAGAGGAAATAGATAAACAAAGAAGGAAAGGAAGAGAGAGGAGAGAAAAATAGTTGACAATCCTGCCTTGGCAAACGCGTTGTCCACAGGGTTATGACAGCCATTTTTGCGCATGTGCAGTGCTCCCGTTTGACTACAACCAGCCAGGACCCCTGCTTCTTCCGCTGTAAAACCTGGTCTCTTAATATGTTTGCAGAAAATATCCGGCATAACAAGTTTTTTCTTGTTTAGTCCCTCTTAAGCAAAGGTGCTCTCCAAGCATATTTTTTTCAACTTCGGACTTGTGACTGGTTAGGGTTTCGCAAAAATTTTACAGAAATTTAGGGAATATTTTACTAATGCGCAAGTGTTCCACCACCGGTTTTCATTTAACGTTGTTTTCTTCAACAAAAAAGTGCATTGACCCTGTTATAGTAAGTAAACGCGTTAAATTTGTGAATTATGCATTTTTGTTCACATGCAAGGCGTTACATAATCGGTGGTTTTTTCGCAAATGTTTTTTGCGTGTATCGGTGCGTTTTTCGCGTTTTTTTATTTTTTTGTGTTCGTCATTTGAGGGAGATGTGAAATAATAATGCTGCTGATTTTTTAGTTAATGTTGGTTATTAAAACGAACTGTTTTCTGCCTCACTGATGGCAATGTAGTTACGCCAAAACGCATTGCAGGAAGGCCAACTTTACAGAATGTATTTCTGCAAAGGGCAAATCGTGGTCATGATGATGATGAAACACGAAGCCTCCCCCGATACAAACGTACTGTAGGGCACCCAACTTTACACAGTCTGTTTCCACAAAGTGCATAGGGTGATGATGATGACATGAAAGCTTTTTCCGATACAAGTGCGAAGTCCGATCCAATCCAATCCAATTCAGTCCAATCCAATCCAATCCAATCGACCAATGTCCAAATCTACGACAACGCTGAGCTAACCTGTATTTGTATCAGAGAAAGTTTTGTGTTTCAAGCATCTTTCTTCCATAAAGAGCCGTGTAGTTTTTGTATTTTTATAGTTCTTAGCTTTCTAAATTACACGAGAGCCATTATCTAAATTTGCACTATTATTAGATTAAATGCATTAACAGCGCCAAAATCTGCACTTCTGTGCTGACGCAGGGCGTTACACGGTTGGTGCTGCTATGGGGCACACTCGGCCAAAATGCCGATTCAGTGAAGAAAAGCGCAAGCTTTGTGGCCGAATTTCGTTCGTGATTACGGCGAGCTGGCTCTACTAGCGACCGATTAATTACGCCGGTTTCGCAGTTCGAAAAAACCGGACTAATTTCATACCTAACGGCACAAGGAAAGAGTTGGCACTGAAGGCTCATGTTCTTGGTTCTTACGTTCTCTTTTTCGCCGCACATAGAATCGGGCTTACGAATGGAGATATTAGTAGGGCGTAAAGAAATAAAAAAATGAGGTCAATGCACGGGCTATGAGCTCATTCCTGCTATCGTAAGCGATTTCTTCGTGGCCACATGATCTAACACTTAGAGCGTGTTGCCGGGCAACATTTTAGTTTGGTTAGGAATGAAAACTGGGCTGTTTGGGCTAGCGTTTCTTAAGTATCTTCCTAATCGTCCGCATTGTATTTCGTTGGCCTAGCAATCATGACAAAGTTAAAGTCATTCTACTTTCCTTGAGGTGCCGGCCAATTGCAGCCCGAACCCAGTGTTCGGATGATAAATGTAGATTTGAATAGTATTGCATTGGTGGTGGTCGGTATAATGGGTGACGTTATCCCTGATTGGACACTTGAAATAGTCGTCACTCCATGTCAAGTGTGCAAGATCAGGACCGTGACCAACTTTCCAACGGGGAGTTACTGCGAGTGCAGCACATCCCGTGGTAGCATCTCAGTGCAGCGTGATCTATGCGCCATCACTCCAGATAGCGCAGGCTGGTAAGAGGCCATTATGCTTTCGTATTGAAAGCCCGTAATATGTCTTTAGCTCCCGAAGCAATTTTCCTAGCGAGATGCCAAAGTGTTAGAGATGGGTGGGGTTGTGCGGCAGATTTGGAGGCTGAAGATTCCAGCGCAGTTTTGAAATTAGAAAGAACAAACGAAGCAGAGAAAACAGATCGTATGACTTTTTTCTGTTTTTGAAGCACGGCCTTCGGCTGTACGCATCAAAAAGCGGTTTTATCATGCATCTACTGCATTTACAGTACTCCTACATCCAGCAAAACGTTTGCAAAACGAGTCAATCAAGGCAAAGCAAAGACCAGTCTGTACCCTTCCAAACTCTTAGTCTCGAAGTGACGACATTTGCTGTGCTGGCCTCGCGCATCGATTGAACTGTGGAACCTGCGCTATTCACAAGGTACGGTCCAGTTCTCCTTTTGTATTTCTTGCTCCGGTAAGGGATAAACTCGTCAGCATCCATCTGTTTATTCATTCTGTCCTACCTACAGATTTGACGTACCGTAGTCTGCAGTGTAGCGATCTCTCCATTACCAAGAAAACTGTAGACGTGACCTTTGTATGCTTAGGGCAACACCGGGGTTTAAGTTTAGATCTGCTCACCCTGGTCGGTTTATAGTTATCGATTTGGTTAAGACATGCTCTGTACTGCCTCCATGGGGCCTATAGCGTTGCACCTATCTCTCTCATTGCCCTTTTACCCCACCTGTTATAATTTTCCCACGTGCTATTATTTTGGGAGGCAACTTGCAGTCAATTAAAGAAAAAAAATGTGGTACTTATACAAAAATCATGTATGTTCGTGGCTTCCCTCAGTGTGGGCTCATTCGTACGTATATTCCGCATAGGGCTATTCGCATGTTAATGCCTATTCCTTATATTCCTTCATCGTGGTTGGGTAGTGCTCATACGAACCGAAACACTGGGTTATATCTCTGATTCAGGAACCTGTAAATATGACGAAGGTTCAATACGGAAAACAGAACGCCTCTGTGCACACCATTCAGAGTCACCTCGAAGAACATGAAGTCGTTCGAAAGAAAGTCGTGATCTTCCGCTATAGCCCGCAAGGCAGTTCAGGCGCGGAATTGAAGTCGCTGTCGTAGTCTTGTGTCGCGATAAGTCAGCAACCTAGCAAAAATATCCCTTTAGTTTTTTTTTGCCAGACAATAACCTGCTGCGCTCCGATTAGAAAATGATTGATTGATTGTAGGGTTTAACGCACTGGCACAACGCAGGCGATGAGGCGCGCCGTAGTGGAGGGCTCCGGATTAATTTTGACCACCTGGGGATCTTTAACGTGCGCCGAAATCTCGCACACACGGGCGTTTTTGCTTTTCGCCTGCATGAGAAAAGCGGTCGCCCGGCGGGGAATCGAACCCGCGTCCTCGTGCTCAGTAGCACAATGCCTTAGCCACTGAGCCACCGCGGCGGGTCGAATTAGAAAATATTTTTAATCAGTCCACTAAGATCAGTTCACTAAGAATTGAACCGACGTCCTTGGGCTCAGCTGCGCAACTTACCGCTGTGGCGCCCCTCACAGCCCAGGTCTAGCTTCGGCGCGTTAAATCAATCAATCAATCAATCAATCAATCAATCAATCAATCAATCAATCAATCAATCAATCAATCAATCAATCAATCAATCAATCAATCATATCAATTAAATCAAATCAATATAAATAATAAAAAATAATAAATAAATAAATAAATAAATATCGTGTTATCTGCAGGCACAATTCTAAAAAGAAAGGACATTCGTAGAGCTTACCATAATATAGTGTAAGTAGAATACCATTTCGTCTCCTGCGAATTTCGGTGATCAAAGGCGCCAAGTGATCTGAGCGCCAAGTCGGGGCCCGCAGGGAGGCGCTGGCGCCGGCTACAATCCTTGGGGAGGGGAAGGAGGGGAGGGCAGGCGCCGTGGGAAAACCAATCCCTGACGTCGTCCAGTTCCCTGCGCGCCTCTAACGCGCGCTGGTCCCCTAAGGCTGAGCGCTGCCGCCGACGAAGGGAATTGGTGCCTGCTGTAACCTTCCATCAGTGATCGTGTCTTACGGAATACGCCGCACCATTTGACCGCTTTTCGGAAAAGGAGCTTATTACAGGTCGTTATGCGTCCATCCTGGATTGCGGGAGAGTGCTGCCGGTGGCTTATTTTATTCACGATGGTTTGCGATCTTTGCACCGGAACAGATGTCGGGAGTAGCCATGATGGTGAGTCTGCTGACAATTTCTCTGCCTTTTTTTTTGTTTCGAAAACAAAATTGCCTGTTTTTTTTTTCGAGTGTTACTGTCAGTGTTTCCCGATGACAATACCTTACAAATCGGTGGTGTTTTTTCTTGTGTCGATTAGAGGGAGGAGTTTTGAAGGGTGTCTCCGAGTTTCCCAGTCACCCAGTACGAGTAAAGAAATAAATTGCGTGTGGGGAATTCAAATCTTTGAGGATGATTTTTACGAAGCTCACGCAACAGTTGAATTGAGCTAAATTATACAGAGCTGGGAGCAGAACATTGAATTGAGCTTAGTTCTTAAACAAGTTTATTTATTGTGTTGTTATTTTGGGGGTTTTGTACCATGTATTAAAGCAGTTAACTTTTTTTACCGAAACAGTGTTTAAAATTGTGTAATTAAAATCAAAATTGAAAAATAAAAGTATATATTTTAGACTCCATGGTGGCTCAATGGCTGAGGCGTTGTGCTGCTGAGCCCAAGGCCGCGGGTTTGATTCCCGGCCGCTGTGGCCGCGTTTTTGATGGAGGCAAAAAGCAAAAAACGCCCGTGTGTTCGAGATTTCGGCGCGCGTTAAAAGATATTATGTTGGTCAAAATAAATTCGGAGTCCTCCACTAGGGCGCTCCTCATCCCCTGGGTAGCTTGGCCCTCAAATCAATCAATCAATCAATCAATCAATCAATCAATCAATCAATCAATCAATCAATCAATCAATCAATCAATCAATCAATCAATCAATCAATCAATCAATCAATCAATCAATCAATCAATCATATATATTTACGTGGTCGTGGGTTCGATTCCAGGCCGCGGCGGCCGCTTTTCTGATGGAGGCGAAAAGCAAAAACGCCCGTGTGTACGAGATTTCGGCGCACGTTAAAGATCCCCAGGTGGTCAAAATTAATCCGGAGCCCTCCTCTACGGCGCTACTCATCGCCTGCGTTGCGTCGGCGCGTTAAAGCCTACAGTCAATCAATATATTTACGTGAATTTATCTTTTCGACGGCTGGCTTATTGCTAATCTTTCAGATGGAATAAGGTTGATGAAAAATATTATCAGCTTATAGTTTTAAATAAAAAAACGTTTTCATCGTCAGATATACTTTTTGTCCTTTGTTTCGTGTTATAGGGATAGCAGCAATGTATTTAGTTTCTTATTTAGTTTTCAATTGGAGCGCAGATTTTTCGCGCGGGTATCAAATAGGATTTTTTTAAATTCGAAATTACGCAGCGATTGAATCAGCGCAAATGTTTTGAGAACTTCCCCAACTGTGCTCTGCAGAAGACTTTGGTATTAGCGGACGCAGTCATAGAGAATCCATGTGGAAAGGCAGGGGTTGCAGCAGCAGGAAATTATGAAGCCTTTTAATGAGCGCCGCTAGCCAAGACATCTAGATCAAGTTGTATTGCTTGGGACTGGGTGGGTTGGTTCATGATCACTTGAAAACTTTCAGCTGGAACGTAAGGAAACGAAGTACGGTCGAGAGAAACGCGAATACAATGCTGTCTAACAACTGTAATTTACTGAAGAAAACACACATATATCCACAAAAACATGGCACAACTTCGTGAAAATTTGGCCAAATCAGTCCACGGGATAACCTCGGAGCACGTTAGTTTCTTTATCGGTTAATGTTTGGAAGCAGGGCTAACGCAAGCGTTGCCCTTCTTGTCGATACCAAGTGCTTCAATAATTTCTCGTTGCAAGCGATTGATTGTGTTGTGGGTATAACGCACGAAATAAATACCTCAGAGGTTCCCTGCGTGCATAGCTTTACGCACAACCGTAGAAGATTGCGAACAGGCAGGGTGTTTTCTTTCCGTGCAGTGCATCCAACAAGGCCTATCAAATGTGCCGACGAGTAAGCGACCAACCCAAAGGCGAGAAATGTGACAAGAACCATCGCACCAGGTACGCGGATTTGCAACAGCGAAGTCATTTATAACAACCAATTATCATGCAGAAAGTTTAGATTGGACAAACCGGCAGGTGCATAAATGACAGGGCCCGAACGAGCCGCATCGCTCAAGACAACGCCTTCCGGCCACTTCCATTCCATTGCCGCGATCGTACATGCACCGCACGCATCGACAAAATTGACATTATCAGACGAAAACACAATCGCTTGGTACGAGAAATTATTGAAGCACTTGCTATCAAGAAGAAGGGCGACGCATGCGTTAGCACCGCATCTGTCACATCAACCGGTAAGGAACAGGACGGGCTCCGGGGTTATCCCGTGGACTGATTGTGCCGAATTTTCACCAAGTTGTGCAATGTTTTGTGGATATATGTAAGCTTTCTTCAGTAAATTTCAGTTGTTAGTCAGCATTGTGTCCGTGTTCCTCTCGACCGTCCTTCATTTCCTTACGTTCCAGTTGAAAAGTTTTCAGTGACAGAGAACAAAACGTGAGCAATTTTGTATCTGAGGTTCCGGCGCGGACTGTTCGATTCGGGACTTGCTCCGAGGTAATTCTTTAAGTAGGAGGGAAATCGTTGTTCACCTGACGAACAGGGCGCACACCAGAGTTTACAGTCTTTCCAGGTGCAACTCTGCAAATCACATTTTTTTTTCCGGACCACGTGAGGTTATCATTTTTCAGGGTTTGGACGTTTTGGAAATTCTGCTGCTGTGAAAAAAAATGTATCTTTACTCGTGAGGGTACTATTGTTATGGCAGTGGGCATATCTACTCCTTCAGATTTTTTTAGCAGAATAACATTTTAAAACTGTTAACAAACGAGGATGCAGTATTTTGTTAAGTGCTCGCTACAGCATTTTGATTGAAGATTGCCATACGCAGTATGTCTTGAAAGCAAAATAAAAGGATGTTGCTAAATTTAATAATCAACCAACTCTGCACTGACCTTAAACGGAAACAAAACAAAAATGTCTGGTACGCAACCCCCCCCCCCTCGCCCCTAAAAGTCAATTTAGAGCATTTAAGGCGGCTGCCATATAAGTGCTTAGCAAACGAATGTTAAAGGTGCTTGAATTTTTTCTCAGGCATTAATGCGGTTTGAGAACAGTTTTTTTCTGCTTCACCGAAACGGCTTCACTGAATAAACTTTCCCAGAAAATAGGCGTATACTTCTAAGGCTGTTCATTAAATCCCTCCTTGAATTATTCTGATGACGTTTGACTCTAAAATTTAGGGGATTTTCCCTCGGGGTTCCAATTGCGCAATTGGAAATGCTGTGCTGGTTTATCTTTCTTTCTAAAGACATTCGATGAAAAGCAAGTGACGTACAGGAAAAATATCCAACGGTCATGCCGGAATACGCATCAAATTTTTATCAATACACCATGAGTGATTTCGGCAACTATAAGCAGCAGACAAAGCAGGACTTACTACGTTTTATACATGTAAGCTCCGTGTGCTGCGCAAAAAGCAGTACGAAACCATTAGTATATGAACTTGATTACCGTATTCATTTATTTTTTGCTCCTTTAAAACTTTTCTCTTCCCAACGCTATACCGGGGCCAAATTCTGCTCTCCCGGACAATTTTGGCAGTAACAGTATTCACTGCTGTGTGTTCGGAAAATTTCAAAAAGTTTTCGGGGGTAATCCTCTTCATCCTGAATTATGTGCATTTGAGTCGGGCGTTCATTAGTCAGGATTCTCCATCGTAATTCACTATAGCATGTATTATTCATAAATGCGCCCGAATGAAATCAACAAAACAGCAGTCATCTGATTCGGTTATGAGCAAGGCGGCAGCTCTTTCTTGTGTAATGTCAGGCCGCAACGTATTTAAGCCTATATTTGATTCATAGCCGTCGTGGGCCCCACGCCCGGCTTACAGAAGCTTAATGTTGGCATCAAGGGAAGGAAAAAGTATCTATAGATTTGTGCGCCAATATATTATCGATATTTGTGCGCCAATCGTAATCGCATGATTTATGAAATGAGAAGAGTAAAAATGAGGTAGCTCCAGTCAGCAGAACCGGGGTTGTCGCGTAACCCTGCTTCATATTTTGAAAAAAATGGGTCTCTTCGATTTGTTATTTTTGACTGCCCGATGACTGCCCGAGAGCAGATCCGTTTTCATTTTTGCTTGTAGATTCCTGTGCACGGGGCAGTTCTCGAACTACTTTTGGGCAGTTACTTTGGAGCTCCTAATGTCAAATCGAAGAGTCGTAAAATCGGTGTATTACAGGCATTCATCTTTGCAGTGCGTAGAACTATGAACAGACCGCAATTACAGTATTGTTTGCTGTGTCGAAGAGCACAGTGCCATTTCTCTTCCAATATTACCTCGGTCTTGTTATGTTTTATTTCTATATAGTGATTTTGTTTATTTCTTAGTGTGTTTTTATGTTTTGAATGGCAGTCGCTGCTTACCACAGCGCAACGACGCCTCTATAATGTCACACCTCAGGGCAATTCTCTCAAAGAACTAAGTCAACGTGTAAAAGGAACTGAGGCACTGACATTACTGAAATTCCAGAAAATTAGTGAAATTCCAGCGTGCTCGATAGCAGCAAACATTATTTAACGTTCCAAATAACAAAAGAACATGCCAAAACAAAGGGCAACAAAAATAATTGCAGGTTTGCTCCCTACCGGAAAGCAGCAGTACTTCACATGAGAGTGTTTTGTTTCGTTTGCGCTCACACTTATTATTTTTTTCTCTGTCTATGGCTTATTAATTGTTCACCCTATTTTTGTTAAATTATTCTTACTATTTTTCAGCTTAGTTTGGTACGATCGCAGAATCGCGTACACTATTTCGCTGGGACAGCCGCATCGCTGACTGAAGATTGTAGCTGCGTCAACTTTTGTCGCGTAAATTAAAAGCGATTTCACCAAGGTGAATGCGCGAGGTAGTTCCCTAGGGAACTGAGGGGGTGAGCAACAATTCACAGTAGCCGCTGACGCGGTTACACCACCCGCGCCTTCAGGGCACTCACCTAGCAAGGCATTTCCTTGTGGCGCGGTATTCTTCCTCTCTATAAACTGGGGCGAGAAGGCTTCTCACTTGGTCAGATTGACGTTGCCAAGCAACTCATTTGGCTGCCTCTGAAGCACGCATGTGGCTTGAAACACCAACATATTTCTTTTCCGACGACACGCACCCTTTTTCGACAAGCTTCGTACAAATGGGACGCAAAAATTCAAAGTGGGAACATATGTGCTCACGCGTCAACTGACACTGCTCGCATTTGCGAACCAGAAAACACGGTCGTTCCTAACTGTACAAATTTCAGTGGTTTCATTCTTGCGACAAAGGTTGCAAAGAAATGATCAGATGCGGGGATTCGATACGGAATGAAGCAGCGTCGTTTGGCGTTGGAAGAAGTCGTGCCTGTCCCCCCTCGTTAACAAGCAGAATGGGATTATTAACGGCTTAAGGAATCGTGTCATCTCAACCCGCTTCTCACTAACGTGTGGAATAGCATTATGATCCTGCTGCTTTTAGTTTTGAGGAATAGGTACACGCGGCATGACGTTTGCGGGAATGGAAGCGGTGGCCCTGACGTCGCATTTTCATCAAATCTTGGAGAAATGCCTTCAGAGCTCAAACGGGTCCTACGTCATTCAAAGTTCGGTATTACGCTCAACAAACCGACTGGGAAAAAGGGAGTAGAACGAGTTTCAGAAGCGAATTTGTTTGAAAAGAATTGATGCACGTTTGCATGCCGGAATAAATGTTTCCGCGATTTGACTGATATTATCAGTGCGGGAGTGTGTTAGTTGTAAATGTGAATATGGTCGTTTTTAATTCGGTAAGAGTTCGAACCTACGCATCTCGACTTCGGTGGCCGTGAGGTCACCGTCGCTGCGAGTCAAACCAACATTACCGTCAACGCCATGTGCCTAAATTCCTTTCCAAGTATTATTTTTGCACTATTTCAATTGGTTCCAACGAAGCAGGACTTCCCGTTAATCTGACTAGGTTTTTATTAAAACAAGTGCGTTTGTATGCGCTGGATGTGTTTATGAACGACAGGTTAGGAGATTGTTTTTTTTGGAGCATGAACCTTTATTTGTACATGTTACGGTAGGAAACCTACCCCGTAGGCTCTAATCTTATTTTCTTAATTTAAACTTCCTAACGCAGTGCATTCCTTTCTTAAACCAGGGTCGTCAATTTTTTGAGGTGGAGAGCCGAGTTGCTATGAAGCCGACGCGGCGGAGGGCCGTACAGCAAATGGGGTGAGGGCTATCGCAGGAAAAGACAAAATATGGCAAATTGACAATAATATTTGTTAATAATTGGCAATTATTCGCTACGTGTGAGGCTGGGGGACCATGCCAACTGGAATGGATCAATAATCTGCTCTGTCTCCCGTAAACCCCTTTGAGATAAATAATGACGTGTCGGCCTTCGGATAGAAAGTAAGACAAAGTGTCGGCCTTCAGATATTATGTAGAGGCGAACAGTCCTGCCACTGCGTTTGTAGCTACAGCCGCTGCTTTTCAATTCAAGTACGGGAGACCTCAAACATCATTTAGATATTTGCAGGAGATATTGAAAGAGATCTCCAAGACAGCTCACCATGCGAAGCAATCGATTAATGTCGACCGATCTTTTTTGGGAGTTTAGGTTGTCCCGCATTTCGAATCTGGGGGACATATGTGTAGTCCCTGATTTAAAAACTGAGTGCAACTGAATGCACAACGTGGCACTCCATCCGGGCACCCATAGATAACGTCAAAGGAAGTCCAACTGACGAATCGGCAGTCATGAAGCTGCTTTGGAAAACAAATTAGAAACGAAGAAAAAAGAAGGACACTTAATGATGTTAGCGGTATTGTCCAGGAATTGATAGCCCTTGGATAAATACCCCTAAATTATTATCCTTTGAGTCGAATGTATAGATTATTTTTTTATTTTTAATATCGATAATCGAAAACGTTTCAAGGGTAGGCTGTTTGGGGAGTGTTTTAAAAAAAAAGACCGTCGAAAATTTTAGAACCAATATGCTTTAAAGGATGTCCTCGTGATTATATTTTCTCGCAACTCGCATAGTTACCAACACCCCGAAGATTAAAATTAAAATTATATGGCCGAAATGGCTTTTACAATGCTGAGTAGTTCCGTATTCTTCTAATATTTTTCGTAAAAAATGTCCGCGTATATGCTCCTTTTGTTGCAAATGTCGACGAAAGACGATAGTCGACTGGAGCCCCTGCCAAGTAAATGCCTCCCTTCTGTTTCCCGCTCACCTCTCATGCTGTTCCTCTCCCGTCTCGTTCCTCCCTAGATCTTTGCTCAAGTCAATTTAAATTTACCGCGTTCCACTGCTCCAAGTCGGGTGCCTCGATGCCAGCGCTGCTGTACTGCGGAGACGCGCGTGAATCGAGTCACCCTACTGCAACGTTTAGACATAGAGTTTCTTAGTAAGTATACTAGAGAGAAACTGCGCCTCGTAAGCCATGTCGTCGTGGGGGTTCATGGGAAGACCCCCCTTTTTGGCTTGGGCTTAGCATGACAATTGGATTCTTAAGCGGTTTTTGGGATTTGCTTTCTTCACTATGCATTAACACGTTTACGAGCTACAAGGAAGCCGAAATCCTCCCGTTTCTGTGGTAGCCGTGTTCGGTGAAACAGCAGGCAATGCGTGATCGCACCTGACGTTGCTCATACCGCAGTCGAAAGACGTATGACTGAGGGGGAAATGTGCCGCCGCGAAATTTGTAGCCGACGAAAAGAAGAAACAAAACATACTTCGACGAAGACAAGGTACGGCAGATACGGACGCTTGCGTACGTCCTATCTTGTCATCGTCCACGACTGTGTAACGCCACGTTTTTTTTTCTTGTTAAACTAGCTGGCGGTCGGTTCACCGGTTCACCACGAAGGCAACGTTTTCATAGGCACGCTAAAAAAACTTTCGAAACTCTTCAAGCAACTTATTATTTGCAATAATGGTAAAATTAATAAATGCACAGTCTCTAATGAGTTACCCCCAATTATTAACATGGTTCATAACTACAACCTTGGCCTGCGGAATAGCAGGCACAACCGTTCCGGCAAAAATGCGCTTTGCTTCTTTTTTCCTTAGTTTTAAAACAGCCTGTTTTGATTTTCCACTTATATAATTGCACACTATTCTTCGCGTTTTTGTGGCACTTTGTTTAAGTTTGCGGTCACTAAAACGTTGCAATCCAAGCCAGAAACTAAGGCGAGCGCGATGCATAATGGCGGTCCATGACGACACAGACGACCTTCATGTGAGCCGCATAGACGCTAGCGCCAGATTCCTCTCTAGTGTGTGCTGTAAGAAACTCTATGCGTATAGATCCGCGTTGCTTACTCCTCGAGGTCCCAAGCGGAACGTGGATCCCACTTAGTGGAATCTTTAGTTACTGTTGGCGTGTTATTTTTTAAACGCCGACAGGAGCGCGCGCAACAGCAGGCGACAGCTTTCTACAGTTGATCTAGTATTTTTTTTTGCTATCGCAGAAACCAAGCATTCATAATTTTTTTAATAAAGGAACACTGAAAATATTACTTATGTGTTGATTTTCTGCCTTATATTTGCATAATGTCTTGTTCTTGTTCAGCAATGTTGACAGGTATGAACGTTGCCATCGGACTTAGAGGTTTAGATTTGGCTGTGGGTATATAAGACTATTGCGCAGCTTCTGTTTCACTTTGGCCGGATGGCTGAATTGAGTCACAGACAGACAGACCAAAATTTGTCCGTTTAAGTAGCCCTAGAAAGACAATCGCCTCTAAAATTTTTGCCGTCGCTGCCAGCAGCGATACTCCCAGGCGTTTAAATCACGCGCCTTCCTTATTTTTGGAGGTAAGAAAAGGTGTTCAGTCTGAAGCGTTGTTCTTTTTTTAGTGGCCTACACCTGCGGATGAAACAACTCCACCCTTTTTTTGCAAAAGGAGGTGCTCAGTTCGCCAACTCAAATTTATTGGTTGCACTGATTAGTGGCTGCAGTACTCACCTCTTTCCCCAGCTTCGTACCCCAAAAATACACAAAATACCAAAATTTCTATTTATTATACCCATTTCCTTTTTTTTTTCACTTTCACAAAATGTTTCGTATCACGCATCAGTGAAATGACCCTGGACATACATGTGGAGAAAAGAGAGAACTTATTTATTCAAGCACCGTTTTCCTCGATGATCGGTACAGCATACACTGCCTCCCGAGAACGTCAACTGCACTGTGAAAATATAGGCGCAGAGAATGTGCTGATGCAACCTGATCTGGGGCAGCTCGAACTAAGAGCATGCAATCGGTGAGATTGCGCACTTGCGTGACCGTTGAGCACTTTCTGCTCGCCACGCGAGAGCATTAGGGTTTCTAAACATAGAACGCCTTCCCTGCCCCTGGAAGGGAAAGCTCGGCGAAGTCAATGCTACCTTTGAGTCGTCTCACATGGCGGCCGGAAGTCCCAAGGCCGAAGTCACGCAAGGGGATTTTATGTGCAAAAAAATAATAAAGAGAGAAGGACGAAAAGCATGTTAAAATAAAGCAAAAACGAAACTCGGGAAAAAAAATCCGTGCCCAAGATATTACTAATAAACTTCAGTCCCTGGGGCAGAAAAAAGAGAAAAGCTAGATAAAAGTTGGAATCAGGTTGTAAACATTAGGATATTTCATTTCAACAATAACGCAAATCATGTTTAATCCAACTTTGTCGAACAATACTGCTTGGTCGAAAAACGGGGGTCAAGAACTACGACACATTTAGTTTGGGCTCCACCTGAATGAAGTTTATTTTTGTTTATTGACTCCATACATTTGCGCTTTTTTAGTAGGCTGTAATTTCTCATATTATCTCTACCAGGAAGACATAAACCGAAGCTTTACACAAGGGCAGGTCATAGTAATGTTCACGCGTATTTTGGAGTCGATACGTCTGCGTTTTAAACCCATCAACATGAAACCCTCAAAGCACGTCCTAAAATTTTAAACTATACCATGTTACGACATAAACGTTCTGGGCAGCAGTTTTGAATAAAGAGAGAAGGATGTTTAAGAAGCAATAAGAAGCTGTTATTCTCCGTGGAATCCAGATAAATCCTCTTGAGTGGTATGTTATGTTTAAAATAAAAGCGGGAGGATAACATCGGTGATTAAGTGCACAACATATTGAGTTGGAATTCGACTGATTGCAAATGTCTGTTTTTTAATTATAATGGATGCTAAATGCATATATTTTACAGTGCTTTTATGTGGGAAGAATACTTGTGCGGTCAGAACAATTATCCGAGCGTTGTATCCCACGTATGCATGTCGAAGTTGCTTTCTTTAAGCTGCAAGAACGGGCGCACAAGAATCTAAATATTTACTGTAACTTGTATGGCCAAACTAAGTTCAACAAACTACACCGAATAACGCATTTTTTTAACAGTTAGTACAGTCAGCCGCTGCTACACGTACCGGGCCGTAGGATAGCGAGCTGAGTAAGGTGCCGAACACGTGGGGTCCACTTCGACCTAGCCACCCAAGCTATGGTTAAATGCCTCAGCCTTTGATGGGTGGGTTATCACAGTACGTTTGAACGATGTGTTGGCGGGGTTCCAATGAAAAAAAAAACAAAGCATAATCTTTGCCGCATCATCCAATAAAGCAAAGGGGTGTGAGGTTTTTTGGTACGAGTATTTATTTTTCATTTTGCAACAGCCCTCATGTGGCCAGGCGAGAAAACGTCTTCTGAGCCGGGAACATCTTGTTGAGACGATTTGGTGATATCGCAACCTCAGTGAGATTCGGCGAGGCGCGAAGCTTTAATACATGGAGAAACAAGTAAGAAAAAAGCACGGCCAGAATACGTTGTTTGCCTCTTCTATTATTGCTTAGCGCTCCACTCAAACGTAGACATGAATGACTAGTCAACCCAACAGTGCAACCTAATAAGCTTGCGTGTGCCTTTTTTTTCATTTTGCTAAACGCTGATGTTTCGGTGTCTTGCAGTGATTAATAACCGCTCAGGTTTACCTTTATCTCAAACTTGCGATATCTATTTGTTTCGTTCGAGTCAGTGGGTCTCGTAGTACGTCGTGTCGAGCTTCGCAGCAAACAAGCAGCAAACTAAGAGACACAATTTTTTGTAAACATTGAAGTAAGACGCGGAATTCATTTGGTGGCGGTATTCCTATTTTACCACGAATTAGATGCATCTGCTCACGGCACAATGCCCAAACATTCTAGGGAAATTCCGAACAACCGCGCCAGCCATAACCAGCAGCGTAAAGACAGCTGTTACCAAGATGGGATACCGTCTACGATACAATGGATCAGCATTATTTTAATGTTAAAGCATACGATGAATAGGCAATTTAAAAATGTGGCGTCGTCGTTGTCGGCGCAACGAATATGTCATGCAATGGTCGAATTCACGCCAAAGTTTTTTTAGAGTGCTTTCATCATCACAAAACGAAGACATATATATGCTAAGGTCAGCGCCAAAACCAAGTAAAGCAAGGCAATGACACAATGACAAGATAAGTTCTTGGGACATTGTGAAGAGACGCGAGTTTGATTCCCGGCCGCGGCGGCCGCTTTTCTAATGATGGACGAAAAGCGAAGACGCCGGTTGGTTTTAGATTACTGATTAATTTTCCCAGGTGATGAAAATGAATCAGGAGCCCTACACTACTGCACGCCTCATCGCCTTTGTTGCGTTGGTGCGTTAAACCTCAATCAATCAATCAATCAATCAATCAATCATCAATCAATCAAAAACAATCAATCAATCAATCAAAATCAATCAATCAATCAATCAATCAAAATCAATCAATCAATCAATCAATCAATCAATCAATCAATCAATCAATCATGGCATTTATTACCAGTATTCAAAGACTCGTCTTACGCACTGAGCCGAACATGCAATACGTCGCAGCAAGAACGCTGATTTGTGTTTCGCGCTGTGTAGACCTTATTGCTTCCACCATGTCAGTGATGGCCAGGGAGGCCAGTGAAATGTTCTCACTGTGTGCGTTGAAATTTAGGCAGTCAGGACTCTGCAATGCGGCTAAAGCGGAGCACCTTATTTGGCATTCAGAACATTGTTCGATTCATTTTAGAGTTTAACGCGCCAGAAGCTACAAGGGATGAAGGCGCGCCGTAGTGGAGGGCTCCGGTTTAATTTTGACCGCCTGGGGATCTTTTACAAGCGCTGAAATCTCGAACACAGGATCGTTTTTGCTTTTCGCCTCCATCAGAAAGCGGCCGCTGCGGCCGGGAATCGAACCCGCCTCCTTGTGCTCAGCAGCACAACGCCATGGCCACTGAGCCACCTCGGCAGGTGGTATTCGGAACAGCGAAATACGTTCGCTTTCATAAAGTGATGACAGCCAGGCACTTCCCGGGTGAATATAGCAGAACTTTCTCGTTTGCTCTGCCCTTTCGCTGGCTGTCCTGTTCAATCTAGTGCTTCTTCTCGTGCTAGAACGTGTCGTCGTTTCTTTACTAGACAACATTTGACGTGCTTTGTTTGGGGAGAACGATCAGAAGATACGAATCATCATAAGAATAAAGTATTAATAAAGGCAATAGTAGAACTCAGACCCGTAATGCGTCAGTTTTACTTTGAATGTCTGATCTTTCTTATTGCCATCAAGAAGACATGACATTCACAACCTACAAAATGGAAATGTAATCAATCAGACAGCTACTATGCCTTTAACTTCGAGTCAATCTTCCTTCGGGTGTCGTCTGTCTGTATTTTGTTCGCAGATTTTTAGAGAGAAAGGTGAAAGGAGTACCAACATACGTAAGTCGAGAAAATTGCCTAAATAGTTCGAGATTTCCATTTCCCATGTAGGTCGACACCTCCCCAAGTATAGATTAACGAAGATATAACTACGGCTTTCGCCTTTCTTACACTCGTGCAAATACTTCTGTCTTTTTCTCTCTCTCTCTCCCTCGCTCTGGGTAGATATTTTTTGGGTCCGGTCTTTTCATCCCTTGCGAACGTCATCCGCCTTCCTCTTTCTGGCCGTTCATCCAGTTTTTCTCCCAAGCCACTGTCTGAAGTCGGCTTTCTTACAACATGAGTTCGTAAGCGGAGAAGTACGCTTGTAAGGCAGCAAAGTAAGGAACATTTCGACCTGGCAAACATTGCCAGAATAATTGCCCTTGAGCTCTTTTCAAAAGCCTACAGCCTGCAAAAACGAAAAGCACTGCCGTTGGCACGTGGAAGTGCTCCTGCTTTCAGTACCAAAAAAGTACGTTCACAATGACGACTCCTGCATATCTCTTCCAAAAGCTTTCCTTGGGCTCCCACTGAACCACGGGCGCACATGTTTCTCCCCGGGGACTCATAGCAATTAGGGCCGAAGAAAATTGCTTGTCTTTTTCAAAGAGTCCGTGGATCGCCTTTTTCTAACTGCTGACTGATGATTGCTACCTATTCTTTACTTTTCCCTCTGCTATTTTTTCTATTCTTTCTTTTTGTCGTAAATTTTTATGTTAAAGTGACAGCGAGAATTGGAATCTTTGATACTTGGCGCACACAAAGCAGACAAGAAAGGAATAATCGGACGAGCGCTTGATAGACAGGATGCTGAAGATTGGCATTCGGTTTTGTTTCACCTAAATGACCGAACACTTCTTTTTTTCACAACTGTAAGCACCTGCGTAATCTAAACCATCATTAACGCTATTTGAGAAGTTCAGCATTAACCATGACGGAAATAGCTTTGCCGTACTGATCAAGAGTAGCCTGCTTGTGGAAGCCCCTGCGCGAGATTAAATATACATATCAGTCAGATTTCTTCCGTGTCACTTACAGCCTGTATCTTAGCGGATTATTCGAAACATATTGAGTTTGTAGCGTGTTTTTTATTGGCAGCATGGAAGAATAAATTAACCATACAGGCTTAGAGAAAAGTGCGTTTTCTTTTTCTTTACACAACGGGTCCTCTTGACAGGAGGAATTCAGATTTGATAATTTGATATATGAAAAACAAAAACACACAAAGCTCCAGAATGCAGTAAATGTGAGAGTTAGCGAGGTTTGTGCACTGTTAAAAGCCATTTTCCGTCAATCAATACATGCCTCATAGAAAACAAAAAATATGTAGTTCACAAACCGTTCCCAATTCGACGAAACTTGAAAAAATAGGGCATCAGTAATCACAGTACTCGATGAAAATGTTAGCGTTGGTGGCTGACACATGCGGCACGGTGTGTTTTTTTTAATGTGTGGGCGTGTTGTTTTAACTCTGGAGGGCGCAAATGAAATAAGTTCTAAGCTTGGCATGGAGCGTAAGTGTTAGTAGCTTCGAAACGTTTTCAGTCGCATATTCCTTTTTATGCTTCAACACTACGAATAAACGCGTACAACGTGGTGGAATTTGCTAACACGATTGTGCTTGCGTATATTTTGTGACGCCGAACGGGCATCCCAGCTACGCAACAAAATGAAAACTAGGAATTTCACTTCAACTAAGCCCCACAGAGCAAAAATAATATATATATATTATATATATATATATATATATATATATATATATATTGCGAATCTGAATGGGAAATGAGGGGCTCTGAATGAAGACAGAAACAAAGAAACAAAGGGGAAACTGTGGTAGGTCATTTATTATTCAAAAACAGATAGTCTTTTTAAAGAAAGAAAGCAAGTGGAGACAAAAACATGCCCGCCGGGTGCGATCTGAACCACGACTTCCAGAATACGCGTCTGGTTGGCGCGATGTCCGTTACGCTACCGGCGGGGCTATGCCCCCCTCCACTTTCTCGGGTATTTATGTTAAGGTAATTATTTCCGGAGCTTGGGGTGGTGGCCAGCGCCACTCCGACTACTCGAGGTGAAAGGGACCTTTTTGACCCCCGGGCCGTGCCTCAGGCGTCTAAGACATGTCGAGAGCGGTCGAGCAGCTTTCAACACTTTTAAGCTAATTATGGAACCAAGACTGCCAGAACAAAGACCCTCGTTATGTATGTAGCGAATCAGAATGGGAAATGAGGGTTGCGATAAATATTTCTTTTCACGTCGTGTTGTTGCCACGCGGCATATGAGAGGAGGTTTAAAGAAAGAAAGAGAGAAGAAAGTAGAAGAGTAAGAGAAAGACAGCAAACTGGGAAAGAAAAATAGAAAGGCTGCATAAAGCACAGATAGTCACGAATCCGATAACATGGCGAGTCTACAGGCATGCATGATGTACAGTTGCGTGCAGAAAGTCCATCAGCGACCTGCAATATCTATCCTCCTGCCGCCAGCGGTTGTAGCCATCCGGTGTATCCCACCGGAGAGCTACATTTCTGAGGGCGCCGTCTCGAGCGGTCCTGGTTAAGACAGAAAAAGAGTAGGCAGTCAATAAAGGCCAAGGGTAGCAAAGAAGACTATGGGGTAAGTCATTTATTATTGGTGAAACAGATGCAGTTATTTTTGTTTCTGAAACAAAGATTGCGGAGGAAAACATGCCCACCGTGTGGGATCCGAACCCACGAATCCACGAAGCGTATTCTGGAAGTCGTGGGTTCACTATCTGTCTTCGGTTTTCCCATCGTTCGCTCGGTAACTAGGACAACGCAGCCGTCAAACTGCGGTAGAGGGCGCCAAAGTGCTGCTTAATAAAATGAGTGCCAACATGTGCAACAACAAAACATTAAAAGTTAGGCAGCAGCCTGAAGCGCAGAGCTCCCTTTTTTTAACGCAGCATGCGATGAAAAAATTCCCCCGCACCTCCCGAGGGGGATTGTGAGGATGCAGAAATGCATTGGGTGCACCGATGAGTGTGATGCGATTAATGGCGAAGAGAGAGGCGATAGTGTGAGCGTAATCATTTATTTTTTTCTTTTCCCACACCCGTCATTTCCGCGTCGTTATAGCGAAGCGTCTTCGAGACCGCGTTGAGCGCAACCGCCAACTGCAGAGGATCGTTCACGTCAAAGTCGTCGGGAATCGTTTCGAACTCACCGTCAGCATCATCGACGTCGTCTTCCTGCGGTTCCTCTCGTTCGCCGCCGTCATCGAAGTGATCGAGCCGACTCCAATCGACCCGCACGTTGATGGCGCGATACAGCGGGGTGTGTTCCAGGTGCTTGAGCCAAGCCAGGATGTTGCCGCGCTTCACCAACCCGCGCTTGTACGTTGCCGGACTCATCAGCCTCCGCTTGATGTGAACGTCGAACGCAACGTCCTCGGGTACCATGCGAGGAAGGCACCGCACAACCTTCGATACGTCGATGGGCACGTTCACCGCCTGTCCCTTGATTCCAAACTGCCCGTTGCCTCGAGTCAGCCGCCTGATGCTCATGAAGGGGAGTCGAGGCGCGATGAGCCGCTCTTCGACCGGGTTCAGATCGGGAAGATGCGCCGGCCGAGGAGGATAACGGTAGCCAAAACTCACGCAGCCCTCCTCTTCGCAGCTTTGTCTTCTTCTCCTTCTTCTTCTTCAGCGGTTCCCCTACGGGAAGATGACGATGGTGGTTGAACGCGAAGCTATCTCGTGATGGATTGTTTGGTTGGCCAATCCCTAGGGGCATCATGCCACAATCATCATCAGACGCGCTGCGCCGCTCTTCGACCGGGTTCAGATCGGGAAGATGCGCCGGCCGAGGAGGATAACGGTAGCCAAAACTCACGCAGCCCTCCTCTTCGCAGCTTTGTCTTCTTCTCCTTCTTCTTCTTCAGCGGTTCCCCTACGGGAAGATGACGATGGTGGTTGAACGCGAAGCTATCTCGTGATGGATTGTTTGGTTGGCCAATCCCGAGGGGCATCATGCCACAATCATCATCAGACGCGCTGCGCCGCTCTTCGACCGGGTTCAGATCGGGAAGATGCGCCGGCCGAGGAGGATAACGGTAGCCAAAACTCACGCAGCCCTCCTCTTCGCAGCTTTGTCTTCTTCTCCTTCTTCTTCTTCGGCGGTTCCCCTACGGGAAGATGACGATGGTGGTTGAACGCGAAGCTATCTCGTGATGGATTGTTTGGTTGGCCAATCCATGCCACAATCATCATCAGACGCGCTGCGCCGCTCTTCGACCGGGTTCAGATCGGGAAGATGCGCCGGCCGAGGAGGATAACGGTAGCCAAAACTCACGCAGCCCTCCTCTTCGCAGCTTTGTCTTCTTCTCCTTCTTCTTCTTCAGCGGTTCCCCTACGGGAAGATGACGATGGTGGTTGAACGCGAAGCTATCTCGTGATGGATTGTTTGGTTGGCCAATCCCTAGGGGCATCATGCCACAATCATCATCAGACGCGCTGCGCCGCTCTTCGACCGGGTTCAGATCGGGAAGATGCGCCGGCCGAGGAGGATAACGGTAGCCAAAACTCACGCAGCCCTCCTCTTCGCAGCTTTGTCTTCTCCTTCTTCTTCTTCAGCGGTTCCCCTACGGGAAGATGACGATGGTGGTTGAACGCGAAGCTATCTCGTGATGGATTGTTTGGTTGGCCAATCCCTAGGGGCATCATGCCACAATCATCATCAGACGCGCTGCGCCGCTCTTCGACCGGGTTCAGATCGGGAAGATGCGCCGGCCGAGGAGGATAACGGTAGCCAAAACTCACGCAGCCCTCCTCTTCGCAGCTTTGTCTTCTTCTCCTTCTTCTTCTTCAGCGGTTCCCCTACGGGAAGATGACGATGGTGGTTGAACGCGAAGCTATCTCGTGATGGATTGTTTGGTTGGCCAATCCCTAGGGGCATCATGCCACAATCATCATCAGACGCGCTGCGCCGCTCTTCCACCGGGTTCAGATCGGGAAGATGCGCCGGCCGAGGAGGATAACGGTAGCCAAAACTCACGCAGCCCTCCTCTTCGCAGCTTTGTCTTCTTCTTCTTCAGCGGTTCCCCTACGGGAAGATGACGATGGTGGTTGAACGCGAAGCTATCTCGTGATGGATTGTTTGGTTGGCCAATCCCTAGGGGCATCATGCCACAATCATCATCAGACGCGCTGCGCCGCTCTTCCACCGCGTTCAGATCGGGAAGATGCGCCGGCCGAGGAGGATAACGGTAGCCAAAACTCACGCAGCCCTCCTCTTCGCAGCTTTGTCTTCTTCTCCTTCTTCTTCTTCTTCAGCGGTTCCCCTACGGGAAGATGACGATGGTGGTTGAACGCGAAGCTATCTCGTGATGGATTGTTTGGTTGGCCAATCCCTAGGGGCATCATGCCACAATCATCATCAGACGCGCTGCGCCGCTCTTCGACCGGGTTCAGATCGGGAAGATGCGCCGGCCGAGGAGGATAACGGTAGCCAAAACTCACGCAGCCCTCCTCTTCGCAGCTTTGTCTTCTTCTTCTTCTTCTTCGGCGGTTCCCCTACGGGAAGATGACGATGGTGGTTGAACGCGAAGCTATCTCGTGATGAATTGTTTGGTTGGCCAATCCCTAGGGGCATCATGCCACAATCATCATCAGACGCGCTGCGCACGCCGGCCAAGGGACGCACGACAACCCCCGACTATAATGCATTTCTGTATAAAAGTAAAAAAAAGGTGTGTTCTAATAATCGTTTACCCGACATAATTTTCTCTGTTAAGCATTAACCAAATTTGGGAGAGTGAAAATGCGACAAAAAGTGCAGAAAGGCTCGATTACATCGCCCACGAAAGACTATTGCCCTTAATTGCTGCCAGCACAAGTGCGCAAACCCGCATCATAAAAAGGAGTATTCAACCAAAGACGGTGTAATTAGGCTCGTTGCTAAAAGCTGACGTCGTCATGGAAAGGACAGCGGCATGTCCTCACAGAAAGATTTACGGGAGCGTTGATCTTCTTTGATGCGATGCTTCGTGCTCTAAGTTCTCTCTGGCTTGAAAAGGAAACATCCTCCGGTTTTGGTAGACCAAAAGGTAATGAGAACATCGCGAAGACGGCTTGGTTTCGCGCTCATAAAGAATGCGGCGATTTAATGAGATTCACGAAAAATAATGTCAAGCCCTTCACTGACTAAAAAAGGCTCGCGCAGAGGGAAACGTTAAAAATTATTCGCTGAACGATTCCCGTCAGCCTTCGTAGACGGCTCCTCCTGATAGAGAGAATTACTGAAAATACTTAGCTCCGCGTCCTCCTTTGAGCCATGGAAATTTTATAACATCAAGCGAGCATGCTATCCTCCGGGAAACTGCAGCAGGATGTTTTGCGTACGCAAAAAAGTGGCGGGGACAGGTGCACGTTGCGCGTCCCTTTTCCCGCTCCCTCTCCCTCTATCTCTCACACACACGTGAACGCACGCGCACACTTACACACGCACACGCGCACGCACACACAAATGTTCTCTTCTTGCCCAGTTAAACATATACTACCTTTGACCGGATCTCAGAAGCGTAAAATACCCGCACGCAGTTATTAGCACCACTCGTGCTAGCAGTGCGTGAAACACTCTGTGTGTACAATTTTTTTTACCTTATATCCGCTCTTTCTGGAGTAGTTGTCTGGACTATATGCAGTATTTTTTTTTCGTTTTCTTAAACACACACTATAAATGATCTATTTTAATTCGAAAGAACACCGCTTTTCTTGGTTATTTTGCTGTGTTTTAACTCAGATCGGATCAGCGTTTTTTTTTCGTGCCAAACAATGCTCGCGTGTACGAACCATACCACAAGTGATAGTAGCTTCCAAACTGCTATGACTGCATGTACACCGCCTTTACACTCCCTATTTATGTTAGAAATGCTTTTTGCTGCGTAACAGTTTCCGGAAGCATAAATAGACTTCAAAAAGCGATAATAAACGGCGCCAAAAAAGCGACGCTCAACCGGGTGAACGACAAAAATGTTGCGGAAGGGACTATCCTAGTCGTCTGCAAATCGCGAAGCATTGCGAATGGAGGCTTACGACATCACCTACAAGAAGATGCCAGATTTTGTTGCGACGATTGCTGCTCATCGCCCTCCTTTGTGGTCCTCTTTTCTTGGGTGGTCATCGCCTCCGATACCTGAGCTCCTCCGATGCGACGGGGGTCTCAAGATCGGGTATTGTAGGCGTTTTATAACGCAGGTCACGGACGCTATCCCGCACCCTACGCGGCTGTTCGAAAAATTTTCCCGAGATGGCTTCATAGCGTGCGCGCGTTCATGATGGAGTGCGTAGGCTCTCCGTGTACGGGAGGGGGGGGGTAGCTAAGCTCCCCGTTCCAAAGGCAAACTGTTGCGAGCACAGAGTGCTCATGCGTTCTCTTCTCGCTTCGAAGTGGGTGCGAATGTGAAGTAGTGGGAACAGCCACTCCTCCAGGCATGTACTGCACAGGTTTAGGTCTCCTTTGTCCCGAGGCCAGACACTCCAGAATGCGGTCTCAGTGGAGATAGGTAAGCATTTCGCCGCAGATAAAAGTTTTTCAAGGCAGGTATAATTTGGTTCAACTCCCACATTATCGGCAAAGATACAAGCCACTGCCGTCAAAGCTGAAGGTTTACCTGGTGTAATAAGAACGGCCTCAGTACCCTACTGATTAGTGGCAGGATCTGACGCAAGGGGTAGGCCTGTGACGTGTAGGCTAATGCTTCGCTAAACATATATCAGTTAAATAAACTAATAAAATAATCTGCCCTGGAATAGGGAATATACCCTCGTTCGGAGGAGTCCATGAATGAAGAAACGCATTCTGCATCACCCTTGAAATTCCTGCTTGATTGCTTACCGGCTTGCTCAACTAATGTGTGGCCTGCTCAATCAATGTAATTCGTTTTCCTGTTTTAACAGGAAGCAGAACAAAGTCACCGTGCTGGCGTTTCGTCATCCTTGCTTCCACAGCATTCGCTGTGCGCGCAGTTTTTTCTGCACTGCGAATAAATATTTGGTACCTGTTCTTCTAGCTAAGCGTACACCTAAAGTGATTTGGTGTTTATTTGTGGAGTACTGAACTTCTGGTTTTCGAGTGAGCAGAATGGCGGTAGCGGTATTTGGTTGCCCATAGTTTTCGGGCACGCTGTCTCTCGTTAAACTTCCGGCGCTCGCGTGCAGGTACTACCTACGTGCATTTTCTCTTTTACTGTTCTGGTTATTTCAGAGGAAACGGGAAAGCCTGTTCATTTTAAGCTCTCGCGGAGCATTGTCCGGGCCTCAGACGCGGAGGAAGAATTTCCGTGTTGTTCATTCACGACAAAAAAAAAAAAAAAAGACCGGGGGGACCCCGGCGGCCAAAGTCCCCGTTTTAATGGGGTCTGGGAGGGTAGCCATAACTCATGAAGAACTTTTATAGTGAAAACATGCTGCTTAAACGCGGAAGAAATAGTGTTTCCGTGCAGGTTAGAAATAAGAACACAAAGCAAGCCGATCGGCTTGCAGATTCTTGCCGCATTCTTGGGAGGTTGCGAAAATGCTGGAATTACCGCTTGGAGGAAGAAAAATCGAAAGGAATAATAAAATCACAAAGTTCAGAAGATCACAGAAGAATGTAAAGCATGAATGATAAAGTTTAGAGTAACAAAGAATGACAAAATCTGGCGGGATAGTTATTGCTTTTCGTACATTGATATCCACTTGCAATATTATAAGGAGTAAACTAAATTCACTCTAATTCCTTGCGACGAAGCTTCAGAGCTCACTGTGACTTCCATGGAGGATACCAAAATTTTAATTGCGTGAGCAGGGCTCTTCTTCGCTTAACCCCAGCTCCCCGGAAAACAAGACGTAACGGTATGCATTGTAAACTATTATAGAACACACTCTATCGAATACAATCGCGAATTTTGGCCTTCGTAGTTGCTCCAACTGAATCTTGTTCTCACTCTCTTAAGAGGTCCAATGTAAACAAGACCTCAGTATTAAAGTGCAGCGCACTTATATTTTTGCATAAAGGCAGTCATAAACTGCCGTGATAAGCGGCAGTCATAAACAGCCCGCGTCCTGGAATGAGGGAATGGGTTTTGGTCGAAACAACATTCTAAGCAGAAAATGCCTTTTGGTTCGTAGCCACAGATTGCTAGTTTGACTCTTTCTACGTACTGTGGATACAACAAATAATTGCTTTTTTCTCTTGTTGCAGATGACGATAAAACATCTGTGCCCCTTAGGCTGACCGTCGAAGAAGGCGAGCAGACTTCCCTTTCGTGCCAAATCGACATGGTGTCGAGAGTTCCGGAGTCAGCGGTCTGTACCACGTTCCAACTTCTCCCACGATACGTCATAGTGGCCAACACCACTATGGGAGCAGCCATTGGAGGAAGGTGTACAGCCTGGTTGCTCCTACACCATCATCCCCCGCCGGTGGAGAGTTCAGTCTCGTGGATGGCGACCACTGGAAGCAGAGATCTTGGACGGGGAGGGCGTTCTTTTCACTGCTCAGCGACCCACCTGCGCTGCGACTGAACAAATTGCAGCGGGAGGACACCGGAAGTTACTTCTGCAACGTCACGTACCTTGACAACGTCACTTCCGCGGACGTGGTTCTCACCGAGGCTCATGTCGAACTCTTTGTGGCTGGTAAGCAGATCTATCAATAATGAACGAAAAATTTGCTCATCGTTGTTGTTTACTTCATTTCAATTACAGACATACGTGTGTTACTTTTTGAAGAGCACAATAAGCTTGCATTTTTCTATGGTTGTAGAAACGTTGCGGAACAACGCCATGAAAAGACTATCTCCAAAATTGACGCGACACCTAATCAGCAGGCAGAAGGTTAAGAAAGGCAGAAAAAAAATGTCAGCATTAAATAGGCAGTACTGATAACGCATGAGTTTGTCCTTGCCTCCGACTTCTGAAAAAAAAAAAGGTAAAGTGAAGGAAGACGAGGTGCCAACATGAGACACACACCAGCTGATTGGACACGTCCACACAGAAAGGGAGGAGTCCTGTAATACGCCTTTCTTTTGCACGAAGATGTTGGATGGAAACAGAACAGGCGGTTCATGAAAAGCAGAGTATCTCTCCTGAACAAAAGGCGGTCCAGTGACAGAGGAGGTGCTTGTGTTAAGAGGGCGTGGCTTTGAGAAACACAGAGATGACCGCTGGGTATAACATAAGAAGTTTATTAAACAAAACAAGGTTTTCGCTCTTTTTCATTTCCGTCACCCTGGTTTGTTTACTCTGGAATCTAATTCCAACTCTTCCACTTTGCAACCCTTCAGCAATCTTGCCGTTCCAGAATTTGGTGTTTGTTAATACCCAAGTACTCCCATTTGTACCTTTAAAGAACAGGAAAAGGCTTGCAGGCAATTGGCGGTCTACAGTGCGCATACTTGGAAACCAAATTGCTACACTAACTGTTGCCGTGAGAAAAATTGCCAAAAGCTAGTGCCATCGTCAGTGACAAATTGAGACATCAGGGCCGCGATCACGAAGTTCGCCGCGTGACCGCGTCTAGAATTAGCTGACACTCCATCGTATACGGAGCGACATCCTCGAGGCGTAATTGGCTGGCTTATCTCCGGATAGGCAGTGTGTAAATACCGAAATGGATTGTGATGTGAAGACATTTTGAAATTGACGATATGCTGCGAAAATTATGCATTAGCCAGAGCCACTGCCAGACCCCTCAATATTTACTTCAGAGGTAAGGCTTGGGGCCACTAGTGTGCCCATCCCCAAATAACGTTTCCCGGAAAGTTCTGTTAGGCCCCAGCCAATGAACCAACCTTATGCGGCTTCAAGGTTTGCGGAAAACAGACGGATAGCCACAGGAAGCATGCTGACGGCATCAAAAATTTGATACGCTTTTACTTTTTCTCTTCTTTTACTTTTATGTCAGCCAGGGCACATTTTGATAATTGAACTCTTCTCCCCCCACCATCTCCCCCCCCCCTGCCCGGTTGTTCGCCCCAGTGTCAACATATGCACAATGCCTAAATTTTACTTCGAAATAAAGCCTACAAATTTCAAGACATGTAAAACAAGCGGAAGCTATTTGAAGAGAATATGTCACGTTCAACAAAAAAAAAATCTGCAGAAATTCAGAGAATTGTGTACTAATGCGTAGCACTGTTATGCCGTTTCTCTTGAGTGAGTTCTTTACAGGCAATATTTTTTTTTTCTAAATCCGGTCCCACCAATTACCTCCATTTACACTATTATAACGAATACAGGTGGAACTCCGGCGGCATCTCCATTATTCTGGAAATGCAAGGCGTTATACGGTTCGCCATTTTCTGTAGTTACTTTTATATTTTTCTAATTCTTAAATTTTTCAAAATTTTGTTCGACCAATTATGTCCATTTACGCTATTATAACGATTACAGGTGGAAGTTCCACGAAGCCTGCACTATTGTGCAGAATCGGGGCGTTAGGCTAAGTTCAGACTACCGACGTAACAGCCATATCGTGAGCTATGAAAGTAAAAAGCAGCGTTTCAAGCAGCTCGGTTGGCTGATACGTCAAATGACGTCATTATTTAAAGATATTACGACAGTTGCGACAACAGTCTGAACCCGGCCTTATCCGGTTCGCCATTTCCCGCAATTTCGTTATACTTTTCCTATTTTTAGTTTTTCGAAATTTCGTTCCACCAATTATTTCCTTTACGCTATTATAACGATTACAGGCGGAACTTTCACGAAATCTGCATTATTGTGGAAATGCGGGGCGTTACATAGTCCTGGCTGAGGTGGTGCTCGAAAAAGAATGCTACGCATTAAAAAAAATGTTTGCTCCCTTTAGGAGGCGTATGCGGGGCTGGTTAGGCCCTGGGGGTTACTTTAACTGCGAAGTCAAACATCGGTCGGCTGACAATGTGGATTGCCGACCTAGCGGTGCAAAACGTGATGCCGTCCCACAAACCTGGTTTTAACGCGTCGCTAGGCACGCGCGCTCCACTTTCGACGTGCGCAAACATCGCAGATAGGCGCGCATTTGGTGAGGGAATATACTGGCCGCACAAATGGGTGCGTTCGACGAGAGGGTGCAATAGGAAATCCGGGATTGGTTAGCTGTGTTTGTGTACCGTGCTGAAGGACCAACCATGTAGCCCGGACGCTTTATTCGCTCCAAACTGATAGCGTGCGTTGGAATGTTCAGTTTGCAATGAACCAACCATACGGACTTTACCCTGGTATTCCGAATTCCTTCCACCACCCGCGCCTCCCGGCGAGGAGGTGCTTGCAATCAATTTCCCCGGGCATAAGCTTTGCGGAATCCTCCCCCAGGCGAGTGGAGGAAGCAAATGGAGTGGAGGAGGGACTCGGAATACGGCTCTTTGACTTTTCGTGGTTGTGGTCGCATGTTTTCAGTCCGTATTCGCTATCTCCGAGCTGTCGCGCCATCACTTGTGCCAGAAGTTAGGATGTTTGTGAGGTCGGCTTCACGAGTAGCCGTAGAGTGCGAACGCACGAAGGTCGGAGATTACACACACTTTGGATAATACATTTGATTTTTTTTTGCCCAAAGGTATAACAGGAGGCGCGCTGTCCTGAACAAAAGGAGGCACTCAATTAAACTTTAAACACACACACAGAGAGAGAGAGAGAGAGACTTTAATCACAGTTGAAGTGAGCATAACCAGATAAAGGCGGTTATATTATAAACAGAGTTTTCATGGGTGACTTAATTATCGGCTGTGAAAATGTTTTATTACAAACAGCAAAAATCAGTACACTAATGTTTCACAGATTGCGTAAATTGTTTTCCTGGTGCCATGGACGAAGTATACGTAGCACCAGCTTTGTATTAGCAGTAAGGGGTGGAAGTGTTTCTACTCTCTCATCCTCTTACTCAGTTATTGACTCACTCTTTCCCCAGCGCCGCTGTGAAACTAAGCGGTCTTTTGTGGGATCTGTGGAAGTTAAAACGCTTTATGTATGCAAAGGGTGGTGTTCTTAATTCGAAAAAAAAACCCAATCATTAAAATGCTTTTTTTGACAGTAAGGAGTGTTCTGCTGCAGATTAAGAATAATGCTAGTTACTGGGAAATTGGGTAATTGTTGAGATTATGAAAAATAAACTGTAAGATGCATCTCGGAGCTCCTATCAGCAATTGTGCGCTTTTGTAAATCTAGATTGAAAAGCCCCACTTTTACCGCAACTTTAAAACTTTATGAAAATTAGGCCCAATAATTGATTTTCTACTGTCGCCTGTCTTATCACTTCCGAAAGTTTGATTTTTACGTCTTCTTTTTTTAGAAACGTATGGCGAGTCTTCCTGTATTCTTGATTTTCTTGTTTTGAGGCTGTTTCAGGCAGTATACAACTTGTTAGAAACAGTATGCAATGCCATTCCCGGCAGCCTATCCCCCACCGCGTTCAATAAAAGCTGGAATCTGGCACCAACTATGGGTCGATGTGTCCCAGCAGAATGCCCATCCTTTCAACGAATATGTCGCGTTGACACAGAGGCCCCGACATTGTTCCGACTAACATGCATCCACTGAGCCGATTTTGCATGCACCTCTAACGTCTGACCTTTTAGAGTCGGTGGTGCAAAGAAATGTACAAGTTGGAGTTTTCAAATATGGTTCTGTCTAGTAACACATGAAGGAATTCAAGCTGCGGTAATGCTTGCCCAGAAGCCAACCCTGAAGCGCGACTGAAAGAAAAGAAATACTTTTGCACCATTCGAGATAAGACGTAGAGATACAGAGGGAGTGCGAATGCCTCTGTGTACCAGCAAAACTCTCAGCACCACACCATCTTCTTGAGCTAATGCGGACTTGACTGCATCGCTGCCCTCTTGGAAGGATTGCCCTCTTGTTACGATGGGTTGCTTCTTTTTCTCTCGAGCCGTGTGAGGAACTCTTAAGTCCCTCGAAACGATCGCGCTCCCATTAAACGGGGTTGCTCAAAGAATACGTTGCCATGGAAACCTCTGGTCACATTAAGGAGGCAATTCCACAGATCTTAAGGTACTGCCGCCTTCAAGAGCAGCACTTTAAAATGCTAGAAAATTTCTTCGCGGGTCCAGCCTTCGATCCTGTAACTTTTTTGCAAAACACTGAACCACTTTTCGGGTTGCAATATTTATTAATCTCTTTAATTATCCCTTCTTCGACTCATTCATCAAAACACATTTTGTTTTTCTTGGTTTGGAGGGACCATGAAGTAAACGCTTACTCTTGTTTTGTGTTAAAAAATTTCATTAAAAAATAACTGCCCAATTTAATGGCGGCCCCGAAAAACGTTGTAGTCCCGAAAAAGCTCCCATATATAGGCAAACTTTCACATTTCTGGCAATCCGATGTCAGCTGGGACGTCATCTTGGAGGTACAGAGGACAGAGTATTTATTTCTTGGAGGCCACCTCTATGCCCTCATTTCCAAGCGCCAGGATAAAAAAATTTAACCATAGGCTCCACTACCCTCCTGCAGCCATGTTTATTGACGTTGGGTCGGGTCCGCGGCATTCAAAAGAAGAAAACAACCCCTTTGATATCGTAAGGGGAAATTCGAAAAAAAAATGGATGACCAGTCACCACTCGTTTATCGGCTTTTCTTGGTAAGAAGTTTGCGTTCAAATTGAGGCGGCCGTTATTTTCAGACGGTGATATTTTAACTGAACTAAACCTGAATTTTTTTTCGTGGCTCTTTCAAGAAGGTGTAGCCAAAATTTCATTGGTTAATAAAACAAACGGTTCCGAGAACAAAACATGGGTCATATTTAAAGGGGTCAATATCAGGGTTGCTTCAAGGTAATAGGGCGAGAACACTGGCATGTCCATTACAAATTTAATACATTATGAACCCCAGAAAAACTGATGGAAGGAACAGAACAACGCTTAGTTAATAGAATGGAATAGAATAAAATCGAATAATTTGGAGGAGGTGTAAAATATTGTCGTCACTATCAACAACCGAAAACAAAGTTGATTTAAAGAAAAAAGACCTGATTTTTGGTGGCACAGGGCGTTCTATTCGTATGGCGGGCCTTACTTAGTATAGGCTTACAAAAGAAGATCCAAATGCAACAATAAGGTTTGTTTACTGGAAAGCCAAGATCTTGGCAGAATATTGATTTTCATACCTTTGCTCAGGACATAAAATACTTGCGGCAAAAGGTTGCAGAAAGTGCCCTTTTATCGTTCTTCCAAGATGAAATCTGCTTATTTTATGATTTGTTTTATTCAGGAAGCTGAATTGTACTCCTTATCTGTGCATGTTAACTTCAGTCAGCATACAGAATTTTTTTTATAAAAATGGGAACTTTTTGACTTCTGACCGACTTTTAATACGTTGTTTCTGCCTAGTAAATAAAAGATGCTAAATGGCTGACTATTTTCCGCGAATATTTGGCTCACCATAATTGAACACGCACCTGCTACAGCTTCATGTACGGCTTTCTAAATCTGGTTGAAAAAAAAAAGCCAAATTAAGCTTTATAGCAAATCTGAACTTCTAAAAGTGGTCTTTGCTGTGTGGTCCCGAGAACGCTTTGCGGAGTAAGGCCCCCGTGATTAACCCTAAAAATAGGAGAAAAAATTAATGCAGGTGAAGACAAAACCAGTAACATCGTAATGAAAACATCCGCATCGATTCAACTTATTTGACCCTATAAAACAATGCCCCAAGGGCTGCGGATGAGCGTTCTACTAAAATGTGCCAGCTCGCGTTTTATTTCGGTATTGTAAATTCAGCTTTAAGAATTGATGAGCTGCTTTGCTAAAAAAATGTGAAGCACAGGTTAATGTGTCTTTCGAAGAAAACCTAGGCTGAACCAAAAATTTCAGTATTGTGTGAGAAAGGCAACAACCGCCTCAATAAAGTGAGACTTTACAAGCTTTCGTTCCATGGAACTAATCACGTTCCGCATACATTGCACATTGCTTCATTTACCTTATTCCTGTTTATGAGCGAAACTTAAACGCAAACTAACACAGGGATGAGAAAGGGAAACGACACCAGCGCTTCGTCGTTTAAGAGTTGGTGTTGTTTCCCTTTCTCGTCCCTGTGTCAGTTTGCGTTTAAGTTTCACTCATGGATGGTCACCAACTAGCTCGTGTCTCCATTTTGCTTCAGTTGATTCCTATTTCACTATAGGCCTTTTTGTTAACCTGATTTCCCAGTTCTATACCTTTTTCCTCCAAAAAGATTTCGAGACCCTTAGGATCTGGAGATTTTCAGACCGACCATAAAATAGGCAGATGATGCATTATTATGGTTTGTAGGCAACGTAGAGATGATGATCGTCAACAATGCGGATTTAATATACCGAAAGTTTTAGTGAATTGTGACAGTATTTAAATAAGCGTAGAAAATAATTATATAGAATAGAATTTAATCACGTTCTGAAAAAAAGTACCTCACTAGCAATGTGCAACGAGAATACGATAAAAAAAGAATGAAACGAAAACACAATTTAAATAGAGCGCAAGAAACACTCAACATAGCTAGTTTCAAAGCACAGGTGTTGCTGTGTGCATTTATCGCTGCACAATATGTTAGTGCGTAGCAATGCTGCAAGTGAGCGCGGAAATATCATTATGTGTTGATATCTGCCTGAAGTTATTTGATGGACTTAGTCTAATTCTTATCGCTTATCAATGATACCCATCTCTTCATGCCACAGCCTGGAGTAATATGTATTCAGTGTCCATTTAAGTGTATAGTTACTACAAGAAGCTTTACAGGATGGGCTCGAGAGGGATGGTCAAGAGCACATAAAAACGGAAGCGATAAAAGATTTACCCGAGGAACTTGTGGTTAAAGGTTTACAGGTGTAAATCTTTATTCAGCAATAAATAAATAGATGCTACAAGGAAAAACGCCAGAAGTTGGGCCCGCACTAATGAAGAGCTCGTAAAAAACAGCTGAAATGGGCTACCTCGGGGGGTGTACCCGGGGGCTATTGGCAGCTAATATTTTCAATTTCAATCAGCGGGGCGCGTCGAGCCACGTAATCATACCACTACGCTTCCAGAAAGGGTTAACAGCTGTGACCACTCAAATATTCTTTCTTTAATTCGTTGTTCTAAGAGGGTCTTCAAGAAGTTTTTTGTGTCATTATGGTATTTTGCGCCTGAAACACAGAGCCACATTCCCATTCAGCAATCATTCAATCACTCATGAGATCGTATAGCATTGCTTTTGATAATGGGGCCATTCGCTTTGCGGCCTGCGAGGCATTCGGCTACCCAAGTGATGTCTTGTGCCTAGCTTCTGCATTCAATGTTACCAGTATTATAATTGTATTCGCACATAGCTTTGTTTAAATTTGAGCCCACGGTCCCTGCTTTTCTATTCTAAACTTATCACTATACATTCAAGGCACTTCTAGACATTACAAACACTTAACATACTCAACAAAAAGTATTTTCACGACAAGAAACCCCGCTCCTTTCTTTTTCGACAGCTCATCCGTGTCCTCCGGTCATTAAAGACGCCGGCGGGAATACACTCAAAGATAACGCCGGTCCATTCGCCGAAGGAGACAGAGTGCAGCTGAGCTGTGAAATAGAAACATGTGAGTACGCTGTTTTCTGGTTCACGAAAATAGGAAGCCATGTTTTAGGCAGTTTTGCCGTTAAAAAGCGTGCTCATGGAAGAAAAACCGTCTACATGGATTACAGCAGTAAGATAGGCTGAGCTAGTTGGTTAGGTTGCATTTCAAAATGCAAATCTACTTGGAATAAAGAGTTTGACATCCACAATGTATCCAGGAATACAATACAGCTAAAATGCTGCCGCTTCAACAGAACGAAAGCTCTATGCTGTTGATGTTAAGTGCAGTGGCAGCTGAGTTTCTTATACGTGCAAGGAAAGAAGGACGTAGAAGGAAGGCAGGAGAAGTTAACCCAGCTAGAGCCTAGTTTGATATCCTGCACGTGGTAAAGGGGAAATAGGCAAAAAAAGAGAAAGGAAAGAAGGAAGAAAAGTTGGAGCAGGCAGGTATGCCCAGCGCTGAAACTCTAAACGTTCACGTTCAGTGATTGCCACTGGAGGCTTTCAGTCTATAGTCTGGTGTTTGAGTTCGTCCGCCGTAGAAAGCGTAAGAGTTGCAAACTTTTCCACAACCTAATCTCCTTTTAGTTGTCCAAATTTATTTAAAAAAAGAAAAGTGTATAACAGTACTCTCTGAAAGGGTGCTGTGAAAAATGAGGTTATTGCTTACTATATGGTCACCGCCTACATAACAGTTTCAGCAGAGCGCGCGTGCGAGAGACGGGCTCTTTAGTGTGAACTGGTGAGGTCAGCCCTGCTAGTGACAAAGCCTGCTACGCCAGATGGGGGATGAATACAGAGATGAGTGGGGAATATTGGACATTACGGGTACAGCAGCGAGAAGATAAACAAGAAACGTTAAAAACGAGAAACAAGGAAAAGATTAAAAGAAACTGTCTCGTGCTTATGTCAGCTTCTGAACCCGCATTTAAACCTTATGTTGATGCACATTTCGGTGTTGATCATTTTTTTTACTGTTGAAAAGCATGTCAAAGTCACGACCGGCTTTTATAAAGCTGGTCGTCGTCAAAGTATTTCACATTAAAAACTCTCACCGGACTGCGGCGCGTCGGGCTCTTGTCTACGCTGATAATAACGACTCGGGGAATGCCTGATGGATTTATTGGCAGTGATAAATTCATTATGGACGAGACTTAACAGCTTAAGCCGATGACTTGATATTTTGCTGCCCGGCAGGATCACTATAACGAAGGTTTTGTTTAATATCACCCGTAAGGGAAGGAAACGGCCCAACTGTGTTCTCAAATATCGATGGACATTGGTTATGCCAGATATGTCACGCTGGGTTTTCCATCCTAACATAAAAATACAAATACTTTCTTTTTAACGAGGGGAAATTAATGTCTGGAGTCAATGGATTTTGGTAAATTTTATATAAACGCGCAACCATCACAAACATATTGTGATATAAATTTGTGTCCAAGGAGAACTCACAAGACGTGTTAGAACACTTCTACGGATTTTCGTAAATTTCACCCCACATAGGGGCAAATGAGTAGCATCTGGCTTACTCGTGTTTCCATAGCTTCCTTCTAGACCACAAACGTAATAAGTTACTTTTTTTGGCCCGGAGGTAACTCATGCCGATGTACGAAAGCAAATTTTAAGCGTGTAGAAATTTCCCCCAAATGCCTGACGCAAATATGTTTCCAAAATTTCCTAGCATCTTTCAAGCCGCCCGCTTACGTACTCAGTTCTTGTGCACACACTAAACTCGTATAAACGCTGTACTTGAATTTCCTCATATTTGTTTGTCAGTTTCACTAACAGGAAGATAAATGAATGAAGTCCCGGTGTAAAACTGTTCTAATAAAGTTTACATCTATTAAAAAGACGGAGTTACGTATCGCGTTGAGGGGCTAAATGACTTGCGTGGATGTACATAAAATAGTAGTTGAGATATGAAGATATTTTGCTTTTTAGACCGTAAAATGAACCCGAGGCTCACCATGTTTTCACAAAAGCTGGAATATTCCAGCAAGTTTTACTCATGAGAATTTATCATGGCAGTTATCAATATGATGCTTCAGTACTTCTAAATCAGGCCGTGCCGTGCAGCAAGGATTAATAAATAAGATTTTTGGAAAATTTATTACTAAGGACATGAGAAGGAGCTGGGCGTGTTTTTATATTATTATGTTAAAGCACAGAAGAGCGGAAAGGCTTTAAACGGGATATTTTAAAAAAAGAGAGAGATGTGCACAACCAGAACAAATGGTAGACAAGAATAAAAAAGCGCCCAGAAATTTGTTTCGTTTAGCGATATAGCCGTAACATCGACATCAACATCATCGCCCTTAATTAAAAACGCAGTAAACAGCAATACTGCTGGTTACCTCCCAACAATTAGGATCCCGAAATAAATGTTTTCAGGTGACCACGACGTTACGCTAACGTGGTTCCTCGACGACGTGCTCCTGAGGACATCCCATGAAACAGTGGCCACCTCTCAGGGTGGCTGGACGAACTTTGTCACACTGGGACCCCTGTTTCGGAAAGACCTGTGGTCGAATGTGACCTGCGTGGCAACCAGCAACGTTTCCCTTCCGGCAGCGACTTCCGTGCTTCTTGACGTGTTTCGTAAGTACGTGCAAAGAGCGCCAATCTGACGCGAACCTAAGTAAACGTAAGTTTTGTGAGCTGGGAAAAGGCAAAAGGCAATCACAGCAGCAAGACTGGAAACCTGTACACCTTGTGGTAGCTTTAACCTAGTTAAGTTGTAGCTGCCACATGAGAGTCTTGTAAATAAAGTTTGTCAGAGTTTGCTTTGAACGTTATGCAGTTTCGTTTGTTTTATTTTGTTTCGTTGACTGAATAAGTCACCAACAGTGGTCCGGGGTGAGAAGCTTGAACTCGAACGATCTGCTTGTCTTAGACCTCGACTGTGACACGCAAAGCCACCATTACACTCTCAAAACAACGCAAATGCACACCTTTACACACTCTCTTTACATGATGGTCACCTATGCATACTGCAGAAACATAAACCCGTAGGGACGCTGCGATTGTACTTGAAGCACTCTGATGTGAAACTCACATCCTGATACATCACTCCTGCATATAAAGGTGGGGGAAAAGTCATCAACATGTGAATGAAGCTAAAGGAACTCTTTCCATGGTTAGCCTTTATTGGGAGCGACGAAGCACCCCATCGTATAGCATAACATTCTAACAATAAACTAGTGTTTAAATCAAAACATCGCAGAAAATATCTTGGTAGTTGAAATAGCGTCCCGTAGGCTCGTGCGCCCGACTCCGTCCTCTTTTTATTTTAATGCTAAAGTTTGCAAATTGGAATGCTCTCTTGCACGCGAATCATAACCATACAGCTTAAAGCACTCAGTCATTAAGCTGCGGTGCGCGCCACTTGTATTCTTTAGTTTTATTTATTTACCAGTAGCAGATTTACTCGTGAATGGCATAAGCGGTATCTTCACGTGGGGATACGGCACGTTCGTCACATGGCGTGTCGTCATAGGCCGGTTCGTAATAGGAAACATTTCGTCAGAGGACGGTTCGCCAAATGGGGAAGTTAATCATACCTGCGAAAATATGTTGGTACGCGTGCTTAGTTTTCTTTTGAAGCGCATATGGAAAGCAGCGAAGTAGATAAGACAATTAATGATGGTTAAAGAAGAGGGAGGCGAGGAAGGCAGTTATCACAATAAGTAAAACGTCTTGGAAGAGTAGTCACGAAGAACTTGCGCCCCCCTCTTCATTGTTGTGGCTGCTTTGTGTATCCTTGAGCCCCGCCCGACGACGGAGAGATACAGTGCGAGTCTTTTTTACATTGCATGCTACAGAGAAAGGATTGCGAGAATCACGTGGGTTTGGCCTACATGTTTTCTTTTCTTTCTCTCATTTCGGCGGCCGCAACATCTGGAACATTTCATCATAGAATGCCATACAAAGTAAACAGTCAGGGTACCATGGTTCTAACCGGAGTATGGATACAAAGTTAATGAGCCTGGACAGAATTGTGAGACAGACACGTGGCCCAATAAAAAAAATATCCTGGAAAGGGGCCACGCACAACCCTCGCCCCCCTTTTCTTTTTTGTGGGTGACTTGTGGTTCCATGAGCTCTACATCAGGACGGAAAGATTATAGTGCAAGATTTTTAAGCCTACATGCTAATGAGAAAGAGTTTCGAGAATGACGTGGTTTTAGGCTAACATATTAACTTTTGTTTTTTTCTGCTTCATCTTGTTTCACTTCAGAAGTGAAGGCCAGTCGGAGAGGACAAGAATGGTAATGTGATTCGAGCATAATTTTTGGTCTCTTTCGCGGATTTTTTGCTCCTTTAGGTAGTTTGTATGCGCGATATAAAAGAGGTGCCCTTTTTGCACGTACTTTTACTCTCCATTTCGACATGGAAGTAATAAGCACCAAGAGAGGGTGCTCGTACACTCTGATGAAAGTAAATAAATCTACGCTCTATTGGACCTTCGGCGGAACAAGCAGCTTCGAACTGTGATCAGCCGCTAAAGCTACGCCAATCGGTTGACCACTTTGAGGGAAGCCTCCAGGAGTACTGCGTATTGAATTGTGAAAAGTTGGAGCAATAAATGTTTTTCCATGTGTTCACATGGGCCATTCCGTGTCTTTCTTTACTGGTTTACTGGAGGTGTGGGAACTCATTATCTAATTAACGAGGTTGCAACTTAATTATAATTACACTTTCTAAGTAGCAATCATTACGCAGCATATTCAAGTGATGCCTTATCATCGCTTATAAACGTCTAAAAACGACCACCAACTTCAGTTTTTCAACCCCTGTGACGAACTTTCCTAAGTGACTAATTGGCCTATGACGAATGGTGCCATGTGACCTATTACGAACAGGCCTATGACGAAACACCATGTGACGAACGAGCCTACACTCCTGTAGGCGACATGTAGGCGTTCCCGTGTGAATCGCATTGATGACCAGCGGAAGCGACAAACTGTCACCTAAAGGGGTGTAGGCCCGTTCGTCACATGGTGTTTCCGCATAGGACCCATTTTATTGTTCGCCAAAATTAGGCTCATTTTCTCTCCGCTTCCTCCTTTTCTGCAGTCCCACCAACATCTGTCACAATCTGGAGCTGGAACCAAGAGCTGCCAGGGGATTCGAAATTCGTCCCCGTTGCTGGCGCATCTGTCGAACGTAGTTCAATGGGCAGCGACACCAACGAACTCGGATCAAGGCAATCCTCCATTGACTTGGGTGCTGAAAGAGCACGCGATGTCTGAAACTGCGGGGACGGCTACGTTTACCCACGCGCCTCGAAACTATGAGTGCGAGGTGACCGGAAGTCGACCAGCCGCCAACGTCACGTGGTTTCTTGACGGGCAACCGCTGGACCCTACGTTGAGCCAGACTACCTTTCAGGAAAACGTCACCACAAGTATGCTTTTCCTGCCGGTCACAGTGCGCGAGAGAAAGCTGCTCGAATGCCGCGCAACCAATGGAAAGCTGCCCGAGAGCCGAGGAGTTGTCAGCCAGTTCCTGAAGATGGACTTGTCGCGTAAGTTTCCTATTCCGATGACAGCTGAAAAACTGGTGTTGTTGAAAATGCGTCGTTGAGTTTACGTAGGTCAGAACGTATACTCACAGTTTCGGTCTGGAAGAAGCTGGAATATTTTAGATATATCTGTGACATAGGATCTCTGTATTGGTTGCACTAAAATATTCTGCGTTACTTATGCAACCTTTTGTTAGGGCTGCACTAATTACAAGATGTGCTCAATACAGCCTGTATCGGGTGTATATAACAGTATGAGTTGAGTCTGTACTGTACTCGTTTTCGCGAAACGGTCGTAATAAGCGTTGAGTTGACTGCTGTTCGTTTGTGTCCCAACTTTTTAAAGCGAAGCTTGTAAGCCTCACTGACTGGCGTTCGATGTTGCGCCAACATGCACTGCAAGAAAAGCCAACTTTACACAATTAGTTTTACAAAACGAGGATGTCGATAAGCGAAGACACATAAAGTGACCCGAGAAAAAAAAACGTTTGCCTGGCCGGAATGGAAAACCCCGCCCTTCCCGTTATGAAGCCGGCGTCTATCCGATTGTGCCATTTCTACCTGGTAGAAGAAGTATGCATTTTGGACTTTGATTTTAACTCACATTGCCTGGGAGAAAGGTTCCCCTTTTAACCATCTTTCTATGACAAAACGGTTTTTTCGAAAAACTTATAGCTAGTTGGTCATTTTCCCTGTTTTCACGTATTTGCACGCAGAGAGGATGGAAGTGAGCGTTGGCCTGGGCAGTCGCCTCAACGGGAGCAACATCAACGAAGGCGACGACGTGTACATGGAGTGCTCCGTACTGGCTGCCTCCCCCGTCACTGAGATCAGCTGGCGCCAAGACGGACGCGAACTGAAGACGGGGGACAACACACCAGGGCTGCTCGTCTCCTCCCGGTTCCTGGTGATCCAGAACGTTGCCCTGAGCAACGCGGGCCGCTACACGTGCAGAGCAACAAGCGCCGATGGCGAGGCTGCGGAGAGCGCACCCTTTGAACTTCGCGTCAGGCGTGAGTTTGGTCATCACATTCCTTCGTCATCATCGGAATCGCATTTATCTTCACGGCATGTCGAATGCCTCTCCAATGGACATCTAACCGTTCTTATCCTGCCTATGCTGGTGCATTGTTTGCCCCGTATTTTTTTTACCTCATCCTTCTGAATTGTAATCTCCTTTCGTTTACTTGACCGGACTGCAGTTGTCCACAGAACATTTACTGCCTAATTCCACTTGATTCTGTGACTGTGAGCTGAAATAATCGACGGAGAACATGGCAACGAGGATTGCAAATAATGGAAGGAAAGAATGGAATGGGATAATGGAATAATGGCTTTTTTAGCAAGGCGGCCCACAGGCATGATCTGTGGGAATGACACATGGGAGCAACGGTACGGGAAGATTGTTGAAATAAAGATTGTTCACGGCACTCAAAGCGTTCACCTGAGCAAGTCAAGTCTGATTACGCCAACTGGAATGCCACAAGCACCATGGTAGAAGCGGGGAAGACACTCTGAAATAAGAATGTTTGTTTGTTTGCTTATTTCTGACAACCAAAAAATATTACAAGGAAGATGTGCCTAACGTAAATATCATAATAAACACCCGTATAAAACGTCATACGAGAAGGTGCTTATGAAGAAGATTGATAACAGCAGACGAATTGCCCCCCCCCGTTTTTCCACACAACTCAGCCACGACGTGACAAAGCAAAACATTGACGTGTCCAAGAAATCTAATGTAGAAAAATCCATGCACTCCACTTAGTACACACTTTGCGTATCACAAGCATACATGAGATTTTGTTGTTACATGATAATTTGTATTACAACAATAATAGAAAGCACGAAATAAGAACACCGAAAAATATTTAATTACTTATATTGAGGCCAGCTCCCTTCGGTGATACTTAAGGAGTCGTTCGGGAGCCAGTAAGGATGTGCTTCAAGGAGGTCCTTTAGACACAGGGTGTGACGAACCGACATCATACTACTTTATCGAGACCTGTTTATAGACTGAATTGTGTTTTTTCTGCAATATTTGCCGATGATTCGTGGGGCACTAGTGGTCTTCAGCTGAACTATTTGGGCGTTCTTGTTTTGTAAGGAGCTGGTTGTGGTCGGTTGAGTAGGATCAGCCTGCCCAGATGATATAAGAAAGGTTGGGTTTACTGTTACTACCAGAGTAGCGGGGCCGAGGACCCGTAAAATATATTTATCCATCATTCGTAGCTCAACCATTCGGGATTTCATCCACACTATAACGTTTCCTCGTTGCTACGGTTTCAAGCCGGGCTAGGGCCATAGCCACTGCAAGTGACACCACCCATTTCCTTGCAGACAGGCCACGGTGCCGGGCAACTCAGGTGCGGACGTTCCTGGCACGAACCAACGAGACCATGAACGTTAGCTGTGACGTGAGAGCGGATCCGGATGACGGTCTGCGCTACTTGTGGGTTGCCGAGGACGATGCCGGCCACAGGCGACGCTCGTGGAAGGCGAGCAGCAGTGAGAATGCGGACGGCGACCAGGTGCATGAGGTCGGCTCGAGCTGGCTGGAGGTTCTGGTCGACGCCTTCCTCTTCCACGCCACGCTGTACTGCTGGGCCAAGAACGACGTCGGCACGCAGCGGGAGCCGTGCCGATACCGATTCACGCTTAGGCGTAAGGGTTCGGTTCAAGTCTTTGGGAGAATAGCAGTCACATAGTGAGCGAAAATTTAAAGCGCAACAAATTTAGACACAAGACGAATGACACAGGGACAAGCGCTTGTCCCTGTGTCATTAGTCTTGTGTCTAAATTTGTTGCGCTTTAAATTTTCACTATGGAGTACCAACTAGCTCGAACCCTCACGTTGTTAAGACATAGTGAGCTGCAGTCGCTTTTTATGGTCGGCCTAATAAATGATCGGCTCACACCATTTCCTGAACTGTTTTAGCACTGATCACCAATAACTGCTAAAGGAGCCATAATAACTTGCATCTCTGAGAGTGCCTGCAAATTTATAATGTAATATTTATTTATTTACTATTCTTATTTACTTACAATATTTTGTTTACTTTTTGACATTACTTAATTTACTTACATTATTTAGTTACAATATTTGAAGGTGGCCAAGCGGGCTCGATGCCTGCGAGCACGCGCGCAAGAATTGTGTCTGCGTGCGTTCACTGGTGTATATGTGTATGTGTATGTGTGAGTGTGAGTGTGAGGGTGCATGTGAGTGCGGCTGTGTGCGTTTGAGTGCAGGCATATGTGCACTTGTTTCCCATGTAGTTGAGCATGTTGCCTGTGTATACGTCGGTCTTTGTGAGCGCATTTGTCTGTGTATCTGTATGCGTGGGTATGTTACAGGGAGGGTTTTAATGCGCTTTATGTCCTTCAAGCTTTCATTTTCAAAAGTGAAAATTTTGTGACCGCAGTAACGTTTGTCGTAATGTGAAGCGGTAATAAAAAGCTTTGAGCTTTATTCAATCACCTTTCACTACACCGCATATGGCTTTGTGGACGCACGTTTTGTCACGGATTGTTGGATATATAGTGCCCCTTAATCGTTCTAGAATACTGTGGCAGCAAAGATAACGAATATTAGTCGTACCTAACACTTTCCGCGGATTCTCTTTTGTTTATCAAAATTTTTCACAAATATCTCGACTTGTCTCTACCCCATCTCCATACCTACTTCCTTTTCACTGCCGTGATTCCAGGTGACCCTGCCCCAAGTCTGAACTGTAGAGTGGGCAACTACACGGACAGCTCATTCTCCCTCTCCTGCACTTCCACGCGGAGTGAGCATTCCAGGGGCGACGCTAGAGTGGCTCCGGAAGTCGCGCCTCCGAGTTGAGCTGTTCGAAGTGGGAGCCGGAAACCGGTCAGAGCGGGGATTCTGGACCACGGCAGAATCCAGCGAGTCGCACTTCCTGACCGGCCTCAAGCCAGCCACCGAATACCTTGTCGTCGCCCGGAGGGAACCGGAAACGGCCTTGTTCACCACTTACGTCAGGACCCTGGCCCCAGCGCAAACGCTTAGAGGAAGCAACGGTGAGAAGGACGAAATAAACAAGCCGCGTATATTGCTGGTTATATTGCAGTCGATACGGGATACCCCACTCGATAGCGGTGAAATGTTTCCTACAATTCCAAATACAAATTGTGCTATACGTACAAAAACGTTGCAGGAAATGCTTTGCAGTTAAAAATAAGCAATAGCAATATTTTCCGCTCAGATTGTACGGAAGATTGTCTGGCAGATTATCAGATTGTCCGGCTCAGATTGTCCCGCTCAGATTTACCGGCACTTATATCTACCCGGCACTACAAAAAAAGTGTAAGGGAAAGAACGGTACGACAAGAAATAAAGAAAGATCTAGGCGAAGTAATGTATACAGCTGCTGCTCTTGCTTCGCGCAGTTTAATTTCGAAATATGCTCGGCTTTCTGGCTATCTTATGCGCAGATTCATGACCAGCATATGGCGTCGAGACGTCCTGGGCATTCACTGCGGCGATCTTCGTGGGTGTCGTGGTGTTGGCTTCCCTGTGCCTGGTATCGACCTGCGTTGTACTGTGGCTCAAGTGCAGCCGGAGGGAATCTCGACAGCAAAGAGTTTCGACGGCCACAAGCAAGCGGAACACAAAGCGTACCTCGCTACGGATGCATCGAGTGGCTCACACAAACAAAGCTGACGAACTCGGGGAGCACCCGGTCGACAGACAAACGCACAAGTTAATCCGACTTCGAAAGACCTAATGAAAACAGAAGGGAGGGTCGCTATTGTTGCCGGGAAAGCTGCTTGAGAATACGTAAACTTATTTATCAGGAGTGGTTTACTGAAATCAAAGCACTGCATCTCCTCTTCGATGCTGGGTTTCTTTTTGCTTTTCTTGGAGCAAAGCATAGCAAGAAACAAAAACCGCTGACTGTAGCTGAGGTTGGTTTCTTCTCACTTGTTTTTAATTGTTTTCTATTCTTGCAGGAAAACAAATCAGCTCCAACGAGGTCACCAGATAAAGTGGCAGGCAGGTTTAAAGTGTGCTGCGAGAGCAAGATTCGTTGTTTCGTCACTTCACGTAGATTTTGATATAACATAATTAGCGTACCTTGGTTTCCAAGGTTACGCTTCTTTAAAGGTTACCTCAGCCTTTCAACTTATTTGTGGTTGGGCGCTGCATGAGAGTCCAGTAGCAGTCTTCACGGTGCCAAAACTATCCAGGCTTCGTGCCACTTTACGCTGTCATAAACGCGGGTTTCCTTGTTTTTTCGGAAATGCCAAATCATCCGACCAACCGTATATGGCGGCAATAAACGGTAATAGCAGCTGTCAGGAAATGACTTCCTATGTTTCCTGTTTGAACCTAAAGGTAGAGCAAATGAAGCTATTTAGAACACAATTCATTCAACAAAAATGTTCATTTTAGCTATGTTTACTGGTTTGGTCCACACAAAATCTTTCCTTGCCTCGCGCCAAATTTTCGGCATAGGTAAGGACTACCTCCTGTAGTTGATGTTAATTTGGACCACTGATCTTAACCACAGCTTCTTCGAGCTGAATGTGCCTTCCCTTTTCCTGAGACGAATCTGAAGGACGACCCTTGAAGACTGAACCCAAGAATAGTTCGGATGGCAAGAAGATAGTGGATGTTGTAATTTGTACGCAATAAATAATGTAATTTGAGAAACATTTTGGCATGTCTCCGCCTTGCCTTTGCACCACCAATTGAGGAATTCCTGAATTTGAGCTAGAAACAAAAGGAACGATAGAGAAAAATGGGGAAGCAATTTTTTATCTTCTTGCTATTGACCGTTTACAAGGAGCAGTTGGGCTGATCTTCTACAGGGGACGTTGGCGCCGCACTCGTCATGAGTGCATGAGTGGCCTTTAGCGCGGGGCGGCTTCGGTGTCTGCCGTAGGCTTCCATGGTGCTCATCGAAGTGCGCAGTCATAAAATGTGGAAGTGACGGGGAAAAAATGTGAACTGTAGTCGGATGAACCAGCTGCGATCCGGACTTCAAGGTGTGGCACGACTCGCCATGCAAGTCTCACTAACCGCAACTTCAGAAACGCTGTTCGTGTGTGCAGCCTTTCGCAATGCACCGCCTTCCGCACAGTGAGCGCCATGCGGAGAGCTGGCGTCGTTCGATCGCCGGTCTCTAAACGAAGAATTTTGTTCCAAGTACATCGGCAAGGATGACTTTTTCTGACCGTAACGGAAGGCTGCCCCCAAGCGTAGTGTAGTCCGCACCAATCTGCCTCGACACACTTATCATGCCTATTGTTGTGTTTACGTGTTGCGTGCGTGTCGTCACGACGAACTAGCCAGCCTGGGTGTTTAAGCCGATCGGAGAGGCGACTCCCAGATTCTTTTCTAGTTTTCGCAAAGCATATCAGCTTTGCCACGGTGTCGAATATCTGGTAGAATACCAAACGCCGTTCATCGCGCCGCTGGCACCCCAAAGCCCCGACGCTCGGCGCTACCGCTAACCAGTCATTACCACTCGTGACGAGCGCGGAAACCTGGCTTCAGTAACATATGTTCGGTCGCACTGTAGGCCTCTATAATGCACGTTGGCGCAACTAGAGCTAAGCCGTAGCGGCAGTTGCTTTGCGTCGGAGGCTGCAGCTTCGACGTTATTTCCAACTCGGTTAATAATCCGTGCGCGAACGAAACCGTACATGCTCATGAGATAAAAGTGAGCCATGCAGCGCGACAAAGCCGTTTAATTTACATCAGGGGCGGCAACCTCTTGAGGTGGGGAGCGGAGTTGCATGAAGCCGACACGGTAAGGGGACGGGGGTCAAATAGAGGCGAGGGAGGCGGGGCTTTTTTGGCAGGGATACCGGCCGACTGATGGGGGAGGGAGCACCCAACGCTCCCTTTTTGACTGGTGTGTAATAAAGTTTTCACTGACTGACTGACTGACTAGCACGGTACAAAGAACGGATGTGAAGACGTCATTTGGCTAAGCGTGAGGATGGGAATCAACGACAACTGGAACAGATCTTGCTTTGCTTCTGTCTAACCCCATTTGAAATTAGAATTGCCATGTCAGCCTTCAGAATTAGGAGGAGGGGGGTTCTGACGTCGTGCCTTCCTTGCGTGCGGCCAGCTGGCCGCAAGTTGCCACTCCTGTGTGCGCTGAAATGAAAAAAGAATGCCGTAAAAAAGGCATAAAACGCGCGAAATGTAGTCGGGAGATGGGCGCTAGTCAGAACAAAGCTTTAAAAAGCTTTATGGGCCATTTTTCGCCACTAAGTAGTTTCTGAGGGTTGGCGCACAATGTCTACACGTCCGATAAGTCCTCATTCAGCGACACTCCAAAATAATTGCACAATTCGCCCATAAAGCTGCTCCGGCGCTCGTTGATGAGCCCCGGCCCCTTAAAAGCCACGTCGAGAAACACGTCTGAAAGGGCCAGCAATGCCTACGGACGTCCCATCATCCAGCATGGCTGCGCCCAGGCCGCCTCTCTGTAAACTGCGTATATTTGGTCGATTCTTGCTACTGTGTGACTACGTCAAATATGAGGTATTCGGAAACAGTTTTGCTTACTCTCCGTCATACAGCAAACATATATTACGGTTAGCACAAGCAGTAATAGCATTAGGGTGATCAACAGCAGTGACAACTTCTGAAACATGCTATAAAAGATAATAAGCGCGATTTCAAATATTTCTTGTACTTGTGCGGCATTAAACGCATGATGTAATCGTTTATTGACGGTTCTTCACCTCGTTAGTTTTACGATTATTGTTGCCTTTTTCTATCAAGAGCAATCGATTGCATGCACATATCAATGTTACAATAAACATACCAAAGAAGACAAATATATAAACGCCTTCTGACCTTTGAGTGGAGCATCACGATGTACCTTATCGAGGGCAGAGCTGCTTGACAATGGCATAGTGCTGCGTTCTTTTCTCCGCTGTTTCATGGCTCATTGTTTCGGAGCATAAATAAGCTGTACAGCCGGTACAATTTATAACAGACAAGAACGGTAAGCAAGCCCTGCTTTCGTGATAAATTACTAGCAGCCAGCTTCGTGAGCGCGCTGAATAATGAAGACATGGGCGGTCGCACAATGCCAAGCTTTGTCATTAGGAACCCTCAAGAAAAGGGCAGCTGCGATAGATTGAACGTCCGACGGAATGTTAAACTCCCATCCAACATGCAAGAAATTTGATTAATAGCCACCGCGTGAGAGAGAGAGAGAGAGAGGAGAGAGAGAGAGAGAGAGAGAGAGAGAGAGAGAGAGAGAGAGAGAGAGAGAGAGAACAACTTTGTTGAATCGCCTGAAGTTCGGCTAGGCTCCCTCCACATGGGGGAAGGGGGTGCTGTCACCGTGACGCGGCTGGGCGTCGTCCCGGGCATCCCTTGAGGTCTGCGCACGAGCTCCGTCCACGGGTCCAGGAAGGCTAGCGCCCCCTTCCCCCGCAGCTTCGCCCGGTCGCTGCTTCTCAAGGACTGCCAAGACCTGCTGGACGGCCTTGAGTTGAGTGTCGTAGTCATAGCTCCTCGTCGCAGCCTCCAGCTGCGGTGGGATCGTCGTCTTCTCGGTGGCCTCTGGCGGATTTAAGCTACACTCCCAAAGGATTTGAGCTGCCGTGGCTCGTTCCTTTGTGCACAGTCTACACACATCACTGCCGTACACAATGGGGCAAATGTGTTTGGCAAGCACTGGGGTGAGCAGGGATCCCGACTGCAATTGTCTATATAACACTGCCTCAGCTCGGGTGAGCCCCGGGAGAGGGGGCGGCATAGTTCGTCTGTTCAGTCTGTACCACTTCACTAGGTCGTTGAAGCTGGTCATCGTGACTTTGGTGATGTCGAGCGTCCCGTACCCCGGATCAGCCTGGCGTGCTGTCGCGCGCGGTTGGTGAGTCCTCACGCGACTGCGTTGGCCGTCTCGTTGTGGTTCGCGTTGCTCCGTCCCGATATGGTGTTGCCTATGCGGGCCGGGAACCATTTGATCACCACAGCTCTAATGCACCCGTTGCCTTCAGACTTGCATAAGATGCGCGGCCTCACTGCACACTCTGCTCTTGGCGTAATTCAGTACCGCTGTTTTTGAGTCGCGCAACACCGTCGTGCAGCTGGGGTCGGCGACAGCCAGGGCGATGACCACCTCTTCCGCGTGGTGCACTTTCGTGGCATGTATGCTCGCCGCAGTCCTTGGAACTCCCGTTAATGCTTCTGCTACCGCCGCCACGTTAGACGGCACCGTTGTCTCTAGCTTGGAGGTCTATGAGGGCTTCGGCTGTTGCTAGTCGTCGCTCCTTGTTGTGCTCGGGATTCATATTCTGCGGTAACTGAGCTGTCGGCTGATATTGTCCGGCAGCGGGACTTCGCTTTGTGTCCTGTCCGCTGAAGACCTAAGGCCCAGGTGTCGTAATATGCGCTTCGGCTATTTCGTCCAGGGTGTTGTGGACGCCCAGGGCCATGAACTTGGCGGTATTCGTGCTCCAGAGGAGCCCAAGCGCTGTCTTGTATACCTTACGTATGGTGGCGTCAATTTTTGTGCGCTCGCACGGCCGCCAGTTGTGGAAGGCGGCCACATGCGCTATGTGGCTGTTTGCGAAGGATTTGACGAGGCGAGTGAGGCTTTCCTCTTTCATTCCCGCTCGTCTGTTAGATACCTTCCTGATGAGGCGCATTGCTGCGGCCGTCTTCGCTTCAAGCTTGGTGACCGTCGCGCAGTTGACGCGATTGCGCTGAATAAGCAGTCCGAGCAGTCGTATCTTGTCGACCTCAGGTATGACTTGTCCTCCTCCGTACGGATCGTTATCCGGGGGCGTTCGTATGCGGCTTCCACATGCTTTCTTTTCCTGCCCACTCCCTTCGGGGGGAGCACGAGCAGTTCTGGCTTGGATAAGGAGCAGACGAGTCCGGAACCGCGCAGTTGCTCCTCGATGGCGTTGACTGCTTCCCGCAGCGTTGTTTCTATGTGACCGTCGCTTCCTCCTGTCACCCATAACGTGACGTCGTCAGCGTAGATTGTGTGTCGGACGTCCACTACTCCCGCAAGTCGGTTGGCCACGCCGATCATCAAGAGGTTGAAGAATAGCGTGGAGATCACCGATCCCTGGCGGGTGCCGACGCTGACGAGCTGCTTCTCAGGGAGTTGCAGGTCGCCCGAGCAAATTTCGGTGGTCCGGCCCGTGAGGTAGTCTTTGATGTAGTCGTATGTCCGACGACCCATGTTGAGCCGGGAGACTTGGGCTAGGATGGCGGAGTGGCGGACATTGTCGAATGCGTTCTGTAGGTCGAGTCCGAGTATCTGTTGTCCCTGGAGCCCGTTGCGTCATCGATGATTTCGTGCTTCAGTAGGACCATAGCGTCGTGTGTTCCAAGCTTGTTCCGAAACCCGATGATGGAGTTCGGCTAGAGTTCAGAGTCTTCCAAGTAGCGCTGCCACCTGTTAATGAGGACGTGCTCGAGGACCTTTCCCACGCACGAAGTGAGCGAGATCGGTCGGAGGCTCTCTATGTTGGGTGGTTTGCCAGGCTTCGAGATGAGAATCGTCTTGGCTGTCTTACACTGTTTGGGAAGCCATCTGGTGCGCCGAAATTTGTTAAAGATATGCGTGAGGGCTTCTATGGCTGCGTCGTTGAGATTCTTAAGTGCTTTGTTAGTCACCCTGTCGGGACCGGTGGCGGACCTGCAGTTGAGGTTCTGCAGTGCCACCATGTTTCAATGTCTCTATCGAGTGTCGCGTTGTCGTTGCCGTGGTAGCCCGGTTGTGCCTCTGTAGGGGTGGTCGATAGCTACTTGGCGTCCAGTCGTTGCCGCACTTCGTCTTCCCCGAGGTCACAGACGGCCCTGTGGAAGGTCTTGTCAAGGTTGTTGTGTTGGGAACCCTTGGTCCTAGTCTCATCGACGAGGTGCCACAGCATGTTCTACGTCTTGCCCTTGTGCATTTGTCCGTCAGCTTCGTTGCAGACCTCCTTCCACTGTTGTTAGCAGAGCACTCTGAAATGGGCCTCTATCTGTTTGTTGAGCTCGGCGATCTTCTTCCGCAGACGTGTGTTGGTGCGCTGCTTCTGCCACCGCACCTTTATCGACTGTTTGGCCTCCAGTAGGTGAGCCAGCCGGTTGTTTATCCTATCTATTCCTTCGTCCGTCTGGAGCTACCTGGTTGTGTCCGCTGTCGTTTTCACGACGGTGTCCGTCCATTGCTCGATGTCTGTAATATCGGGTTGCTCGTCGGGGAGGGCCCGCCGAAACGCGTCCCAGTCCGTGATGCGGTACATTCGTGCGCCGATGCTGCCGTGGCCCGAGAGTGGTATGGCTACTTGCACAATGTAGTGGTCGCTGCCGAGGTCATTTCCCCTTTTCCGCCATATAGCGTCGGGCGAGTTCACGCTGGTTTTGATGAAGGTGAGGTCCGGGGTGGTGTCCCGCATAACTGATGTGCCGATCCTGGTGGGGAAGGTTGGGTCCGTGATAAGGTGTAGCCCCACGTCCGTCGCGTCTTGCATCAGCTCTCTCCCCTTGACCGTCGTTCTGCGGTAGCCCCATTCTTGGTTCGGGGCGTTCAGGTCCCCGCGTACGATGAGCGTGTTGTTCCCGGCACTCCTGACTGCCTTGTGGAAGAGTGCGCGAAACTTTTGCTGTCCGTGCGCCGGATTGCTGTAAACGTTCACCATAAATGTGCTTTCTTTCCTTTTCTTGCGACTCCCCTGCCCTTGCCTTTGGACGTTACCCGTGAATTTGGCGGGCTAGCGTGCGTACGGTAGCCCGGGAGTTTCGGTGTCTTTTCGCTGCGTGTTTCTTGAACCATTATGACGTCTGGCTTCCGGGTGAGTTGCTGTAAGTGTTGTTGTAGTATCTCTCTCTTGTTTGGGAAGCCGTTGCAGTTCCAGTGCCAGACCAAGAGGTCTCTCATTGGCAGTGGGGTAATGGCTGTACGGGTTGTCCTGTCCATGACTGGTGCAGTTTGGTGATGATCTGGGCCTCAATGCTTTGTATCTGTGTTTGTATTTGCGCCTGTAGTTGCGTTTGCATCTGCGCAATCATGGTTTAGATGCTCTGCATGGTCGTTGTCATCTGCTGGACCGTTTGCTCGAGTGCAGTAAGTGGTCGTTGGTGACTTTGGCGGACGCCTCCACCCGGTCGAGTCGTTCGTCTTGTCTGTCCATTCGGGCGGCCAGATTACGGTCCTAGGCTCCCTCAATGGCCCGTCTCTTCAGAGTTGGCTCCGTCGTTCTGGGGGCGCGGGGATCCGTCTCGGGCTCTGGTTCGTCCTCGGTTATCTTCTCTTGTTTTCTCTCTCGTGTGGGCTGTGGCAGTTGTTGCGGCAGCTGTTGTTTGTCACGAAGCCAAAGACGACGCAGTTGTCTTGAAGGAAAACACGTTTATTGGAGCGAACTTGCTCCCCTAACAACTCAAAGAATGCACAGGCGGCGAAGCAGCATTCAACAAAGTGACGTGTGCGGGCGAGTGCCGGTGAGTCGAATGCCCCGGCGTCTGCTCTGTAAGCTTTTATCTTTCGGCGCGAGTGTTTCTCGAACCACCAATTTACATCCAGAACATTGTAGATCCAAGAAGAATATTCCAGGGCAGCGACGTTAGGGCGAAACGCTCTCCTTATCCGAATGAGATAACCCGTGCGGCATAAAAATAAAGAATGTAACTTCCGCTCTGCTTGGGACACAGATAACACAGCCTGGCGCGGCCGCGCAGTTAAAACAAACCATAAATAAACAAACCCAATGCATGGTTGGCGGCAATATTGGCAAGCTCTAACAACCTCAACGGCAAGCTGCTCGGTTTATTTATAACCGTTATCAGAGACAGGATTCCCGTACCACTTTCATGCAGTACAACGGAATTGCAACGATGGAATCCCGAAGAAGAATCAACCGAATAATATTTCTTGCCGATCTTTGTAACCGCAATCTTCGCATTGACCCATCGATATATCCGACCTCTCTTTCTTCCCGGCCTACCAGGCAATACCACCCCTTTATATTTAACCCATTGTTCGCCCGCACAAACACTCATAAATATTCATTTTTCCTACGAACAATATCACGGCGATGCAGTGGCGGGGCGCTATGCTTGCATAGGTTTCTTGCGAGGGTCAGCGGGGTAGGCAGTGCGCGTGCGCATAGTGCAAGGCTTGTGCGTATGGTAACTTGGCGAAGCGTGCGCTTTGATCGAAGAGGAGGGGCGGGGAGGTTAAGAGCGAGCGAAGTGACTGCTGTTGCCGTGCTTGCTCATGCCACGTTATCGACTGTTGGTGGTGCATGCTGACGTCATGCTTGTTAATTTATTAAGTTAGCGAAGTGTTCCACGTCCATATGGCCGGTCTGGAGTCCCTTCTCCATCTCACAATCTGTCCATATGGTCGATTAGATTATTTTTACTTCGTGTATCCGTCTCCTAATTTGCTAACGCAAATAGCTTTTTTTTCGGGCAACACTCCGCTTTCTTAGTGTGAGTAAGAGTATAAGGGATGCTTGACATAGAGGCTGTTGATTCTAATTTGGAATCCGTGGCTTGGCCTTATTCTGACTGAACTAATTAATTGTATGTATTTATGTGCTATGCATGAAGTTACGATAGCTCCAGGCCTAGTAAATTTAGCGAATTATTAGAAGAGCTTTTTCTTCCGTGATTTGTTATCATTATTCGCTGGAAACAATAGCAATACTGAGACACATGCAATTGACAAGCTGCCGATGAAACACTCTGCCGATGTGGTAAGTGAGGACAGCAAGTTTTCTGATGGGCAGAAAAAACACTCAAAGAGATTTGAAGCGAGATGAACATACCACAACATATTCATTCCCTGAGCATATATAGGCTGTCTTTAGCATTAGAAAACAATGTTTATTCCAGTGTGTATATTTAAGTTTGTTTTGCGAGTACATGGTGTTCACAGTCAAGGTAAAAAAAAAAACGACGAAAGTATGAATGATGCTACCGCCGGTAGTTCATCTATACTCGGGAACAAGTTAGGAACAGCAACATCGCATGTACGGTATCACTCCGCCCAAGCGACAGACCCGGATGTCAACGGGCGCGTACGTTTTGAAAGGGGATTGCTATGAATGCGTGATGTCGTCTGCCTTTTCTCATGTAGTTGGTTTGTCGTCGCTGCCGTTGTTTATAACCATATCGAGATGAAAAAAATTAAACAATCTTCCCCTAGGGGAACACTGAGTATTATGCGAGGCAGGCATGGGGTTGATTCAAGTGCCCATTAGTTTTCAGTTCGTCGTTTCCTTGAGGTTGAGGTGCGTAGCTACCGTTAAATTTACGGTTTGGTTTTCATGGTAACTACCACACTTTTCACTTGTGCGCTGGATCGTGCGCTGGAACAACCACGAGAGCTCAAACCACAACGATGAGCCCCAGCAACTAAGACACCCTTCCGCGTGGCCGAAGGGTTGCTATAGCCTGTAGAGAACGGAATATTGGGAGGACTCATGGCGACGGGCGCCTGCCTTCACCCAGAGGGAGAAAATAGTGTGAGGACTGATTGAGTCAGGTGGACCCTTCGCTTGGAGGGACGATCTAGTGTGCCCCTCACAAGGGTGCATTTCTATGCATCACCTGCAAATCCCCATCATCACGCAGTGACCTCAGCCATTTCCTCATTTTGTAGATTATCATCGTCATTATGTGATTTGGTGTTCTTCAGCCCCTATCGCCTGAATAAAAGGCTGCCTCGAATCTTCGCCTTTCAATAATTGTAAAAAATGTAGAAAACAACACAACTGAAGAGACTGCTGAACTCCAAATTGTAGTTAAAATACGTGCTGAGGCAGGCGATGGCTAGTAAAAAGTTTGTGCTGCCTTCCAGGCGCAGTTCACAACCCTCTGCGAACTTGAAAGTGCGTGGTCAATTTAAAGGGACACTGAAGTGAATTTGCCAAGGTCCCGTTTTTGCTTGCACTGCGTAGACTGGCTCAAATTAGCACACTTTTCATCGTTTATCCGGTTGACAATTCGGTAATTATTTTACAAAGCGCGAAAGAAGAAAAACTACCGTGCGCGGTTTTCGGCGGCTGCACCAAATAAAGGCTGTGGCGACGGCAGGAGACGCACCGTGATTGGACGATGTCCAAGGTTAGCGTTCAAACAAGTTTCAGTTTCGGTTCTGCAAAACAACATGCTTGACATCCAACGGCATCGTTGGATGAGCATTCTCGATATCTCAGTAATCGTCGTACCGCGCTTCTGCCATGTTTTCGGCTGTAAAATGCATAAGGTAAGCCTCCCAGGACGGCTTGGAATCGTAGCAATCACTAGCCGAGGCCTACGCAGTGGATGATCGCCCTCCGCGTCCCCGCTGACGATCAAATTCCATGCGCTTTTCCCCAATATTTGGAGCTTCCCTCACTCATGCCTGTATCGTAAAAGGTGTGTTCGCACCAGGCCAAGTGTCTCTTGATTCTGGCCTGTGCCCACTGCCCGCAAGCCGTCCGTGCTTATGACAACAGCACGCCAACGAGAACTCGCTTGCGCGTCAGTGTCAGCCTGCGGGCGTTCTGTGAACTAGATCGTGGAGCAGTGAACGTTGCGACCCAAAGAAAGGTAGACTCAGTATAGAAAACATCGGCTAAAAAGGAAAAAGTCAACTTTAAAAAAAAAAAAATAATGTACCCTCAGCGATTCGAACTCGTGACTTGCAAAACACTTACAATAACATACCTAGCGCTCCAGCCCACTCTACCACTCGGCCACTTTTTTTTCTTTAATGCATGGAAATTTTGTAAAACTTCAAAAGACAAGACACTTAACACACAATATAAACACTAACAGACAGCACAGGGCAAGGACATCAGTCGAACAAAGATCAAAACTCAGGCAAGCAAACGCACGCATCCAAAAGAGGCAGCCACTCTGGTGGAACACTCTGCGCAGCATAAACGCTCCGCACTAACGCCGCCTGTTCCCGAAAGATGCACTTGGTCGGCCTAGGGGGTTCCGCATGCCGATCAGTCATGCGGCACTTCCACAAGCTAAACAATCCTAGGAGAACGAAAATCGTCATATGGCACCCGATTAACATCTTCAAATGGCAGGAAGCGAATGGTGTACGGGGTGATGTCAATGTCCTTTTTTAGTGACCGCTGCAAAACGTCCCAGAAGAACACAGCGTCCCGGCACAACACGAAACAATGATGAATTGTCTCTGGTTGACTACAGAGGCGACAATTGTCCGACCAAGGAATAGACATTCCTTTTTCGCGTAGCCATGTCTTAACTGGGAGTGTGGAAGAATGAAGCTTGAAGAAAAATGTTTTTGCATTTGGCGGGATACACATGCTCATTGCGCGTTTTAAAACATTGCTTTTCTGGTGGCCTAAGGCTGGCGATAAACAGGCACCGGGAATAGACTTTCAATAAAAAGTGTTCGTCATAGTTTTCCTTGACATGCTGAACTGATATTCCAAGGAAAACCGCGCGGTAAGAAAGTTAAATGACTCCACGACCTCTTTGAGAAATCCCCATGGAGGCTTCTTATTGACTTCGCCCGTACATACAAGCAAAAAAGGCAAATGGAAACTTATGCGCTGCTGAAGTACAGTTATTAAAAGTGGGTGATCAACCAATTTGTAGAAGAAAAAACGAGACACGAGTTGGTGCACAAACAAATGCATCAGCCCAACACCCCTGCCTTTAAAGGAAGAAACAAGTTGTCCCTGCGCATAGGTTCCCATTGAGAGCCCCACACAAATGTTGCAAAAACTCTATATAGGGCCTGAACTTTTGCTCGCGCACAATGAAGCACTTGAAGCACATAAAGGAGCTTTGTGGCAAGGAAGACGTTACACACTCTTGCACGTGCAAACACAGAGAGGTCTCGCCCATTCCATGCCTGCGATGCACGCTTAACTTGCGTGAGCGCTGATGACCAATGAGGCCCTGTGTTCCGTATTTGATGTAACGGCACGCCGAGGTACTGAAGTGGGGCGCTATTCCAAATAATACCAGCGAATCTGGATGGTTTTGTTCCCCATTGTTCGATCTAAACTCCCTTAGTTTTTTCCATATTAACATCCGCTCCAGACACATCGCAGAACTGCTTAGTCGCTGTAAGGGCTTCCTGGACACTCCTTTTGTCAGCGCAAAAATACGCTATATCATCTGCATAAGCAAGCACCTTAACTTCGCACGATTGTAAGCAAAAACCTTTCACTCTTTGACTCTGCTGAATGCTGAGACAAAGAGGCTCGAGGTACAATGCAAACAGCAACGGTGACAGGGGGCAGCCTTGTCTGACAGACGACTTGATCGCAATCGGCTCAGACAGAAAACGATTGACGGTAGGCTGTGTACTGCACCGATCATAGCACAGCTTGGTGCCCTTATATAACACATCACCTAAGTTGACTGCTGCCAGAAGTGCGAATAAGAAATCATGAGAAACCCGATCAAACGCTTTTGCAAGGTCAATTTGTATTAGGGCCACCTGATCTACCGAATCGGACACGCACTCCAAGACAGAACGAGCGATATGAATATTTGTGTGAATACTCCTGCCCCGAATACCGCAAGTTTGGTGGGACCCCACTAAACTAGTGATTACAAATTGAAGGCGCCTAGATAAAATTTTTGCAAAAATTTTGTAGTTAACATTGCAGAGGGAGATTGTTCGGTAACCCTCTACATACCTTATTTTTTTCTGCATCCGCAGTTTTGGGGATTAGCACCGTGTGTCCTGAATAAAAGGTTGGCGGCAAGATATTATGATCATTGGCAGCCGTAAATACGTCCAAGAGAATTGGAGCAAGGATACTAGAAAACGTTTGATAGAACTCCCCACCAAGGCCATCTGGCCCTGGGGTCTTGTTACTAGGCCACAAGCGAGCGCTGCTGACTTCGGAAATATAAGGTATATAATGTATGACCAGTTTACACTTTCATTTATTTTTATAATTTCAAGCAGCTTAGGTGACTATTTATTGTATTGCGCTCGTGCAGTAAGCGTTCCCCAAGTTTCCAGAATATCTCACGGCTAGCAATTGCATTTCTTAGACGGAAAAGCGTTCGCAGATGCGTAGTCGTGCTGCTGACCGCTGTGCTTCTTCGCTCAGCGCAAAAAAGTGCTTCCTGCACACTAGTTTTACGCGGTACGGTAAAAGTATCAGTTGATGTTATTTCCTTAGTACCAGTTGATGTTATTTCCTTAGTACCTATATTGACTTCGCTGACTCTTCTCCCGCCTTCAAGTGGCCTTAGATTTTCCTACTGGCGTACCAGTCAGCGAAGCGTCGCATGTGCGCTTGTGCAGCGCTTGTGTGAAGCGACCTTGACTTGGAGCTAGATGCAGTGTACAAACTAACAAAGTAAAGAAAGGCACATTCTTCCATTCACAAACGTGTCCTGGCTTCGTTTCAACTGTGCGAACGAATTGCGACGACCCGTCGGCGGCCGGCGGACGAAACGCTGGGCCGACTGACGCTGTTGGAAGGTCTGCGAGCCGTGCAGTAGCGCAGCCAATTGCCAGCTCATCTCCTCGTGACGTCACACGAAAACGCCACAGAAAATGGACGCGGGGGCAGAGAGGAGGACAGCATTTTCGAATTGTTTTTTCTACTAAATTAATTCGCGTAAACGCGGTCAGAATGGACGAAACAGGGCCTAGGGACTCCGGACTACAATTTTCGCTCGTAATCCCGCAATGTTTACAAATCACTTCAGGGTCCCTTTAACGCCTGCTGCGTTCTCCTGAAAGTAGGTTGCTTTAAAGAGCACTTAGCTGCGAAATGCAGAATTCCTAAAGAATATCAAGGCAAGTATCAAATTACATCGTTCTTCCCCGACTCCTTCGTAGGAAAGCCGAGGTCCCGAGCTCTCCTCCCTCAGCCTCCACACGCTCGCAGCAAGCCTGTCGTACCCCCCATATCGAAGCAGACACTACTCCTCCCATGCTAAGGCCGCTCAAAAATGATGCACTAAATCACGTCTTGCAGAACGCAACGCATGCACCCAAGAGCCAATACTTTAGGGCAAAGCACTTTGCCGTTGAAATCCTTGCTTGACGGATAGAAACAATAAAGGTTGTGCATAGTACAGAGTGGCATAGCTTTGCAAAGAGTAATTTTCATTTTCACCAGAGTATATAGGCACAAAACTCCAACGGCAACTCTAACATTAGCAGCCACAAAAGTGCCCGCGAAAAGCTTCTTACACGGTGTTAGTATACTCAGAAACAACATACGTTCATTCTTCTGCTCAGTTGTTTGGGTCAAAGTTTCGGTCAATAGATACCAATAAGTTTCTGTTCATGTCTCGGAGACGTTGTTTTTCTCTGATGAGCGCCTGAAACTCGGTTACATAAAGTGCACTCACTCACTCACTCACTCACTCACTCACTCACTCACTCACTCACTCACTCACTCACTCACTCACTCACTCACTCACTCACTCACTCACTCACTCACTCACTCACTCACTCACTCACTCACTCACTCACTCACTCACTCACTCACTCACTCACTCACTCACTCACTCACGCATGTTTTTTTCCTTTTTTGAAGCGTGAAGCGAGAGTCGAAAGAAAACCGGCAACAAAATGAGGGGATGCAAAAAACTATTGAGGTTTTAAACAGCAATTTACTTTGTTTTAGCGTTTTTGCGTGTGTGTGAGGGGGTTGGGGCATATGAGATTCTTGCAGAGTGATCGAAACAAAAATGCAGGAGAGATGTGCTGCCGTAGATCAGGCTCCATCAACAAGATACTTTGCCCAGAAAACCCTTTACTGGCTAAAAGGTGAAAGCGGCTCCACAGCAAAAAAAAAAAAAAAAAAAATAGAACAGTAAATTTTACACCCACTCTAGACACGAAAACTATTGTTATACTCTGTTACACATATGACTATTGGGTCTACGCATCGAGCGAAATCGCCAAAGAAATGAGGCTGTGGCTCCAGCAAGAAAATTTTGTAATAAAGCGTTATCGATTCACTTTATCTCGGGCAGGAGTAGCTGACCCTAAGAAGACGGTAAGAGGATCACTTCAAAAGGGCCTGTTTGCCTTGACTGATAAGTAACGATAGCGTTTTGAAGGTAGAACGGTATTTTTCTTTTTTTGACTTTATATCTTCACACGTGCAGGCACTTGCCTATATAAGGATTTAGAAAAAAAGTATTTTCGCCTACAAATTTTTGGGTTTCCTCAAACTGGGAGGCCTCTGGTCGAAAGATGATAGCCTTATGACGCTCCTGCCACCCAACACCCCCTGGTCAGCCCCTTTCCAACGCTCACTTTCTTCTCTACCATTCTCGACACTCACGTGATGAGTGCAATGTACTCAATTCTATTCAATTTTCGCTTGTTCTCACGGATCACCCCTCGTATGTGTGGACTTGTCTGTTTTTGGCCCCTTCGCCTCCCTTCGATACCATTTTTAACGCGTGTTTTATTTGTTTTCGTAGAAACCGATCTCAGACGTGTACTCTACATTACATGAACGCGTGCTCTCTCGGCTATGTACTTCTATTTTTCCCCTAACTACGAATGAGGAATGCTAGCAGTTCAAGTGGTTTGGAGTGATTCTGCCCATATACACCTCGAGCTCGAGCGTTTTTTAAACTCTTTTTTGGCCCTGTTGCTGAATAAAATGTCACACAGACAGAGACCCATGTTTTTGCTCTTCGTCAACCAGACAAAAGTAGCATCCTTATAAATGCCATTAAGACCGAGCGCTACACTGCCGTAGCTTTTATGTAAGCATCCATGGTCGACGCAGTTACTCCATCCACACTGCCTCTTCCAGCCTTATTCGTTGATCCATAGCTATTAACCTAACTTGAAGTGTTAGCAAAAACTGTAGGCACTTTCAGAGAGGTGCTTAAATATCGTGTTTTATTAATTTGATAAAGAACCGCGACAATTTGACTCCACTACTCCGGTTGTCTCTTAGTACGGTAAGAATTTTGGAGAATCAGCCCAGGAGCCCTCTTTACGAGCTCCGCACCAGCGAGAAACACAAAAATAGACGTCACATCAATGACTGTGGCTCACAAGTTATGAAACTATTGCCCTGCTTACCCGGCCAAATTTTGAGCGCCTCCCGCGTTTTCCCCAATTACTTTCAGTAGATGTTGTTGTTAGGGACATGCGAAGGTGGCTTGCGTATTCAAATTACAAAACATTTGTCGACTCTAGATTTCTCCTTCGAGACCGCGATTGATTGCTTTTTCATCTGTTGGTGGCTATACTCCTTGTCCGCATAGTTGCTAAACCGGCGACCCAACCCTAAAGATGTTCTACTTACAAGCAATCGCATTCCTCTGTTTTCATTCTCTCATCAATACCGATATCTTATGGAGTGCAGTGAAGCTTTACAGTCGTGTCTTAGCTCGCCTCACAAAAAACACGAAGTATTTGCCTGGTAGCAACAACGGCGCCCCTGTCTAGCTCAACTTCACCTTACGAGACAGGCAACTATAGTGGGCAACGCCACTGCACATCAGCGCATCATCTCTGAGAGCTTTGCCCATTTGCCCGGCAACCTAACGTATCCGCTTCACTATCACCCCAGTGAACGGAAGGAATTTTCCTCACATAAGAAATTCTGAGGGAGAGAAGTTTAATGGGCTCCTAGTAACATCACAATGTCACTTTCCATTTTGAAGTTAGGAGCATAGTTGCGCTTAAATACAGGAACCTGCCCTCCTTGGCCGGTAGAAGGGAAGGGGCAAGTTCATATGATTACTTCATCGTAGCCTGCAGTTGAAAGAGGGTTTCAGTGCAATCCAAGAGAGCTTGAGGGTTTTATTTATTTATATATTTTTTATTTCATTAACTTACTTTTACAATTCTGTATTTATTTTTATTAGTTTACGTTTTTTTCTTTCTTTATTTTTATATATGTATGTATTCGTGCATTCTCCTGACACCACCTTTCTTTCTCAACAGGCCGCATAATGGCTCTGGGTAAGAACCATTTATCCATTTCAGGCAAGCGTGGCAAGTGAGAATGCTTGCTGTAGACAACGCAATATAATGAAAATGTCATTATACCGTAATTAGTAAGAACATCTCAAGAATGATTACCTCTTTCAAGCAGGGTGTCGGAACGAAATGTTTTACGTTTCGTTTTTTGTTTCGTTCCATAGAGAAAAGTACCGTTTCGTTTTCGTTCCGGAACAAAAAATATAACTGTTCGTAACGGTTCATAAGGGTTCGCATTTTCGCAAAAAAGAGAACAAAAATTAAAAAGAAAAACAAAAAAGTGATGTTTATAAATTTTTGGTAAACATTTAAGTGGATGAAGAGCACTCACAACTGCACACAAAAAAATTCCCCGCATTTCCCCGAGGGGAAGAATGGGAAAGTACGAATGCACGAATTGAATTTGCGCGGTTCGGTAATGTTCGCGAAAGAGAGATCACACACACACACACAACTACAAAGAAAGAAAGATGCATTTATTCACAGACACCTATTTGTGTTGTCGTTGTACTTGATTGCTAGAGCGGATTTTCAGCTTTGAAATTTCGTGTCAGTACTCCTTTAAGCGGGTGCATTAGCCCTTCTCACGCCCGATTCCTGGCCAATCCCCCACGTGGGTATGTGCCATGTCAACGGCCAGGCAGCGCGCGCCCATCTTTGAAATTTCGTGTCAGTACTCCTTTAAGCGGGTGCATTAGCCCTTCTCACGCCCGATTCCTGGCCAATCCCCCACGTGGGTATGTGCCCTGTCAGCGGCCAGGCAGCGCGCGCCCATCTCCCCCCGTTGCTAAGGAAGACGAGGAGCGCGCGCACCCGCAGCTGTTGCTATGCGGACTACGGCGGCGGACGATTCAGGCTCGCTTAAGAAGTGCATTCGCACTTAAAACTGAAGCACTTCTTCAGACACATCTTATGACACTGAGCATTACCTCAGAAGCTGACCGTCCCCAAGTATCACAACTCAACACCAAAATTCAAGCACTTTTTTAGACACATCTTTACGGCGCTGGACAGGACCTCTGAAGCTGCACGTTCTCAAATGTCACTCATAAGTGCACACAAAAATTGAAGCATTTCTTCAGACACATCTTGCGGCACTGAATATGACCTCATAAGCAGCACGTCCTCAAGTGTGCTAGGGGAAAGGCGAGACCTCTGGTCAGATAAAAGAAACTTTAGCGACGAGAATTTCCGCTCCACGCTGACTTGCGCTCGAAACGGCAGTCCATTTTTTGTGACAAGCTCGATTCAGCTTTTCATTCGGCCGCCCTCTGTCATTTAAAGTGAAATGCTTCTTGACGAAGTCGGTTGAAGCATGCTTGATATGTCCACTTGCCGGAACCTTGCAGCAGAACAGACTTCGTCCCCACCGGATGCAACACGCCTTGTGGGCAAGGCTTTCTTGGCGCGCAACGTGTCGTAGACCTCTGGATGGCGCCGCTGCAAATGCCGCTCCAAGGTTCCACCGTGATCTCCCAGGAACTACATGCTGGCAGTCGTTAATCTGGCACGTAGAGTTGTTCAAGATGCTTTCATAAACGAAACATCTTCGAGAACGATTTGTTCTGTCGTGCGCCATTGTAAGGAGGTGCGACTACTGTTGTGCTGGAAATCAAGCTGTTGCACTGAAGCGCGAGTGCGTGTGTTCTATGGACCTTTCTTTCAGTACCGGTCCTCCTAGCAGTCGCCACGGCGAACCTAAGGCATGTCCCCAGAAATGTGTGGCTTTCGGGGGAATTCCTTCACGAAATATCCTGGTCCTGCAGTACCACACGCACCCTACCCCCCGTCACCCCTGCCTTTCACATGAATGTCACGGTAGCAGGCGCACGCTCGCGTGACTAATCTGCAGTGGCCGAATCGCCTCTTTTTCTTCATTTTTTTTTCATTTTCGTTGCTCCCTCACTGGTAGCCAATTAAGTGCTCGCGGCATGGTCAGCCTCCAACATTTTTGTCCCTTTCCTTTGAAAGCATTTTTTGTGTGCACAAACAAACTCACTGAGAACTGCCCGAAAAGAGGAACTAAAAACTTGCAGCCCTAGGAAGCATAGCCGCTCCCCAAGCTGCAAGCTTAAGGGGCACCCTTTTGTTTGTTTCGCCAGGGGCTACTTCCAAGAATGGCGGTTGGCAGCATGCATGCGCAGATCGCTACTGGGAAAGGGTCCATTCAAGCAACCTCAAAGCATCTGCACAAGAGCGCACGTATTTGAACGCACCCGCCGCGGTGGCTCAGTGGATAAGGCGTTGCGCTGCTGAGCACGAGGTCGCGGGTTCGATTCCCGGCCGCGGCGGCCGCTTTTCTGATGGAGGCGAAAAGCAAAAACGCCCGTGTGTACGAGATTTCGGCGCACGGTAAAGATCCCCAGGTGGTCAAAATTAATCCGGAGCCCTCCACTACGGCGCGCCTCATCGCCTGCGTTGCGTCGGCGCGTTAAACCCCCACAATCATCATCACGTATTCGAACGCACTTAGTACTCGAACCGAAAACCGAAACGTTTTTTTTTTCGGTTTCGCTCCGGAACGAAATTATAAATAACGTTTCGTTTTTTTTTCGTTCCGGCCATAAAATATCGTTTTTTTTTTTCATTTTTTGTTTCCAGTTTTTGTTTCGTTCCGACACCCTGCTTTCAAGAGCAAGCTGCACTCGGGCTGCAACGCTTGCACAAAAGTTGTCGACTTGGTGCCTCAAGTGTTGCGTGCGCCCGCATAAACAGCATTTGTCGGGTAGCAAGGCGCCGTCAGAACAGGCTGAGAGCCCTTATGCATTCCCAAATCTTTATTCTGCGTTGATGGCGTTTACTAATTACCAGCCTCCAGCGGCTCCTCATAAACACAATCCCCAAGAAACCTGTTGTTTTTTTGTCGGGTCAGCAAATCGTCAGCAAGAAGCCACCGAGGCACAATATATGCCATAAACATTCAATTTTGCGGCGCTTCTCAGCCAGGAAGCCAGCAATGGTTCCTCTTCGATGAGAAAAAAGACCCTTTTCCTGTAGGAAGGAACGTCTAAGCATTGCGTTAATTTGTCGTTAGTAGTGTCATCGTCGTGCGAGGGGTAAGCGCAGATGCCGTACAACGCCATAGGGAGAAGGAGGTTATTTTAATCGGAGGGCGTATGGCGGCTGAATATGTGCGGTATTTGCAGCGTGGAATAACTACCTCGATTAATGGGGGCCCTCACAGGGCGGGCGCCTGACTCGTCGTGTTTAGCGGTACGATGTGCTCCTAGTCGCGTGGAGTCAGCTTCCACGGCACCACCGCATTCAACGCAAGCGCCTGTCATTCCGCTGAACTTCTGCGGTCATCCACCGTGAGTGGCCCTATCAGTGAGAATTTCTTTCCCAACGAATGAGAACTATGCTTGATTACGGTGAGAAACAGGCAGGAATTTAATCCTTTTCGCTGTTAAATTTCCTGTGTCGGCGGAAGGACTTAGACTGGAACATAAATACCTGAACAAGGGGGAAGTTTAAAAAAAATGCTCACCTCATTAAAATGTAAACACCCAACCCCTTGTGGGTGTTCCTATAACGCACACAGCCCCTAATGCTACAATAATTATTGAGGGGGTGGGGTACAAAAGTTGTTGAGAGGGAAAAGCCCCAGTGCGAACAGTGTTAGAGTTGACGTTCCACCTAGACGCACCCCGTGTCACTTACGCTCCCGGTTCGCTTCGAACACTAATTTGTATTATCATGAGCGGAAGCTAACACGATCACGCCATTCGAACTCAGTGGCGTAGTGGTACAGTCGCGTGCTTCGACGATATATGTCAGGGCTCGAGGTCCAGCATTTCCAAACTGTTGGCAAATACCAGCCTTTTTTTACTGCAAAATGGTCTTTTACCACAACTCTGCGCTTTCTCGTAGAAAGTAGGGATGCTTTGGCATTTTTTAGGTCAGTTTAGGTGTGGCACGCCGCCCCCGATTCTAGCATGACGCCAGAAAGAGGCGCACGTGGGCCGCGTCCATGCGGACACGTTTTGCCAAACACGTATTAGGGTATTTTAAGGGAGGAGAGAAATAACATTTATTTTTATCAACACATATCATGGCGACTTCGTGAAAAGCTCTGGCCAAAGCTCCCACCTAAGAGTCTGAAAAAGCTTTCATTTCAACTGTAATTGGTACCGCTTTTAGTCCTGACTTCTAGTTGGGTAACGTAAAAATCAGGGGGCGCGAATGATGTGTGGTAAAAAGGTCTGAAACATCCTTTTCGAGGATATTACGCAACAGCCGTTAGGTGTGCGCATATGAAGTACCGGCATTATCTTTTGTTCAGTATAGGAAAACAGTATGACGGTAAGCCAACAAAGCATTACGGTACTCGTTTTCTGTGCATTAACAGCACATCAGAACGTCTCTTTCAAAAGCTGTGCTGGAACGCCGGAGGACTTACTGCACGCACTACTGCTCTCGAACGAGGCACCTTTGCATGCACTCAGCGCCCCTGGAGACCAGGAGAAAGCGTCGAGACTAAACAGGCGTCGAAGGAAGCGTGATTATTTCAACGCTTCGTACATCTTCTCTGTGTTCTGTTTTCCATCTCCAATAAGTGTACGCCAGTGACTGATGCAAGGGCTCCTTTCCAAAAATGGTTGTTAGATTTCGTAACCGCGGACCTTCTCCTGGCCGCCTTTATCAGGATTGCAGCCATAATATGCTTGCTAGAGAAGCCGTTGCGGGGAACACCATTCAGAAAGTAAATCACCCGCTTTCCGAAGCTAGGACAGGTCTCTTTTTCAGCGGGAGAGCAGTTTGGTTGGAAAAAGTCTGTCCGTCTTACCCAAAAAGCCCAAAGACTTGAGAAAAAATGTGGTTAGGGAGGTCCAGGGAATCAAAACCGGGACTTTCAGGCCGTGAAACTGTAAACCTAACCACTGGGCCACCCGAAATGCCCTAGGGGTACGGCTTTGCAGCGGTGGGGAACAATAACACGTGCGGGCAATTGAAAAAAAAAAAAACGCTTCCCGTGACCGGAATCAAATAATAAAAAGCTTCGAATCAAGCGGTAAATATAACAAGCAAGTGTTCCTTTTTTTTGTCTTCGAGTGGGACGGCAGCCCGTCGAGCTAAGGCACTTCGATGATCCCAAACGGTAGATCGCCTAGAGGTATGAATTTTGCCGGGGTTACTCATCGGACGAGAAGGCGCAACGTTGAATCAAGCGAATATGGCGGCCCTGGATCGTCGCTCTCTTTGTGCAGTACATGCCACTCGCGCCGCTCATAATTTCTTTTTGTTCGTCGTCGCATAACTGGCTCCAGCATTTAACAGGTAAGGAAAATGTGTTCGGCTTGAAAAAGTAAAACACAGACGGTATGCTGCGGGGCCCCTGAAATATCGTTCGATAGGCGCACCCATTTCTGCTTTTAAAGATTTGTCCGATTAACCACGGTGCATATGCGCTATGTACTGATACGTGTATCTGTGCTATGTACAGGCGCCCACGAAATAAAGAAAATGGGCCATCTCTACTAACGTGAAACGCGGGGAGGGGCGAAACATGCACCATGTAAGAGTATTAACGATTGTCAGTCTCCCTCTTGACAGAAGGCGCGCGCTGATTGGGCGAAGAACCGCGTGCTTGCGTAGGCGGTGGCACCCTCTTTTGCGTTGAACCGGATTTAAGCGATTTACATGCCCTATTTACCCAGGCAGGCGTAGTGGCAGGGGTTCACGCGAGCGCAGTGCGATTACCGCGCGTCGTTTCTGGAGGCCCGTCCGCGGTGATCAACGAGGCCCCAGCACCAGATAAATATGCCTTTTAATTTCTTGTTTTTTTATTTTTATTTTTTTTTGGGGGGGGGAGGGCTTTAAAAAATTCCTTCGGCCCTTTATCTTCATCTTCGCTATTAAAACGATTACATGCGGTAACTACGCCGATTTAGCATTTTATGCAGATGCAAATCGTTAGCCGGTTTGTAGTGTGGGATAATCTACAATGTTCATTTATCAATGCAAAAAGCGCCTGGCGAGCATTTCTTGGCGCTGCACGGTACAATAGCGTCTCCGCATCCCGCGCGCTGCCAGGAGTCATGCCGTTTGCTCGTCCTGCCGCGCAAGGCGCCGCCGGTTGCTACGTTAGAGACAAACAAGGTGATGTTGGCGATGAAGCCGAAATCGAGAAAACTGATATGCAAAGGACCCTCATGCGCACTCTAGCTATCTCGACAGCAGACGCTGGGCCGGGAGGCGTCACGCCGGTGGTTTTGACGCGACTATCGCTCTGTCCCGCTTTATTTTGTGGCTGTCAGTGCCAGCCATTTATGTGCTGTGTATCTAAGCGGGTATGTATTTGCCCCAATTAAAATTAGCAATTGAATATGTTCCATTGTGTGTTCAAGCCACAACCGGCTTTACAGATAGCGACCTGCCCATGCGCACCAATTCTGCGTGCTGAATTTGTTATTGCTTGTTCGTTTTTTTTTTAGTTCCTTCTGATGACACTGCACCGGCTGGAGCGGCTTTTTATCCTCATTTCCCCGCGTTTACACGGCCTGCCATCGTTATTGCTTTGTCGTTTTGTCAGCCCGTTGAGCTCAGCCTTCGCCGATTTTCACTTGGGCATGTGCACACCTTCTGTGGGCTCCATGATGTGCTCGAGTAAGTGTTTTTGGCACGAAATCATTACTTGGCTAGGCGTAAGCACGCACACGGACGGCGTCCACCGAACGCGCACCCACTCGGTTAGTCCGCGTAAAAGTTTCAACAGCTGCTAACCATTAGCTAACGCGTTTCGCGGTGTTCCACACGTTCGATAGCGTGCTTACATCGGAAAGAATACCCCCCCCCCCCTAAAATATTCAGGGCGTTTCAAAAGAAAAATTCAGCAGAAAAAGTTAACACGAAGAAGCACTTACTTTGCGCCCACTGTTTCATATAGTGCAACAGAAGAAAAACACGTGAAGAAAGACTCAGCGTGCGGTCAATTCCCATTGGCTACGACGCATAGCACGAGTATATAGCAAGAAAAAAAAATTGTGTGCGTCTGAAATTTTCCGTGCAGTCTTGGTTGATCTTCATCCCTATTCATGCTACTGCTACACTGCCTGCACATGCAGGCAGTGTAGCAGTAGCATGAATAGAAATTTTTTGAAAAAGTAGCTGCAGTGAGTCTGATACCGAGGTTGTAGGTTATAGGCGTCTTAAGCAGGAGCATGGCCGCGAGATGAGAGCGTGAGTGAGCCCTTCATCAAGCGGCCATGTCAGGAGGTTCGGCGACAAACCTACCCAAAAGTAAAGGTTCCGATCGCTTCGTTACGAAGGCACTGGCTGAAAAAGACACCCCGAAGATAACTATGGTTTTCACTGCAAGCATTTAGCGCGGACGGCTGCCATACCAAAGTTTGAAATTTGTTGGGCTACCCCGACGGAAGTCCTACAAACGCGGCGCTCCGTAACGGTGAAAGCGCCACAGCCGCTGAAAGATTGCCGTCGATTAGTGCTACCTTCGCCGGAAAAACATTGTCTTGCGCCAAGAATGAAGCGCTTCCCCGCACGCATGGGCCCTGTTGGAGTGTTTATACAAATCCGAGCCTTTCCTGAGCCCTTGTGCACGTGCATAGACGAGCTTCACGTCAAAGGAAAGTTCCACGACGTAAACCGAAAGTTGACGATGTTTCCGCATGCCCAAACGAACCGAAATGCTCGGAAACAAGAAATGCCAGTCGCGCAGGCGGAAATGGTAGCAGTGTAGTTTACTTGTATACGTTGACGTTTGCATAGCAAAGAAGCGGTTCTATTGACTTAAACATTATTTCTTGTTGCTGGCTGGTAATATAGGTAGGGATCTTTACAATCGGGATTGATTGGGACGACGGCTACTTTTTATGCGAGGAGCCGCCGGCCGCACTGCGAGTGAAGCGAAGCTGCGAGTTTGCGGGTTCAAATTAGCCGCATCTGACGGAACGCGCTGTCCCTACACGGCAGTCTTTGGGCGGGCGCGTTCCTATTATCTCCGGCGGCGATGAGCAGGTCGCTATCTATAAAGCAGGTCGTGGTTCAAGCCCGGCTGGGCTGGATTAAGAAAACGTTTATCACTAGATCTTTTTTGAGCAGTTGAGCAGTATTTCACCGGGGTCTTGTGTCCGGCATTTCCTGTGAGCACCAAGCGCCATCTACTACTCCGCTTGGAACACTCCTTTCATTCTTTTATGCAACCGCGAAAGAGGTCCCGCTGTGCTGCTCTCTTTCCTGTACTTCTGTACCGAGCAGCGTACTCTTCAGGCCGAGGACAGGATGTTTTTTCCAGGGTGACAGCTATGGTAATCCCAGCCTCTGTGAAAACCTTCTTTTTAAATTGCATACCAATACACTTCCTGTGAAAACATGGAAGGAAGAGCGAGGTCTTTTTTTTTTGCTTGGAACTACTTGTGCGTCCCGTTCAAAAACCTTGAACTACAGAACATGTGTTTCTAGAGTGTTAAGACGATGTACCGCATGATATGATTATGATTTCAGGATTTTGTAGCATTTGGCGTTCTCGAATGGCGGTGCGTCATGCGGATGTCAATGCACAAACCGTGTGCGCATATTTCAGGGAAAAATTGAACTAATTGTGGGAATTGTACAAAGTTGAAAATACTGACGCTGAAATCTTGCGAGTACTTAAAAAATTGACATCATTTGACGTTTTTAGTAGTTTCCGCCAACCAAAAACACGGTAGCCGCTTTTTATTACATTGTTGACTTGTAAAAATGTAAAAAAAAAGAAATAAAGACAAAAATGCTTCAGCAGCTAGGGGTAGAATGGTGTGTTTCTGAAACGGAAGGCCCCGGTTCGACCCCCGGTAATGTTTTCCAAGGCCCTGTTTTTTTGTTATTAAACGTTCTAGCAGCTCAATTATACGCATTGTTTTCGTAAATAAAAGTGGTTTGGTGTGTTTTGGGTCAGTCTAGACGTCTGGTGCGGCATATCCCAGTGGTCCACATGTCATCTTGGTATGCCTGGATCACAAGTTCGGAACTATATACTGAGGCGTACAGTCCTTCGTTGTTTTTTTTTTTCGCCCTTCCCAAACAAATTTAGTTGTACTGACCAAATGTATTTGCCTTGTTTTTTTTTTTTGTGGGAGGTTTAATAATATTTGGGGCGTGTCCCACACAGAACGCCACGTATCGCGGCGTTTATACTTCTAAAACGCACCCAGATTTGCAGCATTTGTATTTTTGACATGTGCGTGCAATTGAGCACATATTCTCGTGAATTTTTAGTAGCTATTAAAATGTTGATCTAGCGGAAGAGTAATTCGGATTTGCCACAAGGAAAGAGCAGATTACCCTAAAAAGGAAGGTGCTTATTCGCTTACTTCGCTTCAAACCTACATTGTACAGACGTTTACAACGTCTCCTGGGTACAAACACTCAGCTCAACCAACACAGCGGTGAACTTGACGATCAGGTGACGAGTAGCCGTATCTACACCCTCTTCCCTAGCGACCTAAGGACAAATGAATGGGTCCCACGCGTAAGGCGTCTGTTTCTTTTAGTCCGAAACTAAGGCGTTGTGAAGGTCAAGAAGGCTCCGCCGCAAACGAATGATAACACGTCTCTTATACCGTGGACGTAACACATTCAGCAAATAAAACCGAGTTTGCACATAATTAACACGCTTGGGTTTCAATACTTTCAGGAGCTACAATTATTTTGATTAGGTTCGTCAGCATTGGTTGCGGCAAGCAGTTCACGACATATTTTAGTTGATTACGTTTATTTATTTATTTATTTACATTCATTATTTTCTCACTGAAGAACTTTTATGTTGCTTTTCCAGTGCACAGCAAGGATGCCTGCGTGTCCATTCCATACCACGAAATCTAAGCCTAATAAAAAGCAAGTCCTGGGTTTAGTAAAAAACTGTGCGTCGCTTGAATTGTTTCGGTCCGACATAGTTTGCTTCCATATAACACATCGCAATTGCCTTGAAAATTCGAGATGCGGCGGGTCATTGATATGCAAGAAAAATGTTCTTCATGCGAGCACTATGCACGCGACTCGGAGGAAGTATCGATTTCAGCCATAAAGGAAAAACTAACCAAAGCACAACATCAGGAACAACTGGCTCTCTTTTCACCCTGAAGGGAATCTATGTCAACATTCTTGGGAACAGACGCATCTGCTTCAGTATTGCATTATGCAGGCTTCGAAGGAAGCACGCTATACTCGAGTTGTTTTCGCAAAAGAACGAAAATAACTACAAGAAACCGAGACTCCTTGCAAGGTGACGAGACGTACCCAGGAATAAACGGGAGACATAAACAAAATTATACGAACCGGGAAATGAGAAAGAATTAAATCACTATTATAGCGTTATTATTCAGTCAATATTATGTGGATTAGGCACGCAAGGGCAGGAAATCCATGCGGAAAACGACGGTCTTAATGTTTGCAGGAAAAGCAGGGAGAATTGCGCGAATGCCCTCCTACCGACACAGACATGTGCTTGCGTGTGGCTATGTGATCATTACAATCTGACGAGAGCAAATTCATCTTGCACTTATTTATTAAAAACGAATACAATGGCTTCAGTGTGGGCATGTGCAGGAAATTATGCACATGTGGACATCAGCCTGGCGCAAATTACCTTTTCGATATATGTGGCAAGGTATAACTGGAGGTCTATTTCTCATGTGCATGTGCGTACGTGTTTGGCCATGGTATGGAGACAACACGCTGATTTGTAGTATGCAGGGGCTGCAACGCACAGCTACCGGTCTCAGGAGCGCTGTTGTCACACATAGCAGCCGTGAGATAACGAGTAGTTTCACCCAGCGGCGCGAAGGTTACTGTCGTCGGTGCCTTTCGTCGGTGACACTGGGAATGAAAAATTGCATTTGGATTCTTTCTCTTATTGAAAGATGTTTTGCCCTTTTAGGATTGGTATAGCGGAGAATACAAAGCATACCGGAGTTGAAAATTCCAGAAACTGTAAACGGTTGTACAAGGTCCTGTAGAAAGGTGTAGAAGTACCGAGCTGAGTATTGGTATACAGCTGCGCTATGCCGATTGATCTTTTTTCAGCGTTCTAACAGTATTTCAAACTCCCTTGCGCCCTCTCCCAAACATACACCGACATCCTCTACCACTAGAGAGCAACCCGACGCACCTATCCCCCTCCCCACCCTTCCCTTTCTACCTGACGCCCGCATTTGGCGCCGACTTCAAACCAACACTTATTACAATCACCTCCATCTCCACCACATCCCCTACTAATACCCACTCAACTGCCCCCAATGCGATGAGCCTAACACCACGCTCATCTCGTCTGGACGTGCCCCACCAACCCTCCACCACCCAGATCCCCTACCCTTGAGCAGTGAGTGCGCGTTGCAGAGCTGCCACTCGAAGACCAGAGGCCTGATCTCGGGCAGGAATGTGCAGCCTGCGGCACGCGGCCTATCGGATAGATGGCCGCTTCCACAGCTCCAACTCTTTTTTCTCCCGCCCCTCCCTGCTTTGCAATACGTTTTCTCTCTCTTCTCTCTCTCTTCTCTATCGTCATTCTCTCTCGTCTTTTCGTTTTAACCGTAAACTGCAGTGACCGCCTTTCCGCCACACGCGATCTGTTCATCGGTAACCTCGGAACGCGCTTTTGTATAAATTCTTTGCCAGGAGGTACTGGGAAACTGAGAGTGACGCAGAGGTCGTTAACTAATTGCGCCAGGTACGGAGCAGTTCCCGAGTTGTGGAGTGCTATTCCGCAGCTGAAAAGACTTTTTCTGATGACGTAATTTATAACGAACTTAACCAGGCTTTTGGGCCTCAATCACCCCTATAGTTCTACCGGAAAGGCTGCCCTCAACACTGACTAAGGGCGCCGTGCCAAAAAATGGTGCTGAGCCTGCGCCCTAAAAGCAGAAGGTTAAAATTTGTATGGAGCTGTATAGGATGAGATTGCACCGCATGTTCAAAGACACACCAACTGAATCTAAAATCATTTTTCGTCCTGCTCCCAATTCTGTCGATCATTTTAACGCTCTCTTAGGCTCTACGCAAGTCCACAGCGAACACATGTCAATTCCTGTGAGCGGATTTTCATTCTAAAACAAACTGAAGTGGTTCAACGCTTTTTTAAGACTTCGAAGTTGTGCTTTGAAGGAGTCGTTGTTGGATGGGCTAATTCATCTTAACAAACGGTGTGGTACTGCGCGAACTACAGACGGCCAGAAAGACAGCAGCACCTAAAGACCGGCACAAACTTGAGGCTAATTTTCATTTCACAGAAGATCACATACTGCACAAGTATAAACAAAAAGTCATACCATAGCGCGCGTGCACCAATCTCAACTTACTCTCTCGGTCTTTGCAACGTAATATTACCCTTCAGTAAACTTCCCTCCATCGTGCAGAAAAATAGGTCATCTCTTATATAATCAGGTCTCTTCTTCGCTATCAGATAACCATCACGGGTACCTTTAGTTTGCTTTTGTTGCCCCGGCACCGACAGAATGTCTTTACTTCATTCAGTAGGGCCTTACAGATGGTAGTCCTCTTTCTAATGTTTGTTTCCCATTTCCCCATTTATTTTTACTACGACATCCTAAACCTCGTAGGAAGTTGAATATCCATTAAGTAACACCGTGGTTCTGGAAATGAACTCATTAATCCAGGTATGTTTTTACCGAGGCACACCCAAAACGTTGCGCCGCAAAACCGAGATTGGAATGGAGAGATCACGGGAAGCAATGTGCTGATAGAACGCTTTCCAGTGTAACTCCAGCACAGCATGATCGCCGAGATAGCACGCTGGCGTGTCGGTTGAGCATATTTTCACTCCACGTGAAAGCATTACAGTTTCCAAGCCTCGACAGCCTGCACTGACCCATGTTGGGAAGGGAGTAGATTTCGCCTGCAGGCGATATCTTGAAAGCTGTCAGCCACGCCCGGAGGTTTGCGAAACGTTCGGTCTTTTGAAGGTGGCAGAAGTCGGAGCTAAGAGTGCCCGGTACAACAGGCAGAGAGGTTTGTGCAAACGTTTGTGGTCTGCACTTCTATGTCTTTTGTGTGCGTTTTCCCTCGGTCCAATCTCTTGCTGTAGAGCCTCACATGTAAGGAGGACAAGGGAACCGTCGAGAAGAGTTAATTATCCTCATGCCACTCTACCGAACTCATCTTTTCGCCTATGAAATGAATGAATGAATGAATGAATGAATGAATGAATGAATGAATGAATGAATGAATTAAACCTACAAAAGGCATTTAGTGCACAATAGTTCGTCCTGAATTCAGACAGGCAGATTGGCGACACACACCATTGCTTCCAGAAATAGATGTCTGCCTGCCTGGGAGAGCGTGTTTTACTCACGGGCTTTACATGTTCTACTCACTTGCGGTCACGTTCGCCTGTCACATAGCACGCCCTGGCTTAACGTTGATTCCGTCGCTGGCAAAGTGCGGTGATAGCCAGTGGTAATGCGCTCTGCTGGCAGTCTCGAGACTCGGTTTCAATTTCCTTATGGTTTCTTATATGATTTCTACTGCAGCAGTCAGTTTCTACATCGGCCAAAAAATAAAAAAAAAAAGATAGCGGTATTTTGCAGAAAGACCGCGTTTTTTTTTGCGGAAAAACAGCCGAAACACGTGGTTATTAACGCGAAAGCCTTAATAAACACGTTGTTTGGTTATAAATACACTGCCGAAAAGTAGCGTCTTGTCAATCTTGTTGATGCGGCTTGAAAACCTTTCGAGATCTACGTTCACTTAGGGAAGATTTAATTTGTTGATTTACTCAAAGTACAGAATTTTACTTAACAATATTGTAGACCGCTAGAATATTTGGTTCCTCCTTTACTTATCTGCTCAGCCGATAGGGGTTAGTTCTTCCTGGTAAAGTAGTCACTGTTCGGGCACCCAGTTACTCAGTTTGCTGTTTGCTGATGCGAGCAGCTTTTGTGATACCTTTCTAGCACTGGACGAAATGGAAATCCTGTAGCTTTTGCTATTTTACCTCGTGCGGGACACACCTGTTTGCTGTGCTGTGCTTTGATGGAATTCATGAACTCACTTGATGGAATTGCAGGCGGAATGCAGCAATCACTGGAAACGCATACTGTATACTGTACTTATGAAAACCACGCAGATCGCTTAAGGATCTACGCTACAAGATCTTTAGTTATTATTTTGTTGTTTCCAACTAAATTATTATCTCGTTGTTACGAGAAAACACGCTATGCGCCTTGGCCAATGAAAATAAAACTAAAAAAATCTTTGTCCCCAATGTAGGCGTATCAGCGCTCAGCTCACGTACAGAAGACAATGGCAACCAAAGTTACTGCAGTATTCAATACCAGTGTTCACCGTCCCTTCATATGCACCGAACCATGAATACAATGAGACTCTGTTATGGACGCATTCATCAAATACAGGCTCTCCCCTCTGTGCCGGACACCACGTGCTTAGGGCACAAAGAAAGCTGCAGACTGCAAGCTCCCTAATCTATATTGGGCACTTCGACATGAACTTGCTTGAATAAGAACACGCGTTCAGGAGGCTGTACCGCAACATAATGAAGCTTTGTCACGTCTTGGGCTCTTTCACTTCCTGTCCAGTCGAATGGTTATCTTGTTTTTTTTACCTAATGTATGAGCATGTTTCTTATCTACTTCTTGCGCCGTTGGAGCTATTTGGACATTAAATATAGTGCGATAGGTTGTGCATAGTCTCATATAAAAACGCCCACGAAAAAATAGCATGAGAAGCGGGTGGCGAAGTCCCAACTGAAACTGCTGCCGCATTACCAAGATGGCCAGGACATTGTGCAGTAGAGTTTCTTTATTTGCTTTCTTTCGGGTTCGTCAGGAAAAGCTTACCTTTGACTCTATGCGCTTTAATGTAATTCTTCCCTATACTGAAACAACAAGTTTTCGATTTTGTTTGTTGTTTTGTTGCAGTCAAAGCAGGTGATTGTTTTTTTGTCTCAACGTGCACCTTTCTATATTGACCCGCCTGGATTTACTCCACCTTAATTTTTGTATTGGATAGAAAGGTAAGTATAGTTTGTTTTTTAAGTCTAGTTCTTTCGTTCGATTAGAGAAAAAAAATCAAATTTTAGGTGGAGAAAATGTACTCAGGAAAACGTAAGAAACTCATCCTCGAGGTAGTATCCCAGTTTATGTAAGTTTTATTCTCAAAATACACAAATTTAGGATGCCCATACAAATAAAAGCAAAATATTTGTGGAATTTTGTGTCTAACAAGTCTAGGTGACAAAAATGCCCGTAGGCTAGCTTCGCCACAGATCTCCGCAACAACCAATGAACGCTACAAAGTGATAAAAGTCGGCAAATAGTGAGAATACCATTCAACTAAAAAATAGGATCCGCACAAGGGCCCCACATAGCGGGCATGACCTTTTTTGCATTTTCTATGACTGCGTATATTCAATTTTTCACTCCATTTGGAAGCTGTCAACTCGGTCAAATTCAGCCAAATCAAATTTCTCTAGTCATATTGAATCCAATTTTGTAGGATTTTCAAGCTTTGTCGCATTTATGTACCGCTTCATACAGTGGCGGCGAACCCGACTTGCGGAAGCCTCCTCGTCATGTGCGGACTGATTTTTAGAATTTAAGCGCATCAAAAAGGAAAGTTCCGAGATGGGTGAAAGTTGTGATCCTCTCACGAAGAAAAGTAGGGTTAGAGGGCAACTTTAATCCAGTTTCGCACGCAAAAGCCAAATACGAAGCCTAAAAACATCGTAGTTTAGTTAAAACTGCGCTTTGAATGCCAAATATTCTTTCCGCCGTTTCTTTCGCGAACAATGTAATTTTTTGTAACTGAAGATAAATCTACATCATCGTAACGTGTGGCAAGTAAAAAAATATCAATTATCGTTAATGTGGCATAGACAGATGTTTAAAATTGGTAACCTTGCGTCCAGACTGAGCCCTTCTGTTTTAGTTGTTCGCGAGACAGAACAGAGAAGCTGAGCCTAGATTCTGAAAATTTTTCATTCTTTAAAAAAATTCGTGGATAGCTGCATACTCGCTACTGCTGATTGAGCCAAATTTTGTGTGAAAATTTCTGAAAACTGCTTGGCAAAGTGAAATGCCTAATTGAAGGACGTCTTCCGCATGGTTGAGGCAAAGAATGCGCTGTTTCCTACTCTTCCTTGGCGTCTGCTTCCCTCCCTCTTTCCCTCCCTTTCTCTAAAGGTGATGCAACATTAGAATCTGCAACGTGATTAGTCCGGCCGAAGGTCACGAAATTGGCTTAAAACACGCATTCAAAAGTTTTAACAACTTTTATCGCCGCAATCTATGTGGATCTTTTCTATTATATAAACTGAATAAATTGAATTGAATTGGATCATCAAGATTGGTGGTAAACGTTGCACATTAACACAACATATTACCCAGGACAGAGCTGCGGACAGTTCCACAAGTTTTCCAAATACGAACAGCGCCGGGAATCTCGAAGCTTGAAACTTTGGCAATACACCGAAACTGCATATGCCATAGACATTTTCTGCGCTCCACTTTGTGTGCTGTGACTATAAATTCGACCCTCCGCGCACAGCTTACAGTTGCTGAAAGAGGCAGCGTAATCCTTTATTAGGATATCATGACAAACTAACCATTTCATCCCAGCTGTTAGGCCAACTTGCCCAACTAAACTCCCGTCTACTTAGTGAGGAATGCACCCCACTGGGAGAGTGCTTAATCTTTGCGTATTACCTCCCCACATCGTTGAAGACGGCTCGGCCTACCGCCTCCATTGGCGAACCAGCGAAGCAGGACGTGATCCTGTGCCACAACGAACCTGGAGGATAATCACGAGTCGCAAGCGAGGAATAACTTATTTCCTAGATATACAAATGGTGAGAATAGGGGCACACTATGTGAGGAGGGATACATGATGAAAGACAGTTCGTCCTAAGATAGAGCGCGATAAGATCACCGGCTATTCACGCGTGTTTGCGGGCGCGGAATGCCTGACTGTCTACTTCGGTGGTTCAGTTAGCGGCGAATTAATCATTGGCGGTGTGCGTTGCAGTGCCTTGTTTGTGCAGTTTCATTCAACTTCCATCCAGAGTTCTCGATTAGGAATCGTCAGTGCCTCCGAGACATCGCTCTGGACCGGCTGTCTGCCCTCCTGCCCGAAGGATCACACGTCGGCGACAGGGATATTGATGAGCTCAGCTCGACAATGACTGATGAAGCACGAACGCAGAACACTCTGCGTTTATTCAAATGCAGAAACATTGATGTCTATCTAGAAGCCCATCAAAGCACTGGCTACTATGGCGATTAGGTGGGACCTCCATCCCACAAAGCCACAATCATCAGCGTCATTCGCGGGAATCAGAAAGAGGCATTTGTGAAAACTTTTTGTAATAATATTGTGACAATTTGGCACACCTCCGTTGAGAGTTTGCGACAACATATCTTATTTTTGCCAAACGAAGCGAATGCCAACATAGGAGCCGGGTATTCGTATTACATTTGTGTATTTTCTGGTAAATTGCTTACTCCAATTTTGCGGATTCGATTCAGTTCTTTAACGGTTATGTCTGAATTTTATTAGAAATTGCTTTGCGACATATTGTGAGGCTCTCCCTGCATTGATTTTGTAACGGTGCGCTCGAAATAAGGTTACGGGAGAATTACGGTGGAGACGAACCTGACATCTTAAAATGGTCATGAAGGAAAAATATAAGTTTAATTAGATAGGAAGGCGCTTTTTCCCAATAACAATGACACCAATTTTATCGCATATTTGGAACAAATTATGGAGATTTAAAGGGAACATGTGAAGCAGTGGCGGCTTTCTAGCTACTTTTAGGTGACTTTTCTGTGACGTCACACAATGTAGTTTGGGGGATTGGCGGCCGGCGAACTAACGTATTGCTAAGAGGAATGACTGAAAGATTCTAGTGGGGCCTCTACTTTCGTTTGCTTGCATCACTTGAATGCTAACGTTCAGTTAACACACTGAAAATTATGTTTTCAGTGCTGGGTCATGTGACGTCACTTCTGCCCATAACACATCACTTTAGCGCGAAATTCGAATGTTTTTCAATACTTCTTGTGTTCTTCCGGTTATAAAACGTCTTTCGTGTAGGGAATGGAGCTGAGTGGAGTTATGAAGCGTAGTTCTTTCAAATTAAACAAAGTTGTATTTTGTCTTCATGGCCCTTTTACGTCCGAGTACACGCCAGTAAACATACGTTATTTTTAAGTCGAAGGCCACAGTCCATTCACTGTGTTCACCTTAAGTCATCTAGAACCGTCGAGCTGTAGGTGGTCCAAAGGTTCCCCTCTCGTTTCGCCTTCCTGAGGGCCTGTGCTCCGATTTCCGCGATGAGGAGAATTTGCTTAATTTTTTCAACTCAATTAGTTACTTAGTTTATATAAACTTACTGAGAATTGTGGCTCCTTCCAAGCATTTCTGGACCTGCCTTTTATTTTTTGGACTGTCAGCTGTTCTCCACCATAAGCGCGGGATTTTCAAAGTACATTTAGTTTTTCTCTCAGTAAGTATTTTCTCTCTGTAAAGCGTGCTGTGAAGCAAAAATCCTGTTGAGCCACAAAAGACGGCGTTACAGGCAGAAGATGTAAAGAATCTTTGTTCAGGAGAAAACTTTCAATATGTTGTCACTTTGCAGACAGGCTCGATGCAAATAGCCAGCTCCGGACCCGCGACTAGCGAAAGAAGACGCCATTACGCTTCGAAGACTTCAAACAAACCAACACATAACCTCACAACAGCCCGCTCCACGCCCTGTATCCGGCACAATACACTGCCCACTGCAAATACTGCCCGCAGACTGCACCCAATACCGCATCGTCTGTGAACCCACCCACACGCCGGAACTCCCACCAAACGCCAATCCCTCCTTTCAGCAGTGGCCGCAGCGGCTGAACAGCCCTGACCTCGCCTACCGGCAAGCGTTGGTGGAGAGAGCGAAGAAGGCTGGTAGGACTCCAAGGGGTCCTTGACTGAGAACTCCTCTGTCTGGGCAGTTGCCCTGGACACCACCACCTTGCTGTTTAACATAAATTTTATTCGTTCTCCTCCGCTATCACCGAACCCATCCCAAAATATAGTTAAGGACTAGCAATCCTCCCGCGTTGATTTACTCATTTGACTCTTGCGCATTAGCTGTCTTATTCTGATGCCGTCGGCTCTCTAGTTTCTCTTTTCAAAGCCAATGATGCTACAAATACGCATAGGAGCCAGCTAAATTTTGTCTTGCAAATGGTCTGTGGTGAGGAGAGGAGAGTATATTCTTTGTACCAACCTTTTTAGGATACACATAGATGCCACGGAAGCGGCATGTCTTTCCGGGGTGGCCTTCACTAGCTGGGCCCATGCCCTATACAACAACCCCTAATGCTTTAAACCAAGCCAATCGATGGGCCTATAGATGTAGTTTTCACAACTAGATGGGTTGGCGGTACACATTCAGAGATGCTCGGGAAATAGGGGAGTCAAGGCATTCACGCTTGGCTAATTAGTGCTTCCGCGTGGTCGTCATTAGTGCATTTCAGAGTTAGACGTTATCATTATTTTTCTCCTTTTAGACACGTCTTGTTGTGAGCTGACTTTCTCATTACTTAACCTCGAGTGCTCGCGTGTGCGTGCGCTTAGAAAACAGGAACTAGAGAGTCAGAGATATCTGACCACCGGAAAAGCTGTTCGACTAAACACCACACAGGTTCTTTGGCAGTGAATCATACAAGAGCGCTACAGAGGCTCGGTGGTGGGTAATGACTGGAATGAATGTGTAAGGGGAACTGAGGCTGAAATGTGAGGAGGTGAAGCTCGACGAGTACAGCAATTCATTATCAACTTTTTGGTTTTAACAAAAAAAGGCTGAAGTGCCGGTGACAAACTTGTGGAATAGATTAGTCGAAAAAACTTCGGTTGACTTCTAGCATTTAGAAAAAAAAATGAAGGAAGCTGACACTAACACGTAAGACTTGGGGATAGCGAAGCTGTACGCCACCCTCACGAAAATCACGAAAATTTAAGTCCATGATTGCAGCCGATTCGCTTCTTCTCTGCAGCAACGACCTTTACTGAATCATTGTTGCTATAAGTGTGAACTTCCTTCATAGTTTTAGAAGGGATAATTATTGGGACATCACCTTGGAGGGATGTATGCTATGACGTGTCTTTCGCGTTTTCTCGTGGCGAGCAAGTGTTGCCACGATAACGGTGAACGCTGGATTTTTTTTTCGTCAGTCTTGGCCAATCTTCCTAATGGGTATGCTGTTTTGGCCAATGTCGGCCAGCCTCCCTAAGTGGGTATGATCAGCATTATCTTGTTATTTTTAACTGGGGACACGAAAAATTACTGTTGGCTAAACAGCCTCCCCAAGTCTGAATAACAAGGAATACCGCAGCTAGAAACAAAACAAGAAATTCTTAACGTACACAAGAATGCCCTGTTTTTCACGACACACATTACTGTACGGTAACGGACCAAGTCAGTTTCTCAACAACAAACATTCCTGTATCTCATGCAGACAGCAGAACTTGCCTGTCGCTACGACAGCCATCATGCTGGCTCTGACATTAGCCCGGCTTGCCAGAATCACTGACTACACGAATACGAACAAGACGACCCGGTACGGACGCGAAAAAATACGACGAACTACAAAAAAAATTTCCTGTCGTCAATTTCGACTGGGGTTCGTGTTAATATATAAACTACGTTCAAATAATATAAAAACTGGGTTTAAAGAACAGAAATCAACTTCTTTTCACGGCACTATAAGGTTTTCTTAACGTACAAAAAACTTCAGCTTTTAACCATCAGATCTTAAATAAGTTCCGGCCTTGAAGAGTACTGTAAGATACAATGGATGGTAGGTAAACACTGGCTGATATTTTTAAATATTTGATTCTTAAAATATGTAAATCGTGAATTAAGAGTTCTTCGAAGATGATCTTTACAGTTATCTGTCTCTAACGAGGGTGGAAACAAATTTTGACAAAGATGTATAAAAACTTCAGCGGTGAGCAAGGCACCCACGTAACAAAAGCCATCTGTATTCACATCAGGCATCATTTCTTTAGATGTTTAACACGGTGTTTGAAAGGAGATTTATTTCATGTTAATATATCAGTTCAGAAAAGCGAGGTATCTAGCCAGAAATTGTGTCAACTTCTTAAGGCTGGTAACTTTAGCACTCAAAGCGGCCTCAAGGAATAAAAAAGAATATTGGCAGGCAATTTTTTCTTGCACAGGATTTTATTGATACAACTAGAAGCATTTCCAATGTGTATTGAAAATCCTTTGAAGGTGCCTTAAGGTTGGCGGCACAAACAGGAAAAAGAAAATCTATTTGTGCAACCCGTTTTGTCGGATTTTCAATCAAAATATTCCTTAAAGGCCACCAAAAACTATCCGGAGGGAGCATCCAATTGTGAAAGCCAAACGTTGCTCCGCCATTTTGAACAAAAAGAAAACGAATAGGCAGACAATTCTTTGAAACAGGGCTTTGAAATTTTAGTCGCAATATACCTTAGAAAATTCCAGTCTGGCATTTAAACCACCATTTCACCGCAAGACTGAAGGTCGGCCAGGTTCATTGGCTGCAAAATGTCACCAGGTTAAATAAAAATACATTTCTAGTTTGAATCTGCCCTACACTCTTATTTATTTTTACAGACGATAGTCTTTCTTGGGCAACTTAAACCCAGACATTTTGGTGTGTATGTATGTCTGTATGTCTGTCTGTCTGTCCGTCTGTCTGTCTGTGACCCGATTCAGCCACCCGGCCAAAGCAAAACAATGCCTGCACAATATAGTCTTATATAGTCACAGCTAAATCTACCCGTCTATGTCCAGTGGAATGTTCATACTTGTCAACATTGTTGAAGAAGAACAAGACATTACGCAAATATGAGACAACAAATCAATACAGAAGTGATATTTGCAGTGTTCCTTTATAAAAAAAATCAAACATGCTTGAATTTGCGAAATTAAATACTTCATCAACTGCAGAAAAAGAATTCACTCCGCCGTCGCCTGCTGTCGCCCGCGCCACTATAGCTTCTGGGGTCATTTTAAGAAATCAACCGGCAACAGTTACGCAACGTTCCACTAGGTAGGTTCCACAATTGGATGCTTCCACCGGTTAGAACAAATCAATACAGAAGTGATATTTGCAGTGTTCCTTTATAAAAAATCAAACATGCTTGAATTGGATGCTTCCACAATTGGATGCTTCCCCAATGGATGCTTCCACCGGTTAAACAAATCAATACAGAAGTGATATTGCATGTTCCTTTATTAAAAAATCAAACATGCTTGAATTTGCGCAATTAAATACTTCATCAACTGCAGAAAAAGAATTCACTCCGCCGTCGCCTGCTGTCACCCGCGCCACCATAGCTTCTGGGGCCATTTTAAGAAATCAACCGGCAACAGTTACGCAACGTTCCACTAGGTAGGTTCCACAATTGGATGCTTCCACCGGTTAGAACAAATCAATACAGAAGTGATATTTGCAGTGTTCCTTTATAAAAAAATCAAACATGCTTGAATTGGATGCTTCCACCGGTTAGAACAAATCAATACAGAAGTGATATTTGCAGTGTTCCTTTATAAAAAAATCAAACATGCTTGAATTTGCGAAATGAAATACTTCATCAACTGCAGAAAAAGAATTCACTCCGCCGTCGCCTGCTGTCGCCCGCGCCACTATAGCTTCTGGGGCCATTTTAAGAAATCAACCGGCAACAGTTACGCAACGTTCCACTAGGTAGGTTCCACAATTGGATGCTTCCACCGGTTGGAACAAATCAATACAGAAGTGATATTTGCAGTGTTCCTTTATAAAACAATCAAACATGCTTGAATTTGCGAAATTAAATACTTCATCAACTGCAGAAAAAGAATTCACTCCGCCGTCGCCTGCTGTCGCCCGCGCCACTATAGCTTCTGGGGCCATTTTAAGAAATCAACCGGCAACAGTTACGCAACGTTCCACTAGGTAGGTTCCACAATTGGATGCTTCCACCGGTTAGAACAAATCAATACAGAAGTGATATTTGCAGTGTTCCTTTATAAAAAAATCAAACATGCTTGAATTGGATGCTTCCACAATTGGATGCTTCCACAATTGGATGCTTCCACCGGTTAGAACAAATCAATACAGAAGTGATATTTGCAGTGTTCCTTTATAAAAAAATCAAACATGCTTGAATTGGATGCTTCCACAATTGGATGCTTCCACAATTGGATGCTTCCACCGGTTAGAACAAATCAATACAGAAGTGATATTTGCAGTGTTCCTTTATAAAAAAAATCAAACATGCTTGAATTTGCGAAATTAAATACTTCATCAACTGCAGAAAAAGAATTCACTCCGCCGTCGCCTGCTGTCTCCCGCGCCACTATAGCTTCTGGGGCCATTTTAAGAAATCAACCGGCAACAGTTACGCAACGTTCCACTAGGTAGGTTCCACAATTGGATGCTTCCACCGGTTAGAACAAATCAATACAGAAGTGATATTTGCAGTGTTCCTTTATAAAAAAATCAAACATGCTTGAATTTGCGAAATTAAATACTTCATCAACTGCAGAAAAAGAATTCACTCCGCCGTCGCCTGCTGTCGCCCGCGCCACTATAGCTTCTGGGGCCATTTTAAGAAATCAACCGGCAACAGTTACGCAACGTTCCACTAGGTAGGTTCCACAATTGGATGCTTCCACCGGTTAGAACAAATCAATACAGAAGTGATATTTGCAGTGTTCCTTTATAAAAAAATCAAACATGCTTGAATTGGGTGCTTCCACAATTGGATGCTTCCACCGGTTAGAACAAATCAATACAGAAGTGATATTTGCAGTGTTCCTTTATAAAAAAATCAAACATGCTTGAATTTGCGAAATTAAATACTTCATCAACTGCAGAAAAAGAATTCACTCCGCCGTCGCCTGCTGCCGCCCGCGCCACTATAGCTTCTGGGGCCATTTTAAGAAATCAACCGGCAACAGTTACGCAACGTTCCACTAGGTAGGTTCCACGTTCTGCTTGCAACGCACGTGGAGTAGGGAAACGCGGTTCTATAAACGCTGAAGTAGGGCGCCTCGATTAACGTGCGTCTTCGCCGTACGGCAGCGTTCGCATCGAGTCACCCTGTTTGGAGCAGTGGAACGCGGGAAATTTAAAATGATTTAAGCAAACCTTAGGCGTCTTTGAGAGGAGCAAACCTTGGGAGGAGCGCGACGCAAGAGGAACAACATGAGAGGTGAGCGGGAAAGCGAAGAGAGGCATTTACTTTCGCAAAAGCCGATAAAGGCTATCGTCTTTTGATGGGATTTGCAACAAAAGGAGCAGATACGCGGCCAATTTTTAAATGCAGAGCATTTCAGTAACTCACGATGTCACCCGCGTTGGCGTCCGTAGTCCGCGTCCGCATCGCTCCCCCTACACTATATAAATAACACTTGCCGGCGCCAGGTTTCGATCGTACGACTCTGCGGGCGGAACGCAAGGTGCACGGTACTCTACCAACTGAGCCAGAAAGCCGACACAGAACGGAAGGTTACGAACGTGACTTATATCCTTGACTCATTCAACTGTCGGCCAGAGGTGCGCCCTCTCCCCCGCGTCCTCCTCGCCTTCTCTCCGCTCGCAACGCCCTCTCTCGCCGCGTTCGGTTCGGGCGCACAATAGGTGGGGACGTGCGCAACACCCTCTCTCGCCGCGTTAAGTTCGCGCGCAAGAACAGGTGGGGCGCTCGCATCGCGCTCTCTCGCCGGGGTCGGTTCGCGCTTAAACCACATATGTCGTTCGCGCGCGCTGCGGTCGCTAACATCTGTGGCGTGATCGTGACGTCAGCATCACGCGTTCGCGTGGTGGCGATTTCGGCGCTATAACACTCTCTCGCGAGGGGCATTGGATTAGATTATATTAGATTGGATTGGATTAAAGTGGATTGTGTTGGATTGTGTTGCGTCTTAGCCGCGCCACGTTGCGTCATAGCCGCTCCACGTTGCGTCATAGCCGCGGCAGGGGGTTCACGGCACGTTTCACCATTGACTTCATCGACAATGTCTACGCTGGAAGACAACAATTACAACAACAACAACCAATACGTAATCCATACGACTTGCAGGTGCGCCCCCCCGCAGAAATGCTCTGCATTTGATCGTGCCCCTCGCGAGGGGGATGTTTTTTATTTATTTATTTATTTATTTATTTATTTATTTATTTATTTATTTATTTATTTATTTATTTTTATTATTTGTACACCAAGGTCCCCCGGAGGGGTATTACATGACAGGTGGGGAAACACGTCGGCAGCATGGCAAAAAATAGCAAGAGAGCACTTAAAAGACAATAGAGAGCACTTATTCTCTCTTTCGCTATCTGCGAGTTATTTTTTGGTATTCTTTGATTCCATGGGGCTGTTTCAGCAGAATTGCGTGACCAGTATTTTAATAAACCAAAATCGTGTTGATAAAACCAGGGTCTTTAGCTCGATTGGTATGTTAACGCTTCCACCACTCACGACAAATTGGAACTTGTGGTAGAAAGAGTAGCTATACACCACCTGGCGGCCAAGTATGTCATTGCACTGATGCCATGGCAATAATCTTCCGTTTTCGGTGGGTCATTTACTGTCGGGTTTATCCAGAATGCGCCCTCTTGCAACGACGAAACTCGCTTTGATCTACACAACCTATAATTTGGCGGGAACATCAGGATTACCCCCTATGGCTCCCTGCTAGACAACCTCCCCGCGGGAAATGTTTTCATATACATAAACTCTCACCCCGATTTTGTGGTCTGGAGGGAAATGTGGAGATGCTTGGATAATAATATGAAATATGAATCATAAAATATGAAACACTAACTTGCAGACGGACTTATTGCTACGATTGTGTTCCTTCGTATCGTTTTTCACTTTCGACCTGTACATTCCTGCCTCCATGGTTACACGTTTTTTGCTTATTTTTTGTTTCCCTATGCCCAGGTTAGAAAAATCAACAATACCGTTGTTAAAGCAATCACCGATCAGTTGACGCCTTCTTTCTTTTAATGTTTTTTTTATTAACAGAAAAATCGGCAAAATCAAATACGCGCAGGCTAACAAGTAGAAAAGGCGGAAGGAGTTCGGTAGAGCCGGCGGAAATTACCGTCTTCTCAGAGAAAACTACTTTGCGCTTGCCCGATCCTCATCAGCACCCAAACTTAAACAAAAGTAGCTTATGGGAAAGAAAGCGATGGAACAGCCGTACGGCAATATTTCGCAAAAAAAACATGATTTGAATCCTAAATACTGAGTTCGGGACAGAGAGAAGGATGATCCTATGAAGCGTGATATTTAAATGTAAGCTAGATTGAGAGTCGCCTTCCATCCTAGTTTCCAATCCAAAGGAGCCGCCTTCGAATGTTCGTGTAGAAAGCCTATTATTTCCCTGTCAGGATGTCAAGGAAGAGCTATGTTTGACGGCTTGGAAACCAAAGCAGCCGGGAGACGGTCTTTTCCCAACAGGTGACGTTGAATACACTGAAGTTATAATTGCAGGCTCAAGTATCTTTTCTATTTATTTCGTTTGCAAATGGACAGTGGATAGAGTTCTCCATACTTTTGCGATATCACCGTCATCCCGCGACAGGGTAATCGTAGTTTTTCTGCATTTTGAAAGAAAGAATAGGAAGAGGAAAGCTTCAAATAGCCTCGAAAAGAACATTTGGCATAAACACATTTTTAGATATCCAAGACTGATATTGGGTGCCATAAAATACCGGCCCACAATTATTCCATGAATTGCTCACACCCTTACTTAAGCTAGGGTATGAAAAGAACAAATTATCGATTAATTTCTCAAACAACAACACTTATCTACGCGTTGAGAAGATAAGGGCGCAAAAATATAGATGACTACATTTTTATGTATGTTTTGGAGGGTATCTTGCCGTAAAAGTTTACGTTTGGTAGGTGGCCGAATGCGAAAAAAAAAACATTACGGCAATTTTTGCTTGTGAGAAAACACTGAAAGAAATATTAGGGCACTTCGTTGAACTTTCTCAAACGTTGTTAGTTGAGGCCTGTGGTGGCCAATGTTTTCTAGTCACGTTGAACTTAGGAAAAAATGTTACTGCGTGAACCCTTCGGTGCATGGCAAAAATTTCAAGGTTGCCTAAATTACTTCGCAGCACTCTAATATAGCAAGTCTTTACCAAGGCGTTGCCATCTAGACTTACGCAGCAAGGGAAAAGAACATGACCAAAAAACACATAAAATCAAAGGAAATAACGTACAGTGAGCAAATTTGTATTTTTAAACAGCATGAATGAAATATCCCGGTTCAAAGAGGAAAAGTGCTCAGCTATCATAAGAAACCGTAGAAAGGATGTACAGCACAGTTGGGAGGGGAGAGGGTGTCTATACGATTTTTAGAGTTATTTATTTAGCAGGGTTATGGCAAATAAAAGCGGAACCAAAAAAAGGCACACAAATGACAAAAACACGGTGAAGTCAAATCAAATAGCAAGACTTTTTTTTGCAACATTAGTAAGGACGAAAGTCGCATTCGCGTCATTTTTAGTGTAAACAAACTGCTTCAATCCTTCTTGACTTCGAGGCTGTCTTTGCGAGACAGTCTTTGTTTCAGTCCTACAGTTAGAACTGTAGGAGAGCTTTACGTCATTCTTCTCTCGCCCTCGCCTGTACCATGCTGTGAACTTCTTCAAGGAAAACAGTGACTAGGAAAACGAGAGCAGGTACTTCTGAGCATTCTTGTGGGTGCGCAGCTATAGTTTTTAGGCGCTGTTTTAGTTCGCTGTTTGCCCAGGTGAGCTGCGAACGTCCGTTGTTTATAAGCGGGAAAATGCGCGTTTTTTATTACATGCGGCGCATCACTTGTTGTGAGGCATGTCCCTCCTGCGTCGTCGGCGTCCGTCCGCACGCCACCTGCGCATGCGCGACTCTCCTCCGTTGTCTCTCCCACAGCTGTCCGCAGCACTCTCACTCCGGCGCATTGGCATAACGACAGCTGGCGCGCTTCGGTTGGCGCGCGCTTCGCTGCGTTAACAGCTGCTCCGGTGCGCATGTTAACAGCTGCTCCGGTGCGCGAAGCTTATTTATTGGCTATAGGGTGGGCGACAGCAGCAACCGGCAAGCGGTATAAAGCAGCAAGCGGCCGCCGGGGCCCTCCCTCGCTTTTTGCCGGCCAGAAGCAGCCCACAAGCGAGCGGCAGTGACGATACTGTGAACTGTAGTGACGAGCGACGACGACAGAGGACATAGGCAGCAGTGTATTAATTTTTTTCGCTTGTCGCTTTCGCCAAGTACACTCTGTTGTTGCACCTTTTGGGTTGCGTTTTTCGCGTCGCTTGTCGCCGTCGCTGCATGTGGTCACCCATTCATCTTAAGAAACTCCCCGCTAACGCGAGCACATGCGTTAAGAGCTAATCACGCTGTTATTTAGACATGTCTGTGATAGCCATTGAATGCCAAACAGGGCATCCCGAAAACAGAACTAACAAACGCTTCAGAGCCGAGAAGCCCAATCCATAGGCCTTTGCACTAGCCACTTGCTGCCAATCCGATTCCCACAGTACCCACAATTCCCATGGCGGCGTGCGATCGCAGCGACACTTCCCACTCTAGGATATATTGAGAAACTCTATGCCAACTGTCGGCGCCTCGGCGCCTCTCCTAGATAAGGCGCGCTTGTCGCCCTATTCACGCGTCTGCTCTTAGCGTAGTCGGGAGCGCGTTTCGTACCTCCCGTCCAACGGAAGAGCTCGTGGATCGAATCCCGGCGCCGCCGCGTCAATCGAAGTTTTCCTGGCGATGTCATTTCCGTGTCGGATATGACGTCAGTTAGATCTTGGTGGACCCCTTGGTGGACTTTCATGTTAAAAAAAAACAAAAAACACCGGACACTCGTTTACGCCTCGCGATAGGGAGCTTCGTGCTTCAAAGACAGAGACCTTTACAGCGAGGCTGTATGCCTCTACCCCCCAACGGTTTCATCTCCGTTGGAAAAAACGCCAAGGCGCCAGGAATACACTTATACACTGCATGCTTCGCGCCCCTCCAAGTTTCACGTTAGTGGAGATGGCCCGGGATTTTCTTCCTGAATTGCCGGGGGTAGCGCCGGAGGAGTTTTCTGCATGCATAGGAGTGCCGGATTTTCCTGTCACCTAGACATGTGAAGCTCCTCTTGAATTAGAGGTTACATTGCTAGCCTTTCATCTATAACACAGGTTTGCCGGTAAGTCTAAAGTGGCAATCGGTGGCTGGTTTTTGGTGCACCATATGGTACCCCACCTTGGCTCAATAGGTAACACCCTAGGCGCAGCAGTTTTCTTACCTATTCTAACGTTGCGCTAGTTTGCTGTAGTACGAGCTATTGAGGGGTGCATTTTAGAGGGCTTTACTCGCAAGAATGCAGTCGCTGTGAATGCATATAAAGAACGGAGGCGAAAGAGGAGGAAAAAGAGAGACCATGGCTTACAAGCCACCCTTATACCCGGTAATGCAATGTGCCGAAGCACGGGATGGCTCACAGCAGCCCATTACCCTTCATTGTCCACAAGGCTTATTCCTCGTCCACAAGGCTTCCTGCATCCTCCAAGGTCGGTTGATTGATTGATTGTAGGGTTAAAGCGCCGACTCAACGCAGGCGATGAGGCGCGCCGTAGTGGAGTGCTTCGGATTAATTCTGACCACCTGGGGATCTTAAACGTGCGCCGAAATCTCGAACACTACGGGCGTTTTTGCTTTTCGCCTCCATCAGAAAAGCGGCCGCCGCGGCCCGGGAATCGAACCCGCGTCCTCGTGCTCAGCAGCACAACATCATAGCCACTGAGCCACCGCGGCGGGTGACCTCCAAGGTCGAGAATGTCGAACCGAATATTTCTTTAGCCAGAGGTCTTCATTATCTCGAATTGCATTTCGGTAAGATTAGGAGTGAATAGCTGCAGTTCTATATTGGTTAGAAATAGATCGCCGAAGTACAACTTACCTGTGTAATGAAATAAAAAGCACGTCTGAGAGCGATCACCTTTGTTTATCTCATTACCCTAATAATTAACAAAATACAGTTTTTCAACAAACGAGCACCTGCGCAGGTTTAAGAGATGCGGGGTTTAAAAGTATAAATTTAATTTTTTTATATTTCTCATTTTAAACGTATAGCATGTATATTTTGTAATGAGAGCACAACTTGTCATTTCAGAAAAAACATTTAAAACAATTCCACTGTTTTCGTTTATATGGAGGATTTATCGTTAAAATAGATTTTCTGATTCCGGCTAGCAATTCTGTTTAACTGGAGCGCATTTTTTTCCGTGGGAACAAAAAGTAGAACGTGAAACAGCATAGCTCATTGAAAAGGTGACATGTCACTGTAAGAGCAATTCTTCCTCGCGCGCGGATGTTGCCTCGCGCAAACAGTCAAGCGCGCACGCAAGAAAGAAACGGCGCTCGCCGGAAGGCACCCCATCTGAGCATATATATACGAGGGTGTGTGCCCGGATGTAAGACAAGCGGCTGTTCTTGGCGGCCACGCAAAGCGCAAAGAAAGCAAGTCTTCTCGACAACGCCGCATAATGCGGAAGAAACGTGGTTATTGCCTGAGGCATCACTATCATGTTTTGCCTAGAACCTCGGTTGCGGTAGCAAAAATCTGAAGGGCGCGGGCTTTTGCTAGCGTCTTAACGTTTGGCAGGCGGGGCATCGGCTGCGGTTTAGCAGAAATAGATTTGTTTCTTTTTTGTTCTGAGCATAAAATCGCTTTCAGCGCCGACCACCGTAAGCTTCCACCGCTAACCAGTTTTTGAGAAACACGTAGACTGGACAGGTTTTAAAAAGTTTGCAGACTGTAAAGAAAAGACACCCATTAATCTGATTGCGAAGATAATGCCAAGGAAATCAAAGTGTGGCTGGCAGTATGGCTGCTGATCCGTTCGAGAAAGAACATTGTGAAATGAAATTGTTCAATAAATAAAAATGAGCCCACAGAACGGCACAGTTTTGTCCGCATGAGTTTATTTTCCTGAAGTCTGCGATTTTGGCCTGCGCAACAAAAACTTTACAAAGAAACACAGCTAACGTTTTTCACAAAATTTGTCGGGCCCATGAAATTTAGAATTACCCTGGCGGCTGAGAAAACCAGAAAACACGGAAACTCGGTAACACAGCTGAGTAGATAGCACTTGGAGGGCATTTCATATATAAGTGCTCGATCCCCCATCGGTGTATAAGAGATTTATGGCTTAGTGGGTAGGGCTTGGGGCAGTTGACACCAGATGCCTACTCGGTTAAACTTGGCAACACATCGGACTATGTATTGTACGCGCAATGAAGGTAAAGACATGAGTTGGATTTCTTTCCTGATAGCAGGTCACCCTGTAGGTCTATATAGGAATGGTCCGAACTTTTAAACACCTTTCAAAATCTTCAATATATATACCCTTTCGCCTCTCAGTCTACGTAAAAGCTGGAAAAGCTTGTCTGCAAATCCCCCGTTCTGATGAATTATTTGCAAGGGCTATAGCGGTGGGGTAATGGCAGCGGCTTCGGAAGCTGTAGAAGAGGAATTGATTCCTGGTACTGATAAGATTCCATTTAGATTTAATGCTTTAGCAAGAAGTGCAATTGGCTCGCAGCCTTCGAATACAACCTTGGCGCTCCCAACGGCCTGCCCGTATCGCACCTAATTGAGATTTCGGAACAAACGTGGTGGAAGAGTGATTTTTGTTTGGTCTGAATGCGAGCCTAAAAAAATCATAGCCCCCTTCTTAAAAGAAAGATGGTTAAAACGCGAAGCTTTCTTTTCTGAAATCTAATTCAAAGCCAAAGACCGAAATCCACGCTCCCAAAGCCAAAGATCAATTCAACTCATCCCAAGTACAAAGCACGCGTCCAACCCCACATCACCACAGCTGAAAGCGAAATCCACAGCGTGCTCAGAAAATGTATTTCACCATCATCGCTACGGACAAACGAACGACTATAACTATTAGAAAGCGAACATGTCTTCTCGTGCCATATAGACCACGTTGTTCATGGTGACACTCTAGTGTCTCCGTATGTAGCACGATTGATTTGCTATTTCGGAAACCCATTGCGGTAAGTTGGCATTTTAGGGGCCAAGCACGTTAGAGGCTCGGGCTGTCGGCGTCTCCTGTCGTCGTCTCCTGTAGTCCTGGTACTAAAAAGCCGGACACTCGTTTTCCAACACCTCGCGCTAGAACGTAACGCGTACTAAAAGAAAGTGTATAATAGAGCCGGTTCAAAATAAACTAACATGACCTAAAGATTTGTGGAACGCTCTTTCTCCGCTTCAGCAATCAAGAACAAGCAGAATCTGTTTGTAGACGGTTTACAGCTTGTGTTACACTCTAGTACCCACCGGCTATCGACGCTAGGTCTGATCAGGACGGGTGGTCGATGGAAACAAGTAAAGGCACGTTTACGTGGTGCTGAGGCCTCATTGATCACCAGAAGTGTCTATTCTACCCCATTGATTGTTGTATTGAAGGTGAAGTTTTGCCGTAACCTGTCGAGGTTGTAATCTACAATGATATCTCGGTGTAATAGTGGTTCTAGTAGTGTGTGTACTAGTGAACTGTGGAGAACTGTGGAGTGAACTGTGTGTGTAGTGAGTGGTGTGATAGAGTTGTGAAGTGATAGAAGCAGTGTGTATGGTTTCCTGCTTGAGAGACCTGTTAGTATTTTCTATTTAGGCAACCCGTGAAGAATTTAGCACAGCGGGTCTTTGTATCGGTTATTATTAAATTTTCTTTCACAGGACGGGCCCCAGGGTGAGGCGCGGGCATTGCACTGCGCTCGCGTTGACCCCTGCCCACTACCCCAAACTGGGGCAGGTTGGGCACGTAAATTGCTTAAATCTGGTTCAACGCAACAGAGGGCGCCACCCCCGCGGCAAGCGCGGGCTGCGTCTCCCACCTGCGCTTCTACGGCGCCCAATCAGCGCGCTGCGGGTGGCAACACAGAGACTTACAATCTTTGAATACACTTATACGCTGCATGCAACGCCCCTGCCCAGGTTTCACGTTAGTGGAGATGGCCCGTTTTTTTGTTTTCAGTGCTTTTGCTTGTGACATCGGCATCAGTGAGGTATAGAAAGGTTCGCTGTAAATGTGCGTTCTTTTGCAGAGATTTGTTCCAAGCATTCTTTCTCAATTCTGGCGTGCTTTTTTACGTGAGTCCCGAGGCAGGTGAATAAGCATGCAGGTGAAAATAAATATGAAGTGAAAGCAGTTGATTAAACCTGCGCACGCGCACAATGAAGGTGACATAAAATGGCGAGTTCTAAAGATTGCTGCAATACATTACGCCTGCGGTATATTGTGCTTTATTTTGCAGAGTCGAGCCTAAAACCACCGGGGATACGCATGCAGCGAACTCAATGTAGCGTGGTGGCCCCCGCCGCCACGCGGCCTGGTTTCAACCGTGCTGCTCTGCGCACGAATGTGCGAGAATGTTGCAGTCACCAGTGCGCAAAACAAAAACTTGTGCCTCATTTTGCATTTCCATGCTTCTCAAAATGAGGGGCCGACAAATACTTCTGCGAACACCATGAACACTTTTTTTTAACGTTGTAATAAACACATCAATCGGCTAACAGCTCAGTGGGAGTTGGTATACGCGATCGCGGCGCTTTGGCATGGTTAAATTGCTTTTCGTAATCCCCGTAGGGGTACCTCCCAGTGTTTGGTCGTTTTTTCTGAATATAAACTGAAATCGTCCTGGTCGATTACAGCGACTAGATTGTGTTGCGAAAAATGAACTTTCAGTTAAGTGAGCCCTGTTGCTTTCCCTTCTCTTCCTTGTCTTTCGGATTGTGGCATTTTCCACACCTCGCGATGCGAGGGCACGTTTTCCTGCCTTGGGTTAAAACTCTAGGCGGTAATTTTTAGTATTTTATCAGACACGCGGTATGGAGCCACGAGCGGTGCACGTTTTTTTTTTTGCGTTTTACTCCGCCTCTTGGTACCTTCTAGTTTGTATACAAAGTACCTGATGCACAGTGCTTCGCGTAGAGCAGGGGTGTAAGTAACGTGCCTGCCACAGTGTGACTTTGGCTTTGATTCCCGTGCCTGCAACTGTTTTCTTAGTTAAAAAGCGTCATTGGAGGGAATTTTGTACACGCCATCTCAGGATGCCGGCTAGGTGCGCACTTTCGTCAATTTAGGCAAATTATGCCCTAGGACTAACAACGGAGGTACGGATGCCGTAAAAACCTCATAGCAGCTCTGCCAAAAAAGGTGCGGAGATCGTACACGTTGCGGAAGATTGCCTACTCAGGAGATGCGCTATTTTTTTCAATGATAAACACGTAACAAGTAATACGGGGAACATAGGCGTTATCCCCCGGTGTCAAAACAAACGCTGTTGCTGTTGTCATCCGTACCGTCGGGGTGATTGTTATTGTTGCTGCGTCGAGTGGTCCTAGATGTAAAGCGCGGTGCATTAACCTGATAATTTCAGCCAGTGCATCGCATTCCCTCTGATGACAATATCTGCTATAAGGACGCCAGAATTTTCAAGAGAAATTTCATATAACGCCAGACTAACTCAGAGGGTGGTGGCCTTAGTCCAGGGCCCCATTTGCTGCTGCGATCCGTCTTGCCCGGTCGATCAGTCCGCGCTGGTCGTCCAAGGCTGAGCTGGAAAGAGCGGCTTCCCATCCGGAGGGGAGGGGCTGGGTATAGGCAATTGGGTCGGGGGTTTGAGGCATTCCCATGTGGAGTACAGGTTCGGGTGTCCTCCGCAGGATGGGCATCGGTCTGGAGACTACCCTTGTATGAGGGCTTTCTGCACGGCGCTATGATTCCATACTTCACTATTACCGTTCCAATTTTTTTGTGCGCAGCCTGTGATGAGTCATTCTGCACGAACCCTGTGACAAGAAATACTTTACCATCACTTGATGAAAAAAGTTGATAGAAGTGCTAAATCTCCCCGACATCAAAACTGCATCAGAAGGGTGTCAAACATTTCCCTGGAAGTGCGTGCAACGTTAACTCAGAATGCGTCCAATCGATCATCACACCTTCAAAGACCCAAATCGCAAACGAAAAACGAACCCATGCCAAGATTTTTCGCGCAATAAGTAAACGCATCTAGGAACGGTCAAAACGTATACCAATACGTGGTTTAAGAGATGAAGGTATACTACTGCATTCATTTTTCATGATCGATGCGAAGCCCCCTCACGGCTCGGGCTGTCGGCGTCGCATGTCGTCGTTGTCTCATGTCGTCGTAGTATAATGTCGTCACGGTGCTAAAACAGCACGACCCTCGTTTTCCACCGCCTCCTGCTAGAACGTTTTATCTCCGTGAAAAAACGCGCACTCAAAGAAAACACCGGCACACTTGTTTCCTAACGCCTAAAACACTTTATGCATCAAAGACGCGAGACATACAGCAAAGTTGTATTCGTCCCACCCCCCAACGGTTTCATCTCCGTGGGCAAAAACGCAAAGGTGGTAAGAATACACTTATACACTGCATCCTTCGCCCCTCCTTATGTTTCACGGGATTTTCGTACTTATGTGGAACCGTTACTATTTCGCGATTTGCGAATAACTATTTTGATACAATGGAAGCATAGTTTGACGCACATGCGGTGTGTCCACAGATGTTATAAGTGCTTTTCGGTCGACCAGCCGAGATATGGGGAAATGCATTAGTGTTTTGACAGAGCGCCATCGGTCCGACTAAGAAAACTTCCGCCTTAAAATAATGTGCATATACAAGTAATGCGACTGGTGTCACTATCGCTGTAAACACAAGAAGCAATTATCCAAACAGATGTGGTGGTGGTGGTGGTGGTGGTTCCAGTGAAATGGCACGTACCCACTCAGGGGGATTGGCCAGGAAATGGGCGCCTTACCGAAAGAAATTAGGTAATTTTTGTGGGGAAAGAAAAATATTTAAATATTAGGATGGATTAGCAGTAGATGAGTAGAGAAATAAAAGTAAGGAGATTAGAGGAGAAAAAAAAAGGTAAAAACGAACATCATTTAATCAAATTGGAAGTAAGAAACACGACGAAAGTGGTACAGACGAAGCAGTGAGCTGGGCGCGCATATTCTTGACAAGGGAATCCAGTAGGGCTAAATGATGTCTAGCACGGCAGACGACCTGATTCCAGGATGAATGAGTGCAACGCACTGCAAAGATCCCCGTGGCAGAATCACAGTTCCTTCGCCCCGAATGACAAAATAACTGTAGCAGACAGCGGGAGGTTTAGATCTGACAGCGCTGGTTTCTACGGTTTTTTTTTCTTCTTTTAAGCCAGGGCCGTCATTACGCGTTTCAGCTTACGACGTTCCAGATCACCAGGAAGAAAATTTACTATTAATATTTTAAATTTACCCGCAATATAGCATTTGTATTTGCTACCTTCAGCTACGCTTTCTGTTGCCGGCAGAAACTGTAATGGCGAGTTTATACGAAATAGCTTCGACAGTTCCTTCGTGACGAGAAAATAAATAGAAAGACAGATGAGGGAAGTGATGTGACTTCAGAAACCATTCTGGGTTAGCGGCAATTTTCCAGCTACGAAGGAGGGCTTAAAATTTGGGGACAGAGTACAAAATCTCAGTCGACCCTTGTATAGGCCTTCGAAGCGATGAACAGTAAAAGAAATAGCAGAGATGCCAGAAATCAATAGATTTCGCCCCAATTACCCGTTGCTTCTGTCCGGAAGTAAGCAGCTGGCTATAATCTCTGGTAGAGCTCTGAAAACATAAATAATTTAAAGAAACACAAATTGCAAGGCTCCCCACTTCGTAAAGGCCCTTCTATACAGATTCTCTGTTAGATAAAATACCAGAAGCCCCCAAAAAGCTGAGACATAGCTTGCTATCGATTTGGTGTATGCCAAACTTGGAATCTCCCTCCCCGAAAATCTCAAAACCTCGGACTCAAATGTTGAGAAGTTTCACCTTTTCCATGCATGAAGTCTGACCACCTACACAATAAATGTCTTTATTTTTACAAAAATTGGCTTAAAATTATTACGGTGTTTTAAAGCACCCGCACAAAATTCCAGTGTCCTAAGCATCACTTTTTTCCAGTTAGAAGACCCTTCACAATGTACTTACTGAAATCCCTTTTCTTGGCCCAAACATACTTCAACTCTTTTATTTACAACTTTGTTTCCTTTTTCTTGTTGCTCCTGGTACTTTGTCTTATGTACCGTATTACCCGATTCTAACACGCACCTTTTTTCCGGAAAAATAGGTCGAAAAATCGCATACGCGTTAGAGTCGGATACGAAACCGAAACTGCCGAAACAACGGAAATTTCGTCTCGCCCATCGCCATCTCGGCCATCTCAAGATGGCGCCAAAGCTTTAGCAACGATTTTTCGGACGCAGGAAGCATAGGCGCCCAGGCTTTTCTATCGGCGTTCACACAAATCGTCAAATCGTTCCACTTGCGCACTTGATAACAGCAATGGCAGCAGCGGCTCTCACGCGTTCAAAACGAGTGGTCGGCTGAAGCGTGCGCCTCTGGAGAAGCTCGCGGATGGGCGTGCGAGGCGTGGGCCATGATCCCATCGATCATGGTTGAACGTTCGTTATGAAGTGTGGCATCGCGAACGCGCTTGACGGCACCAAGGACGAGATGTTGTGGTCAGCGGTGAGCGACGAGGAGGGAGATGGGTGAGATTACTTCGAGAAATAAATCGCCCGTTTATTCGCATTCGTTTTCCTTGCTCACAAAGTTCCGTGCGCGTTACAATCGGAAGTGCAAGTTTTCTCGTTTTTTTGCAAGGAAAATAGGGTGCGCGTTAGAATCTGGGGCGCGTTAGAATGGGGTAATTACGGTACCTTTTCTTGGTATGACTATTGTTTACGACGTACTTTCCTCTCTTGCATCAGCCCGTAAGGGCAAATAGTATCTGCAAATAAACAAAATAAATAAATGCTCCTTGGTTGTATACTCGGGAACAAGTTAAGAACGGCACCAGCTCATGCACGGTATCACTCCGCCTAAGCGACGGACCCGGATGTCAACGGGCGCGCGCGTTTTGAAAGGAGACTGCCACGAATGCGTGATATCGTCTCCTTTTCTCACGAAGTTTGTTTGCCGTCGGTGCAGTAGTTTATAAGCATATTACGTCCAACAAGATATAAAAACGGCTCGTGCCATGTTCAAAATATTCCCAGTAACGCGCTACTTGTGCTGCGCGGAGTGACATCCGGCTGCAGTGATGAGGCACAGCAGCAACCTCGGTGCCGTTCTTAAGTTGTAACCGAGTATAGTCACCCTCGAATACACATTCGCTCAATCTGTCGCAATGTATTGAGTGAAAAGAAAGAAAAACTATTATGGGGTGCCCACTGAAACTCTTTTTGATGCTGTGCAACATTAGGCTGTTGCACTTATACAAGTAAAATGGACATGAAACATTTATCACGCATTAAGATGAAAAAGAACGAGTAAATATAGATTTATTCACGTTTTACAGTGTTATGGTCTGTTTTTTAAACGATAGAAACAACCTAACACAAACGGCTGGACCAAACGAAGCCAAATATCTTGCACTAGTAGATGCTCAATATGGGGGAAGGGTTTACATTACTCGCCTGCGTGGGCCGGGCTGCAAGTTTGTGTGTGAAACCATTTCGCTTATGAACTAGTAGAACACTCGAAATCAAGAGTTGGACGGAAGCCCGCCTGGTTCGGAGAACACGTGGCAACAATGCAGCACTGACTCCGACCATGAAAGTTTATACCTACACTTTCATGGTCGGAATCTCTTTTTAATTGTTGCCTCGTTGAACGCTGCGAACAATAAGACGCTGCATGGAGGCTTCCAAAAATGAGAGGTGTAGAGCTTGCTTTATGATTCGCTAACATATGATTTGGTTGCAAATATCGCGTAGAAGTACGATACAACAAACAAACAAACGAACAGCAAACCTTCGGAATTACGATTAGTGCATGCTTTTTTAGTAAAGTACGTTGTTGGGCTAGTTGGTCGATCATTATTAACAGATGTATGTATAGCATCAATTGCTTTATCGGCAAAAGAGATTGCTTATTTGGAAGTCCGTGGCTCGGGAAGGGGGCGATAAGATTGTGTAGTGGGTATCAAATTTTTCTTGTTTCCGATATGTGTCGCGTAGGTTGTCTGTTATCATGTAGCTGTTGTTATAAATTTGTGCTTCTTTCAATAAACCAGTAGTTGCAAGTTAGCGCTTCGTCCTCGTGCATTCTTTGTCCTTCGTCTTTTTTGCGCTATACATCTGTTAATAATGCTTTTTTAAGTGACTGATAGACGGGCCCAGTCGGGAAAACTGCTGCTTGAAGTACAGAGGCGACTGAAGGGCACAAAAGGACCGCTCTCGTGTAAAGAAATAAACTTGACGTCGAGCCCTGGCCCGTGGCGGAATCATCTACAGTGTCATTGGGTTCGCATCACTGCATATGCCCGACGCGTCCCATCACCGCTCGTACGCGTTGTAAAATGGAGTGTGCAGCGAGTTCAGGACCGAGTAGGCGGTAACAAATGATGTATTGGGATTTATGGCTGCTAGTGGACAGCGAAAGAAGCGACAGAAGTGACAGGCGAGCATAGGCGAGCACAGGCAACCACTTGGACGGTTAAAGTGCTAACTTGGCACGGTGAGCGAGGGGCGAGTGAGAAACGCCGTGTTGTCGGCTTCTAAAGCCGCAGCATGCCACGCGGATTGGGCACAGCCTCAGGTTCCCGAGGGAGATGGATGGGGTGCTCATGGATTGTTAAAGGGCTGGCGAAGAGCTTTTCAAAAAAAAATTGTTTGGGACAATACTTTATGGTTTTCTTGACGCTTAATCCGAAAAAATATGTTTATTTTGTGTGTAAATACACAAAAACAATCTTTTTTTCGTCAAAACAAACTACCCCTGCCCGGGGGCGCGATCAGGGCTTTGGCTGCATTTCTCGATTGGCCGGTGGCAGATCACGTCATATTCGGAAGTGCCGGCTCTGCGGTGGCTAGACCCACTTAGCGGTGACCGCTCGGCCTGAAGAGCTCATTCTGTTCCCGTTCAGATACGGGCCAGAAGGTCCTCTGGTGAATAGAAGACTCACACAATCTTTCGTTAGAATAGGAGGGCCTGAGGGAACTAACAACGCGACAAGTTCGCTCACGGCGATCTTTAGAAACAGGTTCTCCCACAACGGCTCATGGCGGACTACTGTTTTTCGGGTTTAGGGAAGTTGTGCAGATATTGGTTCGCCGCTTTCACTACCAGCGCTAGTCACAATTGCTAGCGCAATTTTTCAAAACACCGTCATCCCCTTCCCGCATGTGTAACTTTGTTTTTACATTCGGACAGGCGGTAACAAGCTCTGTGAAGCGGCATGCGATGCGCGCAGGCAGCAGATAGCGATGCGGCCGCCGCCGGTCGCCGCGTCGCGCGGAAGGGCTGGTGCCGGGTCGCTGCGCGGCCGGTCAGCGGCACGCGGCATTGCTGCACATACGCAGTTTTAGAATAGGGGAACCGAACGTTGGTGGCCCCCCAAAAGGTAGAGGAACCCAAAAGCAGCACGCTGGTAGGCGACGAGTTTTACAAGAACGCCTTCCCCAACAGCTCCAGCCGGCTTGGAGAGCACGGATCACCTCGGATGTTCAAACTTTAGGCTTAGCACCGAGGCAGATATTTGGTCGCCGCTATCTCTACAAGTGCTAATGACTATCCTTAGCCCAGTTTTTCATTCCTGGCATGTAGAACCTTATTTTCACGTTGATAGTCATTCTAGCGATCGGTGCTGGGTTCATTCTTGCGCGCAGGTAGCGCCATCCATCGGCCTCTCGCAGCATCTCTGCTCGGGCCGGGTGCATTTGCTGCCGTCGACGAGCCACCGCGACCGGTCGCGCGCTTCGCATCGCGATAAAATTCGATCCCCTCTTTCAAAATCACCTTGGATGAGAATCCTTAGCACAGTTTTGCACCACACTATCATCCAATCTCTTGCACGTTTACCTTGCTCTTTCGACGGCCTTGATTCTGGACAGCAGCGAAGAGCGGTTGCTGCCGCGGCATGCGCGGTTCGAGCCGTTTCGGTGTCCGTACGGGCCTGCACGACCGGCGAGTGTGCGGAGCGTTTCCGCGCGCAGAAAACGCTTAATGTTTTCAGCTTCCTTGATTTCTTCCTAAAATCTGATTGATTGTAGGGTTTAACGCGCCGACGCAACGCAGGCGATGAGGCGCGCCCTAGTGGAGGGCTCCGGATTATTTTGACCACCTGGGGATTTTTATCGTGCGCCGAAATCTCGTACACACGGGCGTTTTTGCTTTTCGCCTCCATCAGAAAAGCGGCCGCTGCGGCCGGGAGTCGAACCCGCGACCTCGTGCTCAGCAGCGCAACGCCTTAGCCACTGAGGGCCCCCGCGGCGGGTCCTTCCTAAAATCTACCTACTTAGCTAAGCTGTCGTCATAGCCGATAACGTTGATCGGGAAAACGAACAAAACATTCGGGAAACCCAGAGCGCTGCGGTCCCACAAATTTTACTATCCCCTATAATAAGGGATCAGGAACTTGGGGCAACTGCGTATTTGTTTCACCCCGTCGCTTCGCGTATGCAGCACAGAGCACCCCATGACAAGGCCGGCCTTGACTACTCGTGAAGGCAATGTAGTAGCCACGGGCACTCGGTTAGGTAATCTCTGGTATCTAGGAGTCGCTTTAGGGAATCTCTAAAAACACAGTAGCGTTACGGTTAAAAATCGACGCGGAAGCAACTCTAGACAATAAAGATTAATAAAGTGTTGATTACACGCCTCCTTAATTCGGAACTTCGCCCAGGAAACTGGAACCCAGTGAAGCGGCGGCGCACGTCGCTCTCCGTCTTCCGAATATGACACTACTTCCGGTCGCTGCTTCTCGGTTTCTCGCTCTTCCGGCGATGCGGGAGGGAGCAGTGGGCGGGGCGTAGGGTCAACTTTATCGACGAATACCCCTGTCCCCAAGCTAAAGATACCAAAAAACACTTTCCAGGCATAAACTGATCAATGTAATACCTGTAAAAGTAGAATTCTACCCGGTTTGAAAAGCGCTTTAGTAGCCCTTTAAGGATACAATAAAAAATCTCCAATCAATTTTTTGCAAAAAAAGAAAAATGATACGCTTTACTTTCAGCTACATGCTACGTTTGAACTTTCACTGTAAAATTCGAGGCAGCGAGGCTACATGCTGGGTATAAGGTGCATCGATGTAAATAGGCCCTGATACTGTAGGCCGCCGCAGGTTCCTACGCGTCCCGTTATCACCGCTGTAATGATGTAGCATCACGCGCACAGGAACCTGTACCCCGCACTACCAAAACTAGGATTTCGACGGTTCGAAGTAAAGATCGCGAGTTTTAAAGCGAAGCTTCAGTATCCCCACTGGTGCCTTCGTGCGCAAATACGCCATGCAGGAAAGCCAACTTTCTCTGACCATGATAATGAATGATCGCGAGTGAAGTGAATGAAAGAAACGCTTCCCAGGGCAGGAATCGCACGTGGGTCTCTCGCGTTATGAAGCCGGTTTGTACCCGATTTCTCTATTTCGATATGGTCGAAGGGAAACCCATGCAGCAGGTACCGATTTACGCTTTACACCCATACCCAAACATTAGAACCATGGTGCGGACACCCGAGAGTTGCTGTGGGTATTCTAGAAAGGCCGTGTCTAGAGTGCCGCCTGACGGTATTACAAGCACTCCACTATATCGACGTCCACCGGCGTTTTATAACAAAATTGCCGCGTCTGGCAGTACATCGCTCTAGATAACGTAAAGCTAGGCAACCTAACCTAAACACAACACAAGCTAACCTAACGAACATAGCGAAATCATTTAAAACACCAATAACCGAAGCATACAACTACACTTCAAATAAATAATGAAAAAAAACAAACAACCGTGGCAAAAAAGCCGGTCTCGAACCACTGACTTCGGATCAAGAAGCTAAGACGGATCCTCTACACTACAACGACAGACTCTTCGGCCGCTGCTAGCCTAGTCTTAAATACTCGAATGTTGTCGGACGGTACTCTAGCCATCCTGCAACGATCAGCTAGGGTGCCGTCGGACGGCACTCTAGACACTGCGTTCTAGAAAAGTGGTGCGTACCTCCAGAGGAGCACATACTCGCAGTGTGGGTTGCCAACTAAAAAGTCGTCACGGGAAAGCTTCGCGTTCAACCATCGTCGCCGTTAGACGGACGATGCAAGATTTTTTAGTCATTATGTACGCTGCAGTGTGAGCGTATAGCGCAACCATTCGTTAACTGGAAAGCCTGCAGCATTACGCCCCCAGCCTACACGATTTCTACAGCAGACTGTACTGATTCGAATTTTATTAACAATTCGCTACGGAACGTAAACAAACTTCGTCTAAATTTTAGAATTTCGCGCTGAATAAAAGACGTATAAAATTGCATATAAAATCAATTATTGTAATTTTATTGATCCACAGTATGTGTTAATTACTATATCTATTAGACAACGCCATTCGTGTCTGAGCGACGTCTTAAGTTTTTTTTATAAAAAAAAATTTAAAGTGAAGAAAATAAGAATAAAAATAAAAATATTGTTTTGGTCAATATACAATGACAGAATGCTTCCCAAGCACGGTAGCTGTACCACGTGCTTTTTCTCGAGCGTGGAGAAGATATAGTGGTCAGATGCTGTTCCTGGACGCATCTATGTTCTTGAAGACGCCCCCAAAGATAAACGGTGTCTCTGGAGGCATCGATAAGAGATGGCGCACTGTTTGGCCCTGCGACCATACTCATCCATTTAAGAGTGGTCTTCGAAGCGACAATAAAACGGTGCTGGGGCCTTCAGAACCACAATACTTCGCCCATGCCATATATTTTACATTTCGGAAACCAGCAAGTTCTCATGAAGCAAAGCCGGTGTGTGCAGCCACCCAGTGTTCATTTTAAAAAGACCTAAACTAACATTATTTGTAACAACAAGCTGTGGGACGTAGTTTAGGCACCTGTGTTTTCTCTGTTCTTTACTTTGTAACCCAAGTAAGTAAAAGTCATATGCTTGCTTTTGCAAGCGTGGCCTAGCATTTTAATGTCATTACTTCAATTATACTCCAGTATAAAGTTGTATCAGTGAAGCAGCCGAGACTGTAACTATTGTCGCTTATCGGCAAACGTAAACTTTCACGAAGGGGAAAAGAGAGAGAGAGAGAGAGAGAGAGAAGAGAGAAGAGAGAGAGAGAGAGAGAGAGGGGAGAGAGAGATCTTTTTTAATCCTATGGGTCTCTGTTTGTCCTTTCTTTTAAATTGACGTTTGCAGAAGTGCATGGCACCAAACACCGCGCATGCGTTTCTTTGCAGTATGTATGGTGTAGTACACGGGGGCCGTAGACGGCTTTGAAGAAAACTGTAGGAGTTGTGGCAACTCATCTTTCAGATCGACTGCATCCATTCACTGCCTTGTCCTCATATTTCGCTCGCCCCCCCCCCTTTTCCCCCCACTGCGCTTCCCGCTCACCCCTCTCGCTCCGATTGTCCAAAAGATTTATGCAGTACCAGTAGTTGATGACATGAAGTAGTTACGAACCAGGTATTTCAATAAGGTATACAGGTGGAAACTGATAAGGCGGAGAACGTGAGATAATAACGATAACAGTAAAGAAACAGTGACAAAAACGTAACAAAGAATCATTCAAATATACACGTACAAAAATTCGGAAAGCAGTCATTACCCTTTGCAATCTTTTGACCTGTTTGTTTATTTTTGCGGGGCATTGAAAGATGACCGATTGTCGTGTATACAGTGAACATAAAAACTCTGTAATCTAGGGGGCTGCTTCAGGCACAGTCACTGACCCCGTACGGTCCCCTTCCTACTATAACCCATAAATTTTGAAAGAGGCGAGTCGCGCAACTCCTCCCCTCCCCTTCGTGCGTATGCTAGCGAAATTCAGAGATCATAAATACAGTATGCGACTTTGCTGACTTCGAAAGAATTGGAATTTAATACCTTACGACAGTTTTGTTCGGCGCAAAACTACGCTTATATTACGAAGGATTTTGCATCTGAAATAAGAGATTTCAAATTCGCGCGCCCTTCACACAGACCCTACCACGTGCCAAAATTTTCATCCTAATTAAGGGCGGGTTTCAGAAAACCTGCTATATTTGTTATTTCACAATGAGAACCTTTTGATTGGAGCAAGGGTAGCGGTAGTCATCCTGATTCTTTTAGACACACGACAGCAATGTTAGCACGCGTAGAATGGTGTTACAAATAACTTTGCAGAAACATCTATCTTGATGAATTCAAATTTCCGCACTCAGAATCACAGCTCTTACGAGCTAACTTCACAGTGGCATCAGGCAACGGCTTTTTTGACCGCAGCACCACCGTACAGAACTAGTTTCTCGTGTTATTTAGCACTGATAGTTTCGTGTAGCAATACCCCTTTAAGAGGGATTCTCGGCCAATATTGAGCGAAGGCATAGGATCGAGTTTGTGTACTAAAAGTCGCAAAAAAAAAATTACACAAGTTATTTTCGCTGCAAGATAAAACAGGCCGCTTCCCACTCTGCACTCTTTGTGACGTGCGCGAGGACTTGAACCACGTATTATGTGGATGTACGCGGTATAGAGAAGCTAGGACGTCCCTTTTAGTGTCCTTGGGTCTTCCGCTTTCTAGAGGACTAACTATAAGTGACGTGTTAGGCCCTTGGTCTAACTCTAAACGAGCATCTCGAGCGACAAAAGCTCTATTGTCTTTCCTGCGAAGCACAGGACTTCATCAGACTCTCTAAACAAGGCTCTATTAATGAGCGCATCATCGTCATCATAGTCGTCATCATCATCACTTCATCGGTATCATTTTTTTTCATACATCTGGTGTAGCAAGCTAGACGCCTTGGCAAGGCTAACCTCACCAGTATCATTAAAGACTATTCCTCTCTAGTATCTTTCACTTGAAGCTCATTTATAACCCCATTCACTGAAACAGCTTTTTATTTACCCAAATTGACAGAGATTATAACGTGCGTAGTCTCAGTTTGATACTAATGGAGATTTTATCTATACGGTTTTTTACACCCTCACACCATATGGTTCAGCAGGTTTGCACGCAACGTGCTATAAAAAAGATTATTAGGTCATATATGTTAAGTTTCCCTTAGTCAGGTAGGGAAGGTTTAAGTTGGTAGCATCCTAATTGAACGCTCTCAGGTTCTTGTCGGGGATTCACGTACGACGTGGAGCAAGGCTTCAGTTGTGTCACTTTCTTGGACCCTGGGCCCACAACAATGACTCATTTTTAGGGACGAAAATTTGGCTGCGTTTCTTGCGGGATTCTGTACTAGAGAAAAGTGAAATTCTTGAATTGCGCGCATAGGCTACATCTGTACGCGTTTGCGTCGTCATGTACGTTTTTTCTCCCTTTTGTGTTAAGGGCGATTACTGGGCACCATTCACTCTACTTTTAATTAACTATATGGTTAGTTTTTTGCAATTCATTGCGTGTGATTTTTATTTAACCTTTTTTCTCTCTATTGTTGGGCCTTCCCAGTCTGTCACATCACCCCTCACTGCATTGTAATAATCCCCATCTAGCGTAGCAAGCACTGCTGCTAGCAGAGCTGACCTCTCCAGCTTACATAAAAGAGTTCTCTCTCTCCTCCCTCTCTCTCACTTGTCGGACATGGGCACACCCTGCGCTTGTATCCGTAATGCTGAATAATCTGCTTATAAGTTACCACCGGGCTTGCAGCCTCTGTGTCCCCCGGGGTGCTTGCGGGTGATCTCTGGTGTGGTGTAATGGATGGTGCTTCCGCAAGAAAGGGACACGTTCGGCAAGCCAATATTTTACGTGGTCACCGGACAAGCGCACGAACCCTAATGTGATGATTTAATGGGTAGCCGCGACTAACCGAACACAATGCTTTGCGACCTTCGGTACTTCGTCTTTTTCATTGCCCGTTTAGTACGGTATCGTTGATACTGGGCTCAAATGTGTCACTTCCATTAGAAATAGCAGCCTCCGTTGTCGGGAATCAGAACCAACATTGTGCGTACAGCACAACGCCTTTAGCCGATTTCAACCTCGGCTAGAAGAAAAAAAATGTTTCAAAGTATCTTTCAATTTTTCATAGATACGATTGTGCTGTCACTGTGCATCGCGTTTCAGTACCCGGTCTTCGTTCCGCTTTTCGCGTAATTATTGCGACATGGGCTTGATTGCGTACTTCGTGCCAATTAAGATGCATAATGAAAGCGATCATGACGACTGCCAGGCGTTGCTAATCAGCCTAAAATCTTCTCTAAGAGTTTGAATAATTATGCAACTTGCAGTGCTCGCATAAATCGGATGATCTTGAATACAAACGGAAAAGGAGCACAGATTTCCCAAGGCCAGTGGTATTGTTTGTTTATTGATTATTTTGCCTCTCCTTCATCCCCCCTTCGTCCTCAGTTCTCAATGAGTAATAAATGAGGACAACTTGTGAACCATCTCCGACTTTCTGTATTTTATTTTAAGTGCGGATCACTGTAGGAGCCGGGGACGTCGTCCGTCCAGTGTCGTTGGGCGTCACGCAAGTCAAATGACGCATACCCATTTAGAAGAATTGGCCAAGAAGAATTGCTTTAGTCGTGAAAACTAATTAGGTAAGAGAAACCAGGCGATCAGAAGGAATGATTAAGTCAGTAGGTTTAAGAGAGAGATGAAAGTCAACCTGATCCAAATACTTCTAGCAGGGCAGACGAGCCGTCTCTGCAACCAATGACTGGACAGCGTGACACACATCCCCAAAGCAGTGGCCCAGCTTCTTTCTACCACCGAAATACTGAAGCACCGGAAGAAGAAATGACAGGGCTAGGCGTCGCAGGCGAGTCTCCAGCAGCCTTCTCCGATGATAGCTGTTGTTCGTCGCTTGGTGGCGCATACCACGTGGGAGACTCGCCAGAAATTCAGCAAAATGAGGGCTGATGCGCCCAAGTCGATTAAAAGAAATGACAAGAGCGAAACACCGAAAAAATAAAAGCAAACTACAGAAAACATAAGCAAAACTAAAACAAACATAAGAAAAACACAAGGTACTCCAACAATAACACAAGGGAAATACTTGCGAATCACTGCCCCGCACTTCCGACAGCTTTCACGTTGTGTGAAACTGCATCCATTATTTTTTCTTACGGCACTGATTCATCCCTTTCGCACTGGCAGCCAGTCAGAGCGACAACTTCCTTCGCGCATTCGTATGGATACAACACTCAATGACGTAGCCAACACAAAAGACCACAGAAGGGGGCCTGCTGGGTCATTGGGTCTGGGTCCCTCGGGTACTTTGCTAACGACTTGCGCTATGCAAACTATCTGGTTTTTGAGGAAACAAGTTAAGTTTGTCTAAAGTAGATATAATATGCTCACGTTCGTGCTTGGGCACTTCACAACAAAGCCCTCGACGGCGGAAAAGTCTCGACTACACTATTTTTCAAGCGAATTAAGTTTTTTATTTTATTTGCTGCTTTCTCCATCAATCGGTAATGTCATATTAATTTCACCGGCTACAGATAAGCTGTTACTTTACACGGGTGTGAGCGCGCTGTTACAATGTGCGGGTCTATGAACTGTACATTGCATATTGTACATTGAGCGAACAAAATGTTTCCGGTGTTTGCGTTGTACAACGTAATTTTTTACTTTGTGGTTTTTTTAAGCACTGCAAGCAGTACCATTAAAATACATCAAATATTCGGAGTAGGCCACTCTTTTAGGGTTCGAGCTAACCTTCGACAGGGGTCTGCAATATGCCGTCCGCGAGTCACACGCAGCCCGCGGGGCAGTCTTATTCGGCCCTCGGTACCCCCGGTATGCTCCACCAGCCAGATGACGTCTTCACTTCCTTTCTTTGCGCAGGTTCAAGAGAGGGGATCAAACTTCAAACATCAAGCTTGAACCGCAAAAGAGATTTCTGCGAAGGCTCGAACCAATGACACCGGTAACGAAAAGCAGCATTGAGTTTATATTGCTTCTATCCTGTGTTTGTAATTTGCAACCTTGAGACATGCGCGCTGAAAATAGTAATAATTTTTACTCCCGTTTTGTACATTATTGTCAATTCGCCGAATTTCTTACCTTTACCTGCAAAGCCCTTCCTCGCTCGGATTTTCCGTCTGTGACCCGCCATGGCAGCTGCATGCAACTAGGCCCTCAACCTCAAAAGGCTGCCGACTTCTGCTCTATGATAAACTAGCTATCTCCCACAGTCCTCCAACTATTATGTCTTTGCATTTATATTAGCACGGGCACAGCATCAAACAGGCCACTTCGTCGTCTTTTACCTCAAGTTCCTTCCCCTCCCTCGCTTCCCACCACGTTTTTTGCAAACAATTTCAAATCTCCGTACGGTATTACACGAACATAACAAGGGCCAGTATACTTCAGTTCGCGCGTCCTGGGAGCTATGGAGGTAAATGTCTTGCATCTGCTTTCGACTGCAGCGCATAGAAGAAGGGCGGGCTAAAGTTGGTTAGCCGCGGAGCCGGTACACTAATTACGCCTAATTGGGGGCTGGCACGTGGGACGTAGCCGAGTCCTCTTGTAACAGCCAAGACATCTTTCAATAATACAACGCAGCACAGGTCGTGTAATATCCCGTTGCCCAACCCCCGGCCTTTATTCGCCCTTGCGAACGCTCGTTTTGCTTCTCCGGGAGAAGGAAACGGCGCTGAAGGATGAAGATATCTTCCTTTCGAGATAATATATTGCAAGGTATTTTATGGTTTTGTCTACGCTTCACATCCCGCCGTGGGGAGGGGAAGAAGGGAGGGCGGTTAAGGCGGCCACAAAAATGTACAGAAACCTTTCATTTACACGAAATCGATGATGATGTTTGAATGTTAATGGCGCAAGGCCAATTAGGTTCAAAAAGTGCCGAGAAAGTTTTGAAAATAGAAAACTTTCATTCGAAATCACTCGATCATTCGAAATCACAATCACTCGAAGTCATTCGATTTCGAAATTGGAAATTGAAATTTCCAAGTCATTCAACATCGAAGTCGGGCAGCTGTGCCTCGTTACAATTTCGTTTTACGGAAAACACTGCAGCCATACCTCCGGAATCAATGCGTAAAGGTGTGCAGGAGGATTTCAAAACGATCCACTCTCTGCGGCTTTATAGGACGTGACAACAACCCTGGGACGTAGTTGGGGTAGCCGTCTAAAACGGATAGTTAGAAAAGCGACTCGACGCCGTGATGAAGAAACCGGAAGTTTCGAAAAACATAAAACATCAGACGTACAACTATAAAGACTGGGGTTGCGGTAGCGCCCTGAGAAACGTACAAATGGCTGCAAAAAACTTGCTTAGGCCGCGCTTTTTTTCTATGAAATGAACAAGCCGTAAATTCATTCCTTGCCGTTGCTTAAGCCACCCTGCTCATCAGACTTCGACACAGGCAGAGATATGAAAAGCCCATCAAATATTCCTTTCTCGTTAATACGACCTACATGAAGCGTATGTAGTCGACGTATAAACAACGAGGATACAACTTTATGTACGCAGATGGATTGTATTGTATTTCGTTGTAAGACGCACAAAACTCCCTGACCTGTTCCATAGGCATACTAATTTAAGAGACTAGGCCCACTTTCGCTTCAACGGTCACAGACACCTTTATGAAGCAAGTTGCTGACGCTAAAAATACACGGCGGCACATCATTTATCGTTTATCAATATTTGCAGTGTGGCATAAAAATTGGCGCTCATAATATTTAATCAATTACGATCTAATTATCCCAGATGCGAAAGTAACGCGTATAAAATCAAAATACACGTTTAAAAGTACAGTTTAAATCTTACAGTTTAAAGTTTAAAAAGTACAGTTCACAGTTTATATCTAAAACACGCTTATTCCGTTCTTAATGCGCCAATGTTTCCATCGCTGCTATCGTGCGGTTCACGTTCCAGTTAACATAATTCAGCATAATCTGAAACCATGGTGTTTTATATCTCAGTTTCCCCGAGGGTAATTAGATGGTAATGTACTGTTTATATCTTGAATTTTGAATGTATGGTGGAGCGGGGCGAACATAATTTTCTTTATTTTCTGATTTCAGATGTGACATGGACGACAGTCGTAGAAGAAGGCATTGAAAGCGCTCGTTGACTCCTCCTTCAGGCATTTTGCTGCATCCTATGCGCGCAATGTCTGCATGCTTGCCGCTTCCTCCACTGGTTTCTCCTAAATGGTTACTTGATAAAGATGAGCGTCTGCATAGAAAGAAAGGAACAGGTAAAAAAGGCTGGTAATGTTCCCTTTGAGACGACAGAAGAACGATGCATTACTTGATACATGACAGTGTCCCCATTGAGGTCCAAAACAAGTAGTAAGAAAAGTATGTCTTGTATCGAGGCAATTCTTACTCATATTACATTACATGTAACATATCACATATAATATCAGAGTTGAGCAAACAAACAAAAAAAACGAAGTAGTAGAGGGCACATACGATTTCCGTATTCAAATGAAGAAGGCTGTAAATATAAAATTTCAACGATGTCTGCGAGTCTCATAATTATCCGATTGATGACAAAGGCTAATTCTTGTTGAAGACAATGTTATTCATAGAAGCCGTCATTTCGAAAAACCGAAGCAGTAGTTTGGCCCGATTCGTTTGTATTGTGTAACACGTAGTGTACACGAACTATATTAGACCCAAGCGCACGTGCCATTTTTCAGACTGCTTTTTCAACAGCGCTAGAGCTGGTAGTACTGTTCAAACTATGGGGCGTTTTCCGTATGGTATCGAACTACCGTTCGTGAGACTGGTGTGAGGAGGCGCTTGGCACGGGGACATCAGGAGGGGCATAAAAGCAACAAAGACGAAATGCGCGTGCTGTGGTCGGGAAAAATTGCTTGGAAAAAGGAGAGAAGAAGAGGAAGCGAGGAGAGAGAGACGTGGGAAGTCATGTAGGCAGGGGTCGAAACAGTGTGTTCCACAAGCTGTCGGCTGGGCGTGAACATCCAGGAGACCTTCGCGTGGAGCCGCTTCGGGTCTCTAAGAGCCGCTTCAAGCAAGACAGTAGTCGAGTAGCAGGTTCGGCACGCCGCTGACGTTTCATAAGGATCGAGCGCATCCCGTCTCCCGATAGAATCTCTACTGACCGGCACTCCGAAGCTAGCGCACCGCTGAGGCACGGACGTTGACCTCACACGTGAGCGCGCACGATTTCGGGTTAAGGCTTCTTCCTTCGAGGCTGTTCTCACTGTTAAGTTTTTACTTTAGTTTCGGCATTTCATCTTGCCTTTGTCCCGTGAATATATTTGTTTAGTGTCCGCCGCCAAATTGTGTCGATTCTTCTCTGTCGGATTGGCCTTATCCTCCTCAATACTGCGACTTATTGAAACGCTCTGCTTTCCACACTGCTTGCTCTCAGCTAACACGGACGAATAAGTTAAACGTTACATGATTGAAGGGCACGCACGCACAAGCGATTGCGCACGTTAGTCGTCTTGTGTCAGCGTCGTTCATTTAAGCTCGAGGCCAGCAATTTTTGAAGTTAAAAGCAACATAGCATCAGGCAACGCCGATAGCTCGACTGTTATGTGCCTTCTTTGCTCCACGTCCTTTTTATTATTTTGTTGTGTGTGCTGTCAGCACAATTTTTTTTTTTGGGGGGGGGGGGGGTTGCTGGGGGCACACATTACACATGCTATATAAAGTTGTCAAATGTTCGTCATATAAGGCATTACGTTTGGTGCAAATAACGCTATAAAGGGACTTTTTTCACATTAAAGTTATTCAAACGTTAGTTCTGGTGTTCGCTCCTGTTGAAAGAAGCCCATGTTTCTTTATTTCATTTACACGAAAAAAATAATGAAAGGTGTAACACTTGGTGACAAGAAACGAGCTTCGTGGATCAGGGAAAAAACTCGAGTAGATGATATCACTGTTCAAAAAGGAAGGAAGCTCACACTAACGCGTAAGACTTGAAGGTAGCGAAGCTGCAGTGTAGGCAACCTTCACGACCATCGAGACAGTTTAAGTGCAGCCGGTTTGCTTCTTCTTCGCTGCCGCAACGACCTTCACTCTAGCATTGTTGATCTAACTGTGACCTTCGTTCTTGTTTTTTTTTTTTTTTTTTTGAAGTGATAATCATTGGACATCATTGGACACCACTTTTGAGGGGCGTACGCTATATACACGAGCGGTAGCCATTTTCTTGACTTTGCTAACGGCCGGGCGGTCGCAGCGAGTCCCGCGCTCACGTGCGCTCGCTCGGCAATTTTTCGGTATTTTTAACTGCGGGCACGAAAAATTACGATTTGCTTAAGAACTTCGCTGTTAGCCAAGAGAAACAATGGACGGGGCTGGCCATGCAGTTAGACAAAATAACGACCGGCGGACCCGCTAGGGTAACTGAGTGTAAACCGAAAGACGGGTCAAGAAGAAAGGAAAGGCCAATGACTCGATCGAGGGAGAAATAAGAAAGTTTGGAGGCAACGAATGGACTGGAACAGCGTAGGACAGAAGCGGTTGGAGGTCAATGGGAGAGCCTTTGTCCTGCGGTGGACCATATTAGGCTGTTGTTGATAATAATGAATTGTCACTTTATGTGTGTTGAGAAGTTTTGCTCGATGGGACACTCGCACAGTGTGTGATGCAAGGCTGAGATCCGGCCATTTCGAGACGTTTACTTTTATACTTCAGAAAAGGGATTCAGGATCTATGGCAATGACTTTTATTCGAGTCGATATTCCTGCTACAGCCCGCTTTGTTTTCGTTTGTGCAGCCTAAGTATATCCGTGAGATATCGGAAGATTAATTTAACTTGACATTGCATGCGTCCTACCTCACACGGTTGGAGAATTCAATGACATAGCAGAATGAAGCGATAAAAATCTAAGTTGCGTTTTGTTTTATTTGAAACAAGCTTCCGTGTTCTCAGTAATATTTCTCAAATCTCTGCATCAATGCTCCTTCCGTCTTCTGAGTAATTCGCACAATGCAAACGAGAACAAATTTACAAGCAGCCTAAGATGAAATGACGGCAAACAGCCGCGGGGGCTCAGTGGCTAAAGCCTTGTACTGCTGAGCACGAGGTCGCGGGTTCGATTCCCGGCCGCGGTGGCCATTTTTCTAATGGAGGCGGAAAGCAAAACACGCCCGTGTGTACGAGATTTCGGCGCACGTTAAAGATCCCAGTGGTATCAAATTATCCCGCAGCCCTCCACTACGGCGCGCCTCCTCGCCTGCGTTGCGTCGGCGTGTTCAACACTGCAATTAATCAACTGAATGGACGGCACAATTGTAAGCTATAATTTTGTATGCCCTTTTAGGGCACAACTTTGTGTGTTGAACAGCCAGCATCCCTCGTGCCAATTTTTTCTGGTATATTTGACCCTTGGAAATTTTCCTCCTGAATACCAACGCCGCCGTGTTCCCTAACTATTCAATAAAAGTTTGAAAGCATGCCTTGCACCTACAATATTACAATACTCTTCAAATGAAGAAAACAAGGAAGGAATTTACAAGAACCAAGAAAGGCACTCTAAAAACACAGCCTAGTTTTGTTTGAAATGGAATGAGCATTGCAGCGCTTCCTAATTCGCGAAAAGCGTAGAGGTCAGGATATAATACCTATTATGTATGGAACCCCTGAGGCACTCCGAGAAGTTCAAAAAAAGTGCAGACACTTTTCTGAGAGTGAAACGGATATAAAAATAACATTTGCCGCTATTTCTTGGATTTCTTCAATTTTAAATCTCGCTCATCTAACCAATAAAACAGGAATATAAATCAATTTGAATTGGTGCATGTAAATTAGTTCATTTCCGTTACGGGGAAGAGAAACGAGTTTTTGCGAAGAAAGGTGATGTAGGATTTGAAAAAAGGAGTCATTTGCAATGCAATGATATTGAGCCGAGAGGCAGACTTCGAAGAAGTTGGGCAATACCGGCGTCGAAATAAGCAATAACACTGTAAGAGGCGATCATCGACCTCATCTGAGAGAGCGAATTTTTCTAGAGTGACACACAACAAAAGGCAAAATTGTACACTAGAGAATATATTAGACGACTCATTCTCTTTTCACTCATCATAAGCAACAACCCTGCTGCCGCATCAAGAATCGAACTTTGAAATTGGGTGTCCTGGAAAAATTCCTCTATTACGTGCAACTATCCGGTCCAGTGCTTCCAGATCGTGTCCGTCAGGTAAGCCTAAGTTACGCTCCTAGATATTGGGGAAAGTATAGATAATTTTGTCTCCAGAGCAGTGATGTTCCCATCCAAACAAATTTTTTGCAAAAACTTTCTCCGATGCAATTCATTTCCAGCCCCGTTCTGCGCCGTTTGAAAATGGAAACGTTTCGCTGAGACCAAATTTTAAGGGTATATAGGTTGCCTTCAAATAGCAAGAATTTTAAGCTCTCATCAACGTGAATAAAGAAAAATGAAACTCCGAAAGAAACATCCTATACATTCTGTTTTAGAACTTCATTTCACAAACGCTGGAATGAGTGTATATACGGTCGCAGTGGCAGTCGAAATGCCAAGCGCAGTTTTGTAACCTTGGCGAATCAAAATTGACCGTCTGTATTTGCTTATTTATTTGAAGCTAGGACACTTTGGGGCTTTCCCTTAACGTCATCCTCAAGGGACACAAAAAGTGAGAATAGTATGTAATTACCATAACCAAAAAAATGTACCGAACAGTTAATTATAAACCACAAGGAGAAACAGTGTCAAAACCACCCCAGGAACCGAGAAATGCTTACGGCTAAATACCGCTGGATTAATGCTTCCTCACACCAAAATATCGCTGTACCAAGATGTCCATGGAGCCAAGTACTCTGGCAGCAAAATGCCCGCACGGAAGTCTAAAGTAAAGAAGCTCACGTAAAACTTCCTTCGACTCTAAGTTTCATGTCTGCACATTTGAAATGCATCGTGATTCCGTGCACTGAAATCAAGTCAGGAGATAGTGAGCGTAGGTAAGTACGGTTGTTTTGCATACTGAGAAGAATATCCCCAGCAGTAGTCCCAATGGGCGCGTTCCAATTTCCCCTTTAGACGGCTTCGTTGCCGTCTTGGCGGACAGTCCGCCATCTTAAGCCCCGCTTCAATTCGAACGAATCGGTCAACGAAGAATGCTTCGAGAAGACAGCATCGAAGTCAGCAGCGATGCAGCCTACCTTCCTGTCTAAAGTTTCTAAATTAATAAGTGACGCCAGCGCCACCTTTTTGCGTAATAATGTTGTTACAAAGTAACGTTATTTTATTGAAATATTTAGTATCATTTACCTGTGGTGACGATGTTTTTGTTTAATTTTTAAATCACGTAATGTTTGTAATAATAACGGCAATATTATTTACTGAACCTGCGGCTTGCGTGTTTCAACATGTCTGCTACAAGTTTGTCGTCTGCGTTGGTGTTGCGTTTGTGACCGTTGCGCCGTTGCAGTTTTGGTTCCTTTAGACATCTAATTAGACTGTTTCGTAAGCTGTCTACCAAGCTTTACGCGAATAGGAATGCAGCCAATGTGTTTACGTTCACCACCTAAGATATTGCCATTTTTATCTTGCCTTGGCACTATAGGCACCTGGTGACAGCCTCGGCACCTCATACCAAATGCCAACGCAACTGCGAGAACAAGGTGCAAAGAGTTCGAAGGTGTGTGCCCGAAATCGAATGTCGCCCATGTGGCTCTTGAGTCGGAAACACGTGGACAGAGCTGGCGGTGTGTTGAAAGGTGGTTTAGTGGAAACCTTTTATGATGGGGACTTTCGAAAGGAATGGCGTCAAAAGTAGGGAACAAAAAGAGGGGGTGTATGGAGAAGGCAAAGTGGTGGCCCTTATCTCGGCTCACAGTTGGGTAGCAGGAATGTCTACTGCGTGCAAAAATGCTTCCAGAACTTAAAGTGGAACTAAATAAAAAAACGCTTCGAAGTCTCAATTTCACGCTCAGTGAACAAGGACATTAAAAGTTATTCATTTTCTCTTTTAGTTTTTTTTTGTTCGTCCACTCAATCTTGTTTTACGTCGTCACTTTCTGATTCCTTCAGTTCTTAGTATGTGTTCCTCCAGCGTTCTTTACTTCGTTTGTGTGTTTGTCTGCTCGTTTGTGCATGGGCCGCGCGATGTCCAGTTTTCTCGTGTCACCCATTTTCTCTTCTAAAGTGCTTGTGTTTCGCGCAGTATTTCCCTATGTTCAGTTTTTTCCACACACCAAAAATGACTATAAGTTTACTGTGTAACGCTCCATTTCTATGTAAGCACGTAACTTTGATTTCAGCTCATGGTTTTTCCTGAAATGCCCACTTAAACACAGTTTCTACAGAATGGGGCGCTGCAAGTATTGAGTTTACACAAAAAAAAGGTTGGGGTTCCACTGAAAGACAGGTACACAGCAGTCCTTTTTTTAAGAGCGCGGTAGCCGCAAACACTGGTAAACAAATATAAAACTTTACATTGCTTTTTTTTTAAATACAGTCAATCTTTTTATTCAACGAGTCTCAATATCTCAATAAAAAGAATCAAATTCAGCGAGTTTTATGGGTCCAAATTATTTAGTCAAGAAAATTTCATGCAATGCCGGCTGTGCGGTCGTTCGGTAGTTTTAGCGGGGAGCACTGAAGGCCCCGAGGGGAAGAAAGCTGGGCGTAGTTGGCGGCGTTGACCGTGGGCGAAAAAATACCATAGCGCCATATTGGGGTGACAACTGAAACCACAGGAATTGCAGAGCGGCCTTTCAAGAGATAACGTGTGAGCTGGACTAGAACGTGTCCTCCTACAGGGGGGCAGAAGAGTAGAGGAGCCTAGGGTGTGCAATAATGTCGCGATAAGGTGTAATACCGAGTAGCCCACGCTCGCTCTTAACGCACGTGTGACTTGTGTGCCGTCGTATATCCGTGCTACGCACACTACAGAGTGTTCCTCATTACTGAGTACGATTACCTTATCGCGTTACAAGCCTAAAGGCGAAGCTTAAACGTCGTTCATTGCTTTGTTTTATTTCATGCAGATGATGACATCCATTTCATGTCATTCCGTATGAGCGTCGATGAAGGAGATCAGACGTCGCTTTCTCGCGCCATGGACATGACAGAGAGAGTCATCGTTTTAGCTGTTTGGTTCCATGTTGCCACTGCCAGAACTAAAATACATAACAGGCAAACATCACCCACCAACGGCCATCTTCCCGCAAAAAAAGTGTATGCAATGGTAGCTCCTACACCATCCGCACTGCGGGTGCGGAAATTCGACTCGTCGACGGGGAACACTGGAAGCAAAGATCTTGGACAGGAAGAGCCTTCTTTTTGCTTCTCAATCAACACCCAGCGCTACGCGTGAACAAGTTTCATCGGGATCATACGAGCAGTTACTTTTGTAATGAAACTTAGAGTCCAACGCCTCTTTTGGCGACGATGTCATTTCCGGGGCTGTAATCATCACCGAGGCCCGGGTAGAACTTTTCGTCGCTGGTAAGCGGAATGACACATTATAAAACCCTTCTCTGGTATTCTTGTTGAATTTATGATCCGTTACTTATGGCGCAGTGTTGCTAATGGTTTTCGTGGTTGTGATATCCCCTTCTTTTGTCATTTAGGTGCTTGCGTTTTGAACGTCGGCAAAGAATGCTTTAAGAAATTTGTAACTGGAGTTAATTTACTATGCCCTTCCAGCTACGGGTAGCATTTTTCGAAAATGCGGAAACACACGCGTCAAAAAATAAGTAGCTCCTGCTAGATGACACGTGCCACAATCCGGGATAATACACACTGGACTGTCCCAGAGGATACGACGAAGAACCCGTGCTTGACATTTCAGCCTTGCAAACCTACCCTCAACATAGTCCGACCTCCCAGCCCACTACCGGGCCTCGTGCTAGCACTATCAATTTTACACACCTGCATCACAGCAATTGGTGCCCACCATAGGCGCAGTCCCCAAACCCACACCTTGTACAACCATGCCCACATTCAGAACATCTCCTCTAGCACCTACCCCCTCCACTGCGCTTCTTGGAGATCTCCCAATGCCACCAGCTACATTGTATAGCCATGTCAATCCAACCCCGCACTCCCTTTTCCCCTGTTTTGAGCAATACAAATATGGGCTGCGGAAAAGCCTTTCAAAGATCAGAAAACTCTGTTCCTAAGGGAAAAGTCTGCAGCTGAGGCCCACCGCAACAGGATGGCCACCGACTGCTTCGATTTCTAAACATATCTCTTACTTTTTTGAGCGAATGTTTTCAAAGTAAACGACAATACTGCGAATTACTGTAACCCCATTTGGCGCAGAGAAAAGGAACAGAACACGACGTGCCAATAACACACGGGCATCAACTGATTGGGCACGTGCGTGCAGACTGGGCTACAGTCCAGCCCGAGGGCTCCCATTGAAATGAGAGTATTGGACGGAAAGGGAGCTGGCGGCTTGTATGTCGGACGCAGATCGCAGATTGCCGCCTCAGGCGAGAAGGTCAAACGAAAACTGGTGGCCAGGTGTGAGCACGATGCTTCTTCCGCAGAGACTGGGCGTAAGTCTGCCTCACCTCCTCTTTGATATATATATATATATATATATATATATATATAATATATATATATATATATAATATATATAATATATTAATATTATATATATATATATATATATATATTATATTGCTCTTCCTTGAATATTTTTTTTCTAACATTGCTTGCGATCAATGCGAGACCTAGTTTTTCGGCACTGGTTAAAAATTAGCCATGACTTAGTACCTCGAAACAACACCACACACGGTTCTTTATTCTTCTTTTGTTTAGTTGTTTGCTACGTTTCCTTTTCGTTAATTCACTCTCACGCAACTATGCTGTAATGGCAGTACTGATGGACGTTAATAGGCGGTATCTGACCTAAAACCTCGGGCCCTATACCAGGAATCGTACACTAACCTTCGTGTAATGTGAAACATTTGGATAGTCGGCCCAAAGTTCTTGGCCGCATAACATACGTCGTTCTTGGTGGATCAATGAGTAAAGCGGGGAAAGATTTAGGTATCGGGAAAAAGAGATTTGCGGATGCCGTATGGAAGAGAAACGTAGGGAACATTGTGGAAGGTCGCTGTTGCTGCGGCGGCCGCTAGGATCTGCTGCACGATAGGGACTGAAGGCGGCTATTTGGAATCACGTCCAATAAAATGACGTGTCACTTCCAGATACCACTGCACTGCCACAGATATAAGCGGGTGGCGCGTTGCTGTGGACTCCACGTTTGCAAGGAAGTACAATGTTCTGAGGTATGAGCGTTAATTCGCTTTGATAGAATTAGATTTTGGTGGCACCTGCTACCACGTGTAACATAAATTCAAATATACTAAGGATTTAAGCCACATGTGGTATGGTGATCGGCATTTGTTGCAAACGTTACACGCGAACTACAGAATTCCTCACTTCAATCTGCCCAATTTTCTGCAGCTTTGTTCACGCGGTCATTTCTGCACAATGTACTGGAATAGCTCTATTATTTTAATGCAGTTTGATAAACAATGTCTGCAATTGTCTTTAGTTACATGTCTTCCACAGGATGATTACTGCCTCTTTAACGCGGTTTTTTATTTATTTATTTATTTATGATACCCTCAGGGCCAAAGGCATTACAGAAGGGAGTGGTGTGAGAGCAATGAAATAAAAAACAAAAAAAAAAACAGCACAAAGACGTTAAGATACAACATACAATAAAATCATTAACACAATGTAATTAAAAATTGCAACTGCGACTCATCAAAAGCAAACATTAGAAGAACTGATTATACAATGTTAGCTAGAACATTTCGAAACTGGTGTACGTCATTAATAGATACAGTGTCAAAAGGAAGGCGATTCCAGTCACGACTTGTCCGGGGCAAGAAGGAATGAAAAAAATGCATTGTTTTGCATATATCAATTCCAACTTTGCACTCATGGTCAACGCGACGGGATTGATAATGTGGCCTAGGTATAAGCTCGTCACGCAGAACGGGGTGGTGATACAGCTTATGAAAAATAGTTAGTCGTGAAATTTGACGCCTAGTGGAGAGAGATGGGAGGGCTAAATCAGATTTCATTCTAGTAGTGCTCGCGGTTCGATGGTAGTTGGCTAGCACAAATCTAACAGAATTATTTTGAACAAGTTCTAGTGCAGTTATAAGTTTTCCGTGACATGGGTCCCATACTGAGCATGCATATTCCAGTTTCGAACGAACTAATGTTTTGTAATGCAATAATTTGAGTGATGAAGGAGCTGTAAAGAAGTTGCGGCGCAAGTAACCCAACATGCGGTTAGCCTGGTTAACAATATGCTCAATATGAAGGTTACATTTACAGAGAGGAATTTTCAACCAGGGAACATTATGCTGCGCATTGACCTCACTTTGTTCTTGGCGGATTTTCATATTGTTCCTGCAAATCATGAAGCAATGCAGTGACAACAAATGGTGCTTTTTCTACCGAAACACGCTATCGGATCGGATTAGTCCAAACTGCCACAAATTTAACTAGAACTTCATGTAGTGCAGTTTGGAAGTGGTTCACGCTGTCTAATGTGCCACAAGAAACCGGAACGGTGAACACAAAATACACAGGACAGATGCTATCCTGTCTATTAGCCAGGATATCTCCTGCTCTGTTCCTTGTGTTCGCCGTTCGTGTGTTACGGTGCCCATGATACCATGGAACCTAAACAAACGTATCCTCAAAGTATAAAAATTTCCTTCTGCCTTTTTTAGAGCATCACAAGGAGTATTGTTTTACAAAGTTGACATCCCCTTTATCTATACGTCTTGATGTTCCTTTTAACCTGCTCTTTATTAGCAAGTGGTAGATTTGCACGATGAATGGCGGTGTTCATTCTTTGTAATAATACACACTTTTTCTTATCTCCTGTCCCCTCTTCTACTGTAAAGGAAATTGTCACACCTACAGATATTTTAAATTGCCCCTCCCCCCCCCCCCTCTGCATCTTTTTCTTCCAGTATTAACCAGATAATTCAAGCCTTTGATATGTTTTGCTACTTGCCTGCTAAAAGCGGAATACAGCTTTATTTATTGGGAGGGGATTGCGCCAATTAAGACGTATATATATCCCGATTTTATCTACCAAGCGTGTCTAACCACAGCAGCGGAATATAAAAAGCCCTACAGAAGGCTACTTGCAATATCCGTTATTTCCTTCCAGCAGACTTGTCCCGGCCCGCTGACTGCGTTCCGGACCCCTTTTCCCAGATCAGCCCACTTGCAAGCGAAAGCGAAACAACGCCCGAATGACCCGAAGCAACGTCGACGGGAACGTTGCAATAAAACAGATGCCGAACCTTCGTTCTCCGCTCCTTATCGATCGCACATCCATTCTCCGTGAATGTTTGTGGGGAATCGATGCTTGCACGAGTCAGTGGGTGCGAAGTCCTGAAAAGTTAATTTGCCAGTAATTGTCGTTACATGCTTGTAACTGATAGATGAAGTGTAAACTTGTTGGACGCATGTCAAATGTTGCAAGTGAAACTTTGGTGCTTTGGGTGAGTAAAACTGACTAAAACGCATAATTGGCAAATTTGAGAAATGAACAGCTGCAAAAAGTACAATCAATGAGAAACAAGTTTAGACTTAAACGGCCTTCCCTGGCGCCAAGCCTGCAATAGGCCAATTTCACCGCGCAAACTTCGCATGCCCGCCACACTTGTAATGAACATGAATCGAGTAGTTTTCGTGTTATTTCAGATAGTGTGAAAGGATAAACATTTTCGGGCTACCCTGGATGCCACATCGAATGTTCCAACTGCTTACTGACATTGGTGCACTAGGCTACACGTTCAGTGTGTACACGAAAAATTATTGCCCCTTACGCACTTCAAGAAACCATACGCCTTGTGTAAAGTGCAGGAAAATGGTGTTTCGCACCATTACTACACAATGACACTTAAAAAGCGCGCTTTATTAAGGAGACATTCTTGAGAGATATCGCGTTCATGTATTCCTGTATCTTTGAGCTCACACATCACCATAGCTCTGACTATCTCATTATTCCCTACACTCTATTCACCTTGAATTTCAATTTCTACAGCATATGAAGCGCTGGTGTAGATGTAGCGTCCAACCGCCACTTCCCCAGAAAAAGAAACAACCTGCGTGTCATGCAAAGCTCACTTGAAGAACGAATTCAAAGTAAGTTACTCCATTTTGTGAAGGAACATCCTTCATTCCATTCATACCCGAATAGAAGCACTTAAAAGTAATGTTCCACAATTGTCGGTTCCTGTATAGAGGAGAGCGTCCCACCTTTAACGCGACGATAGGCCCGACCATATGGAGTTCCACCATGTACAAACAGTGCGGATTGACTAAGAATTTTTAAGGGTACATAGCTGCAGCGAGTCAGTTTATTCTTCGAGGGTTCACAATAGGATACGCGGCTGGGGAAGGGCGTGTTTGCCACAATTGTCGGCTTCCGCATTGAGGAGCACGCCCAACTTTAACGCGACGATAGGCACGACCATATAGAGTTCTATTGCCTACAAACAGCGCGGATCGGCTCAGACTCTTTAAAGGTACATAGCTGCAGCGAGTCAGTTTGTTCTTCGAGGGTTCACAATAGGATACGCGGCTGGCGAAGGGCGCGTTTGCGCTGACAACCCAACTAACTCGCTAGATCGGTTCGTTTGCTCTGAATTGATCGCCTCTAACCTTTACGGGCGCAGCACAGTGTCTATTTCCTCTGTTCGATTTGTTTCCCCGAGGTCACGCTTCAATGTTCGCGAGTTTTAGCCAGGCCTCGCTCCCTTCCGGTTCTCGGGCGTTACTGCGGTCGGAAGCGATTGAGCGTTGGAGCGGTTTCCTGGATCGCAGCTCTACGAACGACAATGCCACGAGGGCTGTGCACACACCCATCGTTTCGAACGCATACCCCGACAAATTGATTTGCTTCCTTGAAAATAGGTTTTCGTTCTTGGCGACCGGAAACATCTGCGACGTCTAAACGTCTGCTAAGTTGGCCTTTTCGAATACGCATGAGTGAAAAAAGGATTTTTGCAAATCGCATTTTTTGTTGTACGAAATGCAGTTTATCGTTCAACAATTGCGACACTGCATCTTATGCACGGAGGGCGTCTATTGAGCAGGTTTTTTTATGCCTGATGGCGATAAGGTTAATTTAATGAAATGTTGTGAAGATATAACTTGCCAAACTTCAATACTGGGGAAACTCAGTAAGCCAGCAGCCGCCGCTGAAAATCTATATAGATAATAGTAGTCTCTTAAAACATCAATTCCCCGATCCGCTGACCTTCTGCTCAGACCATCACTCGTGGCTACCCCGTGTTCAGATTTTCTGATAATTTTCAGTTCGTACAAGAGAGATTTTCGCAGGAGCGCGACATTCCAGGGCTCCAGAATCATATATTATTACAAAATTTCGCTGTGTGTCCGTACACCTCAGTCTCCAGCTAAAAACTAACCCCGCGGTATTTGTGCTTGTTGGTCTAGAAAAACTTGTTGAACTAACAAGATTGTATTAACTACAAAGTTCTCATAAAATGTTTCTGCTTTTTCTAGCATCCGTACCTGCCGCGGTGGCTCAGTGGCGAGTTGTTGCGCTGCTGAGCCCGAGGACAAGGGTTCGATTGCCGGCCGCGGCGGCCGCTTTTCCGATGGCGGCGGAAAGCAAAAACGCGCCTGTGTCAAAAATCTCCAGGTGGTCAAACTTAATCCGGAGCCGTCCTCTATGGCGCCCCTCATCGCCTGCGTTCCGTCGGTGCTTTAAACCCTACAATCAATCAAGTGTTAAGCGTGAACTGCATGACGCGTTTTTGCACGCGATTCGTGCGCGTCGGCGTTGCGCGTGCGATTTTTTGACGCCCGCGTCGACGATTCCTCCCGCGCGGCCGCTTCTGCCTCGCTCAGAAAATGACGCTCGTCGCGGGCGGCAGTGGAGAGGAGCTTGATGACTTGCGCCAACGGGAAGGCGCACGCCTCATGGCGGCAGTTTCGAAGCGCTCGAGAACAGCTGGATGGCTCAGGCAGCGATGCCAGCGGATTACCACCCCGGCAGATATTGCATGGGCGCTTTTACTAGTGGCGCGGATTATAGTTTACAGTACCGTTTTCGCCCACATTATAAGGTCCTTTACCGCACAAGCAACTTCGTTCGTGCCTTGAGCGGCATTTTAGAGAGCGCTTAGAAGCGGTCGCTCGAGCTCCCGACACCACTTCGCGGCTGCCGCCAGCCGCCGGCAGCGCCGCGCACAGCGTGCGGTGGTTCGCGGCAGTGTCAGAGCGCCTGTGACGTGCGCGGCGCGTTTTTCGCGAGCAGAAAAACGCCTAATGGGGTTCACGCTTTATAGCGTTCGCATAGCGTTTGGACATCTAACGTATTTTTATAGACGGAAGTCCAGATATCTTGCTTCACACGGTTTCTCACTGAGCTGCTAGTTTGTCACTTTCCTGGAAGGTTATAGCCTCAATTTCAGAATATAAACTAAACGGCGTTGTTTTTTTATTCCTAAACAATTCTTTTATTTTGAGGTCTGGTTTCTCTCTTTTTAATGTTTTTATCCGGCGCGTTACGTGAATGGCCAAACATGAGCCGTTGCTTGCAACGCGTGCTCTGTGGCAGCAACAGCCCAATTGCCAAAGAGAAAGCTTTACAGGTCCAGTCTCAAGTATTGAACGGGCGTTAGCGGAACAACTTACAGGAAATGTGGCACAAGAGAGGAGAACGAGAAATAAATTGTCCGCTTTTGATCGCTATTGTTTACACCTGATTTCGTTGGGCTGCTGCTTCAGCTTTCTGCGTTCGTATCTTAAAAACGAATAAATTCTATCCTGAGTTCTCTTCAAGGTTGTGTTCAATCCCCGAAATATTCACTGTGTTCTTTTGGAATAATTTATGCTATAAATCACTCTAAAGTTCGAAACTACACAACGAAAACACCATAACATATATGTCTATTTTTGGGACGATGCTACATCTAAGTACGCAGCAAAGAAGCGACGCGCAGGGGAGTTTCTTGAAACAACAGTAAAATATGCAGTTGCAAGGCAAATATGTGGCCATTTATCCATATATTTTGCGTAAGTAGATTTCAAGCTTAATCTGTTATTCTGCTACTGGGTAGTCCGCGGAATACCTATTTCTGTGTATACGTGCACGTGTTACCGCTGTTTTTCATAGACCCGCACTTTTAGGTTCAGTTAATGTGTTGTCAACGTCTGTGTTGTCAACTCAGGCTCAATATTTGACGGCGTTGAACTATGCATGAACCTATTTTAGGACTCGATACTCAATTTTAAAACAGAAAGACTAAAAACAGTAATGCACTCTCCAAGAAGGCGCTGTACAAGAGTATATTGCATTACTGTCTTCATGGGTTGCTTTCTTGTATCTAAATACAAAAGGACGAGCGCATGCCCTCTTTTCGGGTCGACCTTTTGCGTAGACGACGGTTGAGCACAACCCAATGTAGTGTTGCCCAAGACTATTCGAGAGTCTCTTGTTTGCGGACCCTCCAGAGCTCGACAGTTTGCCTTATGTCGTATTTGATACGTGAGTGGCCCTTAGGCGTACTAGGAAAGCTGAAAAGTCTACGTTAGTTACGAGTTTACTTTATTTCTGCCTTTGAAGCAAAGCTTGCCGCGTCGTTCTCGGCGGTGATCTGGTGGTACACAACTCGCTAAGGGAACAGAATAAATTCAAGCCAAGCTTGAGCTTTCCATGAGGGTACGTCCGCTCACATTGATACGATAATAAAAACAGAATGTCTCCGATACGTTTGCTTTCTTTTGAAACGTTGCCAAATTGCAGGACAGCTTCTTACTGTGGTTTTTGTACTGGTACATTTTCACCATGTACAGAAAAGTTCAGACAGCTCTCGAGGTCTTGTAGTTTGGAAACCTCATAATTTCTCAAGCTAGTGAGCCAACAAACCCAGTCTTCGGTTTTTCTTTTGGCTGGTGTGGTTTATTTTGCAGAGATACTATATCCTTTCTGTAGAAATTGCAACAGCCTAAAAAGGCAGAAAGGCTCTGCTTCTCGAAAAAGTTTTGAACATTCGGGGATGTTCGCGTCTTCAAACAGGATATTACAAAGGCGACCCGCTGTGTTCGATAAACTTTCTTAAAGACAGTACCGGCTGGTATCTGAACTTCATCTAAAGGCTCCGACCATGGCCTTGAAGTTTGAAATGCCTGTATTGGTATTTAAAAAAAAACAGCCCTGCTATTTCGTTAAAAAATGTAGTTTCGCGAGAATTGTAATAAAAAATTCCGCAAAACGTTTGGTTCATATCTTAAGAATATAAACTTATTGGAAACCTTTTGCAGTGTTTTGGATAGCGCTCAACTAAATTAGTAACAAACTCCGACAAAGTGGCTGAACGGAGGCATATAATAACTTAAGACTATATTGGGGACGCATGCATGGTGTCCAATTTGAAGACATGAAACAGTATTCCGTCCACGATTTGACAAGAAGCTATTCTTCCTTACACTGAAGGTAAAAAAAATACTGTCACAGCTGGCTAGAGTGTATGTTTTTATTTAGCATTTTTTATAACATCACCCTTTTTATAATTATATATTTTTATTAAAATTTGTATGGTCCTATGTTTAGTTTTTTTACTGCTTGAGCAACTCTCAGAGAACAATAAGACGAAATTTACATTAGCGGATCGGCTGTTCCAAGTAACCAGCCCCCTCAACAAGCTCCATTGAGGAGACTGTTACTGTGATTAAAGGCCCCCACATAAAATTATTGAATGACGTTTCCTAATCGCTACCTCGTAAACGAGTCATTTATGGTGTTACCGTATTACATCTACATTAAATTGCGGCCAGCGAAAGCAGCTGAAGAAAACTGCGCTTATATTGTTTTAGATAACGTTTCCATACTATTGCGCACACATCTTCTCTAGCAGTTACGGAGTTAAAAATGTACACATACCTAATTTTCAGTATATCATATAGTGTGTGTGCACAGGCTTCTGGTAAAGCTAAAAAGTTAGGATGTAAAGAGAAACTGCGATCATAACACAGAACTTCATGCTTACAACAAGAACATAAAAAACAATGCTGGGAGAATGTTGGAAAATCTAGTATGCATTCGGATTTTATCAGAACTACTTTTTCCTCGTAACATATAACAGGTGACAGCGAACCAACAACACCAAAAAAGACAGGATGACGTGCTTACGAGCATGCGAATTACACCTGACTCCTACGAGTCTGGTAATGCATACCGACACGCATGAATAAAAAGTAAGTGGCCACGGAAGAAAAGCACAGAGGGAGAAAGCTTATTTTGGGTTTGTGTTCCCTGCGATTCGGCCCGGATGAACACACATCCGCGGCGACTTCCAAGGCACACAACGCTGGCATTCCCACTGGCAGTATTTAACAATGTTTTGTGAAATTCCCGCACGTATAGCCTACTGCAATTCCTCATGTTCTCTTCATGCTTCAAACAGCGTATCAGTTTACCTCGCGCACGTATAGCCTACTGCAATTCCTCATGACCTCTTCATCATTCAACAGCGTATCAGTTTATCTGCCTTCATACAGTCCTCGCGCTTTTTTCTCTTTACTTGTTGATATTCTTACGCAAGAAATTAACTGGAACGCCCTTTATCTACATCTTCTCTGTGATTGAAGCTCCGCGCCAGAATGGTTTTACCTCTAAAGGAGGGAAATTGGTTTGAACACCAATGACAGAACATGGGTCACGTTCAGAGAGCAAAAATAATCTCGAGTGATGTGTTATTATTCAAACGGCTGTAAAAATTGTCAGAGAATAAGCATCAAGCACGACATTGTGCAAAAATTCTGGTTATGCAACTCAGGAACGGAATCGCTCTTTTTTACATAATAGAATTTAACCAACTTTGTGAGGAGGAGGAGGAAAAATAGACTTTATTGAAGCCATAAAGGACTTCAGGTGATCAACCTGGGCTGGTCCCTACGTCCAGGGTCCCATTGGCCCTGCAGGCCTCATCCGCTAAGGATATCAGCTGGCGCTGACCCTCCGCGTCTGAGGCCGTGATAGCCGTCTCCCAGGTGTTGGGGTGGTCTCGCAGTCGTGCAGCGTCTTGTGGTGCCGGATGGTTGGGGCAGGCAAGGACCATGTGGTAGATGGTGCCGCGGCCTGTGGGCAGTTGGGACATGCGGGTGAGGGGTAGAGCTGGGGGTAATGCAGGTTCATTCTGGCTGGTGTCGGGTCGGTGTTGCTCTGGAGCAGACGCCACCTGACTTGCTCCCCCTTGTCAAGCAAATGATGAGGTGGTGGTAGAGTGCGCCGCTGCTCACGATAGTGTTTTGTAATGCTCCTAAAGGTGGTGAGGGGGGGTAGGTGGGTCCAGCCGCTCTACCGGATCTTCGTTCACCGAAACCACCGCACGGGCGCTAGCTTATTCGCGTGCCAAGTGATGGACTCGGGCATTGCCTCTCACTTCGGTCTCAGTATGGGACGGAGTCCAGATGATGCTGATGGTCCGCTTCCTTTCTGGTGGGTGATGGGTGTAGAGGATGTGATGAGCATCAGGGCAAATGCGACCACGTAGGTAGGCACGGCAGGCGTCTTGGGAGTCGGTGTAGATGTAGCGAGGATGCTGTATGGTGGCTAGAGCGATGGCCACCTGCTCACCGATCAGAATTTCTTCACTGACAGGGGTGCGAACAGAAGCTACTTTCGAGTTGTCGTCCCCAGTACATGCCACGGCCACCACTTCACCTGTACAGACCAGGGCTGCGTCTGTGTAGGCTACTCTGTGAGGGGCTATGTACTGAAGCATCTTGCTTAGTGCTTTGGCGCGTGCTTCTCGCCTGCCCTTGTGCTTCGTTGGGTGGATGTTTTTTGGTATTGGGCGGACTTCGATAAGGGATCTCCAGGCAGGTGGTATTTTCCGGGGTGCTTCACCAACGTGGATGGGCTTGAGGTTCAATTGAGTAAGGATGGTCTTTCCTGCTGATGTTTTACCAAGTCTAACCAGTTGGTTAACGTGGTGAGTCTCAACCAATTCTGTAAGGGTGTTGTGGGCGCCCATCTCCATAAGTATCTGCGTGGATTGACGAGGCTGGAAGATGCAAGGCTGTTTTTGTAACTTTCCGGAGTATAGCTTCCAGTCGGGCTTGCTCAGTTTTTAAAAGATTCATGTAGGGAGTCACGTAGACTACTCGGGAAATGGCGAAGGCTTGTACCAGGCGAAGGGTGTCCGCTTACCTCATTCCGCAATGTCTAGTCGTAACTTTGGGCCCCAAAAATTTCTTTCTCATCAAAATTATCATTTCACAACTTCCAGGTAAAAAATCCTTTTTTTCTGGTGTTTATAAGTATACTGAAGCGGGCTAACATTTATGCAACGCAAAAACTGGTTTGCCCAATGCATTAGCGCCAAAGGCTTGGTATCACCATCCATATTCCGCCGTAATGTAACCGTTAAGATGCCACTCTGCTGGGTTGTCGTGTAGGCCACGTATTTAATGAATTTACCTCTCGTGAACTCTTCCATTCAGCTCAACACCGACATGTTTCTGTAACTGTTCCCCTGTCTGTAAAATAGAGCTGCGGACGCGACAGAATTCAGACGGCACCATTCTCACAAATAACTGACTACAGGCGCTCTGTCACCGCACTCGCATTGTGGGCAATAAATGTGCACAGCCAGGAAAGTTCGCATTCCCCCACTTCACTAACACCCAGGAGACAGAGTGGACGTAATGGAGATGAAGTTCACTCGGCGTTGTCAGTGGAAGCTTGTGAATAGGACGAAACGTGCTGTAGGAACTATATTAGATGGTACACTACACATTTCTTACGGTAACCGCAGTTATACGTCCGTCACATTCCGCTCACTGCTCTTCGTTTATTGTAGGTACATTTGCAAATGATGGTGTTAAGGGCTCAACGGGAACGATAATACGCCAGCGCAAGAATCACCGCATTGAAACCTTATATAAAATTCACGGGTAAGTTTATTAACAGAAGTCGTCAGATAATTCCGCAAGAAGCACTTTTGATTTTGCAGGTCTGAAGCTTGCTGTGATTTGTACAAGATCCGGAGTTTCCGTTTTTACATGCAATACACGTTCTTTCGTATTCGTGCAGCGCAAGAGAAAATGTGGGCGATAAAAATTTCGAATTCTACGTTTTAATATATTCTTCTGACACGTCTGGAGCTTTTTTTGAACAGCCACTGGCGAAGAGAAGCCCACATTCTAGAAAAATTTTGAGAACAGAATGGTCAGCTCCTCTATACACACGACAAGCAGTGACACATCAAATAATTAATGATTTCAAAACCCTGCCCCGTCCATAGCTCCTCATTTTCGTTAAAGTAAAAAAAAAAACTAACGGATGAATTGGTTGGGCCAACGGCAGATTTTCGTTCGAAAAGAATAGAACTTCTTACTTATAAACCATTGGTCAGTACAGCACTGTGGGTTTGTAGTACTGTAGACTTCAGAGTACGCACACAGTATTCAGAGTAAGCGCCTATATTTGTTGTATTAGACCCTCACACACTGGTTACCCGGTTAAGGCATCTTTAATTGATTTTATTGCAAATATGGATGTGGTGTATTACCGCACTTGAATGGGGTGATGCATCATTCATTGATCGCATAGCGCATGCACGGCGCATTCACCTCCAGCGGCAGCATCTATGCGCTGCAGCGGCATACGTTGCTACGCGTGAAGTGTTTTGCAATATGCCACAGCGTCCTATGCGTTACTCTGTAGCTATGTAAAACTTTTGGTAGTACAACAGAAGCATCTTTCGGGAATGCGTTATTGCTTAGGCCTTGAGTATGGCACGGAGTTCTTGCGGCGTGTATCCGTAGCCGCAGGTTGGGGTGCAATAAATAGAATTCCGTTTTCCAATGGTTGCTGGCTTATGAGGTTTGACCTCGTAGCGTGAAATCAGGCATAATGTCCAGTGTCCAGGCTTAATGTTCGGTAACTTTCAAGCTGAGCCATACGACGTGCTAAGCAGCGTCATTTTCATTGTACGCCGAGCTGCGGGTACGGTTTGACAACGTTGGACCTTAAAGCGTGGCGTTAGGCCTAACGTTGGGCTGACGTATATCCGCGTTCAGCTTTCCCTCTGCTGCTCATCAGAGTTTCAACAAACCAGATAAGAGCTCGAAAATACAGATTGCTTTACAAATCAGGCTTCGTAAGTAGGGCCTCTGCCTATTCAAGCGGAACCGACGAAATAGGATGGTAGTGCTGACACCAAAAATTGATCATCCCTGGAGAGAACAAAGCCCAGTTTTGGGCGAGCGTACTGAACACGGAGACATTTATTAATGAAGCGACCAGAAGAATGTACGGCTGGGATCGAAATAAATCAAAACGCCAAAGTAGCGACGAGTTTATTCGCCGTTACGTCACATTGAATGCTGTCCGCGTAAAAGGAATTAGGAAGGAAAATAAAAATCCTTCGAACCAAGGCACCAATTTACTTCACGGATCAGAGTTGCCTCGTTTAGCGGTGGTTGGGTTTAATAGAAGGGCAGGATTAGGAATGGGGAAGGCAGGAAGAGGATGAAGTAGAGAGACTTGTGCGTTGATTACCAAATGTGATTTATTTATTCTTTATCTGCGTCGTTCGAGACTTCTTTTTAAAAATTCTTTCGCTTCACGCAAAGCGTTACTAGTCCCCGCGCAGTCCATCCCGATTTACGATTCCTATTGTATCCTTTGTTCACTGTGGATAACGACGAAAGAAAGAAAGCTGTGGAGGCGGGATGATTTAAAGCCACCAGGAGAATTAAAAGTTACAGTAGCAGAAATTCTAGGAAAGAACTAATTGAAGTCAGAATAAAGTTTGGAAGGCACATCACCAATAAGAAACGAACATATATATCGCCAAAAATAATACTAAAAATAAAACTGGCTAGACGTAAGGAAACAATGGAAAACGGAAAAAGGCTCCAGCAAGCAACAGATGAGGAAATGTACGCATAAATCAGATACAAAAAATATGCATGACGAAACGTAACAAACCCGATGAGATTGATTGATCCGCTTCAAGAAGTTTTGTCAACTCAACCTTCTTTATCTCACTCTCTCTTAAGATCAGACATAGGTCTGGAATTCCATATAAGCTTTTGACGTTGCTGCGTTGGGCCAGACTTATAAAGAAGCAAGCTCCCGTATGAACCGCACTGAACTACGGTTTAGTTTCTAGTCAAAGCAACGACTATCTAGTCATATTCTTCTCACTAAAAAATATCGAAACGTTGCAACTTACTCTACGTTTAGCAAGGAAAAAGAAGCCCTCAAGGCTTATACTCCAAGAAATCGCCACAGGTGGGCTTCACCGCGCCAAGAAGTCACGTGATCTGGTAATCAGACACACGGGGAAGACAAGCATTCCTTCATTTCAATAAGGTGGCCCAGTGTACATCAGGCGCTTTCCGAATTGTTGACTCCAACACAAAGCGTTCTAGCGGGGATCGACATCTTCGCCAGAGACAATGTATTACTAACACAAGTTCAACTTCGCTCAAAAAAATAACGACAAGAAAAACCCATCACGTGATAAACAGGACTTCCCAAGAAGGTGAGGCCTGGCATTCTTGAAAAAAAAACTGGCCGCGTATCTGCTCCTTTCGTTGCAGATGTCGACAAAAGACGATAGTCTTTATCGACTTTTGCCAAGTAAATGCCTCCCTTCGCTTTCCCGCTCACCTCTCATGTTGTCCCTCCTGCGTCGCGCTCCTCCCAAGGTAAAGACGCGAAAGTTTTGACTAAATAATTATACATTTACCGCGTTCCACTGCTCCAGGCCGGGTGTCTAGATGCCAACGCTACCGTACGGCGGAGACGCGCGTGAATCGAGGCGCTCTACTTCAACGTCGATAGAACCACGTTGCCCTACTCCACGTGCGTTCCAAGTAGAACGTGGAACCTATCTAGTGAAACCTTTCGTAAGTGTTGCCGGTTGATTTCTTAAAATGGCGCCAGAAGCTCTAGTGGCGTGGGTGATCGCAGGCGACGGCGGAGTGAATTTTTTTCCGCAGTTGATGTAGTATTTAATTTTGAACAGATCAAGCATGTATGATTTTTTATGAACGAACACTGCAAATATCACTTCTATATTGATTTGTTGTCTTATATTTGAAATTTTATTACATTTTTGTCACTCATTTTCTTTAAACATAGAAGTAAAAATTGACGACTGAATTTGGTAGGAGCTCAAGAGGCCCGTTGTTCATGGTGCTTTGCGGAATTACAAGATGAGTAATGAATGCGCACTATGAACGAACACTGCAAATATCACTTCTTTATTAATTTGTTGTCTTATATTTGCGTAATGTCTCGTTATTCTTCAACAATGTTGACAAGTATGAACATTACACAGGGCTTAGGCGGGTAGATTTAGATGTGACTAATAAGATTATTGCTCAGGTCTTGTTTTACTTTGGCCGGGTGGCTGCATCGAGTCACAGACAGACAGAAAGACAAACAGACATGAAGACAGACCAAATTTCTGGGTTTAAGTAGCCCAAGAAAGGCTATCGTCTTTAAAAGAGACTTGCGGTACCGCAGTTTACAGTACCTTATTGTTTATTTGTTAGGTATATCGCGTGTCGCTTCAGAACACCGGTAACTAGCTTGGGCTGGCCGATCTTGGAGTAAAGGGGGCAGGGAATACTTGTGCTCTTCGGTTCAAACAGCAATTAAATTACGAGATACGTAAATTAGGCACGCTACCATGCGGTTTGGAATAGCTCACTGGGAAGACTACCAAAGTTGCTATTTCTTTTACCTTTCCCTAATCAAACTTTCCCAGCATACATAGTGCGCATTCACTACTCATCGTGTAATTCCGCAAAGCACCATGAACAACGGGCCTCTTGAGCTCCTACCAAATTCAGTCGTCAATTTTTACTTCCATGTTTGCAGAAAATGAGTGACAAAAATGTAATAAAATTTCAGAAAAACACCCCCATCGTGAAAGCAAGGTGGTTTCTTTCTAAACAGAATCGACTTGTTAGCCCTCTAAAATATAGTGTTTTATCAGAACGAAGAAAACAAAACTAACAAAAGTAGTTGTGGTTCGTCTATTATATAGGATTATTAATACTAGAGCGTCTCCGGAGGGAACAAATTGTGGATGGTACGAAGGTACACAAAAGCGTGGAAACTGAAAAAAAAAATGGAGCTCATAACGAACTGTCGTTTGGACTAACCTTCGTCGACGTGCGGTGAGACCGGCACGACGCGTAAGGGTGCTTCCTACCAGATTAAACCAAAAATAAAAACAAGACCAGCACCTTATATGGACGTGATCCCGGGGACGGCAATGAAAATTGGCTTTGAAACGTGCGTGGCCACAATTTTTTTCCGGATTCGAGAGCAACTTTAAGAAATGATCAACTGCTGCGTTTAAAAGCGTGCGTAAGATGTATTGAGGCAGCTTCGCCAATCTCTTTAAAACTCCATCTACAAAATTGAAAGCCTGAATTTTTTATACTGCAAACTGATTGCGGTCATCATTCACGTCTCTGTTGTTTCCTGTATACGATTGTGCTGTTAAATCTAGGATACCCTCGTGTATTGTTGTATTGTAAATAAATCATTTTTGAACTTCAGCATGTAGTTTGCCGCTCAACCATGACATTGCAGATCATTTACAGAAACTGTAGTTTTCGTTTCTAGATTTTAATCTTTCTACCGCTGCCTTCGTTTTGCTCACAAGAAAGTAATTCGAGGTGGCAGTTCCTTGCCGCTTTCGCGGGAATGCCGTACCGGCATATTAGGAGTCGCCGCCAAATTTGCCAGCTTTGGCAGTTTGTCGCAGGTTGCCCACCTTTAGGGCCTTCTGGCAACTAAAAGTTCCTCTTGGGGAACCGGATATTTAGCGGGGTTTTTTAGCGCAGGTTATTTTATATATTTCTGTCTCTTCCGACATATTATATTCAGGAAGAGGCCTTCTGCGGGGATTGGGTTCATTTTACGCGTCGAGATGAAACTAAAAGCCAATCACAATACCTTTAAAGGTGTGGTTACGCGGCAAAATCAGGGATAAGGGTCCAGAAATATGAGTAGCTGAAAACACATCAATATGCCCCGCAACTTAACGGCGACATTTGGAAGTTGTAGCGTGGTGCTTCTGGCGCTATCCGGACATTAAGGTCGGCTGAATCCGGTCAAAGCCTTCAAGCAACGCCGTCGGTTTAAAGAGGGACGTTTACGTAGTTTAGAAGTGCTTGTAATTTCATGCAGAATGGTGGGGATCGTGTCGACAGTTTAAGAAAGGCGGCAGTAGAAGGGGTTAAGAACAAAGTGCAGCAGTGTCTTCACTATTGTGACTCTATAAGGCACTATTTCTTGGCCTTCTGCGGCATAGCCTCCCAGCGCTGATTGGTTTGTCTAAGACAAGCTTCAGATTGCTAGAATGTGCACAGTCTCAAGTTCTGCGAATCTGTCTGGGCCTTCCAAGGTACACATCCACGAATGGAACTTTCTGCGTAGCAAAGTGCATGTCAGCCCAGACACTTCAAGCTCAAGAATTCCTTCGCACCAGCCTCCGTCACGTAACCCGGTGTGCTGACCATCCTATAGCACAGGTGTCGATGATGATGATGATTGATGATTTCTATTGGTTTCCCCTTTGAAGCGGGGTGATGACATGTCATCTTACCAAAAAGGACTACTATACCCATGTCTTGGTTTAATACTAGCGCTGCTTAGGGCAGGCACAAGAAGCTTATTAGGCACAAAATACTTTTTTTTTCCTGTTACAGGTGGTAGCTGTCCTAGGCAATATTCCCCTTTCTGCTTTTCGTCCACCAGCATATTAATCTTCTTTTCGTCCCCTCGACAGCCTTGAAGTTAACTTCCTCTGTGATACCCTTACATCCTAGGGCTTCTGGAAGCCCAATATTCCCTTCATGTAGATTTGGATGGATACCCTCACATTCTAACACGATGTGCCGCATATTTTCTGTTTCTTTTCCGCAGACCACGCATACCCCATCATTTTGTGAATACTTCCCCACAAAACTCTTAGTTCGCAGGCAACCTGCTCTAGCCTCAAAAAGCAAAGCACTGCCCTGGGAATTATCGTAGAAATTTTCCTTTCTGATGTTCAATTTCTCAGCCCTGTACATCTCTAACGACGTTTTAGCTTCCATTTTTTTCACTCCATTTATTCGTTTCAATCTGCCTTGCCTCTTTTTCGGTTACCTTGGCTGCTTTGGATTCTCCACTGTTCTTCCCCTCATGTACGGAGCCTCCTACCGGCCAGCTTCAAACGCCGATGCAAGCCTGCCTTTCCACCATGGAAGTTGCACCACGGGATATATATGCCTCGCCATACCAGGTATAGACAAGACACGGCCCCTCGATCAAGCGCACGTGCACCTGATCGAGGGGCAGTGGGCAACAAATCATCTCTGCCTGAGAATGCGTTGTGATACTTCACGCTGGAGCATATCAGCTCACGTTATCTTTGCCACGTTCACGTATATACACACGGGTTCGTGAAGTCTGACTAGTCAGCTATTGGGGTGTGGATTCCTTCGGTGGGACTAAGTATGAAAGAGAAACTCAGTCGCAAGACGTCGTTCACCTTCATTGCGTTAACTTCTATTAGGGCGGCACTCCTTCACATCACCAATAATCCCGCTCGGCAATGGGTGATCTTTACCGACTCGCGGCCTGCCCTGGAAGCACTGATTAAGCCATCTCACCGCTGCAGCAACTTGTGCGTGATCTAGACGCATTGCAAACACTTGGACTACGAGACGGGCATTGATTGCATCGCGCTTCAATGGCTACCAGGTCATTCCGGCATCCAGGGGAACGTCGTCTCTGACGCAGCAGCGAAATAGGCGCACAATCTCCTTGTGTCTATTGGAATCCCGTCTTGTAGACAAGACGGAAGTACGGCCTTGAAGGCAGTTGCCAGCTTGGCAGGACCCTCTTAGGATACCCTTGCCTCTGCACGCCAATGACCGTCAGTGCAATTTCCAGTTTCCGCGAGGCTTAAAATAGCAAACAGTGTTGATTGATTGTGGGGTTTAACGCGCTGACGCAACGGAGGTGATGAGGCACGCCGCAGTGGAGGGCTCCGAATTAATTTTGACCACCTAAGGATATTTAACGTGCGCCGAAATCTCGAACACACGGGCGTTCTTGCTTTTCGCCTCCATCAGAAAGGTGGCCGCCGCGGCCGGTAATCGAACCCCTGACCTCGTGTTCAGCAGCACAACGCCTTCGCCACTGAGCCACTGCGGCGGGTATCCATCACCGACTACGCCTGAACGCGGCCTTCACTGGTAGTTTTATTTTTTATAGGCTGGGCAGACTCGCCATTGTGCTCTGTGTGCTCTATGCGAGAAGTCATACGGCATGTGCTGTGTTACTGCCCGCAGCATACAACTCAACCCGAATCAGCGACAAAAACTCTTGTGCGACTGCTACGTGGCAACTCTTTAGAGCTGCATCACTTTCTTGGTCCGTGGCAAAATCGCACTGACGCGGCGCGAGGGACAAAGGCTCTCAACTTTTTTGTCTGACTCGTTATTACTTGAGGTTCTTTAATCTTGCGATGCTCAGATTTTTTCTCCTAGTACTGTAACTTTTTATACGTTCTGAAACTGATTTTATATTATTATTCCTCTTATTAATCGTTGCTGCGTACTTCTTCCCTTTTCTTTTCTTTTTTCGCATCACTATGTTCACCCCCATATGAAGTAGCAAAGCCCCGCCGTTTCTGGGGTTACCTCTTCAGTGTTCATTAAATCTTTCTCTCTCTTCTTCTCTCTCTCTCTCTCGCGGCAAGAGGAACGTTCTTTGATCAGTGATATTTTTGAATACTTTACGTAAACTTGCATATTCTAGTCTTTTTTGTAGGCGATGGTCAACAGCTACTGCGCGTCCGCATCACAGTGAATAAATAATATTTGTAGCCCAGTTCTCTACTTTTCGGAATTTGTGCCTGTTTTTCCACGAAGGCCGTCATAAAGTATTTACTATCGTCACCTTGTTGCAAATAGTGATTTGACTGGCTCCTTTTCAAACGTTCGTTTAGAAAGTTACGAGTTTTTTTACTGATTTCGGCATTTGCTCAGCGACTTTCATTTCCGAGGACCTGGCAACCCACCTCGTACCGTCGATGCTTGGACGCGTTGAAGCGCATCGTAAAGAGTGTGAACCGATTGCATGGGTCGAGTAAGCTGCAGAAGAGGATGGAACAAAGACGGCAGTTTTGGAATGCCAAGCTTGCTGGAAAGCTTTGTGTCGCCGCAAAAAACAAAAAGCTAACGTGGCCCCTGGGACGAGAAGAACGCAAGGCACGATTGGCACAGTGTTCGGATGCGCCTCTATTGCGGCGGGCGAGGAACACTGAGTTACGGGCTGTGGGTCAGGAACGGTCTCAAGTTCACGAGGAAATAGGATGCGAAGCGAACGGGTTACTGGGTCTCTATCAATAAACATGCGAATATTTTTTTTTTCTTCGTTGCATTCGCCATTGGTATATTGTTTTTAACACTGTGGTTTTTTTTAAGGCGTATTTTCCACGGTATTTTAAATGGCCCCTTTCTACAAAATGCTGAATAGAACAGTTACGACCGTTCTTTATGCCATGTGTCCCCTTGCAGCGTTTATTAAATTTTACCGTCGCGTGGCGCAGGCATATATCCAGGGGCCACCTTTCAGGTTTTATCAAAGCCTTCAGTACCCTTTCTTTCGGTCTTTCCAACTGCCCTTGCTTTTCCGCATGTGAATAAAGGCAATGCAGGGAACTCGCTTAAAGATGTCGCTGGTGCGTTTGCTACGGAAACAAGGTGCGAATGAATGCAAAGTAGAAAAATGCGAGTAACCTGTCCCCTGAGGTTGAAAACTATGAACTCCTCTGTCCAACGGTATATTTATTATTTGTACACAAGCTTTAGATTGATCCTAAAACCAAGAATGTCTTAGTGGCTCTATTTAAAGGAGATTCGAATAATCGTTGGTCTTCAAAAATGCCTTAAAATAAAATTTGATTGGGACCTGCGTGGCTGCTTGGCCTCAAGCAAAAGAAAGACCACGAGAGTGTACTTTTTATATCTCAATAGCCATACTTTATCTACGCTATATTTTCGCAATACACTGGAGAAACGGCGGGAAAAGGTTTCACGGAAAGAACTATTTATATATTGGAATTTACACTTAATTGATTATTATATTATAAACGTCGTTTTATTCCCCTTCCGGTAGTTGACATTAAGTTTCACCTAATATTCTGGTAGGTTTCATGCACGTTACCTGGAAAAACTGCGTGAACATGTCTTACAATACACCGAACCTAAAAACAAGGAAAACAAGGAACAAATTTACGTCTTCTCAGGCAAAGGAAAGTACACGCTTACCAGTGATTTTCGCAACCTTATTCTACCCACAAACTGGGCGATCGGACAAAGAAAGACGGTACTTAATAAGTTCACTACTTCTTTTACAGGAGATTTTTCCTTTTCTTCCTTGACTACTGAACGTAGAAGCCGCGCATTGCATTTTTAAGGTGGCCACAACGTTATGCTGCCATGCTACCGTGACGGTGTGCCCCTCAAGACGAACCATCAGACAGTGGCGACATCGGACGGGAGGTGGAGGAACGATTTCCCCATCAGTTCCATGCATCGCAACGACCTCCACTCAAACCTGACCTGCGTGGCTACCAGCAACGTATCCCATTCAGCGTCGCCTTCGCTTCAACTTGGGGTGTACCTCAAGTGTTTGGCAAGAGATAAATGCCTGGCCAAATACCAAAACAATAGGTCAGCTGCCTAGTGCTGTAACAATCCTTCCCACCGACGGAATATAAACTATTATTGCGCGGACAAATTTCCTACAGGATTCTCTAAATAAAACCCAAATCAAATAGGAAAAGAAAAGAAGTCGAGAACCTATTAATTATAACTATCAATCATCAGTATAATTCCAATCATCTACCAAGCCGCGGTGGCTCAGTGGCTGAGGCGTGGCGCTGCTGATCACGAGGTCAGCAGGTTCGATTCCTGGACGCAGCGGCCACTTTTCCGATGGAGCCGAAAAGCAAAACGCCCGTGTGTACGAGATTTCGGCGCACGTTAAAGATCTACAGGTGGTCAAAATTAATCCGGAGCCCTACACTACAGGCGCGCATCATCGCCTGCGTTGCGTTGGCACGTTAAACCCTACAATCAATTAATTCCAATCATTTGTATCATCATTATCTTCAACTTCTACAAAAACAACAGCAACAACGACGACGGCGACAAGTTTTACATTGGAATTTTACATTCTTTAAAAAGCATAATTCATAGTTCATGCGCATAGAAACTTAGTCATTAGTATTAATGAGACAAGCTTAGCAATTATTCCAAGAAACACGTTTTGAAAGTCGTTTGTATTTCCTGCGGGATATCTAATGGGTCGTCAATGATGCGAAGTGAAAAGATGAGGTCGCTTCAACGGTTTCATTGACGAATGTCTTTGTAGCACCTTTAGCAGAGCCACCGCAAGTCAAAAGTGAATTTTATTCTGTAAATACCCACCCATATATCGGTGAAATCGGACGCCACTTAATTGCACTCACTAGGAAAATATATTTTTTCTCGATGTCTTACTACAGCCCACGTTCACCCCTCACCCGCACCACTCACACTCACTCGGGCTCACGCTCACCGCTCTGCGTCCCCGTCCGCACTCCATTGCGTTAATCACTAGTCCTCACCACTCGCACTCACGCGCACACTCAGGCAGACAGACTAACAGACAGGCAGCAAAATTTTGGGGTTTAAGTTGCCCAAGAAAGGCTATCGTCTGTAAAAGCGCTCGTTCTGGAGCGCTCGCCTTCACGAAGTGGTGGTCCTTAGAAAGTGCAGCCTCCAAACGAAGACACGCAAAATGACCAGTGTCTTGAGTCTGGAAATCAGTGGCGTAGCTTCAGCTAGACGCTCAGAAGGAACTCACTTCTCGTACTGACGTTGAGCTCGAAGCCGAAATTCTCCAGGTCTCGCCGTCACGGGCATTATCACAAGCAGTTCACGAGGTTTATCTGTTACATATAATTGTACCTCGGCAAAACTGTACGCCACTAAGTAAAACTAAGTAAAAGATATATTTTTCCTCACGCAGTCACTCACGCTCACCAATCGACCTCACCATTCGCACTCACTCCCGCTAACGCTTACCACTCCCACTCACACTCACCCTCACTCAAGTTTACCACTCGCCCTCACCACAACGCTCTCAATCGCGCTCACGCCAACTTTCGCCGTGACCACTCGTACGCACCACCGCTAACGCTCACCACTCGCCCACACCGACACGCTCTCACGCTCGCGCAAAGCCCTCGCCGTCACCACTCGCACTCACTCCCGCTCACCCTCTTCACTCACCCTTACCATTCGCACTCGTGCTTACGCCCTCGATCTCACCCCTCGCCCTAATTTGCGCTCACGCTCACCATTCGCTGTCACGAATCGCTCTCGCTCGCTCTTACTCTCACCACTTCCCATCCCCACTCGCTCTCCACACACGCTCGCGTTCACCACTCGATTTCACCACTCGACTTCACTCGCACTCACACTCCCCACTCACGCTCATGGTCACCACTCATCGTCACCACTCGCTGTCACTCGCGCTCACATTCACCACTTGCCCTCGCAACGTACACTCACTCCCGCTCCCCACTCAAATTGACCACTCACACTCACTCGCACTCGCGCTCAACACTCGCGTCCTCCCACTCACAAGCACTCGCACTGGATTCACTACACACATACCCACGCACACTCACAACTCACAACCTTCACCAATGCCTTACACATTCGCACTCATTTTGCTTCTTACTTTACTGGATGTGAATTTTATCTTCGCTTGATGTTTGTAAACCACCTTAATCATTTCATTTTGTGGAAATCTTCAATGTGAGGATATTAAGAGCGATACTAAAATGATACCAGTACATGAAGTAAGAAAAATGATTTCGGTGTTTTACGAGCACAGCTCCTCATTGGCGATGAGGCATGCCGTAGCGGAGGTCTAAGGAATAACTAAGAGCGCCTTGGTATGGAAACACTTTTCATATCCAATATGAGGCTTGGAAAGGGGGAGGGGGTGGTCGCACAGAAAGCCAAGGGGGAAGCTTTGTCAAGCATTTAAAGTATGAGCGAGCTCCTAAGTGAACCTTTGGGCTTCTCTAGCTTCCAACAGGCATCAGCGAGGCGGCGTCGCCAACCGGACTCCTTCGCCACCAGTCGCCAGGCGTCTATCGCGGTTACTAAGCGTCTCAGCCAGCACGGGCAAAGAAGTATCGGCAGCGAACTCCACGGGAGGTTTCGAAAATTGTTTTCTTGTAGTTTTGTTGATCGCCGGACCGACTGCTCATGCAATGGGGAGATTCTTGCTGGCGCGAGGTTTGTTGCCGCCGCGAACTGTTCGCTGATTGTGCGCAAACTCCCTAAAACAGCGCGATGGAGCATCTTCTTCGGCGCAAATTGCCGCGTTGGGGCTCTGGGATGCGCCACCGGGGCCGTGGCCGCTGTTACGTTTACATGGGTTCTCCTGCTCGGCTAGTTTCCCGAACTAATGGCGCCAATGCTTTCTAAATGCAGCCCTCCACTACGGCGTGCCTTAAACACTACACCCAAACAAACTCTTCCTCTCCTTGAACGACACGCTTTGGAGCGGACAGTGCAGCATCCAAACCTATGAGCGCGTGCGTGGACGGGCGCTGCGTGATGGCACGATGGTGATGATGATCACAATGCTTAGTGGCTTCCTCTTTGTAAAGGGGTGGCTGTGCACAGCGAACTTAGTCATTATGCCACTGTAAAATCCCCTCGCCACAAAAATAACCTTTATAAATTTTTGTGCTAGTCTTACTTCATTGTTCGCATGCCTTCCATATTCTTCTCTGCTCTTTCCTCGCCAAAATTCTGACCTTCTTTTACTTCTACTGCTGTCCAATAAACCTTTATGTTAACTTTAAAGCCAAGGGCTTCCGGCAGCTGGATGTCTTCCTCCCTGAGAACTGTACGAATACCTTTTGCACTCGGTTTACAGCATTGCTGCACGGTTCCTGGCTCCCTGCCGCAACCTGCGCACAGTTATTCCCGTACCGGCTCGCGGATAAGCTATTTCGACCGCAAGCAACCCTCTCGGACTTCGAAAAGTAATGCACTCCCTTTGGCATTATAAAAGAACTTTTCTCTCGTCATCTCCCCCTTCCCGATTCTGAAGATATCTAAGGACTTTTGTGCATCCGTCCTCTTTTTCCAGGTCGTTTTGTCTGATTCTTTCGCTTCATTTTTATTGCCTTGGTCGTTTCCCCTCCGCTTAGAGGATTAACATGATTTGTCCTGAGCCTTCTGGTTCTTTTCATCAACTGCGTGTGCAGTCTTTTCATGTAAAGATACCGTAACACTCTGGTCATCCTCAGTATATATAAGTCGTTCTTCTAAAAATAATTTGCTCCGTGCTTTCAATTCAAAGGAGGCATATCCGATGTCTCCGTGCAGTGCCTCATTTCTTGTTTTACGTGTGTGCTCCTAATGCCAATCGACCTAGTGCCCTCTGATTTACTTATAGCCCCTGATTGAATGTCTGATGTGACGCGCACTACTGCGTTTGAAAAGGTGAAGTGCCGGGTACCATTTATACCCTTCCAGATTCCTCTCACTAATTCATATTTCTTCTTATCCCCACAGTGGTGTGTGCTTCATGATAGACGGATTCTTTTCCCCTTTATTCCTGAATGCTGCCCCATGACTTTTAATAGTCCTGACGTTCGTTATCCCTATGCCCAGATATTTATATTTCGATGCGACTGGTAGCGCCGCCCGTGCAGTGGCCCCGGGGGGAAGGAATCACCGCGGCGACCTACGCGAGCGGGCGCCTTCAGCACACTAGGCAGTAGATTCTAGGCACTTTAGGTATGTCAAGATATTGAATGAAAGCCGCTAGGGCTTTTATAATAGGCGCTAGGGCCTTTATACCTTAAAGGTACCCTGCAAACGCTTTCGATAAACGCTTTCACTGTTTTTTTTCGCGTCTGGAAGCACTGCGAAAGCTACAGTTATCGCCAGCACGGAGCGGCACTGCGTGATTTTTCTCGTCGCACAAGATATGTCTTCCGTTTCTGCTTTGTTTTTGTGGCTTTATTTTTAAAGTTGGTATCGATAAGCCTTCATTGCTGCAACAGAAGGAAAACCGGCCAACATCCACTACATGGCCTCAGTGACGTAATTCGGGACGTCGAAGAACGTCAAGACCGGGAACGAGAGAAAAATTTTTTAGCGAGTTTCCAAGTTATCTTATGAGCATAGAACAGTAATTTTGGCTGATGGTACTTGCGATCCCCTAATCTAAGTACTGGGTGTTTCGGGGTGGTGACTACGTTTGTGGAAGCATTTAAGATTTCAAAAAAAAAAACTTGAAAAAGTGTTGCAGAGTCCCTTAAAAATAGCGCTAATGCTATAGATCCATGGCTAAACATAAAGGTTGGTTGGCTGCATAGAGTTTGTTACAATATACACTAGAGAGGAATCTGGCGCTAGCGTCTACGCGGCTCACATAAAGGCCGTCTGTGTCGTCATGGACCGCCATTATACATCGCGCTCGCCTTAGTTTCTTTATTGGCTTCGATTGAAAAGTTTTTAGTGACCGCAAATTTAAACAAAGTGCCACAAGAACGCCCCCAATAGTGTGCAATTATGTAAGTGGAAAATAAAAACAGGACTGTTTTATAAATAAGAAAAAAAGGAAGTAAAGCGTATTTTTGCCGGAGCGGTTGTGCCTGGTATTCCGCAGGGCAAGGTTGTAGTTACGCACAAGGTTAATATAGGGGGGGGGGAACTCCTTAGAGACTGATTTTATTAATTTTACCATTATCGCAAATAATAGGTTGCTTGAAGAGTTTGGAAAGTTTTTTTGAACGTGCCTATTAAAACGTTGCTTTCGTGGTGAACCGGTGCACCGACCGCCAAGGTAGTTTAACAAGAAAAAAGAAAACGTGGCGTTAAACAGTCGTGCACGATGACATGATAGGACGCATACAAGCGCCCGTATCTGTCGTATCACCGTGGTCGTATCTTGTCTTCGGCGAAGGACGTTTTGTTTCTTCTTTTCGTCGGCTACAAACTTCGCGGCGGCATATTACCCGCTCAGTCATGCGTTCTTCGACTGCGGCATGAGCAACGTCAGGTGCGATCACGCCCTGCCTGCTGTTTCACCGAACACCGCTACCACAGAACAGGGAGGATTTCGGCCATAGAGTTTCTCACTATGATTTCGGCTTCCTTCTAGCTCGTAAATATGTCAATGCACAGTGAAGAACGCAAATCCCCAAAACCGCTTATGAATCCAATTGTCATGCCAAGCCCAGGCCAAAAAGGGGGGTCTTCCCATGAACCCCACGACGACATATATCTTACAAGGCGCAGTTTCCTCTCTAGTATACTTACTAAGAAACTCTATGGTTGGCTGCTGTTGAATTCAGACGAACGCGTATGCACTCAGGGGGTTGGTCAAGACAATAAAGGAAAGGACACTAAGGACAAAGCTATCATTGGCATCATCTTCCTCGTCGTCATTGCTCGATATTCAAGGCCACGTATTAGCATATTCTTCGCTTTAACAAAATAGTGCTACACTTATTGGTCAACCGCTAGAAAAAGCGTGGTTGGTTGGTGCCTGTATAATAATGGCGTGTGGCTACTGAGGGCAGTTGCTAAGACAAAAAAAAAGGAGTCAGTTATCACTGCCCTCATCTTCTTCTTCGTCGTCATCTCTCGAGCACCCACACATGGCTCTCTTCTCAGAAACTTTAAATCCTATTCTTAAACGTTTTTGCTCCTGCGTCCACATTCATGTGTGGGAGATTCGGTTTGTTTGGCTGACCGGTCACGGTGGGCTAACCCGCAAGGAAATCGCTGGTTTGCTAGCTAAAACAGCTTCGGCTTTAGCGATTGTAGAGGAGCTCCCCGTGTAGAGGTGTTTGCTTGCTGTGTTGCTGGCCCGTTATCGCCAATACCTGTTGACTCAATATGCCTTTGATCACAGGCTGCACACTTTTTCTGAGCTTGAACATGTGAGGTTCCGCTGGAAAAGAATTCTTCGCCCAATTCGCTTATACGAAGTAACGATGACTTCTTTTCGCTGTGGTGTGCCTCCACGTAATCGGTACCTATATCGGGTAGATCTGATAACCTCCCCCTTGTGCCGCTTTTGCCACTAAGTTGAATCCGAAGAACATTTCTTCCTTTTGAGCCGCCGATTTTCTAGTCATCGGAGAAGACTGCTGGAGACTCCCCTGCGACGTCTTGGACTGCCATTGACTGTACCAGTACTTGTGTCATTTGGGGGCACAACAATGGGCCAAGACCATAGGAACGTGTGCAACGCCATCCACTTCATTTCGGAGACAGCTCGTCTGCCGTGCTAAAAATAGTACGATTAGGCTGACTTTTACCTAGTTTTCCGACTCTTTTTTTCTGTCGTTTTTTTTTCACTCTCCCTCTCTTGAACTTTAACTAAATTCTTTCTTCTGCTTTACTATTTTGCATCGCATGATTGATTAGAATGGAAAAGAACTCTTCTTGGCCAATCTCTTCAAGTGGGTATACGCCATTCTTGGGCCACCAGAACCAACATCTTCATCCCCGTCGTCACGAGGAGAAGAAAGAGAAGTGAACCGCGAGAATGGATGAGGCCACCTCTCCTTCGAAAGAGCCGCCAACGGACCACGAGAAACGGCAGCCCCAACCCGAAGACGACCCCCATGGCGTCCCCCTAATCCAGAATAGCGAGTTCCAGAGCGCCGACGGCTTCAACATCTGCTGCAAATCGTGGTCACCTGAAACACGCCCAAGGTTCGTGCCTACTCCGTTTCGCTTGAGTTAGACCTGAACCAGGCATCGCAAACGGCCTCCCATTGGCGATGAAGCGAGCTTTGTCTTGGGAGAGCCTCCCTCGGGCTGCTGGTCCAGCTGGCACCCGCCGTGTTGGGGCCGTGGCTAAGGGGTTGGGCTGCTGAGACCAAAGACGCCGGTTCTATCCGGGCCGCGGTGGCTGCTTATCAGATAAAGGCTAAAAGCGAAAGCGTCAGCCTGGCAAGAATCCAGCGCACGTTAAATATCCACAGATAGTCAACGTTAATCCGGATCCTTCCATTACAGCGCGCCTCGTAGACAAGGCGTAGCTTTTCCACGTTATTCCTCCAACCTTATAAAATTGGTCAAGCTGGCGTCGGGAATTGGCCACTGTCCGTATACCTATACGGGCAGTGGCCAATACGGAAGGACGTCCCGGGGCGAGGGACGACTGCTAGAGGCACGAAATAAGCTACACTTATCATTATCTAGGTTAACTAGTTGATCTCAATTTTGAGCCAGCACAGAGTTTCCCGTTCCCTTTTTTTGCGCATGTTCTCATAATTTAGCGCGCTCGTATTTCGCCAAGTAACGCTAGGAGCACCTGGACACACATTTCGGAACAGGCCCCAAGACCTCTCCATAATCTTTCCGCCCCCCAGCGCTAAACGTGGACATTGATATCCACCCTTCAATTGTAAGCGTCCATCGCAGAGTAACTTGCCCCATTAGTGGATGACTATGCCGACTGCAACTTAAAACGGCCGTCCGTTAAAACACTGAAATAACGTATGTACGCACCGCGCCCTCACATCTACTAACTAGCGCACTAAATAAAGGCTTTTATAGTATCGGCCCTCTTTTCTCTCATGTTATGTGCCGCCAGGATTTTCATTGGTCGGTCGGCACCACGTGATATTTGTTTACATAGGGCTGCAGCCATTTTGCTTCTGGCCGCCTCTTCCCCTCTCCCCCGTCCTCTAACTCTCTCTGCTGCGCGGACGCTAGAGAGGCCAGTCGCACTCTGCCCGTCACAACAGGCGGCGGTTTCGTTGGGAGAGATGGCAACACTGCAAGCCAGAAACAAAATAGCCCCCAGACGTTTCCGCGTGCACGAAGTGGCGGTACTCTTAAGCGTAGTTTATTTAGTGACGCTACTACCAACCGTCCCATTGGCAATCGATCCCGGATAATCTCTTTTAAAACTCTGCGCGCCGGAAGGGTGACAGTGACGGCACCGAACGGCCCTCATTTACACCCTGTCAGGGTAACCTTCGTCAGGTAGACGTCAGGTTAACCACGCCGCCGACCGCTCCTGCAGTGAAAGGATCAAATCCCTCCTTTGTTCAAAGGGAGAGGGGCCGAGAAGGGTAGGGGAAATTGCAAGGGCCAACTCAGCCAAGGCCAAAGCAGCGCTTCGTGTGCTTCCGCAGTGAAAGCTTCTAATCGCTAGTTCATTCGGGGGGGGGGGGGGGGGGGGGGAGGGGGGGAGAGTGGTGTGGAGGGTAACTTGGGGGAAACAATATAGGCGCGTGCCGTCATTAAACAATACAAGAAAGTGCTGGCTGCATTACAGTTCACTGCCTGTTGGGGTCTACCTCGGCGAGTGTGCCGAGCAGCGTCGGTTTTATTAAGTGCAGAGCACTCAAGGCGCTCGCCTTGTCGTCCTAGCTCGCTCGCTCGACCCAAGTATATAGAGCACCAAGGCGGCGTCCCGGGGTAACGATCTTGTTACCCCGGGACGCCGCAAAGAAAACTATAGGTACATTTGAGGAAAAAAAATGGCCGCTTATCTGCTCCTTTCGTTGCAAATGCCGTCAAAAGACGATAGTCTTTATCGGCTTTTGGGAAGTAAATGCCTCTCTTCGCTTTCCCGTTCACCTCTCATGTTGTTCCTCTTGCGTCGCGCTCCTCCCAAGGTAAAGACGCCAAAGGTTTGCTTAAATCATTTTAAATTTCCCGCGTTCCACTGCTCCAAACCTGGTATCTCGATGCGAACGCTGCCGTACGGCGAAGACGCGCGTTAATCGAGGCGCCCTACTTCAACGTTTATAGAACCGCGTTTCCTCTACTCCACGTGAGTATCAAGCAGAACGTGGAATGTATCTAGTGGAACCTTGCGTAACTGTTGCCGGTTGATTTCTTAAAATGGCGCCAGAAGCTATAGTGGCGCGGGCGACAGCTGGCGACGGCGGAGTGAATTCTTTTTCTGCAGTTGATGATCAAGTATTTAATTTCGCAAAAGTCAAGCATGTTTGATTTTTTTATAAAGGAACACTGCAAATATCACTTCTGTATTGATTTGTTGTCTCAAAATTGCGTAATGTATTGTTCTTCTTCAACCATGTTGACAAGTATGAACATTACACCGGACATAGACGGGTAGATTTAGCTGTGACTGTATAAGACTATGGCGCAGGCATTGTTTTGCTTTGGCCGGGTGGCTGAATCGAGTCACAGACAGATAGACGGACAGACAGACAGACATACAGACAGACCAAAATTTCTGGGTTTAAGTAGCCCAAGAAAGACTCTCGTCTTTAATATAATACGCATTTAACCGGCAGCGCTCGCGCTCCTTTATGAAGGACGCCCGTTGGGTTGATTTTTACGACAGTAAACGCAAAATGTGGCAGTGCAATGCCGGTACGTGCGGGGAGAAAAGCACAAAGAGAACAGGACTCCCGCTGGCGCAGTTTCAGGCAGGGGGCGCGCGAGCACTGTGAAGGCGGGAAATGGGAATTGCATTTGGTGTGGTAACCGTGAGCGGAGAACGGCGCTACAGCCCGTTATGGCTAATCACTGCTCTGCACTTCGAACGGAATTCACATTAAGTGGAACGTCATTAATTTTTTACCGTGCAATTTTATGCGCATTTATTGCTGTCTTTCGCCCGAAAAGCAAGGGTTCATTTGACAAACTTGTTTGTACTGCGTTTCACCCCGGCAGAATTAAATGAAAGGTAGTGTTTATTATCCCGAAAACAGTGAGAATTACCGTCAGGAAATTCTCACGGCAGTCTCCTCTGATTGGGTAAGCACGCCCCCAGGAGCTTTTATGGGACAAATATTTTCTAAAAACTGTTTCCTACAGATGCTACTGTCTTAGGAAGGCTGTCTCAAGGTTTATTTTCCTGAGAGACCAGACAGACCCCTTTCTACGAACAGTTGTGCAGACGAGGTTGATGAATTATTTGCCAGATTTTTTGGTGTTTTCCAGTGCACTAAAACCAAGAGCCCCACGAGGCTACTTGAAGGAGGTCGTTATGGCCTTTCAGTTCCTGAGGGCCAGGTTTTCCTACGAATACCTTCCTCTGGTACCTACAAAGAAACTGTACAAGGATGTGGTCGATGTGGCATTACCGTTACCTGTTTATCGCTCTTTATACTGTGCAGGGTTGGGGAAAGACGTGTTAAGCAGAGCTAAACAAATCCCTGTGAAGTCAACAGTCAAAAGCTTCTTCTTTCAATTACATACCTGAACGCTACGCGTCAGTCCTTAGCTGGGGGTGAAAGGAATATTTGTAGCGGGGTCAGTGAATTGTCGACATTTTGGTAAACTGGAGACCCTAGAGCACATTTTTGCTTGGACTGTTCTTACGCAGTGTTCCACTGGGACATTCTCCAGCGGACACTAAAGAAAGAACTGCCGCTATATCCGTACGGAATACGTTTCCTTCCAACGAGTAATGATGGAGGCATGCCACTTGACAAGTTTATGGCCTTGAGCCTGCACAGTCTCTGGAAACCTCGTATGGCGGTGAGACACGTAGACCCAGGTGCACGACCAGTAAATGAATACTTTATTGAAAGCATTGCTTATATTAGAGATGTAATGTAAATGCAAGACGAGCTACCTGACTGGGCTAACATCTTGGATGAACTAGTTAACCTGAAACCCTTTTAACACGCGCCACCCGTAGCAGCGGGAGAGGTTTTTATCATTATGTTGTGTTGAGGAATGTGTCATTTTGTTTTTTGTTCACTGTACCAACCCGGTAATAAAGAGAAAAAAAAAGCTACTGTGGCGCTGTGTTATAGCACTCGCTTCTAAACGAGAAGTCTCAGGTTCCTGTCCAGCATGGCCGAAGTTTTTTTTCTTAGCTTCGAAATTTTTGATGTTTTCGCTCATGGTGATTTTGTTAATTTTTATCCTGGTTAATAATATATCAGAAGATCGACGCACAGGACTTCTTGAATAGGTTGGATTAGGTTAAATATAGATTGTATTCTGTGTCGTTGGGCGGGGTAGGTTAGGATTGTTGCAGCTGGGCTGGATTTTTGTAGGTTTTGATGCGTTAGGTTGAGTTACATTACGTAAGGTTTTGTTAGGTTACGTTGAGATTTAATATTATTCAGCGAATTTTAGGCCAGCCAGCTTTTATGAAAACTGCTGTGAGAATTTCCCGAAGGTAATCCTCTCGGTTTCCGTGAGATTAGACGCACCCTAAATAAAATTATTGGTTGCGGTAGCATGTATGTATAATGCCCGAAACACGCAAATCTTTCTTAGGTATGCCTACCCCCAACGCCTGAAAGAAATAAAATTTGCTGTGACCTTTCACCTAAATTATATGTCACTGCCTGCTAGGTGGCATGCTAAAAACCTTCGCTGGTCATCGACGTTCCCAGAGTGTAATGACTCGTGATTTTTTTGTGAAGTGCAAATTTGCTTCATAGTCAAACCCGACTAACTAGAGACAAATTCACGTTGAGGGATATTTTGTTTCGTTTGCATTTGCAAGCCGAGTTAATCCGTCGGTGTCGACGCAGGGGGCTCGTGTTCATGGTGCACACATACACCGAGCACTGCCACCAGCCCCACTACGACACCCTGGCCAAGGCTCTGGTCGCGCTCGGCTGCTGCGTCTTCGCACAGGACTTGGGTGAGCCACGCGATGACCTGAGTGTGCCGATGCGCTCGGTGTTCATAATTCTAAATACATCGTATTGTACCCACGCTTGATAAAACAGTGTTTTTAAAGCTAGACCAGCGGTAGTCACCAGCGATGCACGGGTGTGCCAGTATGGCAACGGGAATAACACATGTTCAGCTACCCGTAAGCCGCTTAGTTTGCACCTAAATTCATGGTCGTGGGATTAGGTACTCTTCTGATTCCCTTTCTCAATCCTACCATACAGCAGTGAAGTTGGTTCCCTTCGAAATGCAGCGGAAGCAGAGAGAACGGATAATTCGAGCTTTACTGGGCGCCGAGTAGATATCGTATATCAGAAGCTTGTGTACGGGTCGCAAAAAGACGGTAAAGCACGCAAATCGCGTTGTGCAACTTGGAGACCAGTTTTAAAGACGTAACAAATGGAATTTCGAGCAGCCCAGGCAGCTTGTATTGCTCACTGACGACCTTCAAGATTTAAAACATTAAATGAAACGTGGGCGACTTACGCCTTTACTGGAAACGCATCCAAGAACGCAACGTATTATTGTCCGCCCATCATTTGCTTAAATCAAGTTAAATGCCTTCTTTAAAGAAGTAATTTATGTTTTAACCGTTTCAATGGTTGCCGAAAGCGGCTATGGGACCTCGAAAGACCACGTAAAATTGAGGCCCGTTATGAGGCCCATGTACAATTATGAAGCCTTTTATGAGCCAAAATGAAATTATGAAGCATTTTATTAGGACCATTTGAAATTGAGGTCCTCTATGGGGCCCCATGTGAGGTTTAATGCGTCATCCGCATTGGTGAAAATTTTTATTTTATTTATTCAGCTTACTACATTCGCCCAGAGGGCATTGTTGTAGGAGATACATAAGTGTTTAGTCGAGAAACGAAATCATGAATCTCGTCTAAACAAAAATATGCAAAAATAAAAAATAAAAACCAACAGAAACGTTTTTAAAAGCTCGCAGCAAAGCGCATTGTCCAACACCAAACGACAGCGGAGTCGGAGGCAAAGGAATGAAAAAAAAAAGAGAAAAAAGAAAAACAAGACGAAAGGCGAGAAAACAAATGGAGATCGTATAAAACGAGTCACAGCGCTCATCAAACGTTGCAATGGACAGCAACGCGCGGCAGCAACAATGAATTAAAAAAGCACAAAAAGAAATAATGCCAAACAGCAACAATGAATTAAAAAAACACAAAAAGAAATAATTGCCAAGAACAAGATCACGGCAATTCACGGCAATTCGCTCCGCAGTGGGACACGGCAAGAGTAGCGGACCGCGGGCATTCGTCAAGTCGATCGACACGTACGTGGACGACGTCCTTCATCAGGCTGACGTGACAAGGCGGAGATTCCCGCGCAAGCCTGTCTACCTCTTCGGCTACTCCATGGTAGGTGCTTTCTGCGGAGTTTGTTGAGGAGTGCACACGTGATGCGCGCACTTTTCAGAACCGAAAACTACGAGAATCTGGACGGTATAATATGCAGTTAACCAATGTCTGCATGAAGTTGAACAGTGCAGGGACGGGACTAAGAGCAGAGGCGACAAACACGGCGACACCGAGCAGTCAAGCCAGAACTTCAGTTTGTCGCCTTTAGTCCCATCTCTGCGCTGTTCAACTTCATGCAATGAACCAACTAGCCCAGTTACAAACCCTCCTACAGTTCCTTAAACAATGTACACTCGATCCACTGAAGCACGGGGACAGATTAAAGTTAGGTTATGTTGTCGAGATAATAAGCCACCTAACAAAGTTTAATTGCCCAGGCCGCATATTTCTATTGAACCGCGTATACCGGACAACCGCACAACCTTACGCAACTGCGGCGATCGTTATCAATGTGAAAGAAAAATAATAAAGAGTAGGCATTACAGCTGCATACGCGCCCCAAAAGGCTTTTTGTGTCTTATACAGCAAGGCGTGCATGCCGGCGTTATAGTTTAACAGGAATGTATGAACCGCTGAGATAAATAAAAAAAACTTGGTTGATTCGTCTGTCATAGGAACCTCTAAAACACGAAAGTGAAATGTGCAGCGAAATCTGCACCTGAGCATGATTTGCGGGTCGGTGGCTGTCTTGTGGGCGTGCTTGGCGAGCGACGTCCTCCTGGCGAGTTGCTTCGGCAAAGGTGTACTGGCGTCTTTTCCGTGACGGATATGACGTCAGTGAAATCCTTGTGTATACCGGCATAAAACACTTTCGTTTTAAGATGTAAAACCAGAAAATGAGCAACCCTAAGTATAACATAATCTTTGATTCTAAAGGTTGCTTCCCCGCAAGAAGACCCTGTGCGCAGGGGTGCACGCTTTTACAGGCCGCTTGCTTCGTTGTACTGGCGTCTCACTTACGTCACAGATATGACGTCACTCAAATGATTGTGTATCCGGGAATAAAACACTTTCGTGCTAAAAAAATCAGCATCTCTTAAGTGCACTGCACTGCTGAGATATAGACCTTTGCAGAAGAAAAAGTTTAAAGCGACCTCCAAACCTCATTCTTATTTCCCCTGCCAAAGCACGATGAAATTTCCAATGCGGTAAACCTTTCCCGGCGATAAAGTTCAGGCTTGGGCAAGTTGGGTCATGTTTTACGAAGAGGGGATCAGTGCAGAACAGACGATGAACAAGATTAGGAAAAAGGACCAATCACAGCATTTGTAATAGGCATTTTTTCTCCGTCTCGTGCATCGTCAGTTTTGCGCTGTTTCCCTCCTTGTTTAGTGGTGAACTTTACTACCTAAGGAATTCAAAAATGGCTCGTTGTCGGCCCCAAGATTTAAAAAACTGGGCCCCAATAACCTTACGGAACTTGCGGGAATGAAGACATAAAAACACATAAAGAAAGGCAACGTGCCTTAGGCCTTTCTACAACTACAAGTGCTACAGATGGTATACGTGAGTGCGATGGGATTAAACTCTTTTTTAAGCTTCAAGAGGTTCTACGGAATAAAGACGTGCATCCCACACCTTGAGACGGGTAAGTTCTCTGTATTCACATTATGCTCGCCTCTGTCACTTCGCACTACCCAGGGAGGCCTAATATCCGTCATTGCCGCCCAACGCAGACCCCTTGATTTCGCCGGAATCGTCTTGATGTCACCGTTAATTGCCTTCGCCAGAAAACGCGCCACCTGGTTCAAGGTACGAGCTGAATTCCTGCCACTCAACACATGTCCAGATCATAGTGCATTGAGTGACACACAGAGACGTGAAGTTTTCACTTGAAGCTATGCCCGCTGAGAGGTGGCGGCAATACTGTTCTGCGAGACTTGCGGGCGCTAAGATTATGCAGGCGAAGAGTTACCCACACGGCGATGAAATGCTCAATACCAACTGTAAAATTGTCGCTTGTCTAAAGCTTGTTTAGACTCTATTAAACACGATATACCCTGTAATGGCCCACTTCTGGGCTAACAGTATAAATAAATGAAATGAAAATGAATGATAGCCAGGTCTCCCGCAGCTATTCCCGTCAGAGTGAACCCTTGTACGTACATAACGAAGTGTATGGATACAGCGATGTGTGATGGATGACATGAACACGTGCGCAACGTGTTCGTTACAGCAAGTGCTTTGAATGTATCACTGGGATAGTTTACGGCATGAGAAATAAATTTCGCGCATCGGCAAAACTTTTCGCCGTCGATGCGGGGACAGAGAGCAGCACAAGAGCAGACTGCGACAGAGCGCGCGCGCAGCTTTCAGCCTAGTTGTTCGCGAAGTCGTGGATCCTCGCCGCCTCCCGCTGCCTCACGCGCGTTCAACCGGCATCGCGGCTTAAAATGGAGTGTTAAGCTAAAGCAGGGCATAGAAGGCGCCACAGAGGGTGGAATGACGCGACGAAACTGCAATATTAATGAACAACGAGAATACTAACGGGCAACCCATGACGCTGCCAAACCAAGCAAACGGGACTTCTAAAGCGTTTCGAACGCAATACACGGTCGTTACAGTGTGCGAGTAGCGTGCTTAGAGCGCCGTGTTGCGCGCTTCTAAAGCCGGAACAAAGCTAGCGCGTTAGGACAGGCCTCGTGTTCGGTTCGCGAGGAAGAAGGCTCATATGCGAACGCCGTTTGAAAGATATATTAATGGATTCTTAAAGCCAAGCTTTTTATGCCTTACTGATGGCGATGTAGTTACACAAAAATGCACTGCGTGAAAGCCACCTTTACACCAAGCAAGCGCCTCAAGAAGAAAACTGCTTCCTCGTGTCAGAATCGAACCTGGGCAATTGTGAATACCACGTCGACCCGATTGCGCCACCATCGAATTTTTTCTTCATTGCCTGCTTATACTCAAAGCAGGCACTTAGCAACAAAACTAGCCTAACAGCGCATCGGTGGTTTTGCCACCGACGCGTTTCTCTTAGATTTTTAAGCGAACAAACTAATCGGGAACTGGCAACCACTCAGGCGGTTCTGCCTGACTGAGGTACACGTGCCGTAGATACACAATACTTAAAATAAAATTCTCGCGCAGAGGTCGCGCAGCCACAACGACACAATTCACAGCCATTCTTGTTTTTTAGATACTATGGAAGGCTGGAACCATGTTCCTGTCGTATGGTATACCCCATGGTTCAGCACTGGCAGAAGGTGGAGTCCGTGGGGCGTGACTGGCAATTCCTTTTTCAGTGCTCGTTATGGGATATCCCGATAAAACATAGGGTCTCAGCAATCAATGAATACATGATCAATGTTGTTGGGTCATTTGCATAGCTACATTTTGTAAGCCAAGGCACAAATATGCCCTTCCCCGCACACCAGCTTGACACTGGTAGAGCGTTCAAATGCAGGTTTAAGAAGAAACATTTCATTGCTGGTTTTATAGCCATTTTTCGTCCTTTTAATTGCGTCCAGTCTTGACCATTTAGAGTACATGTTATGTTTACTGGGACTGGGAGAACATTGGCAAGTAGATATTTGTGCAATTGTTTCCGACTACCTCAGCTCAAATATTCATTACAAAAACGTAACCAAAGAAACTGAAATGAAAGTTTGGCTTGGCGCCACGAGATCCTCTGTGGACAGGCTCCACAGCAGCGCTCGCTAGAAGCCTCGCCGCTATGGTACCACGTGTCTGGGCGATGGTGTAACGGCTGCTTCTCCGACGCTTGATCCCTCAATCTCGCCAATGATAACGCGGCGGCTGTGCCATCTGTGCTTGTGCTTCATATTTCGCTCGTGATAACTAGGTTTCGAAGGGTTAAGCTCGAGCCATGTTTTCTGCACCTACACGGACAAACCCATCTCCTGTCCCGTACTTTATGATCCGACCAATGCCTCCGAAAGATGAACTAAGATCGTCTGTCTCTAGTGGGGCTCAGCCACAAATATATTGCATACTTTTTTGCATAAAACTTGGAACCTCTCCCCAGACAATTCTTAATGCTTTCCCCCCTGGTTTCTTTCAACTCGGTAATTCAGAAGACGTCGGCCAAGGTCTTGGGAAATGTCGCTCCCAGCGCGCCTGTGGCATCAGTGAACGTGCAATTTATCAGCAGAGACCCCGAAGTCGTCATTGCCGCCATCAATGACCCTCTGCGCTATCACGGCAGCGTACCAGCTGGATGGGCTTCCGCTATGCTGAAGGCCATGCAAGTAAGTGCGCCATGGAAACAGTGCCCGAAATTGTGTACCAGGCACGGAGGCATAGTGGCTTAGGCGTTGTGCTGCTGAGGCCACGGAAGCGGGTTTGATCCTGGCCTTGATGGTTGCATTTAAGAGTGAAGGGAAAAGCGGAACTGTAACTTAGGCGCGTTAAATCCGGTCATATTTTTTCCAAAGTTGTGCCTTTTACTGCTGCACTAGCACCAGAACGGTAATGTCCACAAAAATTGAAGGAAGCTTACGCTAACGTGCGAAACTTGGAGGTAGCCAAACTGTATGCAACCTTCACGACCATCCCGACAGTTTAGGCCCACGATTGCAGCCGATTTGCTGCTTCTTCGCGGCCGCAACGACCTTTACTCCATTATTGTGGCTACAAATGGGAGCTTCCTTCGTTTTTTTGGTAGAGATAATTATTGGACATCACCTTGGAAGGGCGTACGCTATGACTCGTTCCGAGGAAGTGTTTCAATGATTACGGCGAAAACGAAATTGAGAGAAGCGCGAAAGCTTTCTCACAACAAAAGTGCGTCCAACCTTCGCTTACAGTGCGTCTAATCGACCGTTAAACCTTCAAAGATTCAAATAGCGGACGATGAATGAACCAATGCGATAATTTTTCGCGCACTAAGTAAACGCACCTATGAACGATCTAAATCCATACCGATACGTGGTGTATGAGAAAAAGGTATAATATTGTACTCCTTCTTCATGACCGGTACTGCTCTTGTATAGAACCATTCCTTTTTAACACGAAAGTGTTTTATGCCAGGGTACGCGAACATCTCAGTGACGTCATATCCATCACGGAAGTGACGTCGCCGGAAAAGGTGCAATTGAAGCGGCGGCGCCCGGGATTCGAGCCCACGAACTCTCTCGCCTCTCGCTACAAGGGGAGGTGCGCTCTACTGAGTGCGCTATGAACAGACACGTGATCAGCTCTATGAATGCGCATTATGTCTTTCCCTATGACTCTTTCAAGTGGTGCCGCCGTCTAGGAGAGGTGAACTGAAGTAGCGCATCATGACGCTAATGAGGGCCGACAGTTGGCGCCTCGATGCCAGCGCCTTCGTGTACGGGGGACGCGCGTGAATTGAGGCACCCTCCGTGGTCGCGTTGTTCGCATGACCGTTGTGCGTTTCGAGCTGCTGTTTCCGTGCATGTCCTTTTTGGTTTGGGTGTCCCGGAATAATCCTGTTATTTTTTTTTTTGTTTCTCGCGTGTCGGCGTCACTTCGGCTGGCGGGGTCAGGCTCGCGAACTCTTTGCACATGAAGGAATTCTTCGCACCTTAAACATTTGACTGCTCCTGTGAAGGCCCCTTTCAATTTCGTGTTTTAAAAGGGAGATCAACCACAATTTTTCGCCATTATCAGGTACCGTTTACACCCAATGGAAGCGAGGTTTCATGAACGCAATTTTAGGGGTTTTCGGTCGACCAACCGGTCTATGCGGAAACGCATTAGTTTTTTGAGAGGATGCCACAGGTTCCCCCCAGGCAGCTTTGCTTTTATACTGCTGTGAAAGGGCAAGTCCCGCAGCTAGATCAGCAGGTGCGGTTGTGGCTCAGTTTCAACGTCGTCACCGATGTAATATTTATTATAATAAAAATTACATCGGTGACGACGTTATATATATCCTCGTGGGGCCGAAAAATCTCAGATTTCAACGTCCGTCAGCACAGCGCACATATCCCTTCACATAAACATGTTTTCGAATTCTAAAAATTGCCGATTTTTCAAACGTTCCGATCGTATCAAGGCTTTAGATTAGGAATTAACTTCTAATCTACCAATACTTTGGCTTTTAACTTCCAATTACGGAGCTCTTTTCTCAGTAGCGCATGCAGGGATAACGGGGCCTTCACTCCACTTCCAAATCACGGGCAATTTCAATTAGGCCGGGACTTCGAATTATCGGGAGTAGACTATATGTCGCGATTACTCCGTCATTAGTCCTAGTTTCATTCAAATGACGCATATAATCATCAGGGAAGTAAAAGTTACAGAATTCAAGTTTCCTGTAATACATGGACACCTATGGGATGACTATGGTTACAAAAAACGGCTGTACTTCTTGCGTGATGAAAACGTTCTTAAGAACAATTATATGACTATTTGCCCCTAATACAACTATATGATTACGCCGAGTTTCATTTCCTATCAATACATGATCATCTATACGGTGGAGAAAGGTTTCTGCGATTCTCAACACGTCAAATAACGTCCGCTTTGTGCTGCGCTCGTAGGTTTCTCGATTCAGCTAACAAGGGCCGCACACTTACGTCCAGGATACTGCCCGACCATCCAGGAGTGGGAATGGCTCAAGCTTTAGCCTTTCGGTAAATTGAAAAGAACTAATTTGCAGCGGATTACAACTCCTCTTAATGAAATTTGAATGTGATTGCCTGTTCCACAACACTGGCACGAACAACGCCGTTGTTAGCTTGGGTTCTACAGTGGAACAATAAAAGGCAGCGCTTTGCTCTCCGCGTCAGGTGACGTCACGCACATTCTTTAACAATGCTGCTTGAGCATCCTTCAGAGTTCTCATCCAGGTACACGCGATCGTTCGGTGTACGCCACTGTCTGTGAAAAGGTTAGATATAAAGGCTGATTGAGCCCGCTACCAGGTCTCGTACTACCTATTCTATGAACCCGACCCTGCAGGATAAGGCTCAGCTTTTTTCTGCAGACCAGATCATGGCATAATGTCCAGTTTAGAGCAACAACTAAAAAGTCTCTGCTGGTCATCCTCCGTGGAGCAGGGAGGGTATCGACACTAACGTGCCACGCCTTTTCTAAAATGGGCGAAGCCCCTTAGGCGACGGGGCTGTTGGCGTCTCGTGTCATCGTCGTCGTCGTCGTCGTCGTAATCGTCGTTCGTCTCATGTAGTCATGGTGCTAAAATACCTGGAAATTCGTTTAAGCCTCACACTAGGACGTAACACGTACTAAAAAAAAAAACCACCGGGATACTCTATTACACCTAGCGCTGGAGCGCTTCGTAACGCGTACTAAAAAAATTGGCCGCGTATCTGCCCCTTTCGTTGCAAATGTCGACGCAAGACGATAGTCGACTAGCACCCCTGGCAAGTGAATGCATCTCTTTTCCTTCCCGCTGATCTCTCATGCTGCTCCTCTCCCGTCTCGTTCCTTCCAAGATAACAAGCTAGAGGTTTGCTCAAGACAACTTATATTTACCGCGTTCCACTGCTCCAAGTCGGGTGCCTCGATGCCGTGAATCGAGACGCCCTACTACAGCGCTTATAGAACGACGTTGCCCTGCTCCACGAGCGTTCCAAGCAGAACGCGAAACCTATCTAATGGAACCTTTCGTTGCTGTTGCCGTTTGATTTTTTAGAATTCCGCCAGGTAGCGCAGGCAACAGCAGGCGACAGTTTTCGGCAGTTGATGTAGTACTTTATTTTCGATCGCAAAAAGCAAGCCTCCGTAAATTTTTAATAAAGGAACACTTCCAAACATCACTCATGTATTGAATTTTTGTCTTAGATTTGCGTAATCTCCTGTTCTTGTTCAACAATGTTGACAAGTATGAATATTAACAGCGGACTTTGTCGTTTAGGTTTTGCTGTGAGTATATAAGACTATTGCGCAGAATCTGTTTCACTTCTGCCGGCTGACTGAATCGAGTGAAAAACAGACAGATGGACATTCAGACGGACAGTCCGAAATATTCCCATTCAAGTAGCCCAAGAAACACTATCGTTTTTAAAAACAATGGGACACTAGTTTACGCCTCGGGCTAGACAGCTTCGGGCTACAAAGACAACAGACTTTTACAGCAAATCTGTATACCTGTATTCCACAACGGTTTCATCTCCGTTGGCAAAAACACCAAGGCTCTGAGAATACACTTATACACTCTATGCTTCCCCCTTCCCAGATTTCACATTTTTTTAAATCCGATTCTTGGCCCCCTAAACATGAAAGGTTAGGTTTTTAGTGTTTATATTCAATGTTAACTCATTGTTAACTCCTTATTCACTAATTATCATTAACTGATATGTAAACTCGAAGTATATATTCGGGAGGGCCATTCCAGACCACTAAATACAGGTTTGTTTCACGGCTTCGGCGGCCGGCTTTCTGGTAGAGGCGAAAAGCAAAAATGCTCGTGCGTTCGAGATTTCGGGGCATATTAAAGATCCCCAGGTGGTCAGAATTAATCTGGAGCGCTCCACTACGGCGCGCCTCATCCCCTGTGTTGCGTCGGCGCGCTAAACATCACAATCAATCAATCAATCAATCAATCAATCAATCAATCAATCAATCAATCAATCAATCAATCAATCAATCAATCAATCAATCAATCAATCAATCAATCAATCAATCAATCAATCAATCAATCAAAACCGCTGGCGGGGCTCATACACGTCGATATTATTTAGCGCAAAGGAAACCTGGGGCGTATTTGAAGGTGGCTATAAGTATAGAACGGAAACTCTCAGCGTTCTTTTACTTAAGAATGCACATCGAATTTGTATTTGCGATAGCAGCTAAAAAGCTGCGCGTTAAAAATGGTTGGAAGGGAAGCGAGATAAAACTGAAAGCGAACACTGGAACATAAAATTTCGAATCGTGCAGTTACAATCCGACAAAAATACGTAAGCTGAAGAAAATGACGCACGTTGTCCCAACGCATGGTGCGCGAGTGATGTGTACGCGGGAAATTTGAATTTAATTGAAGAAGATTTCATTGCATTCGTCGTGTTGAAGGGAGAGGGGAGGGGAAGAGCTTGAGAGGTGGGAGGGTGAGAGAAGACCGGCATTTACGTGGCAGGTGCGGAAGAAGGCTATCGTCTTTCTATAACATTTGCAGCGAAGCAAGGAGATACGTGGACAACTTCTTTGGCAACAATTAGTTTTACGAGCATGCACGTGGGCGGCTAGTTTTCCCACAAGGGGCTTGATAGCAAAGGGGTAACGTTACTAGAAAGTGTCATTGGTTTGCCTAATGCTACAACGTACCCACCGTAAATATCAAGCTTGGCATGATGAATTTACCTACCATTCGTCCAACCTGTCTCTATCTTCCTAGATGGTTTAGTCTATCTTTTTCGTTCTATGGTTTTCCTATCAATCATTTGCCTCCTTAAACTCCTATTACAATCTCTGAGAGGCAGTTTGCTATCCCTGTTGTCTGTATTTAGAAATCCCGAAAGCTTTATTTGCGACCCAAGAAAATGTACTCTTAGATCGGCCACGATGAACGCGTCGACGCGGTTCAGTCGGTTAGAGACAGTGCCATCTGCGCGTGTCATTTTTAAGAAAAGCTTTCTACCTCTACCAGCCAACGGTTCTTTCGTGGCGTGCGGCACAAGAAACTCCCAACGCGGCTACGGAGGCGGAGGCGGAGGTTTTCACTCACTGAGCGCACTGTAGATGGAGCGGTGATAGGGCGCTATTACACAACGTTCCCCGTGCTCACCACGGTTGGCGCGTCGGCGGGACCCTTTCGTCGGCTTTGTCGTCTGCTTTAGCGACGGTGTTGGGCCTGTTTTGGCGCAGCTTCGCGTGCATTGCGCGCTTACTTCACCCAGCTTGATTAACTCGTTCGATAGCACCTCCTAGGCAACCCGGACCTGACGGAACTACATGGACATACGGCAAAGATACGTCAAGGATTGGTTTTCAGGGCGGGAAAACAAAATGTAGAGACCACTTAATCCGCTAGAGAAGCGCTACCTTTTGCGCACTGTTTGTCACGAATGGGACTGCGTTTTCTAAATTGCTGAATAACAATGTGGTTGTTTTTTAACAGTTATTACAAAAGACTGTTGAAGCAACTGGTTCTAATAAACAGCGATTATAAAAGTTTCGTCAGCTTTCTCGCAATTCTCAAACGTACGAAATCATTTAATTTAGATTTGTATAAATTGGAATCACTGAGCTCACAGGCCGGATTGTTTCGGTGTCTGCGCTTGTGTCGCGCGGCGGTGGAGCCCCGAGCTAGCACATCAGGATGTTTAGGTTCCGCTACCTCACCCTTCGAAACACCCTCCTCTCCGTTTTCTTTCTGGCGACGCGCGGCCGGGCTACAGCGGCGGCGTCAGCCGCACGAACCGGGCCGTAACCGACGCTGCTTTGTTCGGGACGGCGCCCCCGCGAATTCTAGGTAACGGTTTGCAGAATCTCTGGTTTCACTCTGTCTAGAGCCACGTGTCTGAATTTTAAGTGACATTGCATGTGGAATTGTAGTGGGGGTCATCCTAGCTTTGCTTTCCAATCACCTTCACAGCGTGGATTGGAGCCAATTTTTTTTTTTTCAACTTTTCAGGAGGCCTTGGACAAAGCGGGAAACCTTGAACTGCCCTTACTCTTCCTGGTGGGTTCCGACGACCAGATCGGCGACCCGAAAGTCACTAAAGCATTCTTCCAAAAAACGACCAGCAAGGACAAGACAATGAAGGTATTTTCATTACATGAATGTCTAGTCGTGTGCGAAATCCTGAACGTTTTCTGCAGCCAAATGAGGTAAGGAAAAGAGTTAGGATTGTCGGTTGCAACGTAGACTCTCCTCAAAAAAAAAAAAAAAAATGTCGACGTAACGAGAAGCTTTCATCTTGCCATACCTTGGTTAAATCTGACGAGTGACATTTTTTTCGAGTGGCATTCAGCTTGGCCTACACTGCAAAGTGATTTACACTCTTAAAGGGGCCATGAAGACAAAATGCAAGTTTGGTGCATTCAAAAGATTGCCTTGTTAGAATCATGCTGACACCAATTTTAACGTAAACTTCGCTCAAATAAGCTGTATAATTAGGGAAAAAAACCGTTCCACTCAGTGTGAGAGCTGTTGGAAGTGCAGAGCAGTGATTCGCCATAATGGGCTGTACCGCTGTTACCGCATGGGCTGTAGCGCCGTTATCCGCTTACTGCTACCACCCCATGCAATTCAAATTTCCCGCCTTCGCAGTGCTCGCGCGCCCCCTGCCTGAAACTGCGCCAGCGGGAGTTCTGCTCTCTTTGTGCTTTTCTCCCCGCACGTGCCCGCGTTGCAGTGCCACATTTTGCGGTTACTATCGTAAAAACCAACCCAACGGGAGTCCGCGGGCGCTGCCGGTTAAATACGTATTTGTTTCCTCAAATGTGCCTATAGTTTTCTTTGGGGTAAAGAACGGGAAGATGTATGAAAAGCGCCAGCGTTTCAGGAGTTTCGAACGCTTGACTATATAAACCGCTTGGCTTTCAAAGCCTCTGGCGTACGCCGCGAACAACAGTGTTGCCCCGGGACGCCGCCTTGGTGCTCTATATACTTGGGTCGAGCGAGGGAGCTATAGGACGGCAAGGCGAGCGCATAAAGTGCTCTGCACTTAAAAGGGAAATGTCCATGCGACCCACCAGCTCATTTCCCGCAACAAACAGAACCTATGATGTCATACCAGCCAGCTCTGCGATTGGCGGAGGCAGGAAAACGCAAGCTTTCCGAATGAGCCATTTGCGCTTAAATTTAGGGCACATTATTTTTATATCAGTTACAATGGTGGGACGAACAGTTGAGGTTACTAAGGCACGCGTAAACATCGAAGTACCGACACGTACTGCTGTTGGTACTGAGCGCACTATGCTTCGTTTAGATGCACAGTACTGAGTGGCTTTGGGTTTGTCTCACACGGCACTGGCCAATTGACGCAAGCGACGGTGTCTTACGGGAGCATATTTGTCCAGCGAGCACCATGTTTCCCGAAACGATTCTTTTCTCCATGCGCAAAAACAAGCCAGGTTTCAATACGCTCACAAACAAAGCAAAGGCAGAAAACGGCTTGCCGCGGTGTGGTGGCGTCATCTAGGTTGACTAAGAGTAAGCAAGTCTGCGCTCCACACCACGTCTAGCTTAGGGACCTTTTCTTATGATGTCATTGCAAACGTCGTTGGAACGCACGTTTTGTCGCGAGAATAAAAGTTTTTAGCTTGAATTGATTAATTTCGCAGTGAATAAAGCACCGTTTGCTTCCGGACAAAAAAAGATCAAAAGATCCAATAATCACATGACAGCCCAGTCGAGAGATCCACCGCGTCAAAAGGTTGAATGCGAGTGTAGAGTTCTTAAGAGTCAGAAGTCCCAACGAGACAAAAAGTCCAAGACGAGTCAAAAGATCCCACGGCTCACGAGATCCAACGAGGCAGGAGATCCAAAGAGGGAACAGTTTTAACAACTGAGAAACCGCGTCAGAAGGTCGCACAAATTAAGGCTACTTTCGAAGCCGCGGTTAGATATGCGTGTTATAGACTACGTCGTTATATTGTATTTTAATGCTGTTTTGGCGTTATGTGAATTCTGCTATCAGGTCAAAGCAGCCCACATTAATGCAGAATACGAAACTTTAGAAGTTCTTTGTCACTAAGTTAGACAGCAACCACTGGGCTTTCCCCAGCGAAGGCGCCCAATTACGCAGCTGTCATCGCAGGTACTCGAAAGTGGAAATAAAACGTTAATTCCAGTCATTTTTAAACGTAAATATGGAAATAATAGGTCGCTAGAACGAAAACGGTATAATTAACATTAATATTATTTAAAGCTACAGCTATTTCGGCTAATATTGAGCAAATAAATACGGCTGCATTTCGTAAAGCCGCATAACATTTCCACCTAAAAAACAACGCTGAATTACGAGAAGCCCAACGAGTAATAAATAAGTACAATTTTTGCGCCTGCAACATACGTTACCGCCTAAAACGCCTGCTTTAATTCGTGTTTGTACCGAAAAGCGTCTGTACGGAAACGCCGGTTACCGACTAGACCGTACCGAAACGCCGTTACCGAGAGACCGGAGCCGGTAAACGACATTTGACAGTGGAGAGTTTTAGCATATCATTACCGTGTTTACGTTACCGTTTACCGTGTTTGCGGGAGTCGACTGCGCAGCGCGAGTAACGGCGAACGGTAACTTACCGGCACAGGCTTCACCGTCGCCAGCGGCTTCCGGTAACACGGTAAACGGTAACGCAAACATGGTAACGATATGCTAAAACTGCCTAGTTTTAGCATATCGTTACCTTGTTTGCGTTACCGTTTACCGTGTTCTCGGAAACCGGAGTTTCCGTTTGCCGGTGAAAACGGCAAAACGCGTTTTAGCACATGGTTTGCGGATTGCGTTTCTGGCTTACCCGCCGCCGTGGGACACACAGAGCCATCTAATGCATTTGTATCGAAACAAATCACGCATAATTTTGTTGCTCACAGCAATCTGCTTTAGCTTAAAGTAGTTTGAATTTCTTATTTTTCGGGTGAAGCGTCCACAATAACATTATTAGTTTGAGAATACTGTAGCCGTTACCTGTGTTGCATTAAAAAAGAGAAGTGATGTCGGTGGCGCCATCTACTGACTACAGTTGGAATCAAGGTAAACTAGAATTTACGTCTGCGCTAATTATTTCGGCATGAAATGGGTAAAATATGTTAAACTATTTACTCAGTAATCTACACTACTTTGCCGGGCACAATTTTGGAGACGTAAAAGCGCTTTGCGCCCTCAGAAACTTGTCTGAACTATTTGAGGCGGGCGAGGCTTAGCACAAGTCGGGGTAGCCATTTTGCTCACCCATCCGAAAAAAAAAATAGTTTGTCGTACTCCTGAGCGCCGTTTAACGAGTATACTGTAATAAACAACATCAACTAAGTATACTTTTACCGGCTGTACCAAGCGTCAAGCTCCGATCGCACTGAGTTTGCTGTTATCAAAACTAAAGGGTACACTTCATCTGCTCGTGCAGCGCCGTGGCGACGGTAAAGGCTGTGCCGATAAGTTACCGTTCACGGTAACTCGTCGCGCATGCGCAGTCGACTCCCGCAAACCCGGTAAATGGCAACGCAAACACGGTAACGATATGCTAAAGCTCTCTATTGCTCATGTGCGCTTAACCACTGCGATAATTTTATATGCATTGATGCAAATGTACTTTTGAATTGAAGCAACATAAATGAGAAAAAAAAACTAAAATATGGCTCAAAAATTGGTGCTGAGAATGAATGCACTCGTAGTGGAAACGAAGAGCAAACAAAAGTGCAACGAGATGAAGCCCGCGAAGACACCCGTCATATCTTTAACTCGCCATAGCCGCGTCAAGAGATCCAACAAGTGAGGAGGTCCAATATTGGACCTTTTGACTCGTTGAACTTTTTGATTAGTCTTAGCCGTGTCAAAAGGTCCAATATGAGTCAAAATATCCAAGCAGTCAAGCGATCCAACGAGTCAAAAGGTCCAGAGCGAGCCAACAATAACACCGAGTCAAAAAGTCGAACCAGTCAAAACGTACAATTTCGGACTTTTTGACTCGTTGCATCTATTGACTCTGGATCTCTTGACTCGTAATCCTACAAAAGGGCTTCGTTCTCCCAAAAACTGGTTGTACGGAAGAGAGGCTGAATTCGCTCTACGGGGGACATTTTACACTGTGAAATAATTTACACCCGTTTTGTGTACAACTAACGCCCTCACACAATATCAATTAAACAAAGAAAACATCTTCTGGAATGGTGTAATAAAAAAAAAACACCATCTTCCCGTAGGGGAACCCTGAGCAGTATGCGAAGCAGCCATGGGGTCGACTGAAGTTCCCATTAGTTTTCAGTTCGTCGTTTCCGTTGACGTTCAGCTTCGCGTGACTACATACTCCTGTCTCGGTTTGTAGCGCAGTGGGAAGAGCGCCTCGTACGTCCCGTTGCGGCCAGAGAGTCGTAGGATAGAAACCGGGTGCCGCCTAACTGTTTTTTTATAGTGGACTGCGCTGACGTCAGCCCAAACGCAAACGGGGCTGAAGAGACGCGCATGCGCCGTAGAGTGCGGACGGCGGACAACGACAACGAGGGAGGGAGGCACACAGCCCTGAGCATGAGATGCTTCGCATCTATTAAAACATTCACTCAAAGGGTGTATTGTGCTTTTTGGGGGAGTAAGGGTGTTACAAATGACAGGGCACCCTTAATGGTGTGTTAATTCTTTTTTTTGTCTAGGGTGTAAGAAAGTGCTAAATCCTTTTACATTGTAAGGACACTATGCAGCTGCATTTAAAAGTGCGAGCAGGCTAGAAGGAGCAGGTGCCGATGTATAAGCTGGGAATCGTTTCCGGCATGGAAAGGACCCTCTGCTGAGGAATGAATGAGAAGCCTGGGACCAGACCGGCAGTACTGCTGAATTTGCCTTATAAATCTTCATTTGGTGCAGCTAATGCAGTCTCAATTTAAAAAAAAAGATAAAAACCAGCAGTTTCGTATAAATGGACGTGGCTTCTATCTATTGCGACGTCGGTAATGCAAAAACTACGCAACCGCACTCGCCAGCCAGGTAGCAACCGTTTTTTACAGAGATGAGCAGACGAACGAACATTTTTCCCCTTTGTCTATTTCTGAATTTGGTTGTGCTTTAAAATTAAATGAATGTTTTTAATCACTCCAATGTTCAGCCTGTATCTGCATGGGTACTGGACGCATTAGCCCCTTGGGAGGGAGGGCAGTAGCCCCTTCGTTATACTGCCCTCTTATTCTACAGGTTTACGAGGGTGCCTACCACAACCTGCTGACGGAACCCGGAGGGATAAAGGAACAGGTCCTCAAGGACATCACCGATTGGTTCGTGGCGAGTCTGCCATCGAGGCGATTCTCCGTGGTCTGCCCGTCACCGCGCAGGAAATCGGAAGATCATACGGCGGCGACAGCAAATAGAATTGAATATTGACGTGACCCTCAAATACATTTTGAAATGTGCTGAACGGTAAAGCTGACCAGAAAAAAAATTAAATGTCTCGAAATTGGAACCGCTAAGTTGACTTTGTTTTCGGTACCCAATGTTTTATGGCCTGGCACCACTAAGTGCATGTACGTCAGTACCATTACATTGTACGCCGTACACCTTAAACGGCTGCTCTCAATAAAGCGTGTATAAGGGAATTACGTGTAGGTTGTATTCACTGGCGTGGCACCCATGCCAGCAACAATGTGTATCGCCTTAGCAACGGAACGCCCGGGCCCCGTCATGGCGGCGCACGCATGAGGCAGTTCCACGGAGCTCAAAAGCATTACTTGGATGTTAACTGCTGTTTAGCGCAGGGTCCTATAGAGCCGTCTCCTCGCAATACACGAGTGAAGTCGTCGGCACAGATCAGCTGATTGACAGCTGCCGTGTGTTGGTATCGGCCACAGATTAATCAGCCTCTCGGCGAGTGCTTCGCCTTCAGCCACTTTCCGATAGATTTCGCTAGTCTCCCACCTAGCAATGCACCCATTGCTACGCTGCCGCCGTACCTCAATGGCCGTGCTCGTGAACCTCAATTTCTTCAGAAGCATCATTTCGCTTTTGTACTGAACAGATACGGCATGGGTAAGGTTCAGGCGCACCTGTGTCTATATCCGCACTCGCAGGCAATTGCGCTGCATCGTAGGCATCTAGTGCGTTCCATGGCTTTTAGCAGCCGCGGCTCCATTCTCCCGTGGTGATGCGGAGTTCTCCACGTTAATTAGGGCATCACCACACATAGTCGCTGCTATTATTCATGCCTGTTCACGGCACGGCCGAGAGTCGTGTGGTAAGGGAACAGACGATGGGCACCAGAGCCTGTTTTTTTTTAAACACGAAAGTGTTGAATTCCCAGATACACCAAGATTTTGTGACGTCATACCCGTCACGGAAATGACGCCAGGACAACGAACGTAAGAGAAACGCAGCTGGTGCTGCCGTCTAGGAAAGGTGAAGCAAAGTAGTGCACCGACAGTTGGCGTAAGCTGTGTCGTAGCGACGCCGACGGGAGAATGGCGCGAGTGCTGACTGATTTGATGCGAACCGAAACGGCAGCGCAAAATGGATCGCGTTTACGCATTCACGATTCAAGCTACAAATTCTACCTATCGCGTTCACAAGCTGAGCTCGTCGTAACGCAACCATCTGCCGTACACGCCACGGAGCAGGACCAAAGTGGGTCGCACGTTTCCTGAAGCGGCACGCTAGTAGGACGTCACTCGCCAAGCCCACCGACGAAGACAGCAGCCATCCCGCAAATCATGCTCCTGTCGCTGCAGATTTCACTGCACATTTCACTTTCGTGCTTTACCGATTCCTATGAGAGAGAAATCAACCACAGTTTTTTTTTCTGAGAATCCGGACGCATGCGCAGACATGGTGGGTACTGTCATTGTGGTTTTCAGTGTTTTCAATTGAAGAATTCGGCCGCTAAACTTCTATGCGAATACCATCTTTTGCACCCAGCATGTAGGGTAAGTTGGTGTGGGCGGCGGACGGGTCGCCATAGCAACCGCGCATATGTGAAAAGGTGAAACAGGGTATACGTTGCTACCAGGTCGTGCCCCGTCGTGCCCCTCTTTTATGCTCGAAATAAAAAGCTGTACTTGTTCACCTCCCCTGCAAGCAAAACTTTCTCGGGGCACAAGGGGCACTGAAGGCAATCAGAAAGTACGTTTCAAACGGAAGTCTGACCTTCCCATTGCCATTTTAGCTTTGATTCGGGGCCGAAATATTCTCTCATTGCCGATTAATTACGTCCGTAGCCCTCCACCTTTGCTCGCCTTGCAGCTCACCTGTCGCTTCAGCACGTGGAGCTGAAAGTTTAACTTTTTCCGGAGAGTGCACTACTGCGGTCATAGAAGTCATTAGAGACACCCTACGGTTACAAGCCGCCCGTAGTACAGAATCGCTATTTAGGGCAAATTATGCGCCGCACGACTAAACGACAGGAGCTTAAGCGTCGGTAACTCATCCTTTCTGAGAACTTCGGTCGCAAAGAGCCCAAGGGAGTTCTTTCTAGAACCATGAGCTTGCTCGTGGACCGCCTTGCGTAGGTGGGCATATCGATCCCCCCTAAAGCTATTTCTGTGGAGGCTATCTCGGCTCAAGCCCATGGTCCTCAGCGAGTTGTCCTTGGATCTATCTGCCCAAGTCACTTTGTGAAGCCCTAGTATTAAAATTCTAAAATCTCTGTGGGAAAGCAGCTAAGAACTCCATGAAAATTCAACGTCTATTGACGGGCCATGTTCTTGTGCTAAGAAGGCGCTCTTTTATTCGAAAAGAAGGGCTTGCGAATCTTCTTTCTCGCGCCCACTTATAACGACATATTTATGACCAAACTAACGTCTGCCACAGCCATTGCTTTAAGTGCCATAAGTGCCTAATAGTACTAATTTAATCAGATGTAGTATTTTCTTTTACATGATTGATTGTATTTTCAAGCGTTTATTTTGCCGCACGGCATAGGTGGGCGGGTATGAATTAATGATGAGAAACGTTGATTAGATAAACATGAAAATATTCTCTATCTTGGTGACGTCTCGGAGAAAGAATTGATTGATATAATTATCCGTTCATTTAGTCATTCTTCCAGAACTCATATGCGAAACCTGATATCAATCGACCCATGCTTAGATTAGTTTCGACGCATGCTTAGCATAAAATTTCGGCATTTACACTTTTTATTGACGCTTTTCACGTGCTTCTGGGTTGTTTCTTCGAAGTCCACCTTGTACTCAAAATAGGGCGCGTTTTAGATACGTAAAAACGGTCGAATTATAAAATTAGAGTGATTTCGAGAAAAAAAAGTATTCGTTCAGACACACACAAAAAAACAGAAAAGTTCAATAGTTTTTCTGAGCCAGAAGAAAATATCGATCAGTTCACTTGAGAACAAACACAACTGGTTACAGATTCTAAAATTCCGCAATGTAACTACGGCACAATCTGCCTAATCTTTATCAAAGAGCAAGAAAGAACAAAAAAGCATGCAAAAAGCATCATATGGATATAATATTTCCTCCATGTCGTTGTTGGGGCATTCATATAGCGTATATTGTGGGTGTCTGAGAAACAATATGCCAACGATACTACGCTTACAGGTAAAAAACATTTCGGGTGAGATTGTGGGTGTCTGAGGAACAACAATATGCCAACGATACTACGCTTACAGGTAAAAAAAAAACATTTCGGGTCCCCAACCTAGTGACGGCTCAACCACCACCGCTTGCTCTATTAAATGTTTCTTCTCTCTCTCTCTCGGGTCCGACATACATTGGTGCCCACTGCCTGGAGCTTGTTTAAGATTAGCACAAGATTAAAAATATTACCACACGCCATTGAACAGCGCAACAACTGAGTGAAAGGACGCAGTGAAATGATATATATTATACAATGATATTTTCACTCAAAGCATTAGTAAATTTAATGGCATTCGGTTCAGTTACCATGTGCGATGGTAGATTACTCCAGTCGATTGTGGTACGAGGAAAATTTGATTGGGCAAATGGAAAGGGTACGGCATGTGATGAGTCTGACTTTTATGAATAGTCTCGACTTTGAAAGAATTGCTGTGGGTTCACAGATGAATTTGTTATGAAGGGCCATATGATAGACACTTTATGAAATACTGTTAAGCGAGATATGTTGCGAGGATGCGATAAGGTTTTGACCTCAACACGATTTTGTACTGCTGTTACTCTGGTAAAATGTGAGTAATCCAAAATGATGAAGCGGACAGCACGGTTTTGCAAGGCTTCTAAGTCATTTATTAGATATACCTGTTGAGGGTCCCAAATGGCTGATGCGTACTTTAGAATAGGGCGTATTGATGTGACATCGGCCACCTTCTGTAAAACGTGTCGAAGCATGTTTCAGGTTACGTTTGAGAAAACCAAAAGGACCTCTAGCAGACATGAAGATACGCTAAAGCCATTATTCCACGTCAAGTTACTAGTTAAATGCCCTCCTACGTATTTATGGGTGGAAGGTCTCTCCACCAGGCTACCGTTATGCTGTTAAGTTATTCGGTTATCGTTATGCTCTTCGAGGTAGTTAATTACCTGGGAGTATATAATGTGCTACATTAGTTTACATGTGATACTGGGTAAAAAAAGGGGCGATAGTTAAGGGTGAGGTATGATCAGCGGATTTTAAAAACGTAATAACCTTCGCTACCTTTCAGTCATGGGGTGTAACGCCGGTTGATGTTTGGAGGGTACTCAGGCGAAACCTAGGTGACCTCCAAACATTAACATGATAAAGAATGAAAAAAGTACTGGAATGGGCAGATAATATTGGAAAGATGCTTTGTGCTGTATTATGCAGAATTGTTTTATTTATTTCACTGTAGTCGGATGAAGAAATCTTGAGATTAGTCAGGACAGAATATATGCCAGCATTGGTTATAATTATTTCTGGCCAAAAAGCCCCAGTGCGACTGCGTATGGTGGCCTGTGGGTGTTATCATTCAAATGTAAGTACCAAGGAAACTGTTCTGTTGAGTACTTCCGAACAATCACTGCAGTTATTATTTCGCCGTCTTGGTTAGTAAAGACGAGGAAGGGATTATGCTTGGAAGAAATTACACGCCAGAAACGCCGAGGGTTATTTGTTAGCGTCGATGATAATTCGCTTTGTAAAAACTGTAAGCGCGTGGTTGTGAGCCATTTTTAATATTCTCTGTTTCATCCCTTGTGCCCGTGGACGGATCAGATATTAACTTTTGTCAACTCCCCTGAATAGTCTTTTTAAGCAGCCAAGTTTCTGCGAAAATCAAGGGCCAGTATTATCTACTTTAGACATTACCGGGATGTACTTACGTATCAGATTAATCAGAGCGTTTTTCAGTAGTAACCAGTATTATTCGACGGTCCGTGACGCGTATAAGCGTTTCCTAGTCAGCACAGCCTAAGGACGCGTGGCGCCATCTAGGGGCATGTTTGAAGCGATGTCCACGTGCATGTGGCCCTCAATTTAATCACTCAGAAGCGCTTGTTCTCGTACTGTAGTAGTTCCACTCCTGCGAAGCAAACATCCTAAGCCAGGCTCAAATTCCTTTGCCGCATTTTTTTTATTTTCAAGGGCTTGTATTATCTGAATATTAACATTTGTTATCACGCATATAATATATTTATGACATCTTTATGCGGTATAAATGGGATTTCGGGTATTTTCGTTGCCTTTTAGTCGGTTTCAGCTGCTGCTTCTTCTATGTTTTTGCGGGTTTTCCCCTTTTAGGTCGGCTTCGGCTATTTCTGTAGAATATTTTTCTACGCCGTGGTTTTGAAACATTGCAGGTCCGTTTTGGTGGTTATTTATTTCAGTTCGGGTGGTTCTGTATGCTTTAGGTACGTTTATGCTGTCATATAACCCCTTAAGCAAGCTCAGGTGACGGCTGGCTGTACTGGCTAGGAAACGCATACGGGACATGTTATCTCAAAACGTCAGCAGCAAAAGTCATAGTTCGTGGCTAATACCAGGGTCCTTCAATAAAGCATTGGAGGACTCTGCTAATACGATAAAAGTTAGCTTTCTTCTAACATCTAATGAGCTTGCTCAATGTTTGTCCTTTGAAAAAAGGAGGAACTATACGACCCCGTTTAACTCGCCACGATCGGATAAACCATTAAGATGTGTTAATTAGGGGCTTATATCTGTGTTATTAGTCAGAGCCAAGTCAAGAATATTCGGAGAGTGCGTAGAACGTCGTGTTGGGCTTCTAACTAATTGGGTGAGTTTGGAATCAAGACAAATCGCCGAAACGCGTTAGACTCGGGCTGTGTGCTAGAAGTTCCTTGAGCAGACCATGCTATGTCAGGGAAACTGAAGTCATGAAACATTATTACATTAGCATTCGGAAACCGACGAGTACTTTCGGCAAGAATACGATGGAATTCTACAGTGAAACCATGTGTAGAGTCTGGGGAGCGATAAAAGACGCTAACAATTATATTGCTAGATTGACATTGAAAGAAATTACTACACATTCTCGAAAATCGCTGATGATGGCACAAAGAAATACTATCTGCTTACAGCAAGAAGGACACCGCCGCCCCGGCGGTTTTACCTATCGCAACGAAAAATATTGAAGTCTGTCTCACAAATGAATATTCTATTGCTAGGAATAGAATGACCTAATTAAGTTTTTGTTAAAGCTATAAACGGCTGCAGTTTTTGAGTCGATCAGTCAGGATAATGCGACATTTTACTAGTAACATACCTAATGTGAATTATAAAAAGTGACAGCCATCGTCAATAATTAATTGCAATTCAATATTGCTTGTTGCGGCTAGCTGAAATTGAAGGGCTGACGTCGTGTAAATTGGCCTACTATCAACTCTGAGTTGATAGTACACCGTAATCAGGCCGTGTACGTTTATAATAGACAGCACGCCCAGTAAAAATCCCGATAAAGACGATACGAAAGGAAGAGGAGGTCACACAGGACTAGCGCTGGACGAAGTATTCATGATCACTACAGTTCTTGGTTCACTAGCGCATAATCGCAGTGCAGCTGTTTCATGTAGGTGTTCCACAAACATCCGTGTGTGTATTTGTTTCCACTGGCTAGAGCCTCCTTGGCATTTCTAGAAATTTGCTACAAAACGACCTTGACATTCTGTATGCTATGAATACAAGTAGATTTCAAGGTGTAAAAGCACGAGACAGGATATACTGCCAAGCCTAGAGAAATATTTGATTCAGGCTCCTCCACGAATGACAAAACGACGCTATTTCTCCCAGAGTAGCCCAAGGAAGGTGAAGTGCATATGGGGTAAGTTGCTTAAACCTTATTAGGCGAGAGTAATCATTCATATGCACAGATTCGACCAAAGCAAGACTACGTGGTATGATTCGCACGAGTTTATTTTCTGGGCTCCGCCGTCTACCATTGTTTTCATCAGAGCATATCACCGACATTTCGCCTTTCATCATCGAACAACTTTCAATCGCTAATGTAATTTTAGAAGTGGCGCGAAAGAAATTTCGAGCGTAGCAGCGCGAATAAAGTCTTAACGAGAAAGAGTAAAGTACCTCGTAGTGCTAAAGACTCCAGCGCGCGCCGGGCCGGAAATCAGGACTAGTCAAATGATAATGAATAACAGTAGTCATGTTTAGGAGTGAAACTTTTACACCCATCGCGCAGTACACCCAGAGTTGCGGTGATTTTAAGCTCATCTTCCCCGTGGACGGGATAGAACACGTGGATGATGGATAGACCTTTTTCGTAGGCAGCAGCATAATAAGTACACAGTAAGAGCCCAGCACTGAAAACAATATTTATGACAGCCTGCGCAGGATGAAAGCGTCCTTTAAAAATGTAATGCAGGGTTAACACAAAATAATAATAATGTTTTCGCCCCCTCGGTTCCAAGAATACCACGAATGTGTGGATGATAGGAATGCCAAACTATTTTCACTCCATATGCAACACTGATCGCCACTGTGCACCATGTGCAAAACAACTTCGAACAAAGATCACGAGAGCAGGAGTGTTTAGAACTGCACTCTAAACCAATATTATGTTTCAGCTTCAGCAATATGCATTTGCTTGGCCAGTTCATGCCCCAAACAAAGCAAATTCGGCAATAGTCAGCTTCGGTTATACTTGTTTTAGCTGACAATTTCGGTCTCAGCTGTGGACAGCCCAGAGCGAACGGTTGAATCAGGTCGCACAAATTTGTATTGTCGTTCGTCAGAATTTCATGGTCAGCGACATCGATTGGACAACTAATTTCGCTGCTGTGAAGGTGGGACAATAGATTGTCTACGAGTGAAAAGCTTCTGCTAGGTGGTGAATGGAAATTCGGAAAATGGCTGCTTAACGATAAGGGGACGAGTTGGTTGCTGACCAAATAGTTCACTAGTTGGCGCGTTGTTCATTAAGTGTCCCACCGACCAGGCCAATACCACTGAAACAACGAGAACGTCAGCGACAGAGACAGCTGTTGTGTGTTTCCCGTGGCTTTTTTTGCGTTTGACGAATGCAGCTACTAAAGCTTTGCTGCTAGTCCTTCTTCCTCAATAAACAGGTAACAACGCCGCACAAAAGGCCTGGATACATTTAAAATTTTATTGCAGCTCACGAGGCGCGCGAGTTGTAAAGCGTCCGTCTGAATAAATGCACATGGTTTGAACGTATTCCCGGGACAACGTCTTAAAAAGATTTCTCATTCGATAGACGGCGCTATAAAACCTGTGAGGGAATGCAACTTGCCACGAACCCTCCCTCGCTTTAACTACGTGTGCGTCACTTTAAGAACCGAGACTGTCTTATAGGGTACCTATAAAAACTTTCAACGGCCGCGTCATGGGTGCTTCCTGTAGTTCGTTGTCAGAATAGTCCCACCCCCTCCACCCTTGCGAGGGAAGCGGGTTTGACGACACTGCACATCAAAATCTGTACCTAACCGCTAAAAATGGCACTTAATTTAAGCAGGCAAGCTGCGCCTTCGCGAGATGGGGCGAACTCACACAACCACGGAATGTTATGGTTGTGGCCGAGATGAGCCATATTTGCACCTGATCGCTATTGACGTCATACACCGGAAGCGCCAGCGACTTTATCGTCGTCTAAAGGCTGTGCCGGATCATTTTGCGTTACGCACATGGCGGCATTATTGAATTGGGCGTTCCCAAGCACTAATTCTTTGCGAGGAAAGAAAAGTTCCGCACTTCGAATGAAAACCGCACCACGCCCGTTAATTGAGATTCCTTCCTTCGGGTAATATGTGTTCTGTTGTGAACAATGAGCGCAAAGCAGCACTGGCATATAAAGAATCGGGAGAACGTGCAACAGCATTGCTTGCTGCGCTTGGGCGGAAAGCTGTTTGATTTTCGCTTGTGCTGACCGGCGAACGTCTGGGGAACAGTCGGGTGCTTTTTGCAGCAATTTGGGAAACCCCGCCCCCTCCCCCCCAAACATAAATGACAACAAGCTATTCGCAGGTTAAAATGTACTAAAACGCTTTCAGGTCAATTATACCTGAAGCCGGGCGTACTGATTTTATGATTTGAGTATCGAAATGTTCGTATGCTTGTTTACGCCTACTGGAATTGATGTTTCGGGTAAAGGTGAGAATTAAAGAAAACATTCACACGCTCGTATAGTTTCTCACAATCACCCAGTGGTGTACGAGCCAGCAGCAGTTTCGCGTTTCACCGATGTTTGCCGTGGCCGATCTTACACCTGATGAGATTTATGATCCCCTCACACCGAATCCCAACATCACAGAGATGTGTCTACATAGCCTGACCTCTATTTAGTAAGGTTGACGTCTTGGCTAGTTAGTTCAACATGTTAAATTTACAGTGCCATAAAGACACACACGAGTGCAAGGGACATACGCAGCGCTGACTTCCAACTGATACTTTATTGACCCAAAGAAAAACATTTAGACATGCAAGATATAGTGGCATTACAGCATAAAAGCAGATAAACGAGATAAACAAGATATCAAATGCACTACACTTTATCTGCCTTTTACCTGCCCGCTGACAGGGCACTTGGCAGGGCATTGTCGGAATCACAAGTGCGTACCGAAGTTTGAAGAGTGTACGGTGTTGAGCAGGAGTGGCAATCAGACCACAAGGGAGATAATTGAAGCAGAAGAGATTGTACGGTTGGGGGACGACTGCACCACTGTTCCTTCACTCTCACTAACTGCAAAGGAAATGGTTAACTTACACGAAGCACGTGTTGGCACTGGACGCCAACAGCGGGCAGATAAAGTGTAGTGCATTTGGTATCTTGTGTATCTTGTTTATCTGCTTTTATGCTGTAATGTCACTATATCTTTCATGTATAAATGTTTTTTCCCGTCTCAATAAAGTATCAGTTGGAAGTCAGCGCTGCGTATGTCCCTTACTTGTACTTGTGTATGTCTTTATTGCACTGTTAATTTAACTGACCTCTACCTTATACACGTCAGTACCTTCGACTAGGAATCAATATACGTAAAAGCACTGGTACATGACGCTGCCCCCTATGGCAATCGAGTGTGTCAGAAGGATTTGGTGAAGAAAGTTAGCCGTACACTAATTACGCCAAGTTCGGGGCAAGTCAGAAGTTGCCTTGGGCTATCCTACAGCCCAGACATCTCTCGCTAATGAGATAATGCAGCATGCACCCCGTCAATATCTTCTTGATCCGCCTTACCTCCTTGCGCATCTATCGTAAATGCTGCTCTCGCCACTGTGTGAAAGCAAATTACGTTCTGGGGAACGATGCCCCAGTCCAAGGTTCCAGATAATTTGCCATGTAGACATTGTCAACGGCCGTAATCCGATTATTTGAATGAACTGTCATAGCAGTGAGAGGTTATTGTTGTTGAGCAGCAGAAAGTTCGAATATTTTATGCACAGGATGCCCCAAGGCGACGTTCCTGAAATTTGATTAGGAGTCATACTTCTCTGTTTCCCAGTCAAAAAAACATTTAAACTCTAAAATTTTTTGAAATTCCCTTACCATTAGCCGTTGTTTGGGAGGCAGCGGTTCGTAGGAATTGGAGATTCGCCAAGCAGGGGTATTTAAATATACTCGGGACTGCTGAGCTGCCGTATACGGATTTATTTTTAAGGTGCCCTATTCTGCCTAAAAGCACCGTGGTTTTCGCCGGTTGTTGTAGTCGCCCGGTCAAAAAATTGGCCTAAAGAATAACTTCGCAATACGTGTGTGATCCAATAATATGTTTTCCCGGGTTTGTACACTAGGAACCTGGATGCTCCCCAAATAGTGCGATTTCTTTTTTTCTTCCATGCTGTTTCATTCGAATATAGAGAAACATATATATTCACGACTGATTTAGAAATCATGGGGCTAAATATACACAACAGAACGGGTAATCTGGAATTCGGCCGTCAAACCATTGACGTCAACTCCAGCTAGCAAGGGGGCAATAGCACGCACTGGCGCAAAACAGGGTACCAATCAGGTATAAATCATACGGTTCATAGTAGCGTTTTTACTTAATTATCACTTGACCAAACTGCGACTGTGAAGACACCAGCGGCTCAGCGTTTCTGTCTACCATGCACGTTTTTCATAAACTATGTAGAGTCATCAGAAAACAACGTCATAAGGCATTTCATCATAGGGAGCTTCAAGGTAACGCACACACTGCGGGGGTGTTAATTCAAAGTACTTTTAGAGTGTTCATTGAAGCGCATTCGAGAACAATCTAGCGCGTTTGTGGTCAATAAAACAATGCTCAATTGTTTCTATACCTTCACAAATCGGCAGTTAACAGGACACAAGAATGTTCCTACTGCGCAGCCATGTTTTAACGGTCATGTTTTCAGGTTTCCGTATGCAGCTTCAAAAAGAAAGATTTCGTGCATTAAGAAAGGCATTTTACAAACTTTCTTAAGACATCATGGTTGAGTAAACCATCATAAAGAGATCTGTAGAGGGGTGCAGAAGATAGTATTGATACTAAACCTCTGTAAAGTGTTTTGTGCGACTAAAACCAGCTAAGAAGAATCTGCCAAAAGAACACACCTCACGCATACATCCCCAAAAACTTGGCGGTGAGGAAAATTTAGAACAAACAATAATACCACAAATAACATCCCCAAGATTCCCTTGACAAAAACCTCTAACAATGGGATGGGATGAGTCACGAAGAAACAAAAAAAGCCGCGACTAGTTGCCCCAGATAGACGTGCGTCAGCTCGACATCCTCCAGCCCGGGCGGGCCTAGGCAGATTATTCTTGCTTGTAGACTCCATAGAAAACGACGTTTAAAGACCACTGGGCCATCTCTGCACGTTGCCACCATAGAAGAAAATTTGTTATCGATGTTGCTGTTCCCCTCCTGGCGGCATATACACAGTTGGAGGATTAGCCAGGAAGCAGGAGCTTTGAGGGGCAACGTTCGCTCTTCAGAACATTCCCAAAACTGTCATTTTGGAACGCGGTCGTTGTGGAATACTGCGTGCCGCATGCCACCTGATTGAAATAGGTGCACCCATGCTACGTACAACACTGATTTTAGTGGACATGTGTGGTAAAACATGTCTGGTAATTAATGTGTGGTAATTCATGTGGTAAAACTACGCAAAAGGTAAGTGTGAGACACACACACGGTCTAGCGGAAAAAAGGAGGTTGAAGGAACTCGCGCCACAAAAAAAAGAAAGGTGAAGAATACATTACAAATGCGATGTTGCAGCAGAAAGATATGTATCGGCATGCCCTCGCCTTCAGAGCACGTAAGAAGCGTTTAGTGTCCCGAGGAATGTTTATTTTGTTCCGAATACGCGTTGGTTTTGTGATACCAGTACCTTGTGGATTAACAACCGCTTAGTGTTCTAATACCAGGAAATACAAAATGATAATTTGCATGCAAGCAGAATATACTGTTTTGACGGTTATGTAACTTTTCCTTTTTGCCGTGCAGTGATATTTATACGGAAGACTAAGCATTACAGAGACGCCAGTTGTAATTATTCAACTGTACGTAACTTCGCGCACAATCAGTGATTAATGCGGAAAGTGGTGCACCAAAGAACATTAAATAATGAAACGACACCGCCATACATTGCCTGCCTTGTCATTTATCCGCGGTCTCTTCGTTAATGAACGCATTCCAACTTGCCCCCCTGTCTTTGTCGCCACATTATGCACACGGCCAAGCGGCGGGAGTCCACAGAGTTAGAGCGATGATATTGCTAAAAATAGACAAAAAAAAACATGGAAGGATACTTAGCGGCCAGTGCTGGTCGTTTATTTTCCTGATGCCGTGTGACTTTTTTATCATTACGTCTTCATGATAGCAATATTACAATGTGCCCAAGTCTCGACAACAATGTGCAATTATATTGGACGACCAAGAGGGCGAGTGTAATAATAACTAAGGGCCCAAATATCTCCGGATGAAAAATGTTAGTTTGTTGTCCAACAGAACACTGGCTTGTTTAATTTGGTCAATATTAAGCTTTATAATCGGAACAGCAAATTTGAAACGGGAACATAAATGCTAAAGCATGCGCTACGAAGGATATCTTGCTTATATCAGAACTTTCAAACTGCGTCGTAACGACGTAAACGCCTCAATTTGCGCTCTAAAATGGGAATACGGGGTGTTACAGCCCTTATATAATGGATGTTACTCCACGAAGTTTTGCTCCCAGACCTTGTAGCAAAACACGAATGCGGCAGCAGATCACATGTGGATCTTTCGTGTAGCTTAAGTTTGAAGTCATGTAATGTGAAGTAAAAATGATGCTGTCTTTAAATGAGTCTAGCATGATCGCTGCGGAGTACACAGGTCCTGAACGTGACCGGCCTTGCAGCAGTGGTCCTGTAGATTTAATTTTTTGCCTTCACCGCAATATCACTTTTTTGCCTTGGTGAACCCTTTAAAGGCCAACATGTTGTTCTCCCTTGTCCGGTTGGTCCAATTTTAACAGCGAAGCTGTATGTGCCTTGATTTCCCCAAATAGCGTGCGTAGATAATTCGTAGTACGATGGAATTTTTCGATGACAAGAGAGAGGATAATGGGTCTCCTTCTTGAATGGCCCCTGGTGTGTCGTTTTCGCTGGCGTTTTTCGCGTCGAGCCTGAAAAGCCTCCGGGACGACATTTTGCCCGGGGTTTTTCTAATCTAAGCACGCACACATCACCGGCTGACGGTCATGAGTGCACGGGTGTGGCGTGGGGGCGTGTTGGAGGTGGCTTGCACGAGCAGCCAGGTTTCATGCGCCTACCGATGACATGCACGTGACGATAGTGGGAGATTTCAACGTGGTCGCGTCACGGCCCGATGCGACATGACGGCTGTCGTCGCGGTCGAGCGAATTGCGTTGGTGTGGTCCACAGGGATTAATTTATAGAGGAAAACGGAAGAAGGAAAACGAAGGAAGAGCGAGAGAGAGAGAGAGAGAGAGAGAGAAGAAGAGAGAGAAGAGAGATGAGAGAGAAGAGAGAGAGAAGATGAGAGAAGAGAGAGAGAGAGAGAGAGAGAGAGAGAGAGAGAGAGAGAGAGAGAGAGAGAGAGAGGTGAGAATGCACAGTGCGAAGACGTCAATATGATGTGACGCAGAATTTCGTGGAAAGCACTTTACGGCTTCCTCTCTTGGACAAAACACTTAAAAATATAGCGGTGATTCTGAACTTGGCGTCAGCGCGCGCGTAGTTTCTAGGAATTTTTCAAGAAGCGTTTTTTTTTAAGTCAACCGTTATTTATACTTGGTTTTGAACCGACGCATCAACGAGTTTGAGTTTAGTTTGGTTTAAACCGATTGCATAAAGCACCATACCACAAGTTAAATAAAAATACAAAAAAGCTGCAATTATGTTAGGGTGGTTATTTAGTACACCAGAAAGATTAGAAAAGTTTTTCCAAATGATGTAGCTCCGCAATACATCCGTCTTTGTATTTTTGACATTTTCTATTGCAATCGAAAACGCTAAAGGCAACAAACGTAATTCCGATGTAGGTGTTTGATGGATTTGAACGCAGCACATGAAAAAACCGCTAAACTGAAACCAGCAAATGTTGTGCCTACCGCGCTTTTTCTAGTCGACCAGGCACGGCGGCACTTTTACTGGTGCGTATGCTTCATGGCTGTAGACCTTGGTTTCAAGTTGAAATCACTTTCGTGTCGCATTTGCATTTAACGATTGACTGCTGCAACGGGGTAAACGACAAGCCATGTCCGTTACCAAACATTAGGAAACAAAAGTGAGTGAAAAAAAGCTATTTGTCAAACTTGCAGATATGTTTGTAAATCAATAATTAAATTTGTTCTTTGTAGAAATATCTGAAGTGTAGGCATTAAAACAACATTCCTTATTTACAAAGCTGAAAGGGGTGACTGTTCGTAAGACTTTGTAGTGCTCACCTTTACGTGCAGTACCTTTCTTGCAATGCCTAGCGGGCGCCATCAGTTTGCACACATTGTGCATTCTAAAAGTTTTTTCGGGGTTAGTCTGCTAATATTGGTTTCAAATAGTACTTCAAGAACTTTCCAGTTTATTTACGCCTGGGAGTTCCATATATTTCAGTCATCGGCAGAAAAAAAAAGATATTTTTAGCACTTAAACCACGTGCTTGACTTCATTATTTTTCAGTGTGGTTGGTTTTATGCACCAATTTCTTCAAGAATCGTAAACCTGAGCCAGAATTGTCTTTTCAGCTCTTGCAAAGGAACGCGTACATCCGAGACGCCTAATTTTAGAGCCAACACTACTGAGAAGGCTACAGTTACTGGCACTTTCCACTTTGCCAATCAGCAACTATAGCGGAGGGAAAAGGTTCTTTTTTCTAGTCCCTGTTTCTCAGTATGTGGCTTACTTTTGCTAAACACTCTTAAATGTTGCTAAGGCAAATGGGTATAGACTCTCATGTGGTTATGAACAGTTATATGTATTATTGCAGCCCCATTATTTTAATGAGAACCGCAATTGTTCGACACGTGGTCTCCGCCAAAGAGATGAAGGGACGCTATGTGCTGGAAAACCGGGTTCAAGGGTAACTCCATTCTGGAGTAATCCAGCATTTAGTAAAGGCATATCAACGTTCACATAGTATAAAGACGACAATTTTGCTTCATTCACTACCGCCTTCAAATATGCTTCTTACGCAATAACCCCGCATTGCATAAGGCGATTGCAAGAACGTTGGCTGGAATTTTGCGTGTTCTGCATTTATATACCCTAGATATTCCCTAGCCAGCCGGAGAAGCTAGCCCGACACAAATACTGTCTCCTTTGTGCGCTGAGCAGGCCGGACAACAAAGGCGACCGATGGAGAACGCCATAATCTGTATTCCGCATTGCGACACTGTTTTGTTTGGGTGAAAACATCGGTGCTAGGTACTGCCCAAGAACATAATGGAGCTTTGTCCGCTTATTGTCTTCCTTCCCTTGCTGCCCACATTAATCTAGTTGCCTCGTCTTGTGTCGTGTCACGCAGCCATCTTTTGTTCCTCTTAGCATAGGTAATGCTATACGAAGTTGCTGCAATTGTGGGACGGTACGGGTCATTCACAAAAATTAGGTTACTATAAACAATCCTGAAAAAACTACATAAAAGAATCAATGGTGTAAATAGCAAATAAAACACTGTTTCTCGCCTTTAGAGTAATCTTCACCTTACCATGTAGTAGTGCTGTGAGTTAGAGTTTTCCGCGTTTGTCAGACGAAGCTCCCTTGGGTCGGAAACTGCTTTAACTGCGCCAAACACGACCAGAAAGACTTCCCTTTATATTTTTACGCTGTGTTAAAATTTTTTAAGGTTTTTTTCGTGTGTGCACGTATTTGTGTATGTGCGCGCTAGCGTGTCCATGAACGTGTTTGTGCAGGTGAGTGCGTGTGTGCGATCCGACGTTGCTGGATTGTGTGGACTCTTTTCTGAGGCTGTGTTGCTGTGTGTGGGAGTGTGTGCGGAGGGGCAAGGGACGTGTAAATTGCACTTTAGGGAGGGCTGATATCATCTCATAGAAAGCGATACTGATGCTGTTGAAAACTGGTCTTGTCCAGTATCTTAGTTGATTTTCTTGGATAATAAGCTGCCAGATCAGTAATTCCCACTCGACAGTGTAAGCACGCACATATTTTAAACATCGTACCAAGTAGACGCAATATTTACCCAAGAAGAATGTTCCTTGAATAGTAAGTTGCAAATAATGAACGAGAGTCTTCAACATAAACTTACAGAAGCGAAAAAAAATAGTCCGTTTCTCAATTCAATTTCTATTCTCTTACGCAGTCACATTGCCAATAAACGTATCCCGCTCAACTTGCTGTTTTTCGCGGTTTGTTTTCTTTCGTCCTGGTAATAGCTAATATGTACTATATAATGCATCAGAGTTTTTTGTAATTCACACGTATGCGGAATATTTTGTTCATCAGTGTTGTTTACACGTTTAAAATTAAGTTTTCAATCTGGCTTCGGTTTTGGCCGTTACGCAATTTCCCGGAAAAAGCTGCCGCCTGAAGTCGGATTTTTAGCATAAAAGGTGATTGAGCGAGGAAGCACGCTGTCAGGGCAGCGCAACAGAAAAAAGTTTGGGTTTTAAAGGTCCTGAATGGATGAAATAAAATAGCTCGAAAACATGCGGCCCGTTATTTAAATCAAGAGTACGAGCTAGCACAATTATGTTACTGAAAAAAACTTTGAGGAAACATAATGAGGTAAGCGGGAGCGCAAACCAATCAAGGTATTCATGAGGTTTTACTTTGGATAGGTAACAAGTATCGCTGGTAAGCCATCAATTGGTAGCTTCACAATATCGCGACTTACCATGGTTCCGCAGTGAAATTTAGAAGCACTTGAACTATTTAACGTAAAAACAGTTTGTAAGCGTAACAACCACTGTCGAATACGCGTAAAAATTCAGTTAAAAATACGTGCATCTCGAGGCATGCCATGCATCGGCGGCTGCATAATACTCAGTGTAATTTCCGTCCTCCTGTTTATTAAAACAGTCTTCAACAGTTTTCACACGAAATTATTGTGCCCATAAAACACGATACTGATAACAAGTACAGTTCTCTTCAGCACTAAAGCAGCCGCGCCCATGTGGAACCCAGACTCAGGTCTTGTGGACGCTCTCTTACGCGCTTGATTTAGTTCACAGACCACGCTGCTTTTTTCTCTCCATGGATTTTTAGATATAACTAGCGCCGGCGTTTTGCGTCTTTTTAAGGAGTTTTACAGCCGCTTGATTCTCAGGGTAGCTCTGATAACTGCTGCTTATTATTTATTCTTTCTATGTACCCATTCTTTGCATTTGTGTTCCATCTGATACGCGACAACAGCAAAGACGCGCGACCTTTGGTGGGTATCCGCCAAAATGGCAGCCGTTTTGCATTTCTTTGCACCTAAATTCCCTGCTTCATAATTGTGTAGCCGTCCTCTATCTCTCCTTTCCCGTAGGGAAGTAATGTGTTGCCAAACTAATTGCATAGCTTTGCCGCCATGATGAGGACAGGTTTCTTGCAACTTCAGTAATAAGCTATTTATTGTGTTACGATGCACTAGCTGTAGTAATAGTCTACAGGAAAACTTCATTTAAACCCCAGTTTAAAGTGTGTTGAGGGAAATAGATTCAAAGTGAAAGAAGAACAGCAGTGGGATCATTATGAAGAATGTCTTCCTTTCTTGTGTGTTATTGCGTGCTTCGGGTTTTTCAGAGGGCTTGAAAAATGGGACAAGCCTTCAAACATTAACAATAAATTGATTTCGCGAGAAATTGACGTCGGGGGAGATTATTCCAGAACTTTGTTAAAATAAAAGGCCAGGATACTTGTAATGTACAAAACATTTGCCTGGCATCTGGGTACATGATAAAACTTAATCAACACAGAAAAAGTAATGACACGTATGTGATATGGTCTCACTGAATAAATGTTTAGAAAGGGGAGCATGTACACGGTGTAAGTGTACAGGAAACACAAAAGAAGTCTGTGCATTTGTCAGCACAGGTAGATTTTCTTTTCTTAGCTATTGCGCATATTCGCTCAGAACCAAGAGGAAATTTTATACATGGCAAAGGTACCATGTGTGCCGTACACTCAGTTGCAGATTAGAATGCATGCGAAGAGGTTGCGCATTGCGCATGTGCGGGCCTCGTGCGTGTGTGCGTGTGCGTGTGTGCGCGCGTTTGCATGTGTGTGTGTGTGTGTGGTTGTTTGAGTCACTGGGCACGGGTGTCTAATTTTTCCCAGAGGCACCTAGAAAATACGTGTTCGGTGCGCCCAAAAATGTTACGCCAATTAAGTGAAGTCGTGCATGAGAAATAAAACCTGACGCACGCACGCACGCTCGCACACACACACACACACACACACACACACACACACACACACACACACACACACACACACACACACACACACACACAAAATGTTTTCATTTCGTCCATGGAGCGGCTGGTACGAATGAATAGGTGTACCAAAACTGTACAGACCTAACTTCGGTGGGGTCGTACTGAAAAAATAAACTGGCGCATTACAAATATAACACAAGTAGGATGGTCTGCAAACGTTGACCAGTAAGCAGGCATGCCCACAGATGTTATGGTTGTTTCGAGCAACGAAGAAGACTGACGCCATTGACCACTGCCTTGAGTTCAACCTTCGCTGGTATGTAATTTCATCTTCAATCAAAAAATGTAACAGTAGAATGAATAAACATTAGGATATACAGTCAGGCTTACAGATTCGGCGTACTTCACGACCTACGTGTGCGCATAAAACATGTAAAATTCATCTGAGCTAACGATCTGTTAGGCGGCAACTCAGCATGGTATCATAGATTTGGAGACAGCTGTAAACTTGTTCGGCCATCATTCACGATTAGGAAAGGCAAGTGCCACTACCGCCTCGGAAAATAAATGTACTTTTTACAAACCCAGCACAATAAGCAAAAAGATCAAAATAAAAGTATGACATTTTCAAAGAGCATGGTTACAGTAATTATTTCGCATGTAAGGATGGCCAACCGAGAAATGGTAGCGATAAAAGGTGCAAAGACAGCTTTATTACATCGAACAAAAAATGTATTCAGCTCCAATATCGCAACACACGCAACAAACCGGCAAATTCAAAAGCAAAGTCTGGCCATTGGAATGCGTAATGAACATTGTCGCCAGGGTATTCGATCTTCGTAAAAACCGATTACATCCGTGAGCTTTGTGTGGTGCCGTACATCGTCCTCAAGCTTTTAAGCATTAAAGAGAAGAAATTTTTTCAGATCGTAACATCCTTTTTTGATGACTCTCCACCGGTGAAACTAATTTTGGTGTTTTTAACTGAGCACGGCAACGTATATCCTCAACAGGCGCACTCACACGAACCACATTCGCACAAGACACTTTTTACTTTCCCCCGACTGCGGCGGTTCGGTTTCGTTATATGCCTAGGTGCTTTCGTTTTTTTAAACGAATCTCAGCGGGAATATACGACAGATGTACCTTATAGGGTCATTTTAACAGTTTTGAATACTATCTGTAATAAACCATTAGGGTGCCAGATACAGGTGTTACCTACATATTGCCCAGACCTGCCATCATATCACTCACTCACTCAATCGAACAATGAGTCAATCAATCAATCAATCAATCAATCAATCAATCAATCAATCAATCAATCAATCAATCAATCAATCAATCAATCAATCAATCAATCAATCAATCAATCAATCAATCAATCGAGTTATTATCTGAAAATTATACATGGGGTAAATATACAGTGCAGTTTTGGCATATACAGGGCAGTTTTCGCAGAAATCACCGATTTTGTTTAATAGTTTTCTCCCCTGGACAGAGCGGTGTTGCTCTCATCTCTTCGATAACGGTGCACATATTCAGTGCTCGTCAAAAAAGGAGGTGGAGAAAGAACTCGGAACATCACTGAAGTTAATGTGTAACCACAGGAGCTAGCCTGGGAGCGATGTGTCTGCCGCCGCCCACCTTCCATTTTGTGGCAATTTTTCACGCCTAAATTGCTTCAATCGCTCTCCAGGAAATGAGCCCCATTTCAAACCTTCCTCAGAGATCCTATACAGACAAGTGTTTGCAATAGAGAAACAGGGGTTTAATTATAGCGTAGCATTTCTAGCTGGAATGTCGGGGTTTCTTGCTGGGTGGAAGGGGCGGTCATTCAATATATTCATGCAGGCTTATATGTAGGAACTACAGCCCTTTATGTGCCTTCAATTATACTCAAACTGACCCTAAATTAAACGCAGGCAATTATTACGATCGAATGCCATTCGTGGATATGTATAGTTCATACACGTCAGTATTGATTTTTGCACCGGTAGCTTTAGACAGATTTAAGTTAAAAGACAAGTACATAGCTACAATCACAGGACTGTTTTTCTTAAAATGTATGTCGGGTTGGTTTCTCCAAATGAAAAGAATACGCTGGTTCAGAAACGGCGTCATTGGGAAGCGAGATGAAAGAAGAACGAAAATAAAAGTAAGAAAAAAACCCTTGCCTCGGGCTGTCTTGTGTGCTGCCAAACACAACGAAACCAATAACACAAAAACACACTGTCTTGAGGTCTTAGCTTGATCCCTACCATGAGCTCTCTTCGCCTTGTTTAAACAGGTCACATCCGGAGAACTCTCCTCTGTCGTTGTTCAACAGCCGAAAAAAAGGAAAAGAGAAACTTCTACGTGCTGCCACTGTCGCCACCCCCATGAGCTCGCGCTGGTGGCGTCTCCAACGTCATGTGACCTTCCCCCTGGTTACTGTTAGTCACGTCGTAGTTGTGGCGCATTTAAAATTATTAGTGGGTATTTTTGTATCACGCGTTCAACTATGGTGCTACGACGCAGCAGGAAATAGCAGCGTGACAAGGGAGCATTACGAAGACGATCCGACTGAACAATCTACTCACTATGTAACAGTGCCCAAATTAGGAGTTTTGGGCCCGAACGTTTGCCTTTTTTATACATGACAGCAATGAAGGCGACAATGATGATTAGGATGGCGATGATGAGGATAACGAATGTGTCCCCCAGCTTGCAATATTTTCACGGAACATCTATGTGGACAATGCCCATAGCACCAAATCCCGTTAACGAAGATGACGAAGAGGAGGTGGCTGGCGCGAGCTCTTTCATGGCCGCTTGTACATAGATAATTCATGTGAATACATCGCTGTACCATCGTCCAATATTCGTCTTATCTTTGCTTTGCCGCCGCGTAGCAATATTCTGTTCTGAGATAGGTACAATCAGCGAACTTCCGTTGCAATGCAGCACGTAATTAGACGTGTAGGCATCTTGCACCTCACCCTTGAACCAACCTAAATGATATCAAGCTATCCCTATTTACAAAATGCCTGCGTATAAGTGAGTCAAGAAGGTATTTTACAGATGAAAAAAGTTGCGCTTTTTGGAAATACTTCTGCACTGCTGCGGCTTGAACCGAGGTTGTTCACACAAAAACCAAGGGTTCTACTCATTACGCTACTAAGTCTAAGCAGCGGAATGCCTTAATAGTTGCTCAAAGCCATCAAGGGAGCGTGCGCACAGGAAGTTGCGGGCTTGTACCCACAGGGAAACGGAATATCTCATACAGCTTGTTGCTGATTTTCAGTTCTTACCTTTCTGTTTTCTAGACCTGCATGCGCACAGGAAATCAACAGAAGATAGAGTAAAGCTAAACACATGCTCCTTTAGAGGTGGTTTTATTGCAAAATAATTTTCTTCGGTAATTTTTCTATTAGAACAAGCAGCTTAACTTACTACTTACAACCTTGTACACTGTCCGAGCGGCTACCGTCGAATCATTATTGCTTTAGTTAGAACACATAATTAAAATAAACAACTATTATTCGTGCGTTCTTTCTTCTTTGCTTCGGCAATGCAACCTGCCCGTGTAGTTCCTCATTGGCCGTGGCTACAAAATCAGAACTGTTCATGGTTCTTGCAGTGTATTTGGTTGTGTATATTCAAGGCAATAGTAGGCGTAACTGATGGTGAGGTAGCTATAGTTTCGTAAGCGCACCAAAACGTTCAGCGTTTATGAGCGCGATTCAGAAATATGCGGGCATTTTTTTTACCGCTAACACTTTCCCAGGAGAGGTGGACGGGCCTTGGCATTTGTAAAGCACGGGGTTCATTGTGTGCATTCCACATGTGGACAAACAATTTGCCATTTGCAGGTACGTTCTGAAAAGAAAAAGTGAATGGTAATGGAAGTGGGATCTTAAACTAATTTTTTGAGAAAACATGCGCAAACATTTCGAGAGGTGATGCGTAACTGCACATTATAAATAAAAAAATGAAGAGGAGCATGACTTGCAATTCTTTGTAGCGTTTTAGTGAGGATGTAAACATAATAGCATTATATTTAAAGAATGAAAGATGACACAAACTAGATAGACAATCTACCTTTCCCTTTGCGAGAAGGAAAACTACACTGGTGGCAGAAAATGATACGAATAAGGTTTACAAAGCGAAAATGGATAAAAATAAAAGCTAAATCTCCTGTAGTCCTTTCAAATTACGCAGTCGCCTCGTATCTACGGGTTTTCTTGTATTTAAACAAAATTTACTTCCGGGACTCAGACCAGCTTTGTACCATCTAGCGCGAAAACGTATTGGATACTAGGACGCCGTGATGGTTGAATTATCACCCATTCCAACTAAACTCGGATGGGCCTCCTTTCAGTATTAGATGATTGGTGCTGCAGGTGATTCTAAGTTTAGTCTGCAAAGCGAAAGGGCAGCAGATGACACCAAAAGCTTGCCTCACGTCAGCAGATTTTTCACAGGTGTCTCTGAACGATTCCTTATAAATAAAATAAGACAGAGGTTTTTTTTTTTTACTTTGAAAGACCAAGATCCCCTATTGCGATTTTTACTGCCCCCACGAACTCTGGGAATGAACATGCTAAAGAGGTTAGAGTGCCAGAATTTACGTTAGACTAGTTCTTCTAGTTCTCGCAGTTGGTAAATAGAACCCAAGTAGTCTTCTTGACAGGCAGCAATAGGGTGCATCCACCTAATCGTCGCCAAAAAGTATAGTTTTCAAGTTTTCTTTAACCTTTCTCAGGACTTGTTTGGCTAATTGTCGGCACAACAATTCAGTGGATGTTTCCTGAAGGCAACCAAAACAAAAAAATCAAAGGATAGAAAACCAACGAACGGATGAACAACCACCTTTGAGTGAGCTCTCTACTCTTTTCAGCAAGACAGCTCCCCGAAGAGGCGTCTTTGGGGACAAAAAGGCCTGACAGTAGGAGAGAACATGTAAGAAGCAAAGATAGAGCTGATGGCAAGCCGCCGTTTTGTCACCATAAATTGACACCTTGGCAAGACAGGGCCGCTTGAAAGCTATGTTGCACTTGTCGCGGGGGCTCAGTGACTAAGGCAATGTGCTGCGGAGCCCAAGGACGCTGGATTAATTCCCAGACACGATGGTCGCTATTTTGTTCCCTAAAATGCGCGAAAAACAACGGCGGGTACTTCAAACAACTTTTAGAGCCTTCGAGCCCACGACGGCAGGCGATATCAGGAGCAGATTCTGGTTTTGTACACTTAGTATGAAACTGTGTGAGGCCAAGTGCTCCCTAATCAGTGGTATGGTTCCACGTTAACACTCTCGCCATAAAACGTCATGGTAGCCAATGTTATTAGTGAAGCAGAGAACAGTTCACGCCATGATTACTCCTACAGCTTCATTCCCCGCTGGTTGAGGAACGCGTTTCGCAAGCGGCGTTGAGAACAAGCAACTGGCCTCAACTAAGGCATTGTTTTCGTGTCGGAGAGTCCCACCTACACTGAGTGTCAAAAAAAGCCCTCTGTAACGATAAGGATGGTTAGAACGCGAAACTGTCTCCCATGCAACCCAACTACAAACTCCTTCGACCGTGTCGGAATGGAGTAATAGGATTCACGTTTGCTTCATAACCTCCGGTAGCCAGGTTGGATTCTGACCACGAGAACCGTTTTTTCCCTGAGGCACTTCGCCTCTTTTTTATCACCACCATCATCCTCAGGTGCCCCTTGTGGAATTTCTTTTGTGTAAAGTTGGATTTTGTTCAGCGCATTCGGTGGTGCGATTTACGGTGAAAGTTAGCACATACAAAGCTTAGCTTTAAAACAGGCTGCAGTGGAATGACACAACACGTTAATTTGCCAACGACGCTCCTTAATACGACAATGCAGCCACTGCGAACGTGGCAAACAGAGAGGCTCATGTCGAACTCTCCGTAGTTTGTAAGCCGACTGAAATATATTTAAAAATATCTATAGCCAATTATTGTTTTTACTGGAGTGCAGGGGAAGCGTTTTTGGTGTTTGCAGTGATGTCGCATCCATTTATTTTTATGTTTCTCGAAACTTCGTGGCAAGAACACTTTGAAAGGCTTACATCTGAAGAAGTCTCGATATGGCAGGGCAGTTTTAGGGAGACATGGTGAAGGACGGAACATGCAAGCTACCTCTGTACAAAGGAGAAGAAAAAAAAACGAAACAGCAGAGCGAAGGGCAGGCGTGGTGCCAACACCAGAAGAGCATCAGCTTATTGACCGTATCCAGGCAGCAAAGGAAGTAGTCCAGCCTTTCCTGTGAACCAGAATATGGAGTGGGGACAAAGGAAGCGGTCTGGTTGCCGCAGAATATCGCCCCTGGCCGAAAGATCGGGCGGTGAAGAGGGTGCTATTTTTGACAAAACTTTCCGTCTCGAAAATGAAGGTATTTGTCTGCTTTCAGAAAATATCGCGATTTCTTTCTGGTGCAAAGAGCTCCGGGCAGGCAAGGGATAATTACTTGTCCGTGTCCCGTCTCCAGGGTGCGCTAGACGCACTTGCTTTTTCAATTTACTTCTTTGAGATTTGTTAATGAGTAGTCACCCCCCCCTCCCCCCTTCCGGCCCTCCACCTTGTTTTTATTGCGTTTTCTGCTTTCTTCAGCGAGTATACTTACGGGAACTTTCTGGAAGCAACGTTTTCTGAAGTTGAGAACACAGCTCATAAAGAGCCTGCGAAAGAATCCAAGGATGAATCTGCCCAACAAGCCACGCTTCTGCAGTGTGCGCCAAGAAAAATGTAATGAGTACCTGGAGAGAAAATTAATTTTTTTGGTGTCGAGATTAAGCAACACATTACCTAAATCATTCTTAAAGCAAGGCGAGCTACTGAATCAATTTGTGTATTGCCTATGATTTTAATAGTATGGGGGGGGTGGGGGGAGGGGGCAGACGGGTTGAATTGGAGCCAGAATACTTGAGCCACTAGAGATTTGCCGATGTCTGTCTTCTTCAGTTAATCAGAAGAACAACTGCAAGAATAGTTTGGTTGATTCCTCTGTCATAGGAATGGGTAAAACACGAAAGTAAAATCCGCAGCGAAATCTCCAGCTGAACATGATTTGTGGTTCGGCGGCTGTCTTGTGGGCGGGCTTGGGAGTGACGTCCTGCTGGCGCGTCGCTTCGGCAAAGGTGTACCGGCGTCATTTCCGTGACCGCTACGACATCAGTGAAATCTTGGTGTATCCCGGCACAAAACAGTCTCGTGTTAAAATATAAAAACCCGTAAACGAAAAACCGTAGGTATAACGTACTCTGTAGTATAAAGGTTGCTTTCCCGCAAGAAAACCTTGTGAGCAGGGGTGCGACCTTTAAAGGCCACTTGCTTCATTGTACTGGCGTCATTTCCGTGACGGTTATGACGTCATGTGAAATCTTCCTGTATCCGGGAATAAAACACTTGCGTGTTAAAAAGGCTTGAAAAGTAACATTCAAAAAGCCTTTTTGTAGGAATACGCATTATTATCGGGAATTCATGACTAATGTCACATAGACACGCGGAACCAACACCTTTAGCCTAAGTCATAAAACGTAAGGCGCAATGCTCTTTCTTTTGTTTTACATCTGCTTACGCCGCTAAGAGAGGGAAGGTAGGGGAGAAGGCGTGAGCAGACAAGAATTTCTGGCCTTTGCAATAACTTACTGGTAGCTGTTCTGCGAGCGGGTTGATTAATGAAAGCACTCGTGTTCGCCCGTTTCGACGCTTTGTCATTAAGAACGCTGACGTAAGCTATCGGCTGCTTTCGTATTACAGTCGCGCGGCTGGCATGGTGGCTTCGAGGTATAAGAGTTTTGTCGAGCATGGAAGAATCATAATTAATACCCACCGTGTCGAACAGTGCCCATACATACTTCCTTGTTTTACATACATCTTTTGCCGGCATTTGTGGGCAGGGTGCGGCTCGATTTCTGATATCGTAATCGGGAATTGTTTCTCTCCTTCTCAGTAAATGTACATTGTCTTTTTCTTCTTCTAAAGCTGAACGAGAAATGGCGAGAGTATTCGGAGTCTTCATTTATTGAATTACAAAATGTTTGCTTGTATGAACAATTTTTTCTTGAATGCATGTACGAGCAAAGTGCTCAATTGATTCGTACAAAATGCCCATCCGCTGACCTTGAAGACCTTAAAAGGGCGCTCGATTTACCGTATAGTAGAGTCTAACGACTATCTAAGGAAATGTTCCCGCCAGTAAAGTGGCGCAAATCATCCAGAAAAAGGTGTAGGGTGATTGAATCAGGCCGCACATTTCTGTCATTACATTCATACAGTGCTCGCTTTAAGGACTTTACTGGCCTTTTTTGACGGTTTGTACGTATTGAAACTATACGTGAATTGAATAGCAGCGATAGTTTTTAAATGCAACTTATAGACCTGCCTCACACTCTGACGTCACCGAGTTGCGCTGGCGCTGCGATCAGGGGCGACTGTTGTGAAAGCGGTGGCGACACAAATTTTGTGGGCATTTCAGTGGGAAACGCCGAAATTTCCTTTACTTTTCTTGTGAACGTGACGTATGTAGTAAGAACGGAACTCAGGAAACATGATAGAACAGGTATCGTGTTGCCTTCATTACTACAGTTCTAGTTTGCGGATCTCAAATAAATACCTCATACTTATCCTCTTAACGATTTAAATTACCACCAGACGTTTCTTGGCATTGAATTGCCCCGGTAAATTTTAAACGCGACAAATTCACATGTGGGCAATCTCCGGCCTCTAATAACTAAAATTGGGAGAAAGGTAGAATGTGACATACTGCCCGTCATGATCACTTTATCGGTAAAAAGTAACAGTGTTACAGTAATAGTTACCTGAACCAAAAAAGTAACCACCTGTTGCAGTTTCAATAGCAGAGTTACCAAAAGTAACTTGTTACAGTACAGGTACTGTGAAAAGTTAACGTCGTTACTTTTCCGTCACGGTATAACACTAAGTAAGAAATCGCAAACCAAACGATACAGTTTATTTAATAGACATGTAGGAATGTATGCGGGTAGTCAAAATTGCACGTGTTAAATGTCTAAACGAACGGAACCTAAAAGGGGAAACCGCAAGCCCGACTACAACAACCTTTGTGTACGCCTCCTTTTGCTGCATCAACTGTATTGTTGAGGCACTCTTGGGGGTGGGGGGAATTTATTTTCAGAACTCATTATAATTTAGTATGAGTAGGTTATCAAAGTTGGCATCCGAGATATTCCCCCTTTTCGGAGGTTAATTTCCAGTTTATATTCTTTATCTTGCTTCCGCTCCACTTAAGACGAAGGAAAAGGTTTAAGAAATCACATCTAAGACTGACTCATACTTATGTTTTCTGCAGGGAAGATAATCGTCTTAGCGAGCTCCTCTCCTAAATTTTGAAGGTAGCCGCTTTGTGGGAACATGAAATGTGGAGAGGATATGAAAAAGGAGAAACTCTGAATGAGTGGTGCTGTTGAAACTTTTTAATAAAAAACGGAAGTAACTGTGATGATATTTTTTGTTACAGCTACTGCGTAAAAAGTAACAGGGTTACAGTTACAAGTACCCCTAACGTAAAGGCAACTAGTTACCGTTACAAGTTACCGTAAAAAGTAACTAGTTACCGGTAATGCGTTACTAGTAAATAGTTACTGCCCAAAAATGCATACTTCCCACCAATACACAAAAATATTATTGGACACTTTGTTACGAGCAATGAACTAATACCAGAAACTTTTGCGCGACTTCAACATTCGGTGTTTTATTTTTTGTACTTCCTTCGTTTTCAGCCAGTTGGCATTGTCTCACTTTCTCAGCTCTATTTACTGACGTCTGAATTAAGCGAATTATTTTTCGTGCGCGCTTCGAGCTCCTCGGTGTATTTTTTTTCCTTTGTGTTACGCTCTGAATCATTGCAGACGGGTACTAGACAGCTTCCCGCAAAGAAAAGTTAGTTATAACACCTGCTCTAAAGAGTTAAATATAGCAAAGTCAGAACTTTCGTGCTAAACAAAGCAAGCTCTCAACTCCACATCTGCAGCATGACCTAACATTTTTTCTATTTGCTTCTAGTGTTGTCCCACCGGGGAAGCTTTGTGAAGGTGTTTTTTCTTGCGGTAAATAGAAATTTCTTACGCTCTCCTACGTGTTTTATTTCTGGCGGACGCGACAGCGAAGAAGACACGCAAGAATCGAGAGTTAAATTTAGAGAGAGTGAAGTGGATTCCTATTAGCCGCAAGATCTTCACACCACGAAGAGCACTGAGCGAAAATCCCTGCGGTATTTTTTTGTTCGTTTTTCTTCTCAGATTAAAGTTTGGCCAAGTAGCTGCTAAAATTCCCAGGACTTCTACCGCCAATCTCGCCCACGTCGCAAATGCTTCTACGCTGAATTTCGAATCATTCTCCTGGAAAATTCCGAGTTCTTGACTTGAGATGCAATTGCGAGTAGGGACAGCTTACCTACATCAGGTTCTGCACTCTGCTGAATTAAGCGTGGTTTTATGGATAACTTTGAGTGTGCCTTCATAAAAACGGTAGCTATAAGCCTATTGAGCAACTTGATTATAATTGACGAAATACGAGTGGTAAAAAATTTCATCAAAATTGATAACGCCTTTATATGTAAACAATATATGTAAGTCCCCTTCACCCTGAATGACTACCCCACTCAGTCGTTGGACAAATTGCGTTCGTATAAATGCACAAAAAATGCACCGCAGTACAGCCTCCTGGGTACCCTATAATCGGTACGGCAGCGGACGCGTATTTCGGGGGCCGTGGGTTCGAGTGTCACGCGGTCAGCAATAATTTTTAACAGCGGAGCTGTTGTTACTGGCCGTAAGTTCGAAGTTCGTGCGCGCCAAAAACGCCCCGCGAGGAACTTTATCGCGTAGGCGTCGGGCAGCTGTCCCATTACCCACTCTACAACGGAAAGACACGTAATAGCGGCCGCCGCAACTTTCGAGAGGAGCGTGAGCATGCGCTCACTGTCGGAGAGCCCTTTGCGCGGGCGCTCGCATCGTCGTCCGCATGCGCTCAGTATCGTACAAGAGACCTCCCGCGGAACGTCTTCGCAGCTCTCGGCATGGCCCGGCCGCGGGTAGTTCGCATGCCGAGGAAGAGGCCGCGAATCTAAAGACGGGGCGTGCTACTGAAACCATGTGTCCGCCAATGCTCTCCTACAGCAGCTTCGCGATTTAAGTCTTGTGCATGAGTGCAAGCTTCCCAAGACTTTTTTTATCCAACGATTAATTCAACAAAATTATATTGCCACATAAAAATGTTGGACTATTTCCCCAATGCTTTTATGGCATTCATAACTTAAGGCCTTCCTTTCTGTATTATTCACCGAAGCAGACTTTTATTATCCCCGTTCACTGTATATAGTGCCCTGTACCACTTGTTAGGAGTTAAAAATGTTGCATATAAAGTTTTATACTTTACTAAAGAAAACAAATCATGCTACAAAAGGGCTGTTACAGCCTGTAAATATACAACAGTAATGACGCAAGTCGCTGAAAGGAAGAGTGAAAGATTAAAAGAAATAAGACATTGAAAAAGTGGCAAAATTGGTACGGGGGAGAGAATTGATTAACAAATAAGAATGCGTTAACTCAAACATGGATGAAGAACAAAAGACGAATATGCAAAAGCCTATTTTGTGGAGTATGGGGGGGGGGTGTAACTCATGGCTCAGCCTATGAACGTTTACTGGGGAAGGAATACGTGAAGCCAAGCACTGAAGAGTTGCATTACTTTTACCATGCACATTCACGCACGCTGCCCGCGGAAGATGAAAAGCATAAAGAAACTCAATTTCCGCTTTAGGTGTGGAATAAACTTGACGGGCCTGGCAGCAAAAACAGTTACCCGGTACGAAGGTTGATAAAAAGTCATTACATGTCACGCGAAAAGGGCATCAACGTGCGGCAGAGCGTGCATAGAAAAGCAAAAAAAACATAAAATATCTGCTAGGATGTCGCTTAGTTCTCCCTGACTTTCTCGCTTTGATGGCTGGTCTCTCCGGTAAAAAGTTTTGGGGGCTAGGGTCCTTCCATATGCGGCCGCCGGCACGGAAGATTCGTCAAAAAAAACGACCGAGAATTACTCGCACCGTTATGGGCACAAATGGAAAGAAGAGTAGTTTTGGTTAGGCGGAGGTTAGTGCTTCAATCTGCCTGTATGAGGATTACAAAACTTTCAAACCGGGGATCCGGGAGGAACGGCTGCATTGCGTCTAGTCTGACTGTTTGCGTTTCTTGCGGGGGACCACTTATGCAGTCTGGAAAAGGACATTCGACGTCTAACAGCCAAGCAATGGTTCCTGGTGGGCGCTGATTGAAGTAAGAGGGAGCAAGTTAGAGTTATGTGGTAATTGCAGTAGTTGTGTTTAGGTTTTAAAAAATCTGATTTCTTCTAGCAAAGAGTTTGGAATAAAACCAGCATGCTGAATCACAGGCGAGACTGATGTACAAAAATGCACGAATCAAACAAGAGACCCCAGGTAATCGAATCGGCTTGTCAATTGACGAATTTAAAACAAACAAATTTTGAATTTGTTCCATGAAAAGCGAAATGCGCGTTTAAATAGCACATATTAGTTACGGTACCTTACTGACGATTTAAGCAATTCTTCGGTGATCGCTGAGCAGCCTTGTTGCAACGTGTGTGCTTTGCTGTTATTAGCAACCTCTAGTTGACAATTATTGACAACTGTGGACTCGAGCAGCGCAGGACAGCAGGGTTTGGAGGTCAATGTGAGAGGCCTTCGTCCTGCAGTTTACCTGACCAGGATGATGATGATGATGATGATGATGATCCGACATTATAACCGCAATGAACCCGGACTGAAAATAAAATCTCCTTGCGGTTATATATCAGTCTCTGTAATTGACTAGCCACATTCAAGCACAGAAAGCCTACCATACAGCCTTTGTGCCGGTGATGTACCGCGTTCTTTTTTGGCTACTGAACGTGTCGTTTTGACACAGTATAGTTGCTGGTTACCCTCTTAGTGTCTAGTTGGGTACTGGAAAGGCACGGTATGAATTCCCGATCTCGGCGAATATTTTGTTTTCTGGTTGACTTTACAGTATGAAAAACCCCACTTGGCTGCAAAAAACCTGTGGTCGACGAGGGAATAACTGCACGCCAAGCAACAAGCACCTCGGAGCGAACCCAAAACAATTCCTCGCAACGTGCAGCAACTCATAGCGAAATATTCCACGTGTAGGGCAAGTTTGCGTGACAAATGTTTATCGTGAAATGTGAGAGAACATTTGAAGCGGTTCTCGGCTTCCTAATAGCTGCCAGCAGGCATTTACATTGGCGTCGGTAACACTGATAGCGCTGATCAGAGGAATTCTAATGCCGGCCGAATGCGCACCTCAAAGCTGTTAATTTAAAAGGGCCAACAGGTCAGGCTCATAATTTCTAAATTATCAGAAAGGGTTACAGCATATGAGCGCAAAACAATTACGTCGTCGAACTTCAATACTATGTTGTCTGAATCGCGAAGGTTCATTTATATAGTTCATGAAGCAGTCGCGAAAGTGAATGCAGCTAGTATATGGTAAGTGATGTCTATTTGTGGACCTTATGAATGCATATAAAAGAAAACACTTGTTCTGTTAGAAAAAAACTGTCGTTCAGTCTACCCAAGCTTTCGAAGGCGCTTCCAAATGATGTCCACTTCATCTCCAGGACTTCGTCAGATTGTCCTGAAATTCCTGCTTCCGTGTCCCACCTTTTTCACCTTCTTCATGCATCGCAATAAACGTAAGCGCTTACTGGGGTTTAACGGAGGAATCAAGGCGGCATATGATTTGCTCTGTGAGCTGAAAAGAACGAAGTGATGTGTTTAACCACGAGGCTGATGTTAACGAAGATAAACCATTCCCGTCGAACAAAAATTTAAATTTTATTCACAACCCTCTTACTAATGAACACGGAAAGCGGATATAAATACGGAAAGCTGACGCTTATCCCTGACAGGCCTTGCCATTTACGTGACGTGCCTACTCCGGATTCAATATAAATCCTTGCATTATTAGTGTTTTGCAGCAGGCTAGCTATGCATAAATCAGAGTTAAATTCTGGAAGCTCTTTTTAGGGGAGTGAAACGTCCTTGATGTTCGCTGGCATAGACAACATTAGCAGAACAAGAGTAAGAACAACCCCATTTCTGTATAATGCTTTTCTTCATCTCTTGTCGCGGTTTCGTAATATTGCTGGGGAGTCGATATGGGTTTGAAAACTGTGCAACTAGCTATTCCAGATGTATTATTAAGCACACGAATTTTCGTTTTCGGGAAAATTTACAGAGGGACAGAAAAAAACGAAAATGAGAGAAAGAAAAGGCAGAGAAGTGTCTCCAAAAATAAACAAACCAATCGTAGGTTACGTAAAGTTATGCTCACTGCTTGCTGAAGTTCTGTATTTCTGACTGTGTACTGAGTTCTCGTTTTGTTGGTGTCTGTTAATTTTCCTCAGTCATCTCCCTTTAATGCTCGTCCTCATAATTTCTTTCTACCAGAGATGTAAATAAAAGCCTCGAACTCCACTGCTTCCTGTCAACAACTTCTGACGCTGCATAAACTCCTAAGAATGCAAGAAGTAAGACCCAGGGCCTAGAAGTCAGGAACCTCTTCTAGACAGAGAAATAAGCTTCAAATTTTATCAACTTAGCAGCGGATTACGTACTGACAAAACATGTTGCAAAGAAACGCACGCGCTGGAGTGTATCAGCCCGCTCACTTGCTTTTGCAAAAATTAGCCTCTTCCATAAGAGACAAAAATTACTGCCTACGCGACTTTGTCCATAATAGTTCGGTCTCAAGAATGATTAAAATAAAGACGCCGAATGCGCTTCATGCCTCACAAAGTTAAATAAATTCACATAAACCCCCTATTCACGAAATGGGAAAAAATTTCTGAATTATGTACAGCTACTGTACTGGCCAAAACAGGCATAATTTATTCCGTAAGGAGGTCACACTCTTAGTGCCTTTACCTCAGGTCTTACTCCGAGGTAATGTTTTGCCGTCTCCCTTAATATATAATAAATAAAAGTCATGCTGGAAACACCGTTGTCTTAAAAGGCCGAACGCAATTTCGTTGTCGCTTCGCCTGTTATCCTTAAACGGTTGTGAATGGTCGCTCAGCCAGACAGCGCGGTATCCTTTCTCGAGGCTTCCATGGATGTCGTTTATCTTTCCTTGCTCGAAGAACATAGATACTGGCTGGGACAGTTTCTGACGACTTGGGCGTATTCGAGATGAAAACAAATATACACTGAAAGCTATGCTTGCGTGAGGAACACACCATCATTCTTTATCAACTCGTGCAAATGTTTTAACCCTATTTATTCTCGTCTTGTTTTGTTTGAATAGGAGGGGGAATAAACGCCTTTGTAGGAGTGTCGGTGCTGGCGAAGAGTCCTTATTCCAGGACTCCGCGGGGACATCTGGGCTCCTTGGGCTCCCTTTACCAGCCAAAGCTTCAAATGTATCCTCAACACCGTAAAATAGTCAGCTGTATTTCCGAAGTGTGCTCCTCAAAATATTCCAGACGGAAGTGAAGCTGCGTGGTTTCCACTCGAATACAGTCAGTGGAAACTTGGTGTAGTTCGCCTCCTTTGTCTAGTAAATGTACTGGAGATTCAACCGCAGCGAGCCTAGCGTTAATATCGGAGCCAGTTTTTATAACTTGCTTTCGCTTGAATCAACTTCATCTAATTCTTTTCTAAGTTCATCATGCGAAATGACTCATTGAATGATACTCATAACTTGTTCAGACTGTAATAGCATGATCTGAGACGTCGGGGAAACTAGATTTCGCTTAACCTCGCGTCACATTTGTGTTACTTCTCTTTTTAGGAGAAACATGGGTAAAATGCGAAGCTTTCCGGCATGCAACGTGAACCAAAGACATATTCCAAAATCCAAACTCCTTCCACCATGAAAGAATGGCGCACACGGATAGACGTCCGATGCTTCATGACGCCAGGTTCCCAAGTTCGATTCCGACCACGGGAAGCGTTTTTTTTTCTTGAGGCGCTCGATGTGCCTTTGTTGGAACCCAATGTGTAAGTTGGCTTTCCCGCAGTGCATGTTGGGCGTAAGGATTTGTACCTTGGCTTTCGACTTTGAAGACATTGGTTTCGACCACAGAAAGCTTCATGCTTCAACCATCTTTCCCTTCCCCATGATCATCATCACCACCAGAGGAAGTTGACTGTAGTGCAGTTCGTCCTCTTACGCCGCGGACGCCATCAGTAAGGCATAGCAAGCTTCACTTCAGTACACTGCTGCTAGGAAGGCGCAGCAAGAAATTATGCGTTGTTCAAATGCTTGCAGCTGAGGGATCAAGGAGAGCCAAACAGTACAACGAAACAGAACATCGTAATAAATGGCTGGATAGATGCCGCCCCTGCCTGCCCATTAAGGCGCCGCGCAGTAAGGAAGCTCTTTAAAGGAGCCATGAACAGAAAATACAACTTCGTTTAATTTGAAAGAACTAGGATTCAGTATCTCACTCAGCTCCATCACAGCCACAAAAGATGCTTTTTTAACGAAAAAAAGCAAGAATTATTTAAAACCTTTCAAATTTTGCGCCACAGTGACGTGTTATGAGCAAGAATGACGTCATACGGGCCAACAATAAAACATAATTTTCAGTACCTTAACTGCACGTTAGCATTCAAGTGATGTGGTCAAATGGAAACTAGAGGCCCAAATAGAGACGTCCAGTCATGTGTCGTCGCGACAGGTGAGTTAGGCGGCCGCCAATCGCAGAAACAAGGTTCCGTGACGTCATAGAAAAGTTGCGGGAAATTGGCTAGGGGGTCGCGACTGCTTCACACGTTTTCTTTAATATCTCCGTTATTTGTTCGAAGATTGAGATGATATTGGTATCATTGTTATCGGGACTAAGCAGTCTTTCTAACAAACCCAACTTGTAATTTGTCTTCATGGCTCCTTTAAGTCCCTTGCGTGGGGTGGTGGCGCCACTGTCGGTGTGCGTAGCTGCTTAGTAACATCCAACGTGGCATAGTGACGTAAAGTGATGATGCGCAGCTTGGGGACAAATTTTCGGCCATCAAAGGAGCATCCACTGCCGGGTCTAGTTCATTCACGCTGAGTGGAAGCAAGCCGGACTGGCTTCATGTCATTTCCACGCTCGACAGGCAGTCTGATAAAATAGACCATTGTCTCAGTGGAAGCTGGGGATTTTGATCCACATCTGTGCATGTCCACAGCATCTGTACAAGGAAACAGTAGCGGCTCTAAAAGAGGCTGCATGCCTGCTGTTCCTTCCTGTGTGCTTCTTTTTTCTATATTCCGAAGGTCAACAATACGACAAGCAATCATAAGGGCAATAAGGTTATTAGTAATTCAAGTCATAGCATGTTAAGTCATAAAAACGGATTTCTAAAGGTATATTACCAAGGGCATTCCAACCCAGCAAAAAGTATGCGGGAGTACTCTAGGTAGGTAGGGTAGGTAGGAATAACTTTATTGATGGCGGCAACCGACGGTTTAACGCGTCATGACAGTTGGCCAAGCGTCGACCTGGGGTTATGTCCTACTCTGCAATACCCAGTCCGGCCCGTTTGTGGCGGGTCGTAAGGCTTGTGCTTTTCGAGTGCACCCCGGGCCTGCTGGACGGCCCATAGTTGAGTGTCCTTGTCTTTAGACTCAACTGCACTTTGAAGTTCGGGAGGGTGTGTCCTGGAGCGAGCTTCGGTCGGGAACCTGGCGCAGTCCCACATGATGTGCCATTAATCCGCCAAACCCACTGCACAAACACTGCACATACCACTCGGATAGAGTTCTGGGTGAAGCACGTGTAGCACTGCCGGGGCGGGGAGTGACCTGGTCTGTATCTGCCTTAAGAGGACGGCCTCCTCCCGACTGAGCTCCGGGTGGGGAGGCGGCATTGTCCGTTGAGCTAGGCGGTACACTTGGTAACTTCGCTATAAGTGGCCCTTGGTTTCAAACCACCACATGGAACGGTCACTCTCGGGGGAGCGGAGGGTAAGCGCTCGCGCCGCCGAATGGGCCGTCTCGTTGTGGTTCGGTGAGGATGTACACTCGCCCGCGTGAGCCGGGAACCACTTGATACGGATGATGCTGCCGCGGTCTTGGAGCTTGAGCTTGCCGATGATGGCGGCCGCCGGCGCGCACACTCGGCCCTTGGCAAAGTTGCGCACAGCGTTCCAAGAGTCGCTGAGCATGGTGCGACACTCGGCCTCGGAGATCGCCTGAGCGATGGCAACCTACTCGGGCGTCTGTGGCGTCTCTGCACCGCACGCTCGCTGCCGTTGCTCTTGGTGCCGGTAGCCACCGCAACGACTGCTGCCGCAAAGCCTTCCCGTTCGTATTCCGATGCGTCTACGTACCGGGCGTGCGGGTCTTGGGCGTGTTGCAAGGTGAGGGCCTTGGCCCGCGCCTACCGCCGTTCTTGGTTGTACTCGGGGTGCACGTTCTTCGGGATGGGGTTCACGTGGATGTGGGCCCGCGCCTCCTCACTGATCTCGCACGGTTGCCGGCTGGGAGCTCGCGGGTTGTAACCTAGGGACGCCAGGATACTGCGGCCCGTCTTGGTGGCAGACAGGCGCTCCATTTGCGCGGTGAGCTGCGCCTCGACTATTTCCTCTAGGGTGTTATGGACACCCAGCTGCAGGAGCCGAGCCGTACTCGTGGACTCCGTTAAGCCCAGAGCCGTCTTGTAAGCCCGTCTGATCAGCGTGTTGATCTTGGTCCTGTCGGTGACGTGCCAGTTGAGGTAGGCCGCAACGTATGCGATGTGACTGATTACGAATGACTGGACGAGGCGCACGAGGCTGTCTTCACGCATGCCCGCCCGTTGCGTCGAGACTCGGTGTATGATCCGGATGGCTTTCATTGCCTTGGTGGTAAGCTTGTTCATGGTCTTGTCGTTGCGGCCACTTAGCAGCAGGCCCAAGACCCTGATTTTGGAAACTTCGGGAATGCGTTGCCCCGATGCAGTCACGATCTTGATGTGATCGCACTCTCGAGGGGAAGCGCCTTTCCGTCCCCGTCGTAGCTCGGATTTGGCGGGCGGGCACACTAGGCCCATGCCTTCAAGGTGCTGCTCGATGGTGGTAACCGCCCCTTGCAGCTGTTGCTCGATGCTGGCGTCGGAGCTGCCGGCCACCCACAGGATAATGTCGTCGGCGTAGATCGTGTGCCGGAGGCTGGTCGCCGCCACTGCCCTCGCTACCCCGATCATGACGAGGTTGAAGAGCAACGGCGAGATGACCTAACCCTGCGGTGTACCCATGCTGCCGAGCTTGCGTTCAGGGAGCTTCAGGTCTCCGGCACGAAGTTCCACCATGCGGTTGGTCAAGAAGTCTTCCATGTAATTGTAGCTCGCTACCCCCATGTTGAGTCTTGATACTTTGGCTAATGTGGCTGAGTGTTTGATTTTGTCGAATGGCGCTTTGTAAATCGAGCCCCAGAATTACTTTGCTGTCTTGTGTCTTGTTGTCGATGATTTCTTGTTTCAGTTGCAACATGGCGTCTTGTGTGCTGAGTCTGCCTGAAGCCGATCATCGTGTCTGGATAGACGCCTTCCTTCTCCACGTAGTCCTGCGATCGGTTGGCTAACACGTGCTCCAGCACCTTGCCCACGCAGGACGTGAGCGAGATGGGGACGCAGGTTGCTAATGTCCGGTGGTTTGCACGGTTTCAGTATCAGGATCGTTCTTGCCGTTTTCCACTGTCTAGGGAGTTTGCCCGAACGCCAGCATTCGTTAAAGTAACGGGTTAGGGCGTCGATCGAATGCATCATCGATGTTGCGTAGCATCTTGTTGGTAACGAGGTCAGGGCCGGCAGCCGAGCGGGTATTGAGCTCGTGCAGCGCTACCCGTACCTCTGACATGGTAATATCTCGGTCGAGCCACGTGTTGGGCAGCCCACTGTACGGCGGGTGGGTTTCCGTCGGCGTGTCCGGCAAGATACTTGGCTTCCAGGATCTTCATAACGGCGTCTTTTCCTTGATGTTGTGTGGTGGTGTGCATGAGGCGGGCCAGACGGTCGCGCTGGTGTGACTTGGTCTTGGTTTCATCTAGAAGGTGCCGAATTAGATTCCAGGTGCATCCGCGATGCAGTTTCCCATGAGCTCGGCTCCACATTTCGTTCCACTGCTGACGGCACAGGACCTTGCAGTGGTGTTTAATGGCCCAGTTTAAGTCAGCCACGTTCTTTCTCAATTTGCGGTTCAGCCGTTGCCGCTTCCAACGCGCCTGTATCGAACGTTTGGCCTCGATGAGATGGGCCAGGCGGCTGTCTATGGCAACGACCTCTAAAACATTTAAACCCTTAAGTTTCGTACGACCAATTACAGTAGAACCACGCTGTTACGTTCCTAAAAGTTGCGTTTTCCTGGCTGTTACGTTGTTTGTCATCGGTCCCAGCATAGTTGATCGTAAGTAGCGCTTGAAACGGGACACAGAAGAGAAGACACACACGACGGCTCTTCTGTGTCCTGTTTCAAGCGCTACTTACGATGAATCAAAACCAACTAGCCCAACTGTCCCTTTTACCAGCATAGCCCCATGGTATATAATGTATTGCTAACACCGCTGTAACCTTCACAACTGTGGGCCCATTCCTGAATGATGCGTTGCAACCTAACACTCGGAAGCCGCTTGGGCACCTGCTATTTTGGCGTTTGATGAGTCTTGACCAGGCTTTGTTACTGAACTCGCTACAAGAAGCCGCAAGCGAGTTGCAAGCGCAAGAAGCCGCAAGCATCACTGTGTCATTTCGGAACGCCGGAAGTGCGCGATGTTATCGCCGCAGGAGTGTTGTAATGGTGCCGTGCAGCGTTTTTAGATTAGGTCAGTTGGCAATGAGCGCAGCCTTCCAGTACCGCGGCGCGGGCCGGTGCTGCCGCCGACCAGGCTGTGGCGGTGCGGTAGCGTTGAGATCGGTCTCGGCACGTCGTCGGTGCTCCTTGCTTGCTGCTCTCGGCGCTTTCTACAACACGCCCATACTGTCACTTGCGCCCGTTTTCTCGCTGAAAGGCCCATTCATTTTGGCAAGACGCTACAGTCCCTTTGGGTGTTTGGGTGGTTTTCCGCGTGACTTTGGCGTCTTTACTTCAACAGGTGGTCTCAGGTATGTTAGGGGAAATACGGGGCACCGAGCTCTCCCTCAGGGTCGATACGGCTTCGCGGTATCCTTACTTTGACCGTTCACGATGTGTTTGTAACAGTTGACGATGTCTGCAGGCTCACAATGAATGTCACAGCCGTATGTTTGTGACGTAAGCTTGAAGTTTTTCCGCGGAATCGCGCTTTGCCGCTGCCGAAGCAACCCGAACGGCAGCCCGGCGGGCAACACGTCAACAAACCGCACCGACACTTCAGTGATCCACTAAAATATGTATGCACGATGACAGCACAGAGTTAATACGTTAATACAGACGTGATGGCAACAATGGAGCTCTAGGTAGGGGGTGATTTAACGACGCCAGTTACACGCCATCCCATTTTTATGGCTTTTCTCACTCATACGTCTTCCCGGCTGTTACGTTTTTTTTCCCCGCCCGGCCGGTGAAAAACGCATTAACGGGGTTTCACTGTATCTCCATTTATGCAGTTATAGCGATTACAGGTGGAACTTCCGCGACATCTGCATTTTTGTGGGAATTCAGTGCTCTACATGGTCCTGGCTGTGGGACTACTCGGCAAAGATCGTTAAGTATTAGAAAGAAGCTTCACAGAAACAAGCCGTAAAGCGACAAAAAATGGCGGAGGCTGCTCGTTACGTCCCTACAGCTAGTTCAGATAGGACCGTGTCCCGGAAAAAGCGAAGGCTCTCTTAGCCTTCTGAGACTTTGATGGCTACGCTTGTAACTAAAATAGTCTATTTCGTCTGAATTTTTAGGTACGCCAACCGGTGTAAAGAAAAAGGAAGTCAACATCAATGGCCAAATTTTTCGCGTACTTTTTGATGTGAGCCACGTGTTTTCAGTCACCTGTCGCTAGCTCCGTGTATTCGAGACACCCGTTTATAAACAGGCTATTTATATCTTATAAAAGAGACTCCTATACAAAATGGGCTTGAAACACGGCCGACTACAAGATTTCCTCTGCCAGCTCTGCCGAAATGCACGATGCAAGCTTTACCAACCCCACCACCCGAACAGAAGGGTGATCCCTGATTCGCCTGAGGGCAGGCTATTCTTAATTCCTATTTCAAAAATTTAGTTATTGTGTTTCTCTATTTCTTAAACGGTTGTCAGGGGCTTTTATAGGCACAGAAGTAATCGTGGAACTATAAATTAACCAACGTAACTAAATTGACCAATCGGCCTGACGGAGCGGCAGTTCAAACAGAGCCAAGGGGTTTCAAGAACAACAAAGAAGGTGAGGACAATCGCGTGATTCAAAATCTTTCTTCGTGCAAGGTCTTCACTCTTCACTGGTGCGTTACATGGCTGTAGAATGTAAAAGAATGTAAAGGCTCGAGTGGTTATTGCAATGTAATCGAACAGTTAAAAAATTTCGAGATTTTCGAGAAATTTAAAGAAAAAAATTTTTACGCCTTTATTTAGAGATCTTACCAGACTTGAAGTGACACGGTAATTTTTTTCGTACTGGCTAGTGAAACACTCATGCACACTAATGCGTAGAGCCGCACAGACCCCAAGTTGATTACTTAACGGCAGGCGGTACCACGATGAAGTTTGGTCGGTGTTCGTGCAACCCGCGAATGTTTCGTCCGGGACTCTGCACACTAAAACAGAATAAATGCCGCGGGGCAATGTAGGGCAGAAACTCCATACAACGTGTCTGTAATGGCAGCTTCATTATTCACGTACCACCCAAATGGTGGTTTGAGCCAGTTCTGCGTCTTCACATTTCTTTCTATGTCTGTGTTTTTTGCTGTTGTTGCAGCAGCAAAAGTTTACTAACGCGTCACGTGTTCCATCTCGAAAAGCATACCAACAAATAACAAGAATGCTTGGAAGAAGCTTTAGAGAAAGAACCCTCTGTTGTAGTGCACACTCGCACCAAAAACACGTTTTCTCAAGGAATCTTAATAATACTTATTTTAGGCGTCATACAAGTCTGCCTTTAGCAGCGCCCAGCTTATCTTTAATAGTTTGGGCGTCCTTTGCACTTTCCCCACATCCTTTTTGTGCTGGACCACTCTCATAGGATGAAGGAGGAGGAATGCTTTTATTATCAGAGGGGGCATGAATGCCCTGTTGGGGAAGGAAAGGGACATGAAGGAAGGGAGGGAATAATGGAAAAAAAAGAACAATGTTCAAGGTTCAATCACCTTAAATGATGGATAGCATTGTAAAGTCCGTGAACATATAGTTCGCAGAAATCGTGAAGAGATAGGTGCGACGATTTTATAGGTGTCGGTACAGGTTATTACACCAGCTTGTAAAGACCACTGGTTAGTGCGTATTCAATAACTTTCTCAAACACTGAGGGGTCCTCTCGAACGCGTTGCAGGTGCGCTTCTTCATCTCCGGGTGGGGAACCGAGGTCCAATAGTGGCTCGCGATCGGTCTTGAAGTGCTCACAGTGCCATGCATATCAAATGGTACAGGTTAGGGATACACTTCTCGTCACAATACGGGCAGCGTTGGTTGTGCACAGTAAACGAAAACAAGCCGGATGGGGAGTTTCATTAGGTTTATGCTCCGGTAAATCCTCCAGCAGTACAACGCTCACTCCGTGCTGCGGAATGTATAAAGCACTATACGCCTAAACACTCCGTCAACCAAGTGACGGTGTAAATACGAAGCGATAACATACCATTGCTCCGGCCGAGGACGGAGTTAAGCACATAACCTCCAAAGAAACTCCGGCTTGGGAGATTCACGCCCGGAAAAGCTCCGTCCATGAGCGGAGTTACAGGACGAGCCTCTCGCGAGATCTCGGCGCAAACGAGAGGGCAGTCGTCAAGATGGCTGCTGCTCCCGGTGGACGTGCAGCGAGACACCGAGCTCCGATATAGAAAGCGTGGCATGCGGCGTGGAGTTTCCAAAAAGTGACGACCTTGCAGCTTAAATGGCACGCGAGGAAGGAATGTATCAGCAAGATCAACCATGACTGTTTTCCGACGTATTGTGTGGTGCGTGAGTTCGCTTCTCGGTGGTAGAATGTGGCGGTGGGTGCGTGCGGGAGCTCGAACAGGATATTTCAAGTGGCGATCGGATCAACAACAAGCGTAGGACTCGTCGATGCATAACAGTGTTGCGCTGTAAAAGCAACCAATCTTCCTACACAGCGAGGTGTATGTCGCAAACGGTAGGGAGGCTTTCTGGCCTATACTTTGTACTTCGGTAGGTGCATACTCGCTTACGCCGTGATGTTTGTCAAAGCCTGGAATTTCAATTTTGCTCGAAAGATGCTACCGTCGCGGACTGTGACGCGGTGGTGGTGGCGTAAAAGTGACCATGTTTGCGTCTCGCTGCAATCATTTGGTAAGAGCGACCCGCCTAATGTTTTCATTCTTCATTGAAAAATGTTCCAGGAGCTGCACTGCTTCAAACTAAGAGTAGTCGGTCAAAGAGAGGCTAGTCTTTTCCGCAATAGCACCATCGTTTGCAATGTTCATTTCACATTTCGTTTCTTTTTTTTTTTTGTAAACAGCTCATGATTGTACAAAATAGCTGTACATGTTTATTTTGTAACGAAGAAGAGAGGTCCGAGAGGCCGGTAGCGGATGGACATGGGAGGACGGAGTGGTGAGAGCGTTGATGTCCAGGGCAGATGTACTGAATTTGGCATCGTCGAAGTAGAGAATGGAGGCTATGGGTTCAATATTGCCGAGCGATTCGCCGCACAGCAAACTCAAAGGGCAGGGGGTCGGATTCGTAATCCACATTGAAGTGCCGCCAGACTGGAGCTCCAAAACGGCGAAAGGAAGGGGTAGGTTTTTCCGGCGGAGGAATACTTCGGAAGGAGTAAACAGAACCGTGTCATCGGAGATAGAGTAGCAAGACAGAGGCACAAGAATAGAGCTGTACGGCGGAATATGAGCGTCTTCGGAGATGTTGATTTTGTCGCTGGAAGAGGACGAACCGGAAACATCGCACAAAGTCTCATCATATTGAGCAGATAACTCGACCTCGGCACGGGCAAAATCGATGATCGCGTGATGGCGAGACAGGAAATCCCAGCCCAGGATAATGTCGTGGGAACACGAGGCCAGGACGACGAGCTCAATGGGGTAGATGGCGTCCTGAATAATTACACGCGCTGTACACGTCGCATAAGGTTCGATTTGTTCCGCGCTTGCGGTACGAAGCGAAAGGCCTGTGAGGGGTGTGGTAACTTTTTTCAGTAAGCGACGAGGTTTTTCACTTATGACAGAAATAGCGGCTCCCGTATCTACGATGGCGACTGTGCGTATACCGTCAATTGTTACGTCGATGACATTTCTTGGGGGCGATCGAGTTCTTGTGCATTTCGATGGGTGCGCAGTTCGTGCCTCGTGAACTGCGCACGTTAGTTTCCCTCTTGGACATCTTCGGGGCGGCGACGCATGGGCGGCAGTGAGCGGCGGCGTGGTGACTGTGAACGGCGGCTGGCGTCAACGGCACGATTGGGCGGAAAATGATCAGGAGTTGGACCAGGATGTGCGCCACGACGAAGCGGCGGCGGCTCATACATCGACATGGGATGGGGTGAGTAGGCAGCTGCACGAAGTGCGTCGGGACGTGATATTGGCATAACGTGCAACATGGCCCGGTATGCGGCAGGCGAAGCAGATAGGCCGGTTGTCAGGTGTTCGCCAAGGAGTGGTGACTGGCGGCGTCATCTGAGAAGGGGGCGGAGAAAACGTTTGCCCCAGACGACGAATTGCGGGAAACTGGCGTGGAGCCCGGGCCGCTAATTGAGCGTAAGTGAGCGGTGCGGCGTCTTCAGCAGAAAGTTCAGACGTCGGAAGCGCTTCGGCGATTTGCTCCTTAATAACAGTTTGTATTCGATTGTATTCGATTGGATTGGCTTGAATTGGATTGAATTGGAACGGATTGGATTGGCTTGGCTTGAATTGGATTGGATTAAAGTGGATTGTGTTGGATTGTGTTGCGTCATAGCCGCGGCATACGCGCTGGGGCCGGCGCATGTGCAGTACTCTCTCTTCCGCGGTTTCCTCTCCTTCGGGCGCGCTGCGCATATAACCGGTGTGCCGTTCTCCGGCGAAGCAACATCCACGCTTGGCTCAAACACCTAGAGTCCACGCCGCTTTAAAAGTACGCCAACGTCGTCATCGACTGGGACCGGCTTACGCAGTCCCCTCAACGTTATGTGCGCTATAAAACGCGGTCCCTTCGCCGCTCCGCCTATGCGTCGCATCTACACAGGGGTTCCCACGAGGGGAGGTAGGGGTTTTTCTTTTGGTGATTCCTCGGCTTTTTGCATTGAAACGTCGTAGGTGTGTGGCTTTTCGGTACTGCCTGCGCTGTTAGCCTTTCCGTAGTTGTTTTTTCTGACGTGGTTATGGTCATGTCATTCTTGTAAACTGTGTTGCGAGCTTGGTAATAATGATACTCGCCAAATATGGTCGTGATTTTCAATTTGATTTCTGTTTTTATTTTTAAAAAATCACATGGTTTAGAGAGGAAAGACATCTAACTTCCACTTTACAACGTTTCGTTACTTTCTTTGGAATTTTCGCTTATAAGTGAGCAGAATAGACGCAGAAGTGATGGGCTTACATTGGAGCTGCAAATAAAATATATCGGTGTTTCAACGAGCCCTAGCTGCTATGACTACGCGGCGCGCCGTAATGGAGGATTCTTGGCCGCCTGGGGTTCGTTTACGTGACGAATATATCGACACACGGGATTGATTGTTTTCCGCATTAATCGAAAAAAAAATGCCGCTGTGGTCGGTATCGTACCACCATCCTTGGGCTCAGTAGCACAACCCCAATGGGCCACCGTATGGCTGGTAGCCGCATATATTTTGAACCATATTTCATGTTTCAACTGATTGGTATTTCATTTGTGTTTGATGCGATTCATTTCTCGATGTGACTTAGACTCCATTATTGTATTTATTCGTGTTCCATCTATATGTTTGGGTATTAGCTGATATATTTTTGAGCGCAAATATTTTGTTCTATTATGAACTTGACGTGCTATTTGTTCTATTTTGAATTTGAAATTGACGTGAAGTTGACAAAGAAATAAATGTTTGTTTTGTTCCTTGCAAATCTATGTACTGCCCTGCTAAGCGTGGTTTTTTAACACATAAAATACTTTACTAGACACTCAAAAACACTTATTCGTGGCGGAGCTTTAGGTGACATAAAATACTCCTCCGGATGGTTAAACACGCCCTCCTTCAGGGGTGTTCTTAATTACATAAAATACTCCGCTAAGTGCCTCAAAAAACTCTTCTTCAACGGAGTAATTGACAGCACGAAATATTCCGCTAAATGCCTCCAAAAGCTCCCCTCCTCAGCGGATTAATAAGAGCAAGAATACTCCGCTAAATGCCTGAAAAAGCTCCCTCCATTAGGGGAGTTTACTAGATACTCCCTTTTAGCGGAGTAAATAAAACTCCGTATACGGAGGACGCTAGAGGACCAGCAAATTACTCCCTATCCGGGTATTTCCATTTACAGTGTGCGAGCTGGCTCCGTGGGTCCGTTTATGTGTACATGAGGGGTTAGGGCCGTGTTAGCGTAAATCTTATTAGCTATCACCTCGCCCGAGCGTGTGAGTGTCTTGAGCGGGCCCAGTACACCCACCGGGGTGGTATCTTGAAGCCTCTTGCGACTCTCTGCCTTGAATTTCCGCAGGTGAAGTTGCCAGTCTGGCCGTGGTAGGTGTTGCAATGGGGCACTGAAAACCACTGGAGGTGTGTCAAGTCTCTCCCGGGTGGCGGTGTGAGCCGCGTGGTTGCCATGTGCCCCAGGCGTGTGTCCCGGGGACCATACGATGCGGATGGCGATGCCTTCCAGTTGAAGGTCTCGGATGGCATGTAGTATACTCGTGTGCCGTATAATTAGGTGAAAATGTTCAGTTCAATTCTTTAAGGGCGACGTGAGAATCTGTAATCATGCGAAATTTCCGAGATGAGAGTGAGTCACAATGGTCGCGGATGGAATGGACAGCCCCCAGGACACCCATCAGTTCAGCTTCTTCAGCTAGGCCATATGTACTGGAGATCTTCCGGGAACCATTCAGCAAGGGGTCGTCCGAAGATGTCCATGCAATCGCAGCCTCATTGCCGCGCACGGCGGCGTCCGTGAAGATGTCGACTTCGTTCTCCATCTTGTCGTTCTTGATAGTGCGAATGTATAACTCGCGTGCTCTCACCTGCCGCCGAGGTATAGGGCGACGCCGAGGGATGGCAGTCGCAGGGCGCTCCCAGGGCGGGAGCGGGAAGGGGTACAATTTTGTGAAGAATCTCTACGGGGGTGAATTGAGGAAGACCACTAATTGTACGGAGAAGGTGCCGATTTAATATATGAAGATCCTTTACGTGAGCTGGGCGAAGATCATATACTGGAAAGCCGTAAGTGAGGCGCCCGTGTGCTATTGCACGGCCAAGCATTGTACAAGACTGCTGACGGGCGCCACCAAACTTATTGGAGAGGCGGAGGATGGCGTGCAAGGTGTTGCGCCAAGTGGCTTTCAGATTAAGGATCCATTTACGGGGGCTATTGCAACTGCTAATGGGAAGGCCGAGGAGACAAATGGTGCCGTTATGGGAATCCAGCTGCGTATCCCCGATGTGGATGGAAATGATTTGGTCTGAATTTGTGCGATTTTTGCCGTCAACGCTGAGTAACTCTGTTTTAGTGGGTGATAGCCGTAATTGAAACTGGGAAAGGGAGCGTTCAAGGCTCAATACGGCAGCCTGCAGTTCCGTTTGCATGGGATCTTTAGAGGGATAGTATTGAAAAAGTCCGCTGCTGTTTTTATAATATTGATATGTAATGCAGGCTAGAATTTTTGCTACGAGCGGAATAAACCCCCGCTAGACAAGTGGGTGGCGCAATTTAAATTTTTTTACTTGTTAAAAAAACTAATTTCTGTGTGTCTTCTTTTATAACACGCGGCAGGAAGGAGGCTGTGAGCCACATTCCTATTTCTCTGATGTCATCTTCGCTATCAGCTGACGGGATTTCGTTTCTTCAAACTGCGAAAACCTTTCAAAACTTGTCCACCGTGGGAGATCCCCGAAAACTGGAGGGGAGTGAAACGATTCGGTGATCGGCGCTGAAAACGCTTTTACAGTATGAACCAACAAACAGCTTTCTTTAGCGAAGCATCAACAGCAGATGCCTCAGCTGCCAATCGTGAAGACGTTAGAAAAATCACAGGGCTCTTGAGTCTTTCGCTGCTGGCATGAGGGCTCGGTGGGAAAGCAGGATAGGGAGGCCTAAGGCAATAACCACGTTTCTTCCGCATGCTGCAACGTCGTGGAGATGAGCTGCTTTCTTTGCGCTTTGCCTGTCTGCCAAGAACAGGCGCTTGGTCTCACTTCCGGAAACATACCTTCATACGACGCTCTGATGGGATACCTTCCGGCGAGGTGTTCTTCTCTCGCGTGCGCCCTCGAACGTTTGCGCGAGGCAACATCCGTGGTTCAGGATAAACTGCTCTTGTCTTGCCATCTCAGCTCTCTACGTTGCGCAATGTTCCCTTCCGAGGCTTTTGTACGCAAAAAAATTATATTGCGGTAAAATAGAATACAGTTTTCTTCATTGTAAGAATGTATTTGACCAATACCTCCCCCGCTGGATAAAAACAGTTGCATTGTTATTCTGCTGGTTTTAAATTGTCAAGTGAAATTCCCATTGCAAGAAATACATACATTACGTCGAAAATGACAAATACGGAAAATGTTACAACTTCTTTTTTCTTTGTTCTTTTATTTCTTCTCTTTCTTCCTCTTTCTTCTGCCCTGTAATCTATGGGGCCTTTTCTTCCCCCACCGAGTAGCATGTCGGTGTAGAAATTCCGGCAAACATGTCGGCTTTCTCTTCTAATCAAGAGCCTTTCCTCTCTCTCTCTCTCTCTCTCTCTCTCTCTCTCTCTCTCTCTCTCTCTCTCTCTCTCTCTCTCTCTCTCTCTCTCTCTCTCTCTCTCTCTCTCTCTTAACACGCCTAATTCCTTTAACCAGTGCATCTGCTGGTTTGAACGAAATTCATCTTTTTTATTCCTCCATAAATAAATAGAACTAAGCGGATACCTGTTCGTATGTTGCGTATTTTTCCGCATTTCTGTGGCGGACTTTAGCGAACTATTTCTAAGCAATAGAACTGCACATATTCACGCATGATTTGACCCAAATGCCATTCATTACAATTTTAGTGCCAGCCAAAATATCCTCAGTGCCATTTAGCTTGGCCCTTATGCCAGGAGTTTAATTCAAGCAGCCTTCATTTATTCTAGGTACCAGCCAATTTATTACATATTCTACCCGAATTTTTGATGTGACCGTCATTGCGAAAGATTTATCTGTCAGACTGGGTGCATTTTTCGAACTATTTTCTGTTTTCTGCCTCACCAGGCTGTTGATGCCTTTCTTAATGTATTTCGCACCAAATGCATACATAATATATATATATATATATATATATATATATATATATATATATATATATATATATATATATTTTATATATATATAATATATATATATATATATATATATAATAGATATATTAGCAGTAAAAAAACTTCTCGAGGAGCCAGAAAAAATAGTTGGGAAAATGGTAGACGCACGCTTAAAAACAAAAACATTGGTTTACTGACGTTTCGACTGGTTTATATATATATATATATATATATATATATATATATATATATATATAATATATATATATATATATATATATATATATGGGCCCCCCTTTTCCCCCTCTGTTCCCCCGCAGCACTGCAACCCCCCCCCTTTTTTTTTTTCCCACCCCTTGGGTTCTGTGGCTTCGTATGCTTTTGTGTCGCGTAGAGCCTACGTTTTTGCTTGTTTACATTTTTGCCCCGCCCACAACTGAAATGTATTTAAACCCAACTGACCTGCACTATTTGTATCTTTGAAAAAGACCGACCCCCGGTCGAAACGTTAGAATAAATATTGTAAGTTTTTCAGTTTGACTTCTCTATCATACAGTTAACCTCATAGGCAGCAATCTTTTCTCTAGCTATACATATATATATATATATATTATAATGTTCAATACGCACAAAGGGAATGTTGTTTTACAACCAAGGGATTCGTAGCATCGTCACGTGACTGTCGAGTGAGGCGATATTGGTTTCTTTAAAAAGGTCTACAGGCAAATTTAGGTTATACAAGCCCGCATCTCCCCTCAAAATATAGTGGATATGGCTTGACATTTGCATTTCAGTGCTACGTTATCTCGTTTAAGATATTCTGAAGCCGAGTGCGAATATTATCGTAGTGGGTCACAAAAAATATTAAACTGTCTCAATATTTCAGATAGGTAACTAATGCTATTATTTGTACTAAAATTCTGTTTAGATCTGTAGAAGTCTGAATTTACAGTCATAATTGCAAGCAGGCAATCCCCATAAGACATCTCGAACATTTTATGTACACTTCAACTGTTACCATGTGATGACGTTAAAGATATTGTATCAGCTCATTTGTGTCACTTGTATATTGAGCTATTACAATTACCAGCTACAAAATTGAACCTTTATGATGACTCCGTGGCTTGTACCAATAAGGAGATGTTGGTGAAGAACGACGTGGATATCAAGAAGTCGGATATGATCATATAGAGCAACTGGCAAAACCTTTCAATTAGCATGCATTAGAATGGTTCTTATTGAGGTGGCAGGGTGATACAATGTGCCTTCTTTATGCAGCCATTCTACAAATTCGCGATCCCTGTGCTTGCCTTCTGGGGTCTCACTTTGAACCCTGCTCCGCGGGGAATTTAATGGATAACCCCGACCATGTAGCGGAATGTCGATGTTATATAACCTAATATCGACCTCTGATATAACTCCGGTGAGATCAGACCGCATCTGCGAAAACGTGGAAGATGAATTATTGTCGACAGTGTCCATAAACCGCTGTACGCAGGTAGGGTCAAGCCTAGATCAACAGACAGTTACGTTCCGGGTTTTTCTGTTTGCTTTTCTCCTCGTTCTCAAACGATTCGTCATGCTTTCTGGCCGTATTATGGTCTACTTCAACTTTGGATCTAGCCGTCCTAACACGATGCCATCTAAGTCACCGGCTAGGTCCACAATTAATGCCAACACATCCAGATCCATCGCTCCCGCGGACCTTAGTACAGTAAAATAGCATGGAAATAGAACACGAAAAGCTTGACAAGACCATCATACAAGGTTTGACTGATGATGTTTACAATCACTTACCATTTATCCGTTCTATATGCAGTGTAATCTCAACAAAGATATACAAGCCGTTCACATAATTTTTTTTCCATTGTCGACAGCTTCTTGCTAAGCAAGGGTAGTTCGCTCATTTGATTGCGCTAATGTGGGTTGACAGAAAGAGTATGAAGTTGAAGCATAAATGCGGTAAGTGCGACGAACAAAGCTGAAATCATCATACTAATATATTCTGTATGTATTCTGTGATTATCCAGTCATACGAATAATCCAGTGACTAAATAATTCCATAAAAATACTAGCTTTTTTGACGAGTGCATAAGTAAAACACATTTGAATCGACTAAGAGCATGAGGCTATAGAGAGTACAAGCTGTTTGTACGCACTGAATTTCATTGAAAAGAAATGAACAGATATTTAGACGACAGCCACAACAACCACCCCAAAAATTTCCGCCAGGCTGGGCTAGCGGCCACGCCGGAATTTCTGTCCACGATTGGTTGTGTCTGGCAGTGATGAGGTTTTAAAGAACTCCTACAAAAGCACGAACCTTGGATTAACTAAACACAAACCTCATTCGCTTCCTCTTTAAATGAATTCGAAGGGGAAGCGAATACTGTTTGTGTTCTTTCGTTTTCTTTAGGAAACTTCTGATATTTCAGAATAGAATTCTCGCCTTTTCTGCAGCCTCGGGGCTCCAGAAGAGTCGACGCAATTTCGCAACGAGACGCAATTTCGCAACGAGACAATGCCGTAAAGCGGTTGCCACTCCAATGCAGATGAGGGCTCATTTTCGGTTTCTTTCTTTCTTTTATGCTATAGAACACAATCACCCATCGCTAGTCGAAGTGCCTCAAATGCCGCATATTCCGGATAAATATTTGTTTCCTTTGCACGCTTCGCAAAATCCATTTCAAACCTTGATCCGAAACTGAATTCTTTTGGAAAGATTTGTTCGTTGCTCCGCACTACATTTTACGTGAGCCTGTGGGCACACGTATGTGAATTTCAACGCCTAAGTGTTCCCGGATCCTTGAATTGCATAAGTGGGATTTCTGATTGTTGGTTTGTACTTGCGTATGCTCACGCACAACGGGTGCACAGTCTTTCAAGAGTTCCCCTCTTTCGAAAGGACATCGTGCGTGTATGTAGGGCTATAACCCCGGCACGTGGCCAATATGATCCTTGTCATTTCAGGACGTCGTTGATATCGGTGGCGACTCCCTCACCTGTTCTCTTTTGTTTATGCCCGCTACAAGAAATCAGAACAGAATGGAAGCGTTTGACGTTCTTCGATGTACAAGATGAACGGCACTTTCACTGGTAGTAGAAATGTTTGCTGCCAATCCCTAAAGAGAGCCTAATCTCCATTTACTCCATAAAAACAAATAAATGTTTTGCTTCCGCCTGTTATGCGTTTTTGTGGAAAGGCAAGGAGTAGGACGGTTTGTTTCTTTTCGCTATTTTTTAATCGTATTGTAATATTTCTTGCGGTATTTTTATTTAGTCTACGTTTTTTTGAGCAGATTTTTTAGATGTGTATTTTTTTATTTCGTGAGTTTATTTTTGTAAATTATCTTGATTTTATTATTTGTTGGGTTTTCAAAATTATCTTCGACCAGTTCTCTCCATTTACGCTTTTATAACGATTAAATCTGTTACCCGCGCAATCTTCTAACTTTGGTGAGAAGACAGGGCGTTCCTGGCTGGGGTGTGGGGGAGTGGGCGGAGGGGGGGGGGGGGTAGTCGGCAATGAATGCGGCACATTAAACGTTTTTTCGATTGCGGCTCAGCCGTCGATGGCCGGGTCTCCGTTCGTCGGAAACCCGGTTGTTGGAGCTCACATGGCACAAGCCCACGCGCAAGCCGCCTGGATTATAGAGTTTCTTACAATATACACCAGAAAGAAATCTGGCGTTAGCGTCTATGCGGCTCACATCAAGACCGTATGCGTCATCATTCGCCGCCATCAAACCGTACGCTCGCCTTATTTGGATCATCGGCTTGGATTGCACGTATTAGTGGCCGCAAATGCTAATGCAATGCCATAAATACGCAAGGATGAGTGCGTAATTGTACAAGTATAAAATAGAACACGCTACTTTAGAGCTAAGGAAATTGAAAGTAAAGCTTATTCTTTTTACTGAGAGTTTACCGGAATGGTTGCCCCTACCATACTTCAACCCAAGCTGGTAGTTAACAACAGCGTAACATTTTGGGAGAAGACTCATTAAAGACTCTTCATTTGCAAATATGTTAATAACAAAGTTAACAAACCGTTTCAAAAGCTCAGATATGTTTTATTCGCGTACCTGTGAAAATCGTCTCCACGTTGAACCGGTTCACAAACCGTCTGCTACGCGGACCTTCCGCGGCGAATAATTTCAGCTCAGTCAAATATCCAGGCACTGCTAACCTATGTACTGTTACTGCAAAAAATAACCGGGAAGTGAAGTCTCCTTACCACAAATTAGCCTATCTACATTGCGGCTTTGTACTTATGTAAATTTGTACTGATGGTCGGTCGCCGGCACTGTTCTCCCACTTTCTTATAACCAAGCACAGCTCTCCTAGCAGGAACAAATGAAGCGAATTTTGAGTTTAGAAACAAAGCAAGAGAAGCGAAGCGAGTTCCGAGAATTTCGGCTACGCCGTAGACAAATTAATGCATAACGAAGAAAGCAAACCCAAGATAGCGCTTAAGAATACGATAGACATGCCATGGCTGCAGCTGTGGATCGTCTTCCGATAAGGCCATAACCGCTCCCCCTCATGCCGACAATGATTGCCAGGAGAAGATTCCTTTCTAGTATACTTACTAAGAAACTGTGGCCTGCATGACGCCGCTGTAGACGAGCCTCAAACCATGTGTTGCGCAGTGACGTCACGGCTTGACGGGCGCCGTCGGAGCGCGGCGGAGCCATGACAAGGGCAGAGGCCTGTAAAGCTGTCTTTTCTGCCTAAATGGTGTTCCTGCAACAGAGCAAGCTTTACAAATGTAAACCAGTCTTTTTTTAAAGACGATAGTCTTTCTTGGGCTACTGGAACGGGAAAATTTTAGTATGTCTATCTGTATGTCTGTTTGTCATCACTAAATTCAAACAGCCGGCCGAAGCAACACAGACGCTGCGTGATAGTCTTATATACTCACAGTTATATCTAAACGTCTAAGTCCGGTGTTAATGTTCATACTTGTCAACATTGTTGAAAAGAACAAGTCATTAGGCAAATATAGGGAAGAAAATCAATACACGAGTGATATATGCAGTGTTCCTTTATTAAAAAATTTACAGATATCTGCTTTTTACGGTAGCAAATAAAATACTACAGCAACTGCAAAAAACCTCGCCTGCTGGTGCCCGCCTTACCTGGCGGAATTCAAAAAGTCAAATGACAACCGCAACGAAGGGTTCCACCAGATATGTTTCGCGTTCCGCTTGAAACGTTTGTGGAGTAGGCCAACGTGGTTCTATAAACGTTGTAGTCGGGTGCTGCGCGTCTCCGCCGTACGGAAGCGCTCGCATCGAGGCACCCCACTTGGAGCAGTGGAACGCGGAAAATTTAAATTGACTTGAGCAAACCTCTAGTGTGTTACCCTGGGAGGAACGAGACTGGAGAGGAAGAGTATAATATGAGAGCGGGAAAGAGAAGGGATGCATTTTTTACTTGCCAGAGGCGCGGGCGACTATCGTCCTTCGTCGACATTAGGTCTCTTTTTTTGCCTGCTCCGAGCAGCTCTGAGCAGTTCCAAGCAGCCAAAGCTGCTCCCGCATAGATGTTCTATGGCAAATAAAACACGGAGCTGCTTGGAGCTGCTCAAAGCTGCTTTGAGCAGGCAAAAAGAGACCAATTGCAACGAAAGGAGCAGATACGCAGCCTTTTTAAATCAGAGCATTCTTAGGCTCGCCTCTTCCTGCGTCGGACGGTGTCAACAGCTCCGCGCCCGCAGCAGGTGCGCCTCCTTCCCTCCTCTCTCTCAACAGCAGCTGGCGCGCGATGCGTCGTAGTCAACCCGTGCTCCGTCGCGGTCTCGGCAAACAGGTGCGTGATAGCAGCGGGTGGGGTCGTGGAAGGGCGCTGGCTGCTTGCGCATGCGCGCTCTCCCCCCCCGTACTGCTTCCCTCTACTGCGCGAGCTGCAAATATAGCGGTAGGGTCGCTCGTGTTTCAGTCACTGCGTTGCTCCTTCCTTCCTTGTTGACGCTCGTGCCCACGTTTACTCGTGTCTGCTACTCAGCATCACGGAAGAGCGATGGAAGCAACACTGCCTTCAACAGCAGTACTGAGGCCCCAACGCTCTGCATTTACTCGTGTTCCCTCGCGGGAAGGCGCGGGAATTTTTTTAATTCTTGTGGTTCCAATCGGCTACCTTAATTTCCACCCACAAGAAGGGTGGGGAAAATGTTGTCATTACCCCGCAAACTAACAAAGAGTGCAATCTTGAATTGTTAGAACTAGCAAAGACATACTAGATCCGTTTATGTTTATGCTTGCGGAGGGAGGTCTATAGGACATCAAGCCAGCGCGTCCCAATTTTTACGTCCCTCATGTGTAACCACGATCAGGAGAGGATGAAACAGGGAAATTATTATTTATATCAAACAATCTTACAAGTAATGGCGTCAGGTAAGTGTGTATCGAAGCTTCAATTTAAACTTCCAGCCTGGCATCAACATGACAGGCTGAAGCTTCCACTGACATGAGCACAGATCTACAGCGTTCACATATGACTAGGCAGCGAATTTTCGCAAGTTTTGTGCGGATACATGTCCGTGTGAGGTGTTCAGCTGCTAAGGCTGCGCACTTCGGATCAGCTGGGGCCTAACACTTTAATTAAACACATTTATCACACCATTTTGAAAATTTGCACGGTTAAATGATTGATCCTCACACCTAAGAATGCCGTCAATTACTTGAAGTATTTACTTTAAAAGCCTTACAGGTCCTATTACAAAAAAAACGGTGGCGGCGTTGCGACCTAAAAATACTAAAAAAACACATCAGCAAGCACGCCCCGCGCTTCAAAACTGAAACACAGGAAAAATAGATCCCGCCTTTGTTTCTAGGCAAGGCCCTGGCATGCGCAGACTTATGTGAGGGAGCGGAAAGTTCCAATCTGTCGGGGAGGAGGCAGTGGTTGGCCGCCGGGCCCCACCGCAGTGCTGACGGAAGGGCCGTGGTTGCGTCTTCCCCAACGGCTTGGGTGTTATGGAGTCACGTGCCCGGCCATGGGTCCTCTCCACTCAGCCCCAATCAGTGGCGGAACCAGCCAGCGCACTGAGTATTGCACAGCGCCAGACTACTTTAGATTAAATGCAGTAAAATTTATTAAAGAATCATTGTAGGTGTGCCAAATTTTTTATGAATTATTATAAATGAAACCAGAACTACATCTCCCCGAGTCACGAGACACCTAATGATGATTGCTCATGCTTCTGATAGCTTACATTACAGTTAGAACACCCACCGTTTCCAGATAGACATCAATAGTTCTTTGTATACACTAACGCCCAGCGTCGCGCGTTCGTGCTTCATTAGTCTTGGCCGAACTTTATCGCCGACTCGTGATCCCGCAGGCGGGATGGCAGGCAGCCGGCGAGAGTAATGTCTTGATAATGCTCGTGATCCCAAAGCGCGAACTCGGCAAGCCTAATCTCGCGGTGCAAATAAGCCACTAGAACGCACACCGCGAATGATTAATTCGCCGCAAGCGAGATGAATGAACCTTAGAGAGCCAGGTTTTCCGCGCACACACTTGTACGATTCACCGACTGCCTTATCGCGGTCTCTAACGCGACGAACCTATTTGAAGCAGGTTCGCTTCGTTCCCATAGCCTCGGCCTATCCGCATCATTTGCATACCACGGAAGTAATTCATGCGGGTCCAGCGATGCCTAGAGACCCAACAGGTTTCTGGAAGGGGATAACGTCTTGCTTCGTTGGCTCCCCAAACGACAGGGAATGCAGACCTAACCCGTATTCACCTTTGGAGTTGAGGTAGGTCGCGAAGATTAGGTCCTTTCGCAGTTCGGCGTATTTCTCGGAAAGTAGGCCAGATTTTCCTTGACAAAGTTGGCCTAGTTTCTTTTAAAGAAAATGGTTACTTTCTCGTGATATATTAAGAAACTTTTGGTGGGGTTTTTCAGCAACTGCAACAATGTGCGCGACCGAATTTATAATGAACGAAGTAAGGCGCAGAAAATGCCATCGGCTTAGCAATTTGCAGTGCGTTATTGTACCAATTTTCGGCTTCGAGATTCGCGACACCGCTGGTCTTCGGGCAATTTGTGTATGTGTCTAGAGCTTTGTCCTGTGTAACATTATGAGTTAACATACAACGTTTACGCGCTACTGAGGCCAATCTTGATGATGGTTCTCATAGAACTGTAAGTTTTAACAAAATTTTGACGAGCAGAAAAAAAAAAAGTTTTTTTCGCTTTTTTGCAGAAAAATATAAAAAAATTCAAAGAAGAAATCCCGCACAGGTATTTAAGAAAATTCAACGCTCTTCTTGAGGCGAAAGCCTTCGATACCTCATCAAATGCGAAAAGTGACCTGGTGACTACACGAATGAAACCCAATTACTTCTTCTGTAAAAAAAAAATAGGCGAATAAAATATACATAGACACTTTGGGTTCGAATGGGATTTGAAATTTGGTCGCCGAGAGCCGCAGCCAAGTGTGGTACCTATGGCACTAGCCCTCGACCGTGCCAGAATGGAACAAGAATTATTTGTTTGTGCACCGCATGACATGTGGACGTGCCGCCACTGCAAATACGGTGCAGCAGTAAAGACGTCTTCAGTAATTGCTGTCTCTTGCCCTCTAATCACTCAAGAGCCTTAGGTGCTCGATAAATTGTTTCGTAAACACCGAAAGCAATATACTTATTACATGCTGGACCACCAAGTTCCCAGGGAAGCTTCCGCTCTTAAAATCTGAGCACGATTTCAAGTCACAGCATTAATTTCAGAAAACGTTTTCCTCGCTGCAAATTTGTAGAATTGCAATGACTTTCCCCGGGCGAGCGCTGTTTGTTTTAGGGGATAAGCGCCTTAGGGTCTGGGGCTGTTGGCGTCTCCTGTCGTCGTCGTAATCGCAATCCCATGTAGTCACGGTACTCAAACACTGGGACACTACTTTACGCTTGGCGCTAGAGAGCTTCGTGCTTCAAAGACAAGAGACTTTTACAGCAAAGCTGTACACCTGTACCCCCTGCAGTTTCATCTCCGTTGGCAAAAACTCCAAGGGGTCACGAATACACTTATACACTGCATACTTCTTCCCTCCCCGGGTTTCACTTTAGTGAAGATAGCCCGGGATTTTTTTTCTCAACGTTATCCTAGTTCAAAAAAACGAAAACATGCTGTTTTCTGTCTAATACTTTTTAGTTTTTTTCAAACCCTCACATTCCTACTCACAAGGCCAATTGTTGACTTTTAGATTTAGAAATCATGTTGCAGCTTCTCGTAGGACGCTACACTAGACGGAATGAGGGAATCGGTGGGGAGGAAGAGTGGAAGGCTGAAGACGAGGGAGAGGGCAAAGCAGCACATTGTTGACCTCAGCAATGCAAAATCGATCTCCAGTTAGGATTTCAACTCGCTCTCCTCTTTTTCAGGATCTCTTATGGTGCATCTGGCGCGATTGGATTGGATTGAACAACTTTTTTATTTGGCCAGATTTGTCGCTTAGCCGTCGGTCAGGAGTCCTTTGTCCCTGGCGGCGGTGGTGGCTATCTGTACGAGCCGGATCTGGATACCCGGGTCGGATCTGAGTAGCGCGGTCTCCCGCTGCTCCTTGGAACTTATGCTGAGTGCAGGCTGCCCTGCCTTACTGCTTTGCGGGTCATTTCTCCGGAGAGGGCAAGACCATACCATGTGATGTAGGTCAGCCCTGTCACCGCACGCCTTGCATTTATCTGAATAGAGCTCTGGGTAAAATCGGATGTAAGCCACTGGATTGGGGAAACAATCTGTCTGCAGCCGTCGCCATGCTACTGACTGCCATTTGCTCAGTGTCTTGTCTGGGGCTGGGTATTTGACCCTTTCCAGTCTATAGTGGTCAACTATGTCTCTGTAGAACACCAGCCTGTCCCTTCCTGACTGTCGTATTGAGTGCTCGTCTGTGTCAGGTGTTTCGACATCGGCTCAGTCAATGAAACCTCGAGCCGCGTCATGCGCACACTCATTCCCGGCTAGGCCAGAGTGGGCCGGTGCCCATATCAGTTGTATTCTGCCGTCTCGCTCCATAGTCAAGCCGGATTTTAGAATACGAAACACCTCGGGTGAGATGCAGCCCCTCGCGTAGTTTAGTATGGCCGACTTGGAGTCGCTTACTATAACTTTGGTCTTAGAGGACGCGTCCATTGCCAGGGCAATGGCCACCTCCTCGCCAACATCCGGGTTCGTCGTCCAGACCGAGCCGGAGGCGATGCAATCGCCCTGTCGATTCACTACCGCTAAGGCCATAGCGTCGTGGCTGGTATATTCGGCGGCGTCCACGTACATCACGTCCTCGGATTTCGCGTATCTTTTCTGCAGAGCCATGGCTCAGGCCTATCGTCACTCCTCGTTATGTACCGGATGCATGTTCTTAGGGATTGGAGGTATACGTATGTGGGTCCCTATCTCCGCTGGTATTTCGACTTTCGCGCCTTGCGCACCTCTGTGGTTTATGTTGAGAGAATCTAGTATTTTCCTCCCTGTCTGACTCTTAGAAAGCCGTTCCTTTTTGGCGGTTAGGTGGGCTTCCATGTGCTCACTAAGGTTGTTATGGAGGCCGAGCGCTTCAAAGCGTGCGTTCGATGCAGTTACAGGTATACAGAGGGCTTGTTTGTGCGCTCTCCTTATCATAGCGTTTATTTTGTTCTCCTCGTCCCGCTTTAGGTTCAGGTACGGGGTAACGTACGTGATTCTACTTAAAACAAAAGCCTGCACCAATCTTATTAGGTTATGCTCTTTCAATCCGTGGTGCCTGTTTGCGATGCGCGAGATGAGCCGAATTGTTTGATGGACGCTTTTTTCCAGCGCGCGTATGGTTTCTATGTTGTGCCCATTGGCCTGAATTCTTAGGCCCAGGACCCTGCTACTCTGAACTGTCTGGATACGCTGCGTACCACCTGCAAAAAGGTGAATGTTTGGAGTGGTCGAGTCGGTTTTGCGCCCTCTGCTGATCGAACGGTATATTAGTAGCTCCGATTTTTGTTGGGAGCAACTCAAGCCTTTCCGTCCTACATACCCCTCTACAGCCTCGATCGCCCGTTGTAGAGTGTCCAGTACATGCCCGTCGCTACCCCCGGCCACTCAGAGCATGACATCATCGGCGTACAGGCTGTGATATAGTCCCTCTATGTGTGTTTAGGATTTCTGGGAGACCCATCACAGCCACGTTGAAAAGGAAGGGCGAGAGGACAGACCCCTGAGGCGTACCTCTTCTCCCGAGCTCCAAAGTGGCCGATTGGAGCCCCCCTATGGTAAATGTAGCCGCTCGATCCGTAAGAAAGTTCCTGACGTATTCATACGTCTTGCGGCCTATTCCTAGTTTCTCCATGTTCTCTAAAATAGCCGAGTGTTTTACGTTGTCGAAGGCCTTGGTTAGGTCGAGCCCCACAATTGCCCTAGTATCTAAAGGGGAACAATTATCTCCGTCAATGAAATTGTGCTTAAGCCTGAGCATGACGTCTTGCGTTGACAATTTTGGGCGAAAACCTATCACCACTTCGGGAAAAGGCCCCTCCTCTTCTGCGTATCTATTAAGCCTTTTCAATATGACATGTTCCATTAGTTTACCTACGCATGACGTAAGTGATATGGGTCTTAGGTTCTCTATCTGAAACTTTTTACCGGGCTTCGGGATCATCACCACCTTGGCTGTTTTCTACTGCCCCGGAATTTGACCTCGTTCCCAGCACACGTTCATGCACCGGGTCAAGGCCCCTACAGAGACTTCGTCTAGGTTGCGCAGCATCATCGTTATGCCGTCTGGGCCCGGGGAAGATCTGGTGCGGAGGTCCTGAATGGCACCTCGTACTTCCCCCACCGTGATGGGATGGTCCATGAATTCATTCTCCTTGCCCATGTATGTTTTAAGCTCCTCTTTGGCGTTCGTCCCTATGTATCTATCACGAAGTGTTTCTATTAGGTCATCGTCCGACCCTTCGAATCGGTGCAGTAAGAGCTGGCGCGAGAGTATTTATTTTTTTCAAGGATGACAATAGGAGGGAGAAGCAGGTATTAGGTTTTTGTTCTCCTTCCTATGGCTGATGGCGTTTTGCGAATTGGCTTCAATTTCAATGTGTCGTATTTGCTTGGTGCACACAGTATTGATCAGAACAGGTGAGGCTTTATATTGTTAAAGTAGATAGTCTTTCTTGGGCTACTTAAACGCAGAAATTCTGGTCTGTATGCCTGTTTGTCTGTCTGCCTGTGTGTCTGTGACTCGATTCACCCACCCGGCCAACGTGAAACAGAAGCTGCGCAATAGTCTTATATATCTCCATCCAAACCTAATGTCTAAGCCTGGTTGTAATCTTCATACTTTTCAACAATGTTGAACAAGAACAAGACATTACCCAAATGTGATGCAGAATATCAATGCATACAGGATATTTGCAGTGTTCTTTTACTTTAAAAAATATGAATGCTTGGCTTTTGCGATATCAACTGAAATACTACATTAACTGCAGAAAATCGTCGCCTGCTGTTGCCCGCGCCACTACAGCTTCTGGTGGAACTTTAAGGAATAGAACGGCAACACTAAAGAAAGGTTCCACTAGACAGGTTTCGCGTTCCGCTTGGAATGCACGTGCAGCAGGGCAACGTGGCTCTATAAACACTGTAGTATGGTGCCTCGAATGACGGGCGTCTTCACCGTACGGCAGCGCTGGCATTAAGGCACCCGACTTGGAGTAGTGGAACGCGGTAAATTTAAATTGACTTGAGCAGACCTCGAGCGTATTATCTTGGGAGTAAGTAGGCGGTAGAGAAACATCATGACAGGTAAGCTGGAAAGAGAAGAGAGGCGTTTACATGGCAGGGGTGCCAGTCGACTATCGTCTTTCGTCGACATTTGCAACAAAAGGAGCAGATCGACGCGGGCATTTTTTTTTTTTCATGTTAATTTTCACACATTGTATGTTTTATTACGAATAATTAACTGAAACCGCGACTGAAACCTTTCGGGTATCTCGGAGCTGTCATTTATTATGTCGTTAGCCCGCAAGCATCAGCTCGCGCATGACTGAGTTTAAGCTAGTTGTCTTCGTCGCAGTATCCAGAAGAATCAACCAGGGAGACAAAGGGTACAAATATGGAGAATTAGACTTCGACATGTCACGAAAATTTTGATTTTTCTGAATTTTTCTGATATGACGGCGTCTGATTTCAGTGACAAATTGAATCCACGAAGGGACATTGAGGGAAGCGAAACGTGATGCACGCTGTGTATGCGGTTCTACGCAGATCCTATTATTTAGTAAAATATTATACTGAGCCCCACTGTAGAAATTGTTTGTCATTATAGAAATTTGCGGCGAAACTGGCTTACGGGCACTCGATCTGGACGCCGCAGGAAATGTTCGACATCACATTCAGCGAATTTTCTGCTTTTTGTTTGTTATGAGCATGCAAATTCGTGGCTCTTAGGAAAACCTGCGCAAAAACAAAAAAAGTAAGATATCGGCTCGAGGATGGGTAATTCCTATTACTTTTATAACGTGTCATTCATTTGGATTCAGCTTTTTTTCTTCCTAAATAAAAAAAACTGAATTTATGGATCAAAATACTCATGCATTTTTAGTCAATACAAAAAGTAGGATGGAATCAACCCTCGCGGGTCAAGATAGAAAGGAATATTTTGAGAAAAAAAACTAATCTTCTTTCAACGTACCAAAACATAAAAAAATGAGTATTTTTTCAGTATATACACCCAGTTTATTGCGCTTACCGTTCAAGGTAGGCTTTCTCATACGAAACCCCTCCAAAAATTATAAAATAGTGCCGCCCTAATGAAAAATCGGTTGTTTTTTTAAGATTTCACTCGCTTTCGCAGGATCTGTTCGTTGTTAATGCATTTCTTAAGCCTTAATTTTCGGGACTTCGTAATCCCTGCGGCTATCTGCATCCTATCGCAGTATATCCTACGCAGGAAATTTGAATAGCGCCAAAAATGAGTAGGCGAAAGAGGTTCGTGTAGTGCACGTACAAATAACTCTACATTGAACTGGAAAGAGCGTTAAAGAGCAGATGAAGTGACAGAGCTTCATTATTCTCGTGTAGAGTGTACTGAACACATGCGCTTATTCCAGCGAAGTCATTTGGCGCTGCTGAATACAAATTAGTGAGCTCGCATTCTCCAGCATTCATTCTCCCCTATGCGCGGTGTGTCCGCCGCATGTAGTACGAGCATTCCAGAGAACTCTCTGAAGCGGGGAAAGCCTCTTCGTGGATGGAATGCCAAACAAAAGTGCGGATTCATGCTGAAGTGCTATTGTATCCATGGTTCGGTGCTTGAAGGGAGACTTGGAACACTCGTAACAAATACGGCAGTAACTTAGGTTGCGATTGAAGAGGCCCGAGGATTCAGCTACCAGGCCGACTTCGGAGACAACGTGCCGTCATAGACGGGGGAGAGGGACAGGCTGGCTACACATCAAGAAATTACCCAGCATTATAGATTAGGCCGACGCACACTTGCAGCCGCTCATCGTACACTTAGCAGAAGGCAATCGGTTGCATGGCGCAGGGTACAATCGAACACCTTCCCACACCCCGCCCTGTGACACCGACTATTTCCAGAGATATACACAGATAAGTGCAAGTGGTGCGGCGCCGGAGCCGCCACCGCTCCGGCGTGTCCCAGTTTACTGGGACGTGTCCTGGAACGTGTCCCAGTTTACTGGGACGTGTCCTGGCACGTGTCCCAGTTTACTGGGACGTGTCCCAGTATACTGGGCGTGTCCCAGTAAACCGGAGACACCAGGTGTACGCATTTCGAGGCACGAGCAATGGGAGGCCGCGCTGCTTAGCTCCCAACCCGACGTCCAAACAGCAGTCGTCCAGCTGGCGGAAGACGCCGCCAGGGCCCATGGGTTCCTGACCGCCGTCTGAAGGGACGCGGACACTGCCAATCCCGAGCAATAACTCCGTCTTAACAGAGACCACTATAATGAAGTTTGTTCATCATCATCATTGGCTTCTTAACGTGTTCTGAACGTTAATACAGCTTCGTTGGTGACGAAGAGCTCTCTCTCGTTTTATTTTCTCTTGAAAATGCGCAAAGCGTGTTTTCTCGCAATGGCTATTGGAAAGAACAAACCAATAAACAAGGCTCGTGTTCCGTGGATTATCGAACTTTCTGGGAAATTCCAATCCCTGCAGTAGACAGAATCCGTTCACATTAATTTATCCCGCTCTCTGTGCAGATCGAACGGATGAGCTGAAAGCGCAGGACAACAAGCACGTGCGCCACGCTAGAGGTGAATCGTAAAGGGGGCGGAATTTTAATTTCACTGCCCGCTTTCAAAGGCCGCAGGAAAGTTTTTTACACAATTTAGAATATCCAACTGCGTAACTCAACGCCTAAACTAGAACTGGTATACATGTAAAGACACCAGAACCTACTGGCTAAACAGAAACTAGGGCGGGAATTATTTATTTTATATTTAAAAAATGTTTTTTTCCTTCAGTTTTTTTCAGCTAATTCACATCTAAAATGCTGTATGTAAAGGCAACCATGAAATGCCTAAGGATACATAGATCCCAAAAGCTTTTCGAGTGGCACCTAGACAATCGACGAGACATTTCTGTGCGCAATAAATATCTGTCCAAGAAATCACGGGGTTATCAAGGCGAAAGCCTTTAAGTGCGTGCGCCATTGTGCGTCGAACCATGGTTGTTGTAGTTGTTTCCCGGTACAGAAAATGGCCCCAACTGCAAAGAGAAAATTAATTCCTCTTTTTTCTTTATTTGACTGCGCTACCAACACCCGCTGACAAAGATTTAATAAAAGATAAGCCAGTGCTCACAGCGTGACAAGTGAACCTGGCGGTACGGGAATAGAACAGGTTCACCAAAGCCGCAAAGATATCAGCCTTCAGGGAAGCTATGGCTTGCGTCACCAGTCTGCCTGTTTGAATTTAGGAGCGACGTAGTGCGCTAGGTCGTTTTCATTAAATAATTAATTCATAATTAAATAATAAATAATTATAATTATTTAATTATATTAATTAATATTTAATTCATTCATTCATTTCAACCAGAGAGAAGATTTCTTGGGTCGACAGGCAAAAGACACCACCTATCTACGTACTGCATTTCTTTGTTCACTACGTTCGGAAAGCAGTTTCGATCTAGAAAAATAGTTGAGAAAGTGTTGCAGAGTGCCTGTAAGTTTGGATCTTCGATGGGAAGCACAGTGCCTCTATGCCGCCGTGTGAAAAGGCAGGTTCCGTTCAGCCGAGCGTGATGAGTTACCCTCATTGCTTCCAGGCATGACACGGAATGCCTGAGCTAGTCTCGAAACATACGCCCGTCACGCGTGCATAGATAGACCGGAAATCGACTTCCAGATGTAGTTTAATAAAATGCCTTCAGTGCAGCCTTGAGCCAGTAGTAGTCTTCAGGGGATAAATAAATGCATGATAAACTTGATTCCCAAGACATCGTGCGTTACTCGTACGCAGATGTTTCTGTAGGGCGATCTGCACTGGCGCAATCGCCCGTGTTTAGTAGCGTAAGCTACACTGGCCGAGGTTCAGCAGTTTCGCGTGCACCTTCAAGGGCCGTGCTGAGAAAGCGGGAGGAGAATTGGAGTGGATTGGATTTGGATTGGATTGCCATGGCTTGGATTTGGATTTGAATTGGCTTGGCTTGGATTTGTATTGAATTGAATTAAGTCGGACTGTATTGAATTGAATTGGAAATCCAATGTAATTGGAGTACGGGTGTGTAGAGAATTGGGTCTGCACATTCGCCGGTGTGCACACTCCAGAGGAGTGACGTCATAGCAGCGGCAGATGTGCTGGCGCCGGCGCGTGCCCAGTTGTGTGCCTTGGTTGCGCAGTAGCCAAGTTGACGCTGTGCCGGAGCCGCTTGATAGCCGTTTCGCGTGGCTCCTGGAGAGCCGTGCTTCGCATGCGCGAGGAGCAGTGATTGGAACGGACTGGACTGGACCGGACTGATTGGATTCGATTGGACTCGACTGGACTGGACTGGATTGAATTGCATTGGGAATCGCTTAAGCAGCAGTAAGCTTGATAATCAGCTAATCTTAGACAACCAGGAAACCTAAGAATAGCCAGCTGAACCTTAGGTAACGCTACGTATATCCTGGCATAGCCGAGCTAAGCCACTGCTAATTTTTTTCCGTCACTAAGGCCGTCATTTTCTGAATGCATTTGTTATCCCTGTGTATGCAATTCATACATAATGTTTGCGTAATGACACCGTAATATCGACTTCATTCTGTTTCATTTTGCTACTGGTTTACTCTACTTTTCTCTGTGTTAGTTATCCGCAGGTTTCTTCATCTTGCACGAAGACTTCGTCTCTTATCGATCTTTCTCTTACTTTTCTAAAGACTAGTGTCCATGTGGCGTGTATCCCTCGATGTCTGCATTATAGAATAGCAAAGCAGCTGCGTCTGTTCTCAAGAGAGAGACTTCGTTCAGGCTGAGAAGAGAGCTCGTTGTTTTCGTTTCTTGTCTGTTGGGAAGCTTTTTTTCTTTCCGGTCGAATCAATACTTTTTGCGGAGCCACTCGCTGGCAGTGCGAGGATCATATCGAATACATATCAATGAGTCGCCTCGTCTCGAATATGAAGAGGAATTCCGACGCGCTATAGAAAAGCGAACTATAGAAAACCTGAACAATTCAAGGGATCCGCATTTTTCAATAAGACCATAACAGGCTTTTTTCGGGCTTAGATTTCCTGCAACGAGACAGACACGCTAGCTCCAACACTAAACATGCGAAAATTCGCATAGAATAGTTGCAATGAATGAATGATGAATGGATGGACGTACGAATGAATGAATGAATGAATGAAGGAAGGAAGGAAGGAAGGAAGAAGGAGGAAGGAAGGAAGGAAGGAAGAATGAATGAATGAATGAATGAATGAATGAATGAATGAATGAATGAATGAATGAATGAATCAAAATATTTTGTGAACGAATTAATAAAATCCACGTACCAAATATAACGAAAAATCTTTGCTAATGTATAGTAGTTCAAAACAATCGCGAAACTGCGCCGGCCCTTCTTGTTGTTTCCAGAAGGTCATAGCTTGATTTTTGGTAAACCAAAGTGTAAAGTGTAGAGGTGGGACAAAGCTTGAACGTTTTATGCTGGTGCATGGGTGGTTTTATGTGGGATGCATTATGTGCGCAGTATTAAGGAACTACGCGTTTATTTTCTCTTAAGTCGAACTATTCCGTGCCTCTCAGAACGACTCAGTTTCAAACTCGAGGTTACAGCCGCCTTCAGGGTGATGCCCTTGCGTTTGCTGTTAAAGGAGCCATGAAGACAAAATACAAGTTGGGTTTATTGGAAAGACTGCTTGGTCCCGATAACAATGATACCAATATCATCGCAATCTTCGAACAAATAACGGAGATATTAAAGAAAACGTGTGAAGCAGTCGCGACCCGCTAGCCAATTTCCCGCAACTTTTCTATGACGTCACGGAACCTTGTTTGTGCGATTGGCGGCCGCCTAACTGATCTGTCGCGACGACACATGACTGGACGTCTGTAATGGGGCCTCTAGTTCCATTTTACCGCATCACTTGAATGCCAACGTGCAGTTAACGCACTGAAAATTATGTTTTATTGGCGGCCCGTATGACGTCATTCTTGCTCATAACACGTCACTGTGGCGCAAAATTTGAAAGTTTTTAAATACTTCTTGCTTTTTTTCGTTAAAAAACATTTTTTGTGGCTGTAATGGAGCTGAGTGGGATACTGAAGCCTAGTTCTTTCAAATTAAACGAAGTTGTATTTTCTGTTCATAGCTCCTTTAAGGCACAAAAAACGAGGGCGACGTAACTTCACGTAAACTGGTTACACAATAGACGGTTACCTTCCGGGTTTTTCTGTTTGCTTTTGTCCTCGTTCTCTGACGATTCGGCATACTTTCTTGCCGTGTTATGGTCTATTGCAACTTTGGGTCTAGCCATCCTGACACGAGGCCACCTGAGTCACCGGCTAGGTCCGCAGTTAATGCCAACACGTCCAGATCCATCGCTTGCGCGGACCTTAGCACAGCCAAATACCAAGGAAATAGCACGAGAAAAGCTTGACCAGACCATCAAACACGCTTTGACTGATGCTGGTTACAATAATTTATCATTTATCTGTTATCATACGCAGTGTAATTTCAACAAAGTTATACAAGCCGTTCACATATATTTTTTCCATTGTCGACAGCTCATTGCTAAGCAAGGGTAGTTCGTTCATTTGATTGCGCTAATGTGGGTTGACAGAAAGAGTATGAAGTTGAAGCAGAAATGCTGTAAGTGCGACGAAGAAAACTGAAATCAAAATACTAATATATGTTGTATGTATTCTCTAATTATCCAGTCATACGAATAATCCAGTGATTAAGCAATTCCATAAAAATACTAGCTTTTCTGACGAGTGCGTAACTAAAACAGAGTTGAGTCGACTAAGAGCATGAGGCTATAAATAGTACAAGCTGTTTGTACGCACTGAATTCGATTGAAAAGAAATGAATAGATATTTAGACAACAGCAACAACAACCACCCCAAAACTTTCCGCCAGGCTGGGCTAGCGGCCACGCCGCAATTTCTTCACGATTGGTTGTGTCTGGCATTGATGAGATTTCGTAAAACTCCTACAAAACCACGAACCTTGAATTAACTAAACACAAACCTCATTCGCTTTCGCTTTAAATGAATTCGACGCGGAAGCGAATACTGCTTGTGTTCTTTCGTTTTCTTTAAGAAACTTCTGATATTTCAAAATAGAATTATCGCACATTCTGCAGCCTCTGGGCTCCAGAAGAGTCGACGCAACGAGGCGCCACCTCACAACGAGACAATGCCGTAAAGCGGTTGCCACTCCAACGCAGATCAGGGCTCATTTTCGGTTTCTTTCTTTCTTTCATGCTATAGAACACAATCACACATCGCTAGTCGAAGTTCCTCAAATGCCGCGTATTCCGGATAAATATTTGTTTCCTTTGCACGCTTCGCAAAATCCATTTCAAACCTTTATCTGAAACTGAATTCTTTTGCAAAGATTTGTTCGTTGCTCCGCACTACATTTTACGGGAGCCTGTGCGCACACGTATGTGAATTTCGACGCCTAAGTGCTCCCGGATCCTTGAATTGCATAAGTGAGATTTCTGATTGTTGGTTTGTACTTGCATATGCTCACGCACAACGGGTGCACAGTCTTTCAAGAGTTCCCCTCTTTCGAAAGGAAATCGTGCGTGTATGTAGGGCTATAACTCCGGCACGTGGCCAATATGATCCTTGTCATTTCAGGACGTCGTTGATATCGGTGGCGACTCCCTGACCTGTTCTCTTTTGTTTACGCCCGCTACAAGAAATCAGAACAGAATGGAAGCGTTTGACGTTCTTCGATGTACAGGATGAACGGCACTTTCACTGGTAGTAGAAATGTTTGCTGCAAATCCCTAAAGAGAGCCTAATCTCCATTTACTCCATAAAAACAAATAAATGTTTTGCTTCCGCCTGTTATGCGTTTTTGTGGAAAGGCAAGGAGTAGGACGGTTTGTTTCTTTTCGCTATTTTTTAATCGTATTGCAATATTTCTTGCGGTATTTTTATTTAGTCTACGTTTTTTTAAGCAGATTTTTTAGATGTGTATTTTTTATTTCGTGAGTTTATTTTTGTAAATTATCTTGATTTTATTATTTGCTGGGTTTTCAAAATTCTCTTCGACCAGTTCTCTCCATTTACGCTTTTATAACGATTAAATCTGTTACCCGCGCAACCTTCTAACTTTGGTGAGAAGACAGGGCGTTCCTGGCTGGGGTGTGGGGGAGGGGGCGGAGGGGTTGGGGGGGGGGGGGGGGTAGTCGGCAATGAATGCGGCACATTAAAAGTTTTTTCGATTGCGGCTCAGCCGTCGATGGCCAGGTCTCCGTTCGTCGGAAACCCGGTTGTTGGAGCTCACATGGCACAAGCCCACGCGCAAGCCGCCTGAATTATAGAGTTTCTTACAATATACACCAGAAAGAAATCTGGCGCTTTGCGTCTATGCGGCTCACATCAAGACCGTATGCGTCAGCATTCGCCGCCATCAAACCGTACGCTCGCCTTATTTGGATCATCGGCTCGGATTGCACGTATTAGTGGCCGCAAATGCTAATGCAATGCCATAAATACGCAAACATGAGTGCGTAATTGTACAAGTATAAAATAGAACACGCTACTATAGAGCTAAGGAAATTGAAAGTAAAGCTTATTCTTTTTACTGAGAGTTTACCGGAATGGTTGCCCCTACCATACTTCAACCCAAGCTGGTAGTTAACAACAGCGTAACATTTTGGGAGAAGACTCATTAAAGACTCTTCATTTGCAAATATGTTAATAACAAACCGTTTCAAAAGCTCAGATAGGTTTTATTCGCGTACCTGTGAAAATCGTCTCCACGTTGAACCGGTTCACAAACCGTCTGCTACGCGACCTTCCGCGGCGAATAATTTTAGCTCAGTCAAATATCCAGGCACTGCTAACCAATGTACTGTTACTGCAAAAAATAACCGGGAAGTGAACTCTCCTTACCACAAATTAGCCTATCTACATTGCGGCTTTGCACTTATGTAAATTTGTACTGATGGTCGGTCGCCGGCACTGTTCTCCCACTTTCTTATAACCAAGCACAGCTCTCCTAGCAGGAACAAATGAAGCGAATTTTGAGTTTACAAACAAAGCAAGAGAAGCGAAGCGAGTTGCGACAATTTCGGCTACGCCGTAGACAAATTAATGCATAGCGAAGAAAGCAAGCCCAAGAGGGCGCTTAAGAATACGATAGACATGCCATGCCTACAGCTGTGGATCGTCTTCCGATAAGGCCATAACCCCTCCCCCTCATGCCGACAATGATTGCCAGGCGAAGATTCCTTTCTAGTTTACTTACTAAGAAAGTATGGCCTGCATGACGCCGCTGTAGACGAGCCTCAAACCATGTCTTGCGCAGTGACGTCACGGCTTGACGGGCGCCGTCGTAGCGCGGCGGAGCCATGACAAGGGCAGAGGCCTTGCTTGTAAAGCTGTCTTTTCTGTCTAAAGTGTTTTGCTGCAACAGAGCAAGCTTTACAAACGTAAACCAGTCTTTTTCTAAAGACGATAGTTTTTCTTGGGCTACTGGAACTGGAAAATTTTAGTACGTATGTCTGCATGTCTGTTTGTCTGTCACTCGATTCAAACTGCCGGCCGAAGCAACACAGTCGCTGCGTGATAGTCTTATATACTCACAGTCAAATCTAAACGTCTAAGTCCGGTGTTAATGTTCATACTTGTCAACATTGTTGAAAAGAACAAGTCATTAGGCAAATATGAGGCAGAAAATCAATACACGAGTGATATCTACAGTGTTCCTTTTATTAAAAAATTTACAGATGTCTACTTTTTGCGGTAGCAAAAAAAATACTACAGCAACTGCAAAAAAATCCCCCCACCTCCCCGAAGGGGATCGTGCGGAAATGCGAATGCATTGGGTGCACCGATGAGTGCGGTGCGAGTAATTATTATTAATGGCGTACTTAATGAAGAGAGACGAGAGGTGAGTCCTCCAACCAATGATGACGTTGAAGCAACTGCAGTGACGTCACCGCCAGCGGGAGGTGTAAGGCTCAGGTTGCATTGTGTTACACTTCGTGCTTGCGGTATCGTTGCCGCGAGGGATTCGACTTCACCGACTTCCATCGCTATCAAGGCACCAGGCGCGCGCTCCACTGCATTATATAGATTCCGAGCGCAGCGGGCGGAGAGAGGGTACGCGGAGAGGAGAGAAAGCCCGCCGAGCTCCGCGATGCGAGCGCCCTCACACGCCCGAGCGCGCTCCTCCTCTCCCCTTGCCCTCCGCTACTCCCACCTGAGCTACCACCTGCTCCGGTTGCTAGGCGCGCCACAGCTGTTGCTAGGGGCGAGGAGGAGCGCGGAGAGATAACACCTGCGGGCGCATGCCGACGGAGCACGACAACACCCGACTAAGAAATGCATGAGCATTTAAAAACCTCGCCTGCTGGTGCCCGCCTTACCTGGCGGAATTCAAAAAGTCAAATAACAACCGCAACGAAGGGTTCCACTAGATATGTTTCACGTTCAGCTTGAAGCGTTTGTGGAGTAGGGCAACGTGGTTCTATAAACGTTGTAGTCGGGTGCTTAGATTCACGCGCGTCTCCGCCGTACGGAAGCGCTGGCATCGAGGCACCCCACTTGGAGCAGTGGAACGCGGTAAATTTAAATTGACTTGAGCAAACCTCTGGTGTGTTTACCTTGGGAGGAACAAGACTGGAGAGGAAGAGTATAATAGCTGAGCGGGAAAGAGAAGGAATGCATTTACTTACTTGCCAGAGGCGCCGGGCGGCGTATTTCCAAACGCTTCGCTGCACAGAGCACCCACGTGACATGTCTGTTCGCGCGATGGAGAACCGTAATTCAACGTGGTTATTGGCTGCGCCCCAAGCCTAAAGCGACCTAAAACGTACCAAATCAACATTATTAACAAAAAAGACCCGTAGATTTTAGTTTAGAAGAAAAAAATGAACTGTAGAAATAAAATAGGCAATGAAAAAAAAAAGAAACAGATCGACTTGCTGGGGCTTGAACCCAAGCCGCCAGCGCCAATACTCAGTGCTCTACGTCATGGATACAGAGCCAGAACGGCGGGTACCCTTTAGCAGGCGCTCAAAAGAATAGCGCCCGCAGTGACATCACACGTGTCACGTGGGTGCTCTGTGCAGCGAAGCGTTTGGAATCACGCCGCCGGGCGACTATCGGCTTTCATCGACATTTACAACGAAAGGAGCAAATACGCGGCCATTTTTTTAATTCTTGTGGTTCCAATCGGCTACCCTAATTTCCACTCCAAAAAAGGGTAGGGAAAATGTTGTCATCAACCCTGCAAACTAAGAAAGAGTGCAATCTTGATTTGTTAGATCTAGCAAAGACACACTATATCCGTTTATGTTTATCCTTGCAGAGGGAGGTCTATAGGACACCAAGCCAGCGCGTCCCAATATTTACGTTCATCATGTGTAACCACGAGCAGGAGAGGATGAAACAGGGAAATTAATATTTATATGAAACAATCTTACAAGTAATGGCGTCAGGTAAGTGTGTATCGAAGCTTCAATTTAAACTTCCAGCCTGGCATCAACATGACAGGCTGAAGCTTACACTGACAGCGTTCGCCCCCTATATGACTAGGCAGCGAATTTTCGCAAGTTTTGTGCGGATACATGTCCGTGTGAGGTGTTCAGCTGCTAAGGCTGCGCACTTCGGATCAGCTGGGGCCTAACACTTTAATTAAACACATTTATCACACCATTTTGAAACTTTGCACGGTTAAATGATTGAGGATGCCGTCCCCTCTATAATGCTTCGGCCCTGAGGGTACTTGTAAATAAAAATGAATAAATTACTTGAAGTATTTACTTTAAAAGTCTTATAGGTCCTATTAAAAAAAACGGTGGCGGCGTAGCGACCTAAAAATACTAAAAACACATCAACAAGCACGCCCCGCGCTTCAAAACTGAAACATAGGAAAAATAGACGTCGCCTTCGTTTCTAGCAAGGCCCTGACATGCGCAGACTTATGTGAGGAAGCGGAAAGTTCCACTCTGTCGGGGAGGAGGCAGTGGTTGGCCTCCGGGCCCCACCGCACTGCTGACGGAAGGGCCGTGGTTGCGTCTTCCCCAACGGCTGGGGTGATATGGAGTCACGTGGCTGGTTATGGATCCTCTCCACTCAGCCTCAATCAGTGGCGGATCCACCCAGTGCACTGAGTATTGCACAGCGCCAGACTACTTTAGATTAAATGCAGTAAAATTTATTAAAGAATCATTGTAGGTGCGCCAAATATTTTATGAATTATGATAAATGAAAGCAGAACTACATCTCCCCGAGTTACGAGACACCTAATGATGATTGCTCATGCTTCTGATAGCTTACATTACAGTTAGAACAGGCATCGTTTCCAGATAGACATCAATAGTTCTTTGTATACACTATCGCCCAGCGTTGCGCCTTCATGCTTCATTATCCTTGGTCGAACTCTATCGCCGACGCGTGATCCCGCCGGCGGGATGGCAGGCAGGCGGCGAGAGTAATGTCTTGATAATGCCGTGATCCCAAAGCGCGAACTCGGCAAGCCTAATCACGCGGTGCAAATAAGCCACTAGAACGCACACCGCGAATGATTAATTCGCCGCAAACGAGATGAATGAACCTTAGAGAGCCAGGCTTTCCGTGCACACACTTGTGCGATTCCCCGACTGCCTTATTGGGGCCTCTAACGCGACGAACCTATTTGAAGCAGGTTCGCTTCGTTCCCATAGCCTCGGCCTATCCGCATCATTTGCATACCACGGAAGTAATTCATGCGGGTCCAGCGATGCCTAGAGACCCAACAGGTTTCTGGCAGGGGATAACGTCTTGCCTCGTTGCTTCCCCAAACGACAGGGAATGCAGACCTAACCCGTATTCACCTTTGGAGTTGAGGTAGGTCGCGAAGATTAGGTCCTTTCTCAGTTCGGCGTATTTCTCGGAAAGTAGGCCAGATTTTCCTTGACAAAGTTGGCCTAGTTTCTTTTAAAGAAAATGGTTACTTTCTCGTCATATATTAAGAAAATTGTGGTGGGGTTTTTCAGCAACTGCAACAATGTGCGCGACCTAATTTATAATGAACGAAGTAAGGCGCAGAAAATGCCATCGGCTTAGCAATTTGCAGTGCGTTATTGTACCAATTTTCGGCTTCGAGATTCGCGACACCGCTGGTCTTCGGGAAATTTGTGTATGTGTCTAGAGCTCTGTCCTGTATAAGATTATGTGTTAACATACAACATTCACGCGCTTCTGAAGACAATCTTGATGATGGTTCTCATAGAAATGTAAGTTTTAACGAAATTTTGACGAGCAGAAAAAACGAACAGTTTTTTTCGCTTTTATGCAGAAAAATATCAAAAATTCAAGGAAGAAAATCCCGCACAGGTCTTTAAGAAAATCCTACGTTCTTCTTGAGACAAAAGCCTTAGATACCTCATCAAAAACGAAAAGTGACCTGGTGACTACACGAATGAAACCAAATTACGTCTGCTGTATAAAAAATATGTCAATAAAATATACATAGACACTTATTTTCATTCGAATGGGATTTGAAACGGGGTCGCCAAAAGCCGCAGCCAAGTGTGGTACCTATGGCACTAGTCCTCGAACGTGCCAGAATGGAATAAGAATTATTCGTTTGTGCACCGCATGACATGTGGACGTGACGCCACTGCAAACGCGGTGCAGCAGTGAAGAAGTATTTAGTAATTGCTGTCCTTTGCCTTCACATCACTTAAGAGACTTAGGTGCTCGATTAATTGTTTCCGAAACACCGAAAACAATATAATTGTTACATGCTGGATCACCAAATTCCCAGCAGAGCTTCCGCTCTGAAAATCTGCGCACGATTTCACGTCATGGCATTAATATCAGAAAACGTTTTCCTCCCTGCAGATTGGTAGCATTGCAATGACTTTCCCCGGGAAAGCTCTGTTTGCTTTAAGGCGAAGCGCCTTAGGGTCTGGGGCTGTTGGCCTTTCCTGTCGTCGTCGTAATCGCCGTCTCATGTTGTCATGGTACTAAAACACCGGGATACTCGTTTACGTCTGGGGCTAGAGAGCTTCGTCCTTCAAAGACAAAAGACTTTTACAGCAAAGCTGTATACCTGTACCCCCCCCCCCCCACCACCAACGGTTTATCGCCACGGTGCCAAGAATACACTTATACACTGCATGCTCCGTCCTTCCCCAGGTTTCCCAATGTTATCATAGTTCAAAAAACGAAAACACTCTGTTTTTTGTCTGTTGATTTTTATTTTTTTCAAACGCTCGCATCTTTTCTCACAAGGTTATTTGTTGACTTTTAGATTTAGAAGTAATTTGCAGCTTCTCGTAGGACACTTCACTAGACGAAATGACAGAGGCGGTGGGGAGGAATTGTGGAAGGCACAAGACGAGGACGAGGGTGAAGCAGCACATTGTTTACCTCAGCAATGCAAAATCGTTCTCCAGTTAGGATTTCAACTCACTCACCTCTTTTCCAGAAACTCTTATGGTGCATCTAGCGCGACAGTATTTTTTTTTCACGGCCGTCACCTCACAAGGATTAGAATACGAGGGTGAAGCAGGTATTAGGTTTTCGTTCTCCTTCCTGTGGCTGATGGCGTTTGCGAAATCGGCTTCAATGTCAATGTGTCGTATTTGTTTGGTATAACAAGTATTGATCAGAACAAGTGAGGCAATATATTGTTAAAGACGATAGTCTTTCTTGGGCTACTTCAACGGAGAAATTCTGGTCTGTCTGTATGTCTGTTAGTCTGTCTGTCTGTCTGCCTTTGACTTGATTCAGCCACGCGGCCAACGCGAAACAGAAGCTGCGCAATAGTCTTATATACCCCCATCCAAACGTAAACGTCTAGTCCGGTGGCAATCTTCATACTTGTGGACATTCTTCAACATGTACAAGACATTACCCAAACGGGATGCAGAAAATGAATACATAAGAGTTATTTGCAGTGTTCCTGTATTAAAAAATCCTCAAATGAAATACTACACCAACTGCAGAAAATCGTCGCCTGCTGTTGTCCGCGCCACTACAGCTTCTGGCGGAATTTTAAGGAATAAAACGGCAACACTAAAGAAAGTTTCTACTAGACAGGTTCCACATACCGCTTGAAGTGCACCTGGAGCAGGGCAACGTGGCTCTATAAACATTTTAGTAAGGTGCCTTGAATCACGCACGTCTCCACCGTACGGCAGCGCTGGCATTGAGGCACCCGATATGGAGCAGTGGAACGCGGTAAATTTAAATTGGCTTGAGCAAACCTCTAGCGTGTTATCTTGGGAGGAACGAGGCGGTATAGAAACAGCATGACAGGTAAGCGGCAGAGAAGAGAGGCGTTTACATGGCAGGGTTGCCAATCGACTATCGTCTTTCGTCAACATTTGCGACAAAAGGAGCAGATGCGGGAATTTTTTTGTGCATGTTATTTTTCACACATTGCATATTTTATTACGAATAATAAACTGAAACCGCGATTGAAACCTTTCGGATATCTCGGAGCTGTCATTTATGATGTCGTTAACCCGCAAGCATAAGCTCGCGCGTGACTGAGTTTAAGCTAGTTGTCTTCGTCGCAGGATCCAGAAGAATCAACCAGGGAGACAGAGTACAAAGTATGGAGAATCCGACTTCGATATGTCACGAAAATTTTGATATTTTTCTATTTGTCCGATATGACGGCGTCTTAATTGAGTGACAAACTTGAATCCACGAAGATACATAGAGGGAAGCGAAACGTGATGCACGCTGTGTATGCGGTTCTACGTAGATCATATTCTTTAGTAAAATATTATACTGAGCCCCACTGTAGCAATTGTTGATCATTATAGAAATTTGCGGCGAAACCTGGCTTACTGGCACTCTGGACGCCGCAGGAAATGCTCGACATCACATACAGCGAATTTTCTGCTTATTGTTTTTGTTATGAGCATGCAAATTGTGGGCTCTTAGGAAAACCTGCGCAAAAACAAAAATAAAGTAAGATATCGGCTCGAGGATGGGTAATTCCCTATTACTTTTATAATCGTGCGTCCATTGGCTTAGCTTTTTTTCTTCCTAAAATAAAAAAAAACTGAATTTATGAATCAAAATATTCATGCATTTTAGTCAATACAAAAGTAGGATGGAATCAACCCTCGCGGGTCAAGATAGAAAGGAATACTTTGAGAAAAAAACTAATTTCTTCAACGTACCAAAACACAAAAAATAAAGAGTATTTTTTCAGTATATACACCCAGTTTATTGCGCTTACCGTTGAAGGTAGGCTTTCTCATACGAAACCCCTCCAAAATTATAAAATATTGCGCCCTAATGAAAAATCGGTTGTTTTTTAAAGGTTTCACTCGCTTTCGCAGGATTGTTCGTTGTTAATGCATTTCTTAAGCCTTAATTTTCGGGACTTCGTAATCCCTGCGGCTATCTGCATCCTATCGCAGTATATCCTACGCAGAAAATTTGAGTAGCGCCAAAAATGAGTAGGGGAAAAGAGGTTCGTGTAGTGCACGTACAAATAACTCTACATTGAACTGGAAAGAGCGTTAAAGAGTAGATGAAGTGACAGAGCTTCATTATTCTCGTGTAGAGTGTACTAAACACATGCGCTTATTCCAGCGAAGTCATTTGGCGCTGCTGAATATAAATTAGTGAGCTCGCATTCTCCAGCATTCATTCTCCCCTATGCGCGGTGTGTCCGCCGCACGTAGTACGAGCATTCCAGAGAACTCTCTGAAGCGGGGAAAGCCTCTACGTGGATGGAATGCCCAACACAAGTGCGGATTCATGCTGACGTCCTATTGTATCCATGGTTCGGTGCTTGAAGGGAGACTTGGAACACTCGTAACGAATACGGCAGTAACTTAGGTTGCGATTGAAGCGGCCCGAGGATTCAGCTACCAGGCCGACTTCGAAGACAACGTGCCGTCATCGACGGGGGGGAGGGACAGGCTGGCTACATATCAAGAAATTACCCAACATTATAGATTAGGCCGACGCACACTTGCAGCCGCTCATCGTACACTTAGCAGAAGGCAATCGGTTGCATGGCGCAGGGTACAATCGAACACCTTCCCACACCCCGCCCTGTGCCACCGACTCTTTCCAGAAATATACACAGATAAGTGCAAGTGGTGCGGCGCCGGAGCCGCCACAGCTCCGGCGTGTCCCAGTTTACTGGGACGTGTCCCAGTTTACTGGGCGTGTCCCAGTAAACCGGAGACACCAGGTGTACGCATTACGAGGCACGAGCAATGGGAGGCCGCGCTGCTTAGCTCCAACCCGAACGTCCAAACAGCAGTCGTCCATCTGGCGGAAGACGCCGCCAGGGCCCATGGGTTCCTGACCGCCGTCTGAAGGGACGAAGACACTGCCAATCCCGAGCAGTGACTCCGTCTTAACAGAGACCACTATAATAAAGTTTTTTCATCATCATCATTGTCTTCTTAACGTGTTCTGAACGTTAATACAGCTTCGTTGGTGACGAAGAGCTCTCTCTCGTTTTATTTTCTCTTGAAAATGCGCAAAGCGTGTTTTTTCGCAATGGCTATTGGAAAGAACAAACCAATAAACAAGGCTCATGTTCCGTGGATTATCGAACTTTCTGGGAAATTTTAATTTATCCCGCTCTCTGTGCAGATCGAACAGATGAGCTGAAAGCGCAGGACAACAAGCACGTGCGCCACGCTAGAGGTGAATCGTAAAGGGGACGGAATTTGAATTTCGCTCCACGCTTACAAAGGCCTGAGGAAAGTTGTTTACACAATTCAGAATATCCAACTGCGTAACTCAACGCCTAAACTAGAACTGGTATACATGTAAAGAGACCAGAACCTACTGGCTAAACAGAAACTAGGGCGGGAATTATTTATTTCATATTTAAAATAATGTTTTTTCCTTCAGTTTTATTCAGCTAATTCATATCTAAAATGCGGTATGTAAAGGCAACCATGAAATGCCTAAGGATACATAGATCCCAAAAGCTTTTCGAGTGGCACCTAGACGATCGACGAGACATTTCTGCGCGCAATAAATATCCGTCCAAGAAATCACGGGGTTATCAAGGCGAAAGCCTTTAAGTGCGCCATTGTGCGTCGAACCACGGTTGTTGTAGTTGTTCCCTGGTACAGAAAATGGCCTCAACTGCAAGAGAAAAATTAATTCCTCTTTTTTCTTTATTTCACTGCGCTACCAACACCCGCTGACAGGGATTTAATAAAAGATAAGTCAGTGCTCACAGCGTGACAAGTGAACCTGGCGGCACGTGAATAGAACAGGTTCACCCCAGCCGCAAAGATATCAGCCTTCAGGGAAGCTATGGCTTGCATCATCAGTCTGCCTGTTTGAATTTAGGAGCGACGTAGTGCGCTAGGTCGTTTTCATTCATGAATTAATGAATAATAAATAATTATAATTATTTAATTAATATTAATTAATTAATTCATTGTTTCATTTCAACCAGAGTGAAGATTTCTTGGGTCGACAGGCAAAAGCACCACCTAATCTACGTACTGCATTTCTTTGTTCACTACGTTCGGAAAGAATTTAGGGTTTAGAAAAAATGTTGAAAAAGTGTTGCAGAGTGCCTGTAAGAGTGAATCTTCGATAGGAAGCACAGTGCCTCTATGCCACCGTGTGAAACGGCAGGTTCCGTTCAACCGAGCGTGATGAATTACCCTCACTGAGCTAGTCTCCAAACATATGCCCGTCACGCGGGCATAGATAGACCGGCAATCGACTTCCAGATGTAGTTTAATAAAATGGCTTCAGTGCGGCCGCGTGCCATTAGTAGTCTTCAGGGGATAAATAAATGCATGATAAACTTGATTCCCAAGACATCGTGCGTTACTCGTACGCAGATGTTTCTGTAGGGCGATCTGCACTGGCGCAATCGCCGTGTTTAGTAGCGTAAGCTACACTGGCCGAGGTTCAGCAGTTTAGCGTGCACCTTCAAGGGCCCGTGCTGAGAAAGCGGGAGGAGAATTGGAGTGGATTGGATTTGGATTGGATTGCCATGGCTTGGATTGGATTTGAATTGGCTTGGCTTGGATTTGGATTGAATTGGATTAAGTTGGATTGTATTGAATTGGATTGGAAATCCAATGTAATTGGAGTACGGGTGTGTAGAGAATTGGGTCTGCACATTCGCCGGTCTGCACACTCCAGAGGAGTGACGTCATAGCAGCGGCAGATGTGCTGGCGCCGGCGCGTGCCCAGTTGTGTGCCTTGGTTGCGCCAGTAGTCGAAGTTGACGCTGGCCGGAGCCGCTTGATAGCCGTTTCGCGTGGCTCCTGGTAAGCCGTGCTTCGCATGCGCGAGGAGCAGTGATTGGAACGGACTGGACTGGACCGGACTGATTGGATTCGATTGGACTCGACTGGACTGGATTGGATTACATTGGATTGGATTGGATTGGATTGGATTGGGAATCGCTTAAGCAGCAGTAAGCTTGATAATCAGCTAATCCTAGACAACGAGGAAACCTAAGAATAGCCAGCTGAACCTTAGATAACGCTACGTATATCCTGGCATAGCCGAGCTAAGCCACTGCTAATTTTTTTTTCATTCACTAAGGCCGTCATTTTCTGAATGCATTTGTTATCCCTGTGTATGCAATTCATACATAATGTTTGCGTAATGGCATCGTAATATCGACTTCATTATGTTTCATTTTGCTACTGGTTTACTCTACTTTTCTCTCGAATAGTTATCCGCAGGTTTCTTCATCTTGCACGAAGACTTCGTCTCTTATCGATCTTTTCTCTTTCTTTTCTAAAGACTAGTGTCCATGTGGCGTGTATCCTTCGATGTCTGCATTATAGAATAGCAAAGCAGCTGCGTCTGTTCTCAAGATAGAGACTTCGTTCAGGCTGAGTAGAGAGCTCGTTGTTTTCGTTTCTTGTCTGTTGGACAGTTTTTTTCTTTCCGGTCGAATCAATACTTTTTGCGAAGCCACTCGCTGGCCGTGCGAGGATCATATCGAATACATATGAATGAGTCACCCCGTCTCGAATATGAAGAGGAATTCCGACGCGCTATAGAAAAGCGAACTATAGAAAACCTGAACAATTCAAGGGATCCGCATTTTTTCACTAAGACCATAACAGGCTTTTTTCGGGCTCAGATTTCCTGCAACGAGACAGACACGCTAGCTTCAACACTAAACATGCAAAAATTCGCATAGAATAGTTGCAATGAATGAATGATGAATGGATGGACGTACGAATGAATGAATGAATGAAGGAAGGAAGGAAGGAAGGAAGGAATGAATGAATGAATGAATGATTGAATGAATGAATGAATGAATGAATGAATCAAAGTATTTTGTGAACGAATTAATGAAATCCACGTACCAAATATAACGAAAAATCTTTGCTAATGTATAGTAGTTCAAAACAATCGCGAAACTGCGCCGGCCCCTCTTGTTGTTTCCAGAAGGTCATTGCTTGATTTTTGGTAAACCAAAGTGTAGAGGTGGGACAAAGCTTGAACGTTTTATGCTGGTGCATGCGTGGTTTTATTTGGGATGCATATGCCGCAGTATTAAGGAACTACGCGTTTATTTTCTCTTAAGTCGAACTATTCCGTGCCTCTCAGAACGACTCAGTTTCAAACTCGAGGTTACAGCCGCCTTCAGGGCGATGCCCTTGCGTTTGCTGTTAAGGCACAAAAAACGAGGGCGACGTACGTTCACGTAGACTGGTTAGCTGACAGGCAAGTTGACGTATGGGGGGGGCGGGGTGAGCTGATCGTTTGCAGCGCGGAGACGGTGAGAGTTTTCTAGTGTAGCTGTGCACAAAAGTCAGCAAATGCGCAGACCCTTTCATTTAGGCCGCAGCCACTTGTCGCCCGAGTCTCGGCTGAGCCGCGGCGCCGTCGTCGTTACCGAGTGAACGATGCCAAGACCTACGAGTGATAGAAAAAGCGAACGATGAAAGAAAGCAAAAGAGGAGAGTGTCGCGAAATTGGGAGGAGAGGCGGTTCGCCGTGGCGGCGTGAGCCAGCGCTCTCCGAAAGTCTGTGGTGGGGGAGGGGGCAGTATGCTTTGCCCGCGCGAGGCGCTCGGCTGCGCGACGCTCGGGGAAAACATGAGGGCGGCATGCGCGTGAGGATGATGTGCGTTCGCTTCCTAAGACGCAGTTCGCGGTCCCTTCCGAGACGCCCTTTGCGCCACCGACGCAAAGGCTCATCATCGCTGCCGTCGAGAGAACCCACGAGAGAGTGCTGCCTCAGCGCACTGCTGCTGCGCCCAAATATCGCATTAGGGAGTAACGTAATCGCCAGCCAATTTTTGTAGCGTAAGCTACACTGGCCGAGGTTGAGCAGTTTCGCGTGTGCCGTGAAGGGCCGTTCTGCGCAAGCGAGAGGGACATTGGATTGGATTGGCTTGGCTTGGCTTGGATTGGCTTGAATTGGATGTGGATTGGATTAGATTAAAGTGGGTTGTGTTGGATTGTGTTGCGTCATAGCCGCGCAGACGCACTGGCGCCGGCGCGTGCCCAGGTGTGCGCCTCAATTGCGCAGTAGCGAAGTCTGACGCTGCACCGGAGCCGCTTGATAGTCGTTTCGCGTGGCTCGTGAAGAGCCGTGCTGAGCATGCGCGAGGAGCAGTGACTGGACAGGACAGGACAGGACTGGACTGGACTGGACATGGACGGACTGGACTGGACTGAATTGGAGTGGACTGGACTGGACTGGACTGGATTGGACTGGATTGCTGAACCTTAGCTCACGCTACGTATATCCTGCATAGCAGAGCTAAGCCACTACTAATTTTTTTTCGTAGGTTTTCACTTGTAGCGAGCTCAAAATACTCTTCCGTCACCTGAAATTTAAACCAGCCTGTAAATCTCAAGTAAGCATCTGCTTAATCATACGCACATTTTTAAAATACAAGGGCTGGAAAGCTTCCGCATTTTTTGAGGACATTAAAGGCCCCCGTACCAGGAATTCTGTTTTGGGCGCGTACCAACAGGCTATCAGAGCTTCCTAATCAAGAAATGGGGCAAACTCATTTAGTTAACCAAGAATATTGAATGGTTAACGGTGCAGAAAAAACAACGAAGGCTTCGACTCCGCAATAAATTCCGAACCCGTAAACCAGGCCCACAAAGCCAGAGAAGAGGGAAACTTCCACCGATAACCCGAAACCGAGGGGTCGGCCTTTCAGACCAGCCTTTGGTGGTAGCAGTGTAGGCAGTCTGAAATCGACAACAGAGCAATATTTTAGCAGACAAGCCAGAAAGAACCACCCTTGCCTAAATATAACCGACGCAAAAATGCGTTGCAGGTACACGGCAAGTATACAGCACACATACATGGCAGATGCATAAAACATACCCGCCATGATGAATAGTGGAGTGGAATCTCGTTAAACCGTACCTGCATAAGCCGTAGTTTCTTCTTATACGTAGTTAAGCCGAATCGCAGACTCGGTTTCCCTTTAACCTAATGCATCCTGATAAACAGTAGTGCCGGTTAGTGCGTACTTTCTTCGCGTCCTTATCACGTCAGGTTTAACGAGGTTTCACTGTATAACACTTTACGAGCAGAAATATATCCTTATTTCAACAATATTATGTTTTTAGCGTAGTATACAGTCGGTATTTTTCCGCCTTTTTTAGCCAAACGTATTTCTCCTCCCTGGTTAACACAGGCACCAGCTCCTCCTCGAGATGGGGATATAACCACCCCGCAGCAGTCATCGTCAAGGACTCCAGGACTGCCCTGCTGCGGCTGCACGCGGCCGATCATCCCACCAACAGCAGCGGCTACCCGGAGTGCTCCCTTGCAACCAAGCTGTGCACTGTGGCCTCCCGAGGCTGCGACCTGCGGCTCCACTGGCTACAGGGCCACAGTGGCATCCGGCGCAACGAGGACGCCGACGCCGAGCCAGGGAGGTCCGCACCACCCTGGCCCGCATGGTGCAGACGATGCACCGACACGGGCGCAAGGACTCCCCTACATGTGCGGACTGTTCCGAACTGGAGACGCTGGAGCACCTACTCTGCTTCTGCCCCCACCACGCGGGGCCGAGAGCAGAGCTCCACCGAGCGCTCTAGCGTCGAGGCCTTCCCAGCGGCGGCATGGAGGACCTTCTGTTCCCGAAGGGGCCTGCGGCACCCGACACACACACACAGCTTCGGTGGATGGCTTGGCTGCAAGCTTCGTTCGGACAGTCAGCGATGTTACGACGATACAGAGCTGCGCAAGGGCGACGTGCTAACCACTTCACGTATATAAAAACGCAGGAGCAAAGAACTTGGTCCATCGGAAGCAAATTACTCTCAACAGAAGAGCGGACCGTGGATGGTTGTCGCGCTACTTGCCGCCTTCTTGGAAACGGAAGCGGCCTCACGTACGCAGCTATTCTGCTGAAATAGCATCCGCTATTCTTCCGTACGCTAAACGCAGATGCATGCGCAGTGGGATCGACGCAAAAAATAGCGTTCGCTAACTGTTTGCGTACGGCTTCGTACGTTATTCTAAAACTCTCTACTGTATATAAATGCTGCTTCAACTTTTCGCCGGCTCGAGAACTTCTTCGCTCTGCTCTGCGCCGCGTCGATAGCGACGGAGCAAGGCAGCGACGCGACACAGGTGGCTGCGGCGAGCGGGCCCAGTCCCAACACCGTATTTCTCTCTACAGAAAGCGCATAATTCTTGGTTTACACTGAAAAAATAGACGAAAAGCAGCGAGCATTACAACGCAGGTTTATTTTTGCTATTCAACAACAATACGGCTTGTATGTCACGCCCTCTCTGTGATCGGCTGAGAAGACGTGACGTAATTTAAACAGTTGGCGGGAACGCCTACGTCACACATTAGGTATTTCAGCTTGCGTAAAAGTGACCTGATGCTACGTAACAGCTTGAAAATGGCGGCGGTTGTCGCCATGAAATAGAGCAAAAAATTTCGCAGACCTTTGGCGCTGTGAATTACCCGTGAATTTGCAACAGGCGCAGTTTCGCATGACAAGTGGCTTAAGACTGCTTTAACAAATAATAGTTGACTGTTTCCAAGTCAGCGATGACGGCTTATAAAAATAACACCTCGTATTTTGTTTTTATGTTTGGCAATAAAATAGCAATTATTTGTTTGGCGTAACAGTAACACAAGAGAGCACTACAAGACCCTCCGTTACAAGGAACCCAACGCATGGAATTTGTCCGCACTCCTCCTAGTAAGCTGGTGGGTCACGTTGTCTAATTCAAGAGAAAAATAGCAAAACCCGCCGTGGTTGCTCAGTGGCTAAGGTGTTGTGCTGCTAAGCACGAGGACGCGGGTTCGATTCCCGGCTGCGGCGGCCGCTTTCGGATGGAGGTGAAGAGCAAAAACGCCCGTGTGTATGAGCTTTCGGCGCACGTTAAAGGTCCCACGTGGTCACCATTATTCTGGAGCCCTCCACTACGGTGCGCCTCATCCCCTGCGTTGCGTCGGCTCGTTAAACCTTACAATAAATCAATAAAATAGCAAAGAAAACACTGTTTTCTTCATTGCCGCGCTGATTGATGTTCGAGCTTGACGAACGAGTGATTCGGCGGCATCAATACGCCCTGCCGTTATCAGGCGTAGCGTTTCGCTGCCCTTACCGCGTGATACAACCGATGGTTACGGCCGTCTTTTTCTGGGATCACGCCATGAACTTGCAACATAGCAGGAGACGATAGCGTGGCAGCGGTGATGGCTGGGTAGGTGATAACGCAACAAAAGCTTGCATTGAAGCAGAGAGCTCAACTATGTTACTAAAAGCGAGTGAAATAAATAAATAGATACGGTAAAAAAAGATTCTGTGGTGTTCATTAGCTCATAATCCGCCTTTCGCTGGCTGTTGGATCAACATTACTTGATCGCTTTGTGGTGTCGACGCCATTTTAACCCCTAGACATGTGGTTAATTTGCCAACCTAAGCTACCGTTCGAAAGTTTATGATACACACAAACTGTTTGTACAATTTTTATGCACAATATTTGCTAGCTGGGTTGTGATCTTTATGAGTGAAGCGTCAAATTACACTGCATGCGTCATAGCTATATGTGCATCACGTCACTGATAGCTTGCGTTTTGCTTAGTAAAAAAAAAAAAAACAAGGCGAATTCGCTGTGAATTTGTGCTGTCGAGAATAGGGCCCTTGGCCGACGAGGGCCGCCGACGCGGCAGTGGTATAACACAATGTGTGAATTTTTAGGCAAGCTGACATGCGGGTGGTTTGGTGAGGCAATTCACGCATGCTCATATATTCGCATCCGAAGAGCTTCGTCGCTGGAGAAGAACAGGGAAGTTCGCGGATTGGTCGAGAATACGCCCTTGCCTGAGGCCGTGCGGGAGGGTCCGTAACGGCTGCAGAGAGAATTGTAGCGCCGGATTACGGGAATGTTTCAAGCGAAGGGGCAGCTGTGCGGGTGATTTAAGCGCACGGTGTGGTCAATGGCGAGTGGCGCCTTCGGAGTCTTGCACCATGGTGGGTATCCCGCATCTGATAGGATTCAGGCCGCGTCAGCGTACTAGGGAAAGAGACATCAGTGGTACGTGGAAGACTGTGTGCCGTAAAAGCGGGTACACGTCGCAAAAGGGAGGAGCGGCGCGATCAACCGTCACGTAGTCACGGCGTGCTTCTTTGGCTCCATAGGGGAGTTCGTGCGCGTAAGTCGATGCACGTTGTGTTGCGTGACTCGAACTCTCTTGGTGAGAGCAAAAATCCGCGAGTTGGTGTCCGGAGGCACGAATGTGTGGCTTGGACTCTATCAGAGGACACATCTCGCAGCTCTACTACCCTGGCGTTGTATTGCCTCCGGCCGTCTTCTGCGGGACAGGCCACGCCGCAACGACCGCTTTCGCTTCTGGTTGGCCCGGTGGGAGGATATGCGGACCGGCCGTAAGCAGTGGGTGTTCGTGGGGTAGCGCGCGCCGCGGCAATGCGACTGTGAGGAACCTGGGAACGCGGCCCCATCTCGGAGCGCGTGGCGGTGACGTTGGTCACCAAGATTCGAGCCCTCACCCCGGAGCGGGACTCGGAGATCGTTCTGGCCGGTGCTGATCGTTCCCGCCAGCCCAAGTTGGAGTACGATGTGACCCGGCTGTCGCGGGCGTTCTGTCGCCTCGGGGCGACCAAATCTCGCACCATCTGAACAGCGGGGCTGTGCAAGCAGCCGGCTCCTCGCCAAGCGAGGCCCCGGATGGTCCTGCTCATGATCCGACGCCAAACCGTCGCCCCGAGTAGGCGATGGTCATCGCGGACGAAAGGGCCCCGTTATCGTGTGCGCGTCGCCCGGCCAGTTGCTCCCAATGGAATTCGCCATTAGTCGACCCTCCGTGTCCGGCGTCCGCACCTCTCCTCCTCCACAACAGCTGTGATAACGCCGCTCTCTCTCCCTCTCCTCTCCACACCACCTGTGCGCTAGCGCACGCTGCTCCTCCTTTCCCTCTGCACACCAGCTGTCCAATCACGCGCATGCGCGCTTCCTCCCCTCCACTCCCTCTGCCTGCAAATAAACCCGTCCGCGCTCCGCTCAGTTGCTTCTTCGGTACTGCGCCGTCCGATGACTGCAATGGACGCCAACGATTCCGTCAGCGAACTGCTGGCACACTTCAACTAGCGCCAGCCAGCACACTGTCAGAACCGCGAGCACCTCCAAGACAAGGCTGCACAGAGGAGAGCTCGCGACGCCGAACGTAAACGGCAGCATCGAGCAGCGGATTCCTCGCTTCGAGAACCAGAAGCCGCTTTGAAACGCCAGCGGCGAGTAGCTGATCCAGATGGCGTTCGGCAACGTGACAACGCTCGAAACGCCAGCGTCGAACAGCGGATTCCTCGCTTCGAGAACGAGAAGCCGCAAAATGTTCCCCACTACTCGATAAATAAAGAAGACATTTATTACGCTACTACAGGTGTCTTTACTCTAACAGCCAATTAACACGCTACTACTCCACGGCTTTGCATCCCTTAGGGCTCCCACGTGGGAAATGGTGTAATTTTTTCGAGTGCTTTAGCGAATATTCTTTAGGGAGTGAATGACAAGAACAAGCACACTGAATAATTAATCCAAGCAGCATGTGTATCGCAGGCTACCGGACCATTTTCATGGGCTATGTTAAAGCCGGGGCCACGCGGAACAAACAAAAAAAATCAAGAAATTAATAATAAATCAACTATGGTTAGTCTTTTTCCCAAAACGAGGTAGTACCAAAAATAGGTTTTGAACGGAAAAATTAAAGCCTGACACTTGTTTCTGATAAAGATCGCCTGCGTGAGATTCTTTGAGGGGTCCTTCGATGGTGGAGGCTGATCAGGTGCGGCGTTAATAGTAAAATGTATCATCGTATTTGGGATTGTCGACTAACTCGAGAAGCTTACTCTTGTCTGTCAATCAAAGTGCAACATTAAAATCAGTATCGTGTTTCCTAGGAAGCTTCTGATACGAATTGTAGCTGCTGCATTGGAACCGCGCTTTTCTAGAAAGGCTCTGCGATGCTCGCTGACGCTAGCTGACTTTGCGCATGGAGGCTTGAAATTGCCCTATCCGGACTTTTATCTTTTTTTCTGCTTGCCCTACGAGGCTCACATTCTGGCCACGACTGGCTTAGATGAGAAGGTTGCTAGTAATTGAGTTTGCGACGCTACGCCAGCTCAATGGCTGAACATTGGTGCTGCCGATTTCAACTGTTGCTTTCAGAGTGGAGGGGGGTATGCATTTCTTTCCTGCCGGAAGTCCGAATTCATGCGACGCATCGAACGAGCCAGTCTACTTGAGGAGTAAAACTGGCAGCGACAGGGTGAAAGGTGCAAGAGGTGCCCTAAGAGTTTACGATCGCGTTAGTCAGCAAATCCTTACGACACACACCCAGGGGCACATAGCCCGCGTCGCAAAAAAGGGAGGGGGGAGGCAGCGGTGTCTCTTGGTGCAGATCGTCCCTATGGCATTCTCTGCTGAACACGGTGAGGTCCTGCGTGGTCAGGACAGAGTATCATATTCACCGGAACCCCATTCGTTGCAGTTAGGGCTTCGCAAAGCTCTGTAACAAAAGGGAATTGTACGTTTCTACTCCAATCTGACCAGAAGGTGTCGCAGGTGCAACATGCACAGAAGCTACCCTTTCAAACCCATTTGACACGTCCCTTCAGTGGCTCACACCTCCCGATAGGCGAGGGACTTGCTAGGAAACAACCCAGATGTATCTAATTCGGGAATCGCCAGTTAGCTATCGAAATCATTGGGAGCGGGAACTTAGTATATGAAGAAAAATACCAGGGGCAGAATTTGCACGGTAAAGACATTGGGCGCAAGATAAAGACATTGGTTCTGAAAAGTTTCTGATTAATGTCCGCATCAATGAGCAAGCACGAGTGGAACATTGGGGCCGAGGGAGAGGGGAATTCCGGTGCGCCTTGGGGTTGGTGGGGGCAAGTGCCCGTTTTACACGCCCTGCCGACGCCCATGGCGTTACATACATTGCAACATAGCTTAGAGCTAATGCAATGTTCGGCGAATAACCACGTGTAAAAGAAGAGTACGAGTACATAAATAGAAATTACCGCGCTATTTCAGTAATTATTTAAAATATAATGCATTTACATGAGCAGTGCTATGATTCCCAACGTATAACGATTCGCCTTTCTGATAGGGGCTCCTACGCGCGCGCTTGCAGCCTTATCTCTTCAACCGGAAAAAGAAAAAAATGCTGCACGCACAACTCTCTCAAAAATCCTTCACCGTCATATGTGTAGCACAAAATTTCCAACATTGGACTTTGCCAACAGTTCTCGCACGATAGAGTTTCGTTACAATATGGCTTCTTTCCATCAAAACTTTTAACCCAAGCCGAAGCTTTGCAACGCGACTTTTCGGTAAACGCAAGAGTGAGAACAACCATATATGTCGGGGTTTTTTGTGCACAACGAGACGAAAATTGTTTGATAGCGCGAGAAAAAGACGGACCAAAGTACATGCTTGCATACAAAAATTTTCGAAGCGAAACAGTTAGTAGTAGTGGTGCTGCTGCCAACGTAGCCGACGCTACATAGGCGATTTGCCTTCAAACAATTGCTTGCAATAAAGGACCGCCATGCGGCGCCAGGCTAATCACTTGAACTTAGCACCCTCGTTATCAAACAAGAGCCTTCAGAGTATCTCTAATATCGAGTGAGTGCGTCGCCGTCAAGGGCAGAAAAAATACCCCTGCCCTTTCGCACAATGCGGGTTCACGTGAACGAAGGTTCTTGAAGCTGTTATCGCTCTCTGGCGGTATCCAGGCGCCTTTGCTGCGTTCCACTACTCCGTTTCGCATCCGCCCCGTCGGCTGAACTGCGCCACAGAGCGCATTACTTCGCGTCAAAATACTGCGGCATCCGCCGCCCAGATCTAATAATGCCTGATCAAAGCGTGTCACTTCACCGAGTGCGAGGCCTTGTCAATGGCGCGAACTGGCGAGCTACGAAGTTCACTTCCGTCGTACCGCACCACCTCACCTGCGGACTCTGCGGGGTCATTTCACCGACGACCTTTTTACTGCCCTGTTTTCACACCCTGTGCGAGTCGTGCGTATGTGCGAGCGCAAACGACGGGAACGCCGTGTGTCCGTTCGACGAGCAGCCATTCTCTGTGGCCGACTGCCCAAAGTTCCCCTTGCCCTTAGATACAGCGGAAAAGTTGAAGGTAAGTGTCGTCTCGCTTTGGTTACAAATATCCCAGTTTTCGTATTGGCAGCATATTTTGGAGCTTTGTGCAGAGCTTTATAACCAATTCCCTCTTTGCAGTCGGGTTCTCTTTCACACATTTTTCGGGTGAGCAAACTTCGCGGGACTTATGCTTGTGCCTGTCGGTTTTACAATACTCGGACTTTAAATAGCAGTCAATATTGGTCTAGAAAACGCACTGCCACAAACTATACGCATTGCGTTGCTTGTTCTTGCAAACTGTTCAATTTAGCGCAGCTCACCGCCGATACCTTTTGTGAACGTAGGGCCATATCTAGAGGGCAAAGTATGCGCATGGCAGGCGACCAAATTCTTGACAATAGCTATACTGTATAGGCAGTGGCTATTTTGCCGGCAGCCGGCAGATTAGCCTGGAAGAAAAGTTGCCGGCAGTTCCTTCCCATTGGCTGGCCCAGGCCACGTGATTATTCTGCCGGCACATTTCCTCGGGAGCTATTTTGCCGGCTGCCGGCACATTTTCACAGTTGCTATTTTGCCGGCAGCCGGCACATTAGCCCGGGAGAAAAGTTGCCGGCAATTCCTCGGCAATGCTGCCTCTTTGCGCCAATGCTGCGGCAGGCGGAGATGTCAACTGTGACGTTGGGGACAAGTTTTCGAGCTTTGCCGAGCTTGAGGAGAATAGCCACTGCCTACTGTATAAGGGGTGTGCATGCTGGGGCAAATACGTGTCACTCTTGCTCTCCCTCGCATGAAGTACAGTCAGAAACCTTATTATAGTAGCAACAGGAACAGGCGCCCCTATGCATATGCAGAACGCCCTAGCGGCAGGCTGGCGCACTTTCATAGTTCGTATTTTTGACGGGCCCACTCCCTATAGTAGTGTTTGATCGCGCTGCTGTTTGCTGGGGTCATTACGACAGCCTGGACATCTGAAAAAAAGGTCGCCGGAAGAGCACGTGCAGATAAAGTTAGTTTTACGGCCTCGTCAAAATGATAAAGGCGGTGAATTCATAGGCGCGTGCTGTGATGTGTACGAAATCAGCCGCGATTGATTGATATCCGGGACCGCCAAACGTGCAAACCACGGGTCTCAGCCGGCCTCTCATTTGAGCGCTCTGCATGTACCGGGTGACACGCGCTGCTGTGCCTACTGTAATGGGGCATCTGACTATTATGTACTGCTGCGTGGTTCAAAGCTAGAAACAAGTCAAAAGAGTAGACAACGTCATTCGGCTTCCTACCTTATAGGCGCATTTGTTCATAGTTTGAAGATTACATACGCTTCCGTTCTAATCACATGCGGAGTTAACAGCCATGTTCTCTGGAAGCTCATACTATTACTAGAGCTAATATATCTGAAATAAAGTATGTTTTGAATAAATAATATGGCTTAATGTTAGTCATTTCTAAAAGACGATCGCGGAGGACCACTGTTTTTATGGACATATTGCTCTTATTTTTTAAAACTTCCTTGAACTATTTAAGATACCTCTAGTCAGTTTTATCCGCTAGGAGGAATACTGCAGCGATAAGCGGTTAGAAAACCAACACTAAGTGTAGCTGCTGCGATGCCAAGTGTATTATGAATAATTTTCCGGTTATCTGTGCCGCCTTGATTTTAGTTTTATAATAATACCTCAGCCAGAACATCCTAGCACATTCTGACCAATAGAAGAGAACCTAATGTGCTCTTCTATAGTCAAGTGCCTAAAGGCAGAAATTGGGACGGTGATCCGAATTAGATCTTGTAAAAGAGTCGGCGAATATTGACACATACTTTTGAACTAGAGTACTTCTGGTGGAAGGAGTGCCATACGTTTAACCGGAATTGTATTGTTCTGTTTTTAGACACAAAGCCCAGCTTTTACGCAATGTTCAGTGGGCGGAAAGGGTTCATGACGCACATCCCTTTACAATCCTAAAATTGTATGCAATATGGCAAGTCAAAGCATTAACTCAACAAATAATTTCTATGCACTTACTCTGAAAAATGCTGCTCTTTCTGTACACACTTGACCTAAAACATAGACAGAATACGTCACAGAAAACATAGTTTACTGCTCCTCCGGCAAAACGTCTTAGGGTAAATTCTCGCTTAATGAAAAACGCGCTCTACGTTTCTCACAACACACGAAGAAGGGTGGAGGTCGGGTTCTAGTTAAAGCGAACACATGCAGTTGCTGAGAATTCTTATCTCTTCAACATAAATGAAGGGCACCTTTCCAAACCAAGCACAATTTTGTGTGGCGTGTCAATCCAAATAAAACAATAATAAAAGGCAACAGATGCCTCTACACGGCTTTTTTAGATTATTAGAAACGTTCAGTGCGTGCAATTACTACCACTTCACCAAAGTCACACTGCCGTAAACACCTGTCAGTAAGTCGTGCTTACTCCGTACTCCTTTTTCTCCTTTCTTCGTCCAGGCTTGCTGCTGGAATGAACCACACGGTTGCACATTCGTCGGCACCCTTCAAGCCGTCCTGACGCATTACGAGCACCACTGCACTTTCCACGCTGTGTCATGCCCACGTTGCTGCGGCCTGGTACTTCATACAGATCTGCCGGGACACTACAGAGCTGGATGCCACGGCGAGAACACTGCGCCCGGAGCCGAACTACCAACAGTGCATCAAGGGGTCGTGCCTGGACGGGACGACACTGGAACCCGGCTCAATGAGTCGAATGTGCTCTTCAGTGAACTAAACCAGGACCTGTTGTCGGCGCTTGAGTACAAGGTAAACGACATCTTGGTAAAGGTGAGGAACATCGAAACACATGTCGAGTCAGTCACAAGAGCTTTCAACAGCAGCGCGCACCAGCTGACTGGCGCTGTACTCCAGCAAGACCTCCCAACGCAGCGCAGGGCTGGATATCAGAACGAGGCTACTCCGCTTACCGCTGAACAACCAGCGTTGCATCACGGGCTAACGCTTAGCGCTGGAGACATCCTAACGAGCTTCAATGAGTTGAAGGCACTCATCAGGGACCCCTACCAGGACCGCTTGCCCGCGCTACAGAGCAAAATGAACGAAGTCTTGGAAGTGGCAAGGGACATCAGAAACCAGGTTGAGACCATCAGAGCGGATTTCCCCCAGAGCGAGCTCAGCATCATGCGATCCTCAGCGGAGCTTTCAAGGACGTTTGCCAGTAACCTCCGGTCTTTAGAAGTCGGGCTGTGCGATAGCCTGAAGAAACATTGCAACGTAAGCGTGATTTCAGACCAGGTGAAGCACAACGGCACAAAGATTGATGCCATCACCAGGATTTTGAGTGAGAATGACCGCAAGCATAGCGATCAGCTCACGCAATTTAGACAGGAGCTGTCGAGGACCTTTGACCAAGAGCTTCGATCCCAGCTGCGTCCAATCTCTGCTCATCTGAACAAAATGGCCGAATCTGGCACGAACGATGCAAGTGGGGCAGAGACGACAGGCGCTGGTGAGATGCCATGGAATGTAGAAAAGAGGCTCATCCTTCGAAAGCTGGAGCTTCTGGCCACTGACTCACACGCTTACCTCGAATGGTTGCGTCAGGGGGTAGATAAGCAACAAAAACTACCGTCTGTAGCTTTCAATCCGTTCTTTGATAATACTACTGAACCCGTAAGAGCTGATATAGCCCCGTTCATGGGAAACTTGAAGGCGGCGAAGAGGGTTATGTAGTGGCTGTTGCAAACGTTGACAACCTATTCCTGGGCGGCGCATCGGCCTTTTTACACGATGGTACCGCAGGGATAGGTATGTGCGAGTTGCCGCCGCGTTCGAATGGACTGATTCGGCACTCACTGTGAAATTATATTTGAAGTGGGGTGGAACTTTCCAAGGTCCCTGCTCTGCGTCACACACAGCGCAGGTGGTAATGAGGCACCCCGATTACCCCTTAAAAGAAGATGTCATTATGACAAAGTCAAGCGCCGAGGCCCAAACTGTGGAAGCACATTGCGGATTCCAAGATGTTTTTTCAGCGACAATAGTGGATACTAAGCGCTCAGGATTTCATAAAGACAGCAGTCTGAGATTTTATGTCTATTTCAAAAATATACCTTCTGCGTCCTAAATGTCAAGGAACCGCCAATAATTTAGGGCATATTGACTACAAAATGTGGTCCCCAGAGGTAGCGTTGTTCTTCAGGCACATTCTAGCCTGCTAAATTCAAACCCGATTATAACAAACCCGGTTAGAGTGAATTGTGCCATATAACGAACAATAAAAAAACAGTTATGAGAATACACGCGAAACATATTCCTTATAACGAAGTTCACATCTGGTATATCGAACTCAGCGCGCATAGAATTGCCGCCAAAATGCATGGTCTCGGAGCAGGGATTGAGATGTTGATTGCCAGCGATGAAGATGTTGAGCCTCCCATGGTGCGACGTGACTCCCGGAGCTTTCCGTAACTCTTTCAGACGCGCCCGACTGACGAATAAACCCTCCCAGTCAGCGACTCCGGACCAAGATGGAAGCATCGATGAACTGTGAGAAGAGCTCGCCAACGTTCCCGGTGTTGTGCTGAAAGGAGTGCCCTACGAGGACTGCCTGAGTGCCGACGACGACGTTGCCTTCACTGTGAGCCCCTCGGACGCCGACACCGTCACCGACGTCATGGCTGCTGGCGCTGCTGGAGGCACCGAAGAGGCGGAGGATGTCGCGAGTGAAAGCCGTCCGATGGTTAACGAAGCGCGTTCGGCAGTCAATATGCGCCACCAACATTGCTTCGTGATTGAATTAGGAGAAAAATTAAACTTCGACGCCAGTGAACTTACGTTTAAAAAACTGGTCAAAGAAGTGTTACTTAAGCAAAACGCTCGCAATACTGATATATAATTAAGGGGTCGAAGTATATGTCTACATGTTCCCCTAAAGGTAGAAATTAAAAACAATTACAAACAAAAATATATTAATACTTATTTGTGACATAGTAGTGTAACTGATGAAAGTTTATGAGTACGAATTACTGCGTTTATGTGTACATTGTGATCTCTTTGTGAATTTGAGACCTATGCTTTGTATAATACATAAGTGTAGTAATGGCTTTGCTTCGTGCTCTTTCTCTATTACGATTGTGCTATCATGCTTAAATTTGTGAACAGACTTGTTGTGTACGCTCTAAATTGGGTGGCTGAGGCCTCTGTCAGGCCACGTTCGCATTTAGTCTCAGCCTCCACTTGGTTTTTCCCAAAAAATAAAAATCAAATCAAATCAAATCAAAAACTGATGCAAATGATGTCTAATGTAGAGAATGCTGTGCTAGTTGACGCCGCCACAACGGAAGTGAAAACAAGAATCACCTCTTTTTGGGAAAGTAGGTAGTTACAGCGGAAAGTATAGCTTTATTGCTTGAAATAAAAAGATAGTTTTGTGTATGGTAATGGCATACTTTATTGTGTTCGTTTTTGCATGCGGGGATTGGAGGAGGAGGAGGATGGGGGTAAGGTTGAGGGGGTCCCACGTACTGCGAACTCCTAAAAAAAAACTCGTTCTAGGCGTGTTTGGCTATTTCGAACTATTGGATATATCGAACTAATCGTGGCGCACATTGCAGTTCGCTACAACCGGTTTTTATTATTAAATTCCAATATTAAATTCTATTAAATTCCAATAGAGAGATGATTAGCGAGTTCGAGTCATTTGAAATAAGCTATTGAGGGTTCAGTAAATTTCCATTTTTTTCGCTGTGCCGTTGATGTTATCGTTATTGCGCTGCACGATCAGTTCCGTGCGCGGAAGGTTCAGTGCGTGCGCTTGGTATTTTCCAACTGCTTTTTAACTGGTGGTCCTGGATATCTCGGTAGGCGTCTCAAGAACCCTAATTACACGTTCTACAGTGAACTGTTTTCTTGCATTTATAATGTGTTAAGATAAATTACTGGAACTGAGTTAAGATAAATTACTGACCAATAACACGTGGACAGACGCACCAAAGGTTTTGTGCAAACTTTATTGGTGTTTCCACGGCCACAATTGCGTGCTTCATTTCAAGCCACCGCGCAATCGGCAAGCTGCTCCGAAATGTTTTATTTCTGCCGTATTAAAGACGATTTCCGAGCAGTGGCGGGTGTGAAAGGTTTCAGGCAGATAAAACGGCTTTCGACGGCATCCCTCCGTTTTCTGTTGGGTGAATGTTGATTTTAACTGACGATAACGATCCCACCTACTCGAATTGTTTCAGAACAAAGAAACAGTGCGAAATGACCCGGATGCAATATGAGTTAGTGGAGGCATGCAAAAGCGCCGACTCTCCGCTATCTTGTTATTCAGGAAGGCAGAACATTCGTTTGTTGCTCAATACTGCACTGTCAAACTGTTTTTTTCTAAACTGTACCTTAAAACAAAATAGACCAACCAGACCTCTTTACCCAACTTACTCGCGCATGCTTTGTCTGTCTGTTTGAGCATCCTGTGGATTCTTTACGGGCAAAGGGGTATCGCTTTCAAAGGGCCGTTATGATGGCTTCATTAACGAATAACCAAATTCACGGTGACATTCAAGGTGGGAGCATCATATATAATTAAACCTGGATATAACGAAATTGACAAAGATTCGTAATTTTTGTTACTCTCATGTTTTCGTTACATGTAGATTTCGAGTTAAGGCCCGCGGGAAAGAATCAGAAGCGAAGCCAAACTGCTAGTCGTCAGTGGAGGGAAACTCACCGTTCATAAATTTAGTTCACAGTAAAAAAAATTGCCCGCGTATCTGCTGCACCTTTCGTTGCAAGTCAAGCATGCCATAGGACTACCCATGAGCGCGTCCACAGACAAGCTGCTCAGGATGGGCGTACACAACACCGCAGAAGAATTGATCGAAGGTCATCTATCAAGTCAAAAGGCCACACTCAGCCGAACTAAAGATGGACGAAAATTCTCCTCAACATAGGGTGGGCGGCCCTCGACGCGATCCCGCAGGTACAGATACCAACCTCCTGGCGCCAGTCTTTAATTATTCACCCACTGCCAAGAAACATGCACCCCACCCATCACGAGGCGAGAAGAGCAGCGAGAGCTCGAGCGCTCAACACGAGCTTTGGAAAAGACCCCGGAGTCGTGTACACGGACGCCTCCCGTTGTAGAGGCAAGCCATACGCAACAATAGTGGTATCGACCAAGAACAGTCTCCAGGTAAGCGCAACAGTCAAGACCACGGACATCACTGAAGCGGAGGAGATGGCAATTGCTCTGGCCCTACACAGACGCCGGCACAAACAATTGTCACCGACTCGCAGCAAGCATATCGGAACTACCAATCAGGATGGGTGTCACCAGTGACCCTTAGATTGCTGCAGAACAAAATAGCAAATAGAAAAATCAAATTGGTGTGGACGCCTGCTCACGCCTCCATGGAGGGTAACGAGTTTGCCCACCAACAAGCCTGCGCACTCGCACCCCAGGCTACGGAGGAAGGCGTGGAGTACTGCCCGCTTATCACTTTCAGAGAAGTCACGCAGCACTACCGGCTAGAAAGACAGACACTCCCTCCACCTCATCCTAGCCTCTCTAAGGAGCAGCAGACAGTCTTTCGCCTCATTCAATCTGGATCCTTCCCCCACCCAACAAGGCTACACCTCATGTTCCCGGAACAGTACTCGGCCGAATGCAAATTTTGTAAAAAACCAGGATCACTCCGCCACATAATTGGGGAGTGCGACTTCAGCTCAGAAAATCCACCCCTCCTCCATCCCCCCACCCCCTCTTTTAGAGAGCAATGGGAGATTTTGATGTCCAGCTCCTCACTCGCGACCCAGCTAGCGCTGGTCGACCGGGCGCAGGCGGCCATGACATCATATGGGCTCCAGTGAATAAGGAACCACTCCCAATTTAGACGCTCAATAAATGTATTCTCTCTCTCTCTCTCTCGACGAAAGACGACAGCCTTTCGTCGACATTTTTTTAACTAAATGCCTCCCTCCGCTTTTCTGTTCACCTCTCACTGCTGTTCCTCTCCCGTCCCGTTACTCCCCAGATAACACGCTACAGGTTTGCTCAAGTCAATTTAAATTTACGGCGTTCCACTGCTCCAGGCGTGTTGCTTCAATGCCAGCGAAGCCGTACGGCAGAGACACGCGTGAATACAAGCGCCCTGCATTAACGTTTATATAATAACGTTGCTGTACTTACCGTATGTTCCGTACAGAACGTAGAATCTATCTACTGGAACCTCTCGTAACTATTTCCGTTTGATTTCTTTAAATGCCGCTAAAAGCTAAAGTGGCGCGGGCGACAGCAGGCGACGGCGGAATGAATTTTTTTCTGCAGTTGATGAAGTATTTAATTTCTCAAAAATCAAGCATGTATGATTTTTTATAAACGATCACTGCAAATATCACTTCTGTACTAATTTGTTGTCTCATATTTGCGTAATGTCTTGTTCTTCTCCAATAATGTTGACAAGTATGAACATTACACCGGACTTAGACGGGTAGATTTAGCTGTCACTATATGAGACTATTGCGCAGGCCTTGTTTTACTTTGGCGGGGTGGCTGAGTAGAGTCACAGACCGACAGACAGACAGACCAAAAGTTCTGGGTTAAAGTAGCCTAAGAAAGACTATCATCTGTAAAAAAACTACATGACTTGCACCTGCTGCTTCCGCACGAGTTTAAGTACTAGACAGCGCTCCAAAGAATCAAAGTCACTGACCGCGTATAAACAAACGTAACTTAACTATAATTGTTGCGTTTCACACTTTTCGGTGCCTTAACGTGCTTCAAGGACCAAACTTGCGCTGAAAGAAGGAGGGTTTTTGCGAACTCGATGCTTTTTTCCGCACTCAAATTTGTTGCGAGGTTACTAGCTGGGATACTGAACCGAGCGGCGACCATCTTCTCTCTCGCCGGCGGGGAAGGCATCTAAAATTGCGAGCTTGTATCGTAAAGACAAAACTTTTCGTCGTCTGGCAGCAGAAATCATCACCAACAAACCGACACCACAGATAGCAGTGGAGATGCGCGACTACACGCCGATAGGCAGTCCTAGTTCATAACTGACACCGCGCTCACACGTGGTGACACACAGTAATTCGCGATGCGGGCGAAACTCGCTAAAATAGTGTATTTCTCTAGCCGACGTTTCAGGAAAAATGCACGAAAAAATTACTCATCAGCGTAACGAATTCATTACATCAAGGTTAGCCGTCGCAAGGCCTTCGTTACGTAAAGTTCGTAAAACATGGGTTTCAAAGGGGCTGGCAACGGGGAATTGAGAAACTTCGTTAAATAAGGAATTCTTTACATAGAGGTTCTTTACATCCATGTTTAGCTGTAGCCCTGCATATTGGAAGAATCTGGTATTTTTTTGTGGGAACAAATACCAATAAATTCCTCCTTCGTTCTGTGCGTGCATTTGAGGAAATTCTTTCCAAATGCGGGGATTTACTTGGCGGGACTACGCTTGGCTGGTCTAGCGAAGTTAAATTACTCTGCGCTCAGAGTTGTACGCATTCCCCAGTGAGACGGAATATTCTCAATTCAATTCACTTGATTCATTATATACGGCGGACCTTCACAAGTCACTACAGCTTCTGGCGGAATTTTAAGAAATAAAACGGCAACACTAACGAAAGGTTCCACTAGACAGGTTCCGCGTTCCGCTTGGAATGCACGTGCAGCAGGGCAACGTGGCTCTATAAACAGTGTAGTAGGGTGCTTCGAATCACGCGCGTCTCCACTTTACCGCAGCGCTGGCATTGAGGCACCCGACTTGGAGCAGTGCAACGCGGTAAATTTAAATTAACTTGAGCAAACCTCTAGCGTGTTATCTTGGGAGGAACGAAGCGGTAGAGGAACAGCATGAAAGGTGAGCGGGAAAGAGAAGGGAGGTGTTTACATGGCGGGGGTGCCAGTCGACTATCGTCTTTTGTCGACATGTGCAATGAAAGCAGCAGATACGCTGTAATTTTTATGTATATTGTTTTTCACACATATTTCATTACGAATAATAAGCTGAAACTGAGACTGAAACCTCTCGGGTATCTCGGTGCTGTCATTTGCGATGCCCTTATCCCGCAAGCATCATCTCGCGCATGACTGAGCTTAAGCTAGTTGGTTTTCTTCGCATAATCGAGAACAATCAACCAGGGTGACAATGCGTGCAAATCTGGAGAATTCGGCTTCGATATGTCTCGAGAAATTTGATTTGGTTCAATTTCTCTGATTTGACAGCATCTGATTTGAGTGACAAATTGAATCTATAGATTCAATTAGATATTCAATTCAATTATAATATAGATACGTAGGGACATAGAGCGAAGCAAAACGTCATGCACCCTGTATATGCGGCCCTACGCGGATCCTATTCTTTAGTAAAATATTATACTGAGCCCCACTGTAGCATTTGTTGGCCATTATAGAAATTTGCGGCGAAACCGGCCTACGGGCACTCTCGACGCCGTAAATAATGTTCCACATTCAGCAAATTTTCTGTTTTCTTTGTTATGGGCATACAAATTAGTGGCTCTTAGGAAAACCAGCGCAAAAACAAAAAAAAAGCAAGATATCGGCTCGAGGATGGGTAATTCCTATTAGTTTTATTTCATGTCATCCATCTAGATTCTGCAATTTTTTTCTCCTTAAATGAAAGAAAAACTGAATTTATGAATCAAAATAACCATGCCTTTTTAATCAATACAAAATGTAGGATAGAATCAACCCTCGCGGGTCCAGATAGAAAGGAGAGAAAACACTAATCTTCTTTCAACGTAAAAGAACATAAAGAAGAGTAAACTGGGTATGGTTTCACTATATACACCCAGTTTATTGCGCTTACCATTGAAGGTAGGCTTTCTCATACGAAACCCCTCCAAAAATTATAAAATAGTGCCGTCCTAATGAAAAATTGGCTGTTTCTTGAAGGTTTCCCTCGTTTTATCAGAATTTGTTCTTTGTTAATTCATTTATTACCTTTCATTTCCGGAACGTCATAATCCCTGTGGCTATCTGCATCCTATCGCAGTATATCCTACGCAGAAAAATTGAGTAGTGCCAGAAATTACTAGAGGAAAAAGGTTGGTGTAGTGCTCGTAAAAATAACTCTATATTGAACTGTAAAGAGCGTTAAAGAGCAGATGAAGTGGCAGAGCTTCATTATTCTCGTGTACAGTGTACTGAACACATGCGCTTATTCCAGCGAAGTCATTTGGCGCGGCTGAATATAAATTAGTCAGCTCGCATCCTCCAGCATTCATTCTCTCCTATGCGCAGTGTGTCCACCGCGCGTAGTACGCGCATTCCAGAGAACTCTCTGAAGCGGGGACAGCCTCTACGTGGATGGAATGCCAAACACAAGTGCGGATTCATGCTGCGTCCTATTGTATCCATGGTTCGGTGCTTAAGAGGAGACTTGGAACACTCGTAATGAATACGGCGGTACCTTAGATTGCGATTGTCTTCTTAAAGGGGCCCTGAAAGGCATTTTGAGCACACTAAATGAACTAGCGCAATCGCTAGATTGGGTCGCCAACGTCACCTGTGCCAAGTATTACTCTTTTACGCGCAGCGGAAAGCTCACACTTTTGTTGCAAAGTTTGTCGCTTTTTTCTCACCCTTTACTTTGTGTTTTTGGACGCCGCCATCTTCACATGTCTACATCATCGATTCCCAGATGTTCGTCATGAGCTAGACATCCTGCTATTGGGCGGCTTTTTCACGCACTTCCGGCGAAGAGATGAGTCGTCTGCTCAGCGTCGGCTCGCCGGCTGATCTGCCAGCGGAGTGCCGGAGTGCTTTGACATTTTACGACAAACGAAACAAGTGTAAACAAACGCTTAACCGTTTGTATTGAATGCAACACGGCCATAACACGACGTGGATTTTATCTTACGTGAGTAAGTACCATAAAGAAAGTCCCGTGGCACTTCTTTGGTGCAATCGCAGAGAACGCCCTGAGCCGAATGCCCGGGTTTGACGCGTACATTTTATTCAACTTCAAAACAATCCAGAGATGCGTTTCGAACGAACGCAACGTCACAACATGAGTTGCAAGTCTGAACCGCGATTGACAGACGATGAGTTGCCTCCTCCTGCCCGTCGTAAATTCGGCACTCACCTCACACCCGGTTTGCGGGGACGAGCAGCAAGTCACAACTCTGGCGCGCAAGCGAGAAGGCTTTTAGCCAGGCACACTGCACATACCCCATGCGAGGTTGAGTGGTACTTCGTTCGAGAAAGATAATCCAGACCATGGGACGCACTATCCACCCGCAGAAGTACAATTTCGCATTTCATCGCGAAACGAACGCGTCCACAACACACAGGAGGCGATGCACACACACACACACAGCTTCGGTCGCTGCATTGGCTTAGCTGCAAACTTCGTTCGGACAATCAGCGATGCTACGACGATACAGAGCTGCGTGAGGACGACGTGCTAACCACTTCACGTATTTAAAAACACAGGGGCAAAGAACTAGGTTCATCGGAAGCAAAAAAATTCCCCCGCATTTCCCCGAGGGGGAGAATGTGAAAGTGCGAATGCACGGTTGTCGGCCCGCTTGCGGCGCTTGCGCTCGGCCCCCGCAGCCCACCGCCTCGCCGCCTTCTCTTCCATCTCTTCCATCGGGTTTGTAGTATCACGTGTACACCACGCAGTTATCAAGCCGCTATAACGCCGCTGAGTCGCCAACGCACGCCGCTGACGACGTAGTTTGAATGCGTTAAAGATATAAGGCCGTCACTAACACTGATATCACCGTCGCGTCCGTGGCTTGGTCGGTAGAGCGTCGCGCTGCGGCCGCAAAGTCCTCGGAACGAAACCTGGCGCCGGATGCTGTTTCTTTTTCAAATATAGAGGAGCACTGCGGACGCCAACGCCGCCGCCGCCGGCGGTGGATGGTTTGGGGTCGCTTATAAAGTGCATTCGCACTTAAAAATCTTTCCTCCATTATAGTGCCTGAAATATACTGGCTAGTGTGCCGAGGGCGGGCTCCAGGCGGGCGCCGGGAGCGATGTACGCGGCCGTCTGCCGCTTGGGGCGCTGCCATGCGGGAGTGTGCGCGTTCATCCGGCCCGAGCAGATCGCGCGGTACCTCCGAGCTGCGTAGCAGACGGCAGCGGCAGAACTTTCCATTCCCGCTTGCGACGAAAGCGAGCGAAAGCGACGGGAATTCTGTCGCGCAACCAAAATTTGTCCCGACCATTCGACAAAAACGATCGTCGCGCGACAAAGCGACGGAATTCCTGCCGCTCTTACTCGCTTTCGTCGCAAGTGCGAACGGGCCTTTATGCGCAATCTCCGCCCCACATAAAACAACCTCTTGCTTGTCGCCTGAGCATACGGTTGATATCTGACTACGTTACACTGTGCTTGCCAGTGTATTTAAACGATGTCACTAGGTTTGAAACGTACGCGCTCGGCGTGCAGCTTTGTAAACGCAAGCGGTTTCACATACGCACGCTATTTTGCTGCTAATAGAGTTTTAGTACAGCGTTTGTGGCCTTTGCATACGCTAAACGCTAAATTTTTGCGTCCCGCTACGTGACATCGCGATGGGAGTTTTAGCAGAGCGTCTCATCAGTTTTGCGTAGCGACACACTAATGCATACGGCGCCATCTGTCAAATGTTTTCCGAAATGTCTCGCCGGCTGATCTGCTAGCGGAGTGCCGGAGTGTTTGGACATTTTACGACTATCCAAACAAGTGCAAACAAACGCTTTCCCGTCAGTGTTGAATGCAACACATGGGTGCAGCTTGTCAGAACACGGGTTCTCGCTGATCGAGTGCAGCGTTGGTTTGCTCTTCGCCTTCACGTTCATCGCCGCTGATAAAGCGATCCGATCCGGCGCGTTTTGTGCACGGGTTCTGTGTCGGTTGAAAATGTCTTTTTTCACATGCCGCCGGTAGTAGGAATTACAACCACCGCAAAATAACACCCGGCACCAGCGGGGCCACATCTGAGACCGCGATTTTTGGATAAACAGTGCGCGGTGCACCAAAGGGAACGAGCGCACGATTCTCCCCACGCGGCTGCGAGTTCGCCGCCGATACCAACTGCAGCTACGTACACCGCGAAAGGGCAAGGCCAGGCCGCACACATGCGGCCAGGTCATTCGTTCGCTTTTCCAGCCTGTGTCCATGGTGTCTACAGAGATGAAAAAGCCGAAAGAGCTGGCCCGTAGCAGACGGCAGTCTGTGGGAGCGCAATAGCGGAAGTACGTCACCGCTGAGGAGCGGAGCATCATGGGAGGGGAGGCCAACAGCGAAGAAACAGTTGAAAGGAGGAGGAAATACGGCGCGACGATAATTCGCGGTTTTTGATTTACGATTTCTCAGCTAATACTCATCGCTTTAACAAAATTCTTGCAGGAGGAGATTGCTAATACATTGCTTTATTTGGTTACATGTACATCCATGCATCGGCGGAAGGCATTTCAGGACCCCTTTAACGTGATCTGAAAGGCTTCGTCAACGGCTTCGTTGTTGCCGAAGAGCTCTCTTTCGTTTTATTTTATCTTGTCAATGCGCAAAGCGTGTTTTTTCGCAATGGCTATTGGAAAGAACAAATTAATAAACAAGGCTCATGTTCCGTGGATTATCGAACTTTCGGGGAAATTTCAATCCCTGCAGTAGACAGAATTCGTTCGCATTAATTCATCCCGCTCTCTGTGCAGATCGAACAGATGAGCTGAAAGCGCAGGACATCAAGCACGCGCGCCACGCTAGAGGTGAATCGTAAAGGGGACGGAATTTTAATTTCGCTCCCCGCTTACAAAGGCCTCAGGAAAGTTGTTTACACAATTCAGAATATCCAACTGCGTAACTCAACGCCTACACTAGAACTGCTATACCTGTAAAGACACCAGAACCTGCTGGCTAAACAGAAACTATGGCGGGAATTAATTATTTCATATTTAAAATAGTGTTTTCTTTTCTTCAGCCAATTCAGATCTAAAATGTTGTACGTTTAGGCAACCACGATAAGGAATGCTTAAGGATACATAGATCCCAAAAGCTTTTTGAGTGGCAAATATGCAATAGACAAGACATTCCTGCGGGGCAATAAATATCCGTCCAAGAAATCACAGGGTTATCAAGGCGAAAGCCTTTCAGCGCGCCATTATGCGTCGAACCACCGTTGTTGTAGTTGTTTCCCGGCACAGAAAATGGCCTCAACTGCAAACAGTAAATAAAATCCGCTTTTTTCCTTATTGACTGCGCTATCAACACCCGCTGACAGATATTTATTAAAAGATAAGCCAGTGCTCACAGCGTTACAAGTTATTGTGACGGCACGTGAATAGAACAGGTTCACCCCAGCCTCGTAGACATCAGCTTCAAGGAAGCTCTGGCTTGCGTCCCCAGTCTGCCTGTTCGAATGTAGGAGCGACGTAGTGCACTAGGTCACTTAGGTCACTTTCATTCATTCATTTTAATTTGAGTAAGGGTTTCTTGGGTTGAAAGGCAAAAGGCACCCCCTTTTCTATCCTGATAGGCACCCCCTATTCCACGTACTGGATGTGTTTGTTCACTACGTTCGGAAAGAATTTAGGATTTAGAGAAAAAGTTGGAAAACTGTTGCAGAGTACCTATAAGTTTGGATCATCAATAGAATCATAGTACCTTTATGCCACAGTGTGAAAAGGCAGGTTCAGTTCAGCCGAGCGTAATGAGTTACCCTCACGGAAATCGACTTTCAGATATACTTTACCCCTTGTACGTGCCCGCACTGAAGGCATTTTGTTAGATTTTAGGTGATAAATGCATTATAAAAGTGGTTCCCAGGAAATCGTACGCCACTCGTACGCAAATGTCGCTGTAGGTCCCAATGCATTGGCGCAATCCCCCCTGATTTTTTTTTCTCAGTCACTGACACCGCCATTTCCTGAATCATTTGTTATCCCCGTGTACGCAATTTACACAATAATGTCTGCGTAATGACACCGTAATATCGACTTTATTCTGATTTATTTTACTATTTTTTGTTTACTCTCGCTTTTCTCTCGGTTAGTTATCCGTACGTTTCTTCATCTTGCACGAAGACTTCGTCTCTTATCGATCTTTCTCTTTCTTTTCTAAAGACTAGTGTTCATGTGGCGTGCATCCTTCGATGTCTGCATTATAGAGTAGCAAAGCAGCTGCGTCTGTTCTCAAGAATATTGACAGAGATTACGTTCAAGCTGAGAAGAGAGCTCGTTGTTTTCGTTTCTTGTCTGTTGGATAGTTTTTTTTAGTTGCGGTCGGATTAATACTTTTTGTGAAGTCGCTCGCTGGCTTTTCGAGGATCCCATCGAATGCATATCAATGACCCAGCTTGTCTCGAATAGAAAGCGGGATTCTGACGCGCTATAGAGAAGCGAACTATAGAAAACCTGAACAGTTCAAGGGATCCGCATTCTTTTACCAAGAGCGTAAAAGGCTTCTTTGGGGCTCAGATTTCCTGCTACGAGACAGACACGCTAGCTTCACCACTAAGTATGCGAAAAGTCGCATAAAATAGTTGAAATGAATGAATGGATGGATGGACGAATGAATGAATGAATGAATGAATGAATGAATGAATGAATGAATTGAATGAATGAATGAATGAATTTTGCGAACTAAGTAATGTAACCGAAGTTTACAAATAATAACAAAAAATATTTGCCGATGGAAAGTAGTGTAAACTAATCGCGTAACTGCGTCTGTCTCTCCTGTTGTTTCGAGAAGGTCATTGCTTATTTTTTGATAAACAAAGTGTGGAGATGTGACAAAGCTTATACATTTCATTGCGGTGCATGCGTGGTCTTATGCTGCGGGATGCATTATGACCGCAGTATTAAGGAAAGGGGCGTTTACATTCGCTTAAGTCAAACCATTTCGTGCCTCTCACAACGGCTCAGTCTCAAACTCGAGGCTACAGCCGCCTTCAGGGCGATGCCCGTGCGTTTGCTGCCAAGCCGCAAGTAACAAGGGCGACGTAGCGTAAAGTGGTTAGCCGACCGGCACCTTGACGTATGTGCTGAGTGAACTGATCGTTTGGAGGGAGGAGACGGTGACAGCATTTCTAGTGTAGCTGTACAGACAAGCCAGCACACACGCAGGCTCTTTTCCTTTTCGTTGGCTTGCACTCGCAGCGAGCTCGAAATATTCCTCCATCAACAGAAATTTAGAACAGCGGGTAAATCTCAAGTGAGCATCAACTTATTAATCGTACGTACATATTTAAAATACAGGGGCTGGAAAACCTGCACATATTTTGAGGAAATTAAAGGCCGCCATACCTGGAGTTGGGTGTTGGACGCGCCCTAACAGGTATCAGAGCTCCCTCAATTGAAGAAATGGGGCAAACAGATTTAGTTACACCAAGAATATTGGATGGTTAACGGCGTAGAAAAACCAACAAAGGATTCGTCTCTGCAGTAAGTTCCTAATCCGTAAGCCAGGCTCACAATGCCATAAAAGAGGGAATATTTCACCGATAACGCCGGCTTATCATACTAGCCTTTTCTAGCAGTGCAGGTAAATCTGAAATCAACAAGAAAGCAAGATTTTTGGCAGGCAAGCCAGAAAGTATTACCCTTGCCTAAATATAACCGACGCAAAAATGCGTTGCAGGTACATGGCAGGTATACAGAACACATACATAGCAGATACACAAAACATGCCCGTCATAATGAATAGTATAACGCCTTACGAGAAGAAATGTATGCATATCTGGCGCAGTATACCGTCTGTATTTTCCCCTTTTTTAGCCAAACATATTCCTCCTTTCTGGTTAACACAGGCGCCAGCTATGTGACGAAAACGCGACGAAGTTTTTGACCGGCACGAGTTGCATGCGCGGTGCTGCGTGAGCCACGAGCCAGGGACGGCGGGCCCGCTTTATGCAACGCTGCGCATTCTCGTCCGATGAGTAATCTCCCGCAAAATTCGCAACTCAACGCGCCATGCCATTTGGGATCACAGAAATGGCCTCGCTCGACGGCATGCTGTCGCACTTCACATCCCCACGGACTTCGTCCTCCACGGTCAAAATCACTCGCGGCCGACCTGTGTCGGCCGGGGAGGATGGCAGTTCATCACCCATGCCCTCCGGTGAGATGTCACTGAGGGCCGTCGTCAGCGTGTCCTTATCCATGGGCATCTTTTTTTCGCCAACATCATCGGCGCTGCCGTCACTTTCATTGAGCCAAAGGCCAAGGGCGTCCCTACGAGCCCCAACCACTCTGAGCCCACCGTGGAATACATTCAGTTCACTTCCAACGACACCCTGGAGCAGCAGCCGAATGAGACGATTTACGTCGTCTATGAGCCCGTGGTCGCTCACGGAGCCTCGACGTCGTCTCCGAGCCCCGCCGGCCCGAGCGTCACCTCCTCCTTCGGGAGGTTGCTGGAGGCTTTGGCAGAAGGCATACTGGAAGGGACAGCTGTGCAACCCGCTTAAGCGGCCTGGACCTTGATACCATGTTGTTGCTATTCGTCTTCCGTGCGGGAGCCATTCAAGAGATATCATCCCCCACCTCGGACAATGCTGCAAGCAGGTGAATGCCTTGATGATGATCAGCTGGGGCAGCACGTGAACACCAATAAAAAACAGAACAAATTGCTTCAAATAGAAAAAAAGTCATTCTTTCAGGCACTCGCGTAGAATTTACGACAGCCAGAGTGGTGAGCACAGTATTCCAGAAAGCTTCTGTGAAATCCTGCAGCACTTTTGTGGCATCTGCTCACCGCGTAACAAACTATCACAGGTGCTCAAACTGTAAGTTTATTGCGACCTTACGAAAAAAAAAGTTTATTGCGGAAAAAAAAGAACTTCTACGTCAAAGTAACAATTACCGATTCATCGCAGCCTAAACAGACTGGCCCATTTTCGCGTTTAAAGTATCCAGGAAATTGCAAACAATTGTGAGTATTCTTGAAAAGCTCTTCAGCTCATTTTTTGACAAATCTGTATAGAGCATTTAAAAATATATGAAATACCGCAGCTTCAAGAGAAGGGGGAGAACTCGTGGTGCTCGACCAAAGTTTGGGACAATGTAGGCGCGTCTCGACGTCGCAGCCACCCGCACCCCATGATGACGACAGCATACACGTTCGCATTCCGCAGTATGAAGGGTGATATCAAATACGAAAGAACGCTGAGCTGCGTGGCGCTTGAAGGATGCGCTCCACCAGTTGGACGTCGGAATTCCGCGCCCTTTTGGGGCGTAGAAACGCGCTCTAGCCTAATGAGCTTTGAGCGCAAACTGCCGGCATTCTGCGCCTTTTTTGCGCCCAAGTACCTCGTAACAGAAAGTTTCGGGCTTGCTCACTCATCAGACGTAATTGGTTTGCACTAACTCATTCCGCGCGGTACCAAAAGAAAAAATTACACCATCTTCCCGTGGGGAACCCTGAGGAGATGCGAAGCATCATGGGGGTTCCGTGTGGTTCTATTGTGTTGTTTCATTTATCGGAGCACGAATGGGAACGCAGTGTGCACCCCCACGATGCTTCATATCTACGCTAACGGGACTGTTGGTTCCGGTCGAACTCATCATACAACGACGTAGCAGAACCGGCTCAGGCGATCTCTCCGAGAAGACTGAACGGGAGCGCGCAGCGCGCACCTGCTTTATTCGCTGGCAAGGAAGGGAGGGGGAGAGAGGGCACGTGCAAAGCGCAGCTGCTTTATAGCTGGCGAGGGAGCGGAGAGAGGGAGAGGGCGGCTGCAGCGCGCACATGCTTATCGCTGCCGAGGGGGAGTGAGAGAGGAGGAGAGGCGCTGCGGACGGGGCACACAGGAGTGACGTACCTCCGAGCAAGAGATGTTCTGCATCTAAAATCCCGGGCCTTCTCCACTAACGTGGAACCTGGTCAGGGGCGAAGCACGCAGTGTATTAGTGTATTCCTGGCGCCTTGGCGATTTTGCCAACGGAGATGAAACCTTTGGGTGGGGTAGAGGTATACAGTTGTGCTGTAAAAGTCTCTTGTCTTTGAACCCCGGAGCACTCTAGCGCGAGGCGTAAAGGACTGTTCCGGTATTTTTTTAAAGCAAAGCTTTCTAGCTCTACCAGCCAAGGATTTTTTCATGGTATGCGGGTCAAGAAACTCCCAACACGGCTGCGGAGGGAAGGGCGGTTTTCCCTCACGCAGCACAGTGTAGATGGCGCGGCGAATTTACCCAGCGTTCCCCGCGCGCTCACGCCATAAATAGTGATTATAAAAGTTCCCTCAGCTTTTTCGCAAATCTCAAACTTACTAAACTAATTAGTTTAAATCAGTATAATGGGAATCACTAAGCTCACATGCCGATTCGTTTCAGTGTCTGCGCTTGTATCGCGCCGTGGTGTAGCCCCGAGCTAGCACATCAGGATGGCTTGGTTCCGCTATCTCATCCTTCGAATGACGCTCCTCCCCGTTTTCTTTCTGCCGAACCAACGGCTGGGCTACAGCTCTAGCCCGGCCGTGGCCGACGCTGCTCCAGCGTTCGGGACGCCATCCCCGCGAATTCCAGGTAACGGCTGGCCGAATCTCTGGTTTCGCTATTTGTAGAGCCACGTGTGTGAATTCAAGTATCGTCGCATGGGCAATTGTTGTGGGTGTCTTAAAGCCTTGCTTTCCAACGCCCTTCACAGCGTGGATTGGAGCCAATTTTTTAGATGCGAAGCATCTCATGCTCGGGGCTGTGTCCCTCCCTCCCTCGTTGTCGTTGTCCGCCGTCCGCACTCTACTGCGCATGCTCGTCTCTTCAGCCCCGTCAGCGTTTGGGCTGACGTCAGCGCAGTCCACTATAAAAAGAAATAGTTAGGCGGCGCCCGGTTTCGATCCCACTACTCTCTGGCCGCAACGGGAGGTACGTGGCACTCTTCCCACTGCGCTACAAACCGAGACAGGAGCATGTGCTACGAACGCGCCTTATGTCCTTCACTCATTCAAACTACGTCAAGAAGCTACTGATACAACGAAGGCACGCGAAGCTGAACGTCAACGGAAACGACGAACTGAAAACTAATGGGAACTTCAGTCGACCCCATGGCTGCTTCGCATACTACTCAGGGTTCCCCTACGGGAAGATGGTGTAATTTTACGTACGCGTTTCGAAGTGCTCCAGCGCGAGGCGTAAACGAGTGTCTTGGTGTTTTTTCAGTACGCGTTACGTTCCAACACGAGGTGTTAACGAATTTCCCGGTGTTTTAGTAGCGTGACTACGTGAGACGACGATTACGACGACGACGACGACAGGAGACGCCAACCTCCCCAGCCCCGAAGGGGCTTCGCTTCTAAAGATGGCATTGATGGGTAGCAGGTACTGTAGCCTTGTTATTCACTTTACTGTGAGAACATTTTAAAGGGACGCTGGTATGGCTACGGTTCTATGTATTTCTCCTGTCCGAGTTCAAGAATTGTCCAGGCTGTTTGCGTCTTTGAAGTTCGAGGCGTTCGAAAAAGAACGCAGTGGTGTGTGTACAGTTAGCATTCGGTCACCACCAAAGTGAAACACCGTTCAAACGTCTCATCCCTTAGACATGCATTTCGGCCAGATTAGTTATCAATTGGAAGCATTTTTCAAGTTAACTAGTGTCAAAATAAAAGTGTGTCGCTGTGTGAAGGTATGTGTGCTCCTTATCGATGGCCAACGTCTAGACTAATGGACCAAAGTGTAGACTAATGACTAATTTCCCTTCTGTAGGCTTGAAAGAAATGCAATTCGCTCATACCTTTAACTGAAATTCTTATATCGTGGGCTCAAAAGGTTCGTCGTTCTTTCGGCGTGACCGAGTGAAATGACTAATTTTTGTTATTCGTTTAGCCCACGTGATACGAAATAACCGGCGTTATATTCATTTTTCTGGGTAAAAAAACTGTGTTATGCGGACACTCCTCGAAACGCATGGAAGTAAGTCTTTTCATGCAGTACTGATGTGGGTTCTCCTTTTCAGCAGGAATCTTAATACCTTTATGAACATCGCTTCCTGAAACGCGGCTACCTAGTACATGCGTAGGAGCCGAGTACTGTATCCGTTGCGCCACCATAGAGGGGTAACGCTCGCAGCACCCCTAAACGGTTCAACCCCCTTAATACATGGGCCTATAGGGCGTTTGAACCACTCTTATTCTACAAGACCATATTCACATGATCAATCAGGTGATAGAAAATGCGCGGAGTGTAATCAATCCCTATATATATAGCCTTCATAGATTATGAGGAAGCATTTGACTCCGTCTATACCTCAGCAGTCATTCAGGCGTTGCGGAATCGGGGTGTAGGCGAGCATCACATAAGATTACTAGAGGATATACACAATGGGCCACAGCTACCATAGTTCTCCATAAGGACAGCAATGACATACCTATTAGGAAGGGCGTCGACAAGGAGACACAATCTCTCCAATGTTATTCACAGCATGTTTACAAGAAGTATTCAGAACATAGATTGGAAACAGATGGGCGCAAGGGACAATGGACAAGTACCAGTAACCTCAGATTTGCTGATGACGTTGCCTTGTTAAGTAACTCGGGGGCCGAACTGCAAAGCATGCTCACCGCACTGGACAAACAGAGTAGAACCGTGGGCCTGAAAATTAATATGATGAAAACTGAAGTAATGATCAATAACCTCGGGACAGCACAGTGGTTTGAGATAGGTGGCGAGGCAGTAGAAGTGGTAAGCGAATATATCTACTTAGGCCAAGTTGTGACCCCGGATCCCAACCATGAGGCAGAGATAATCAGAAGGATAAGAATGGGGCGGAGTGCATTCGGGAGGCATTCTCAGATAATGAATGGCAGCCTACCATTGTCCCTGGAGAGGAAAGTGTATAAAGCTGCATCTTACCGGTACTCACCTACGGGGCAGAAACTTGGAGGCTAAGAGGGTTCAACTTCAATTGAGGACGACTGAAGCGAACAATAGAACGAAAGATGCTAGGTGTAACGTTAAGGGACAAGAAAAGGGCGGAGTGGATCAGGGAACAAACACGTCTTAAGGAGAGATTAGTAGAAATTACTAAGAATAAATGGGCGTGGGCCAAGGCATGCAATGCGAAAAAAAGAGAACCTTTGGTCATTAAAGGGGCCCTGCAGAAAAAATAAAGCTCGTTTTATCCGAAATGTTTCGTGTTCTGTAGCTCCCCCAGCGCGTGTCCGGCAGCAAACGATGCCGTATTCAGAGAGAAAGTATTTTATTTATGTTGAAAGTTTGATTATGTCACCAAATCGTGTGTTTTCGCGACGTCTTCCATGAAACCCCAAGGGCGGGTATTCAGACGAAGTCCCAGTGCGTCAGGCTCTGCTGCCTTTCTTACCTTCATTCCTCCTAGCTGGCGCTACCATACACATCTGCGAACCGTTGTCCGCCATTGCGTAGTTTTTGACCGTATTTGTACTTGGCTTCTTTTTGTTACGGTAGAAAGTAATTGTTTCGTGAAACATGGGGTATGCTCGACAAACAGGGTCACGTAAGACAACGTCGCATGCACCAATCGACCAGTGTCGTGTAAAGCAACTACAAAGCCACCGGCTGTTGTGCAGCTAAAACAAGCATAGTGCTCCTAGAACCAACAGCAGTGCGAATCGGCACTGCTATGTTTACGTGTATTTTCCTAAGTTGCATTGTTTTCCCCACCATTATTACTGCTAATAAATATGCATTGCATTCAAGCGCAAACAGCTCGTTCAGCAAGCTTATAAGGCCTACCTAATTTCGTTTGCTTTTGCTGGCCTCAGCCAATCGCACAGCTGGGCATATGACATCATAGGCTCTGTTGAGGGAAATGAGCTAGAGGGTCGCATAGCCATCCCCTTTTTTCCTACTTATGTGGCTTAATTATTATATGGCTAATTCTATGAATTATTTGATTGAAGTGTGCAGTAAAAGTAGTGTCAGTGTGATTCTAACGAGGCAGAAATCAAAGCAGAAACGGAAAGCTTATCTGCTGCAACGAACAAATAACGCAGTGCCGTTCCGTGCTGGGCTATAGCATTCGCAGTGAGTCCAGACGCGAATGAAAGGGTGAAAACGTTTATCAGAAGTGTTCCAGAATCCCTTTATAGAGACTTTTGCTTGTTGGATTCCAATTTTTACGACGGAAATAAAATCCAACGAGAACAGGTATTCTGGAAGAAGGCTACGATCGAGTAAAGGAAAGTAGGAATTGCGCTGTACGCTTTGTGACATGAAATGTGATCTCTGTCATGACATGCCATGTGAGATGTATGTTCAAGGTAGCCGGACCCTGGTCAAGTTTCTCTAATGCAGTTTTCTTTTCGGTTGCCGTTTTCTGAGCCTGTGTGCTTTCGTTGATTAATAAAGCAACTGAACTAGTGAGACACCGTCAATGCCGCATGAATACCTATGTCCCTAGTGCAGATCAAAATAGAAGCAATCGACGATGTTATCGTTCGCCCGGAGGGTCTGGACACCTACACTACTTACCGCCACGCCAATCCCCATCCGCCCATCGTCTAAGCACTGCCGGTGAGCGAACTACTTCGCCAGGATGCGTCCCAGCCTCAGCCGCCAAGCAAATGGAGTCCACAGCTATGCCCGACCAAGACGCGCCACTTCATCGAGTGCGAGGCCTTGTCGTGGCGCACACTGGCGAGCTACGAAGTTACCACAGCAGTGCAGCGTTAAGTCACTTGCGAAATTTGTGAGATTATCTCACAGAGAGCCTCCCTACTGCCCTATTTCCCGAAACCATGTGATTCATGCGTGAGCCACAGCGTCAACGATGGGAGTGGTGTGTGTCCATTCGACGGAGACTCGTTCCCTGTAGGCGACTGCCAAACGTTCGAGCTACCTACCACAGAAAGGTCAAAGGTAAGTTTATTTTACCGTGTAGCTGAAAATCCGAGTTTTTTAAGCGCAGTCTAACGCGGATCATTCTGCAGACTTCCCTCCCTCCCTCTCTCCTTTCTTCCCTTTGTCTGGAAACGAGTAGTTGAACCCTTGTTTTATGCGTTCACCAGGCAAAAGAAGGTCACTGGGTATAGACTTGTGACTGCAGGTTGTTGAATACTGAGACTGAAATTATGATTTACCTTTGCCATTAGGACTCTTGGGCTTCAACAAAACGCGTTGCATAGCTTGTTCTCTCAAATTCTCGAAGCCTCGGGGCAGGCGATGGTGCTACCTGTTCCTGAATGACTCCAAAGGACAGTGGGGTATGTAGAACCGGATATATACAGTTATACAGCAATTTTCTGACGCTGAACTGAGCCGAATGATTCGCTCCCCAACGAAACATCAGTGTTGGTAGTACGTCAAAGGAGTAAGAGAAAACAATATGAAAGGAAATCATTTCCAATGCTCCTGTAATGTTATGGAAAGTTGACGAAGCTTGCACTAAGTCGCGCAGGCTTAAACCAGAGCGAAGGAGGAGGGTTTCTTTCTAGGTTTGCATTGAAGGACACACCACCACGCGTTGCATCAGGTTTGAAATTGTTTAATCGCATGTACCCTCGTCGCTTTTCCCTGTGGTAGTAGTAGTCATCGTCATATACATCTATGTCGCCGTCTTGCTCATGCTTGATTGGCGGGCCCGGATAGTTTTGTTCCCTTGCTTTCACATGTCTCCAAAAGTGGAACGCGTAAGCACGCACTAGAACTGGCGGCAAGCGGCTTCGCGAACTAGGCGTCTTTTGCGCGAGCTGTCTTGTGAGCCCCCCTTTAGGTGCGGGTGCACCTGAACTGTTTTTTGGTATTTTTTGCGAGCACCACGCGCAAGCCTGAACGGCCCCAGGCGCGCTTCATAAAGCGGAGGCTCAGGTGCGCGGTAAATGGTGGGAGTAACTATAACGGAAAGATTTTTGATGACGCCGCACCCGCACACATTACAGCCAGTAACAACAGCTCCGCTCTTAAAAAATTCATCGCTTGAATGACTGGCACTCCCCAAAGGTCGCTAACCCCTCCCACGAGTCAATCGTTTCTGCTTATTTCTTATTCCTTTTTTATTTACGGCTTGCTGCTCGAACGTATCACAGGGCTACACATTCGTCGTACGCTTAAAGCAATCCTGACACATTATGAGCGGGAGCGAACTTTTCACGTTGTGTCATGTCTACGTTGCAGTGTCCCTGTGCTACACCCAGACCTTCCAAAAGACACTTCAGAGCTGGATACCAAGACGAGCCCATTGCGCCTGCACCGGGGCATTAAAAGTTGCATCAAAGGCTTCTCCTTAACGCTGACGACATCGGAACCGGCCTCGACGAGTTGAAGGCGCTCCTCAGAAACCTTCACCAGAACCGGTTGCCGACGCTCCAAAGCAGCATAAGCGAAGTTTTGGAAGAAACAAGCAACCTTAGCCCGCGGGTGGATGCAGTAACCAGAGCTTTCAGCGACAGCGAGGACGGGCTCACGTAATGCTTTGGGAAGCTTTGAAAGACATTTAACCTTAACCTTGAGTTCCGAGAAGCCGCGATGCGCGTTAACCAAACGGATAACGTCTCCTGATCATGAAGTGACAGCGACCGTAGGCTTAGCGACCAGTTTACGCATTACAAACGAGGGCACCCGATCAACATTTCAAAAAAACAAGAAGAATTGTTTAAGGGAGTGATGTCGATGTCCTTTTTAAGTGTCCGTTGAGAAACATTTTAGAAAAACACCGCGCCGTGGCACAACAGAAAACAAGGGTCAATAGTCTCTGGTTGACTGCACAAGCTTCGATTGTCTGACCAATGGATCTACATCCTTTTTTCGCTTGGCCATGTTTTAACGGGAGGCGTTTGTGAATGAAGCTTAAAAAAACTCTCCGCATTTTGCTGCGACCACATACGCTTGACGCGATCTAAAACACTGCTCTTATGGTCCCGCAATTGGTGGTGGTGATACACAGGCACCGAGAATACATTATCAATAAAATTTTTGTTATAGCCGCTCTTGAAAGTCTAAAGAGATACCCCAAATAAAACCAAAAAGTAAGGAAATCAATGACATCCAGAAGTTTCTTTAGAACAACCATACCATGGCTTCCTTTTAACCTCACCCGTAGAAAAGAGGAGAAAAGGCTAAACGTAGCCTATGTGCTTTAAGTGAATGCGGATGGACCGCCAACCTGTAGAACAGAAATATTCAGGGATGCATGCTGACACTCACGCGCAACACTTGAATGGCGAAGCTGTTGTAGGTGACCATTGACGGACACAAAGTTGAGTTTTAGTACCGTCGTATTGTCGGGGTTGACTTTTTGGCCAATATTGGCCAACGTCCATAAGTGGGTATGTTTCGCTTGACGAACTTGCTGTCGAGGCACGCGTGAATTTTCTTGGTATTTTTACCCGCGGACAACATACACAAACGATGTGCCCAACGGCTTCGCTGTTAAAAACGCGACGCAAGTTGGTGCCCAAACAAGTGCATTATCCCTAAACCACTAGACGCAAAAGGAAGAAACAAATTAACTCTACGCATTGGGTCCCATCCCTATCCCCACATGAACGTACTAAATGCTCTGTGTAGAGCCTGGACACGCACAGTGCAGTACCTGAAACACAAACAGGCGTTGCTACCAAGAAGACGTTGCATACTTGCGCACGAGAAAACACAGAAAGTTCTCGCCTAATCCATGCCTGCGAGGCGCGTTTGACTTGAGTGAGTGCAGAAGGCCAGTGTTCAAGAACCCCTTACATTGACTAAGGATTTTTGTGACGAGCCTGGAGCAGCCATGAATATGGAGAAAACTAAGCGTTTTATTTTAACCAGTGGGTACCAAATCCTTCAAAATTTTCGGGTATCAGTTGGGACAGGGTGCCGCTGGAATACCCTGGTGTTCTTTAGACACTAATAAGGAACGAGGGTCTCCACTGGGCTATCTTCTTTTCTTTATTGTTAACTGTGCTTATCGGCCCTATGCAAGCGATAGAGCAAAAGTTCTTGTCTATTATTCCTTTCTTCATGGCACCACACACTAGGGGGACTGGGCAGGAATCGGGAGCTTTGAGGGGCAAGATGCCCGCATCAAAACATTCACGGCACTATAAAGTCGAAACGTAAAAGTTGTTGGATGGTGCATGCCGTGTGACACATGAACATTATGGTACGGAAGTAGAAGAGTTGCATACCAGCCGCGCAGAACCCAGGCTTATGGAGAAGTTGTGTCGCGTGCCAGTCAGCTTGTCTGGCGTAATTCGCACCGTAAGAATGAAGAAACGAAATCAAATAAGAGACGCCAACTACGGTATAGCCGAAAGACGGTGGTTGAAGTAATGCCCTCTGAAAGACGAAGGAACAAAAGCAAAGAAAGGGGTGCAGATAATATGTAGGAGAAAACAAATTGTAAAACGTATTGCCAAGGTTTCGGCTTCTAAGCGCGTAAGCGCACTCAAGTGCCCCGAGGGACTTGTTCGGCAATCACTATTTTGCGTTACGTTAGCCTTCTTTTTTTCTGAACGTGATACGAAGTCGTATTCGTGATTTCTCGCACCTGATCTGCTCATAAATGTCTTCATTGATGACAAGAAAGCATGCTATGAAAAAGAAGATATTAATATTTGGGCTTTTTAAAATAGGCGCAACCTAGAATCAAAGCGCGCTCACGTTTTGATTTCCCGGTCCGTCGCTTCGGCGGAGTGATACATTACATGAGCTATTGCCGTCCTTATCTTGTACCAGGGTATAATTTTTCGGCGGTTCACATTATCGGTGATGTAGGGTAGATAAACTATTACATTAGGTTAGCATACGTCAGATTAGGCAAGGTCAGCTTTCCTTAGGTTAGGTTAGCTTATCTTGGTGCAGTCAGGTTACGTTAAGTCGGGCTTACCGTAACCTCTACCGTAACCTGATTTCACGAAGTAGCATTTTCAGGTTAGCCAATCTGGAAACATTTATGGCGAATTCCATTGGGCGAACAGGAACAAGTGGAGCGAGCAGCCAGAGCAGCACACGGGAGTAATGGGGACGTGTGCTTTCGTTCCGCGAATGAAACATTCGTGCTGCTCCGGGAGCAGTGAAAAGAGGGGGAGGGCGAGATGTCAAAAGTCATGTGACCAAACGTTTCCCGCGCTCGCTTCCCGGAGCATTTCGCGCGCTCGTAATGTCCGCATGCAGTTATTCCTCGCCAGTTTTGCCAGATATGTGCCGGTGGTTTTGTGTCTGCCTTCCGCATGGCGACGAATGAAGAAGCCGAGCGGATGTTCATGTTCATGATAAAGGGGTCACCATCGTGTCTCCCAAAAATTAGCTGCGAACGATAACAGCGTCCACCGTCTTTTCCAGATACGACTCTACCTTCAGTCGCTGCTCCGGCGGGGTGAACAGGTGCTCGAACATAAACTCATGCAATGTCAAATCGTCGTCGTCGTCGCTGCTGCTGCGGTCCGATGATGAAGGAAGGAAGTAAACTTTATTTTCCTGAGCACCCTTAGTCCAGGGCGCCGTCTTGGGAAGCCGTGGCCATGGCTTCCTCCGCTCTGTACGTCAGCAGGAGCTGTGTCGCAGCGCTGGGGTCAGCCAGACTTGCCTCCCAGGATGCTAGAGTTGGATTCGGGATGGGGGTCAACTTTGGATGTCGATCACAGGCCCATATTGTGTGGAATATGTTTGGGTAACCTCCGCAGAACGAGCAAGTAGGGGTGCCGGGTAAATTTCGAAAGCGATGTGTGAGATGTTCAGTGGGTAATGTGTTTGTCTGAATCTGTCGGAGGAGGACGGACTGCCGCCTTGTGAGTGTACGATGGGGGGAGGGATGTACCTTGCGCTGCGCTCGAAAAGACTCGAGGTATTCGCGCGGGTTAAAAGACGGCTGTGCATCACTTAAGGACGGCTGTGTGCCGCTTGAGGTTGATGAAAGCCGGTCAGGTGCCCGGAAAATAGTTGCTCGGGCGAGCGTATGTGCCCGCTCATTTCCTGCCAAACCCTCGTGCCCAGGAGTCCAAATAATGTGGAACTTGTACGGTTTGTAGTCGAGCGCGTCTTTGATGAGGCGGGCTGTGCGGTGGTGCAGATCATTTCTGATCAATTGTCTGCAGGCGGCTTGCGAATCGGTGACGATGATGATGGGCGTTTCCGGACGAACTATATGGGTGGTAGCGGCGTATATGGCTCGTGCAATAGATCGAGTTTCTAGGTCGTCTATATCATGTACATCTGGTTCAAGCGTGACTAGTTCGTAGTTGAGGGGTCCGACGACAGCCGTGATGCCTCCCTCATCTTCCCCAGGATGTGCGTCAACGTAGTAAACGTGCTTGACGGGGCCGAGGCGCTGCAGCGTTTTCGAGAGGACGTTGGTCCTGATGTGGCGCCGTTCAGCATGCCGGTCGGGGTCCATGTTCTTTGGCAGGGGAGCGATGGTGATGCTTGCTCGGTGTTCAAGGGAGAGGCATCTTTTTTCCTGCGATGCGGATGATGGTGGGTCCGCAGAGTAGCCAAGATCCTGCAGGATGGCCCTGCCTTGGTCGGTGCTATGGAGTCGGTGGAACTGTCCTAGGCGCTGCGCACTTAGGAGCTCCTCCAGTGTGTTGGTGACTCCGGTGGCCTGGAGCGCTTGCGTCGATGTATATTGTGGCACTCCTAGTGCTTGTTTTAAGGCCTTCCTTCGAACTACATTTATGCGTTCGAGCTCTGTCTTCGTGGGATTTTGATATGGGAGGTGATACAATATACGGGAGTCAATGAGCGCTGCGCTGAGTCGCACAAGGTCGGCCTCTCGCATTCCCCTGTGCCGACCGGCTATGCGGCGTAGCATATGTATCACCTGTGTCCCTTTATCTAGCAGCTTCCGTATGGTCATAGTTGCTTTGGCATTACTCTGGATTGTGAGACCCAGAACCCTGATGTGAGAGCGTTGGGGAATTGGTCTGCCTTCTATGGTGATGTGCAGTTCTTCTTGTTTCTGATGCGCCGTGTGCTTCGTGACCACCAAGAATTCGGATTTCTCGGGTGAGCAAGAGAGGCCGCCCCGGGTCGCGTATCTTGCGGTTGCATCAGCAGCTTCTTGTAGCGCCTGCTCTATTTCAGCCGGGGATCCTTCCTTGGTCCATATTGTGATGTCGTCCGCATAAATGGCATGTTTAACGCCAGGTATGCGGGCGAGCATTTTGGGCAGATCTTTCATTGCAAGATTGAAAAGCGTTGGAGACAGGATGGAGCCCTGCGGTGTGCCTCTGTTTGGGGGTTGTTGGATGCTCAATTCATAAGGTCCGAGGGTGAGCGTTATGCTGCGGTCTCGAAGAAAATCTCTAATGTAATTGTACATTTTCTGGCCACAATTCGTGCTTTCTAGATTCTGAAGGATGAGGTCATGTGTGACATTATCAAAAGCTTTACTTAGGTCTAATGCCAGTATTGTCCGCATCTGCGCTGAGCTAGGGTCATCCAGGATGTCCTCTTTGAGCTGCAGGAGACAGTCTTGTGTAGATATAGATTTTCGATAACCAATTAATGTGTGAGGGAAGGCTTTCGTGCATTCTAGATGTCTGTGGAGCCGGTCGAGTACTATCTTCTCCATCAGTTTGCCGAGGCAAGACGTGAGGGATATTGGTCGCTTGCGCTTGAATCTGTGGTGCTTTCATCATCTAAAAGTAGCAGTAATTACTTGTCCAGACGGCCGCACTTAGCTGCGGCCGTACGCACTGAGCAACTACCGCGACTGCTGGATTCCGCCATTTTTCCTCCGCCACCCAGGGATAAAACCAGAAGTGACGCAAAAGAGGTCATGTGACTTCCTCGGCGTTCCCTGTTACTCCGCCGCTGGCGACGGAGCACCGAGAACTGCTCTCGGCTGCTCTCGGCGCCAAGAAAGTGCTCCTCATCGACCAATGAGACACAACGCCCCTGCTCCTGCCCGACCACTGGAAGACGCCAGAACTCGCGAGAGCACTTTGGGTACAGTTAGAAGTGCTCCTGTTCGCCCAATGGAAAGCGCCATTAGATGCGTTAAGTAGGGCCGCACGCTGCATTGCTCGAAAATATCGTTGATCCTTCTTTCATTGGAAGCGGTAAAACACGAAAGTGGAATGTGCCTTCACAGGAGTATTTGAACGGTTATTGTGCATCGATATGAACTTTCACATCGCTATTTACATTTCGTCGGTATGGCACCGTTAGAGGCATTAACATTAGACACTGAATTAAATGAGCCGGAGCGTTTCGCAAACCCGATTAAAACCCACACGCTCGCAAACCGTGCGAACGAAACCGAACGGGTTGTCAGCGAATCCTTTGGTGAAGTCATAGTATGCTACAGAGAAAGGAGCATGATTTGCAGGTCGGCAGCAGTTTTGTGAGTGTGCTTCGCGAGCGACATCCTGCTGGCGGATTTTTGCTGGCGGACATCCTGCTGGTCGCACCTTTGCTTAGGCAAAGGTGTGACCACGTTGGTTTTGCTCTGTGGCGTGTACGCCGGACGCTTGCGTTGCGACGAGCTCAGCTCGCGGCGGTGGCGTTCCACATGCTGAGCGGCGTGCCACGTAGGCAGCGGACGGGTAAACGCAGCAGCTTCCGGTGCTACACGCTGCCCTATCGAGGCGCCAACTATCGGCGCTCATTATCGTCATGATGCACTCCTTCGATTTACCTCTCCCAGACGGCAGCACCATCTGAATAAGTTAGAGGAAGAACATCAGGCGCATTCGTACATGACTCGGGCATGACTTCATGGCTCTGTTGGTAGAGCGTTTCACACCTCCCGTTGAGGCCGGAGTGATCCTGGGCTCGAAACATGCGCAGCCGCGCCAATGAAGCTTTTTCTGTTGATGTCATTTCCGCGACGGATATGACGTTGGTTAGGCTTATGTACGCCGGCATAAAACACTTTCGTGTTAAAAAAAGCGCGATCTGACATCACTTTAGTAGGGTGCTTGTGATGATGGAGAGTGCTGGCGACACTAACGAAATTTCAGGTCACCACCAACGTATTTATCTTATGAGCGTCAGCATCTGAAGGACAGCCGGATAGCCAGATAGAGAGAGAGTGAGGGGAGTGAGGGAAAGATGGAGAGAATGTATTTTAAAGCGCAGCTCTTGAGCGCCCGCTCCTGTGGTTTCGCGTCACCGTTGTCCTTGTTGTAACCGGGCGAACGAAGAGGACAGGAACATAGACGAGACAGGCGGAGGCGAAGGTATGATGAAAATGTGAGGGGAGGGCGGCATGGTGAGGCCGCGCAAAACATGTGCCCCTCAGTGTCTCGTGGCGCTTGAGAAAGGAGACGCAAAACGAGGCATCCATGAAAGGGAGATTTTTCTTTGAAGTTCACAAAAGGCCGAAAAGCTCAGTATACGCTCTGCTTGCTGCACGAACTTCGGTCCTTCAATGGGATCTTTGTCGCGTGGCTCATCTTAACCACGTGATAGTTCCGCGGCAGGTTCAAACCCAATTTACAACATGCTCGTCGGCGGCGATGCACTGCAAGGTAACGCCAGAGTAGCGTATGCCGTACCACGTTCGGTGATGACGCGAGAACTTCTAGAGACAAAGGAGCAAGGCGCCATCACTGACAAGTCTGCAGTTCGCGCTTGGCATAAATTTCGCATTAAGGAGTATCGCAACCGTCAGTCAGGTTTTTGGACCGAAATTGGTTTATAAAGGAAAAAAACGTTTGGATTCATCCCTTCAATTAGCCGTCACCTAGGATTTCTTGTATCCTTGGGGCGACTTCGGCCATTCGTCGGAGTACTGCCAGCTGTGGCCCAATGGGGAGATTACAAGAACAGCCTTACATTGTTCTGCAGTTTCGATAGTGTAGTCTTTAGGTGTGCTGATATCTGCCAAGCTATCGTTGTCAGTTGCGTCAGTTTCCAGCTACTCGCAAGGCAATATTATGTAATGTAGGTGCGCTTTGCTTTAACGAAAGTGGGCAGATATTTTCAGTCAAATAGCGATAGTAATTGTTGATTGAAACGGAGCTTGGAAAAAGGGCCTGTCTGCCTCATTTTTTGTAAGTGTGTGGTGGGCCGGTGGCTGCTTACATCTGACTCACTTGTAGCCATCTATTGCGCGTTCGTACATTACTTGCCGGTGGTTGTGTGATCTGCGCTTGTTCTAGATGTTCCTGAACAATCGGGTATGGGGATGTCAGTAGTGATGGCGTCTTCAGCAGCACAGGAGGGTTAGCGGGAGCTCGAGTGGTTGCGCCAGACATGCTATTCCCCGCTGCCTTGGAGTTGGCCAGAGTTCATATGATAACTTTTCTATGGGTGCAGATAATGTCCGGCAACGAGATAGCTGCAGTGCAAATTTTAAATGCAGGTTGCGTTCTGATACAAAGGTAGAGCTCAATTCCCCCACCGGCCAGGGCCATGATGACAATAATGAAGGATAATTCGGCGTCTTACCCTAATCTGCTGCGACAAGATTCATGACGGAAATGATACTTTCAGTTCCTTCAAATTTTTTGCAGCGACAAAGGCGAGAGAAGCACCAGTGAAATACTTCATAACCACTCGAGATGCTGCTTTTACCTTCATCATCATACTCATCATTATCGTCATAGCAATCTTCATCTTCACCATCACCTACAGAGCCCGGGAGTTGCAGCACGGATGAAAGACGTCGTCTTGCCCTTCGACGTGCACTCCCGGGCGGGGGGAGCCGACAGCATGGCATTCCTGTGCTTCAATCGGTGTTAGATATTCTCGTGATCTGATTGGCGTCTGGATGTTTCGTCGCCCGGGCTTCAGTCTTCAGCGCTGATTCACCACCTAGCTTCACAGAACGGGTTTAGTACTATTCGTGTTTCGACCACCTGGTTCTAGCATCGCCTCCTAACCTGCCTATTCGGTGAGTCCTCTGCGAGCGCTACCAACAGCTCCCGGGAGAATTTGTGGACATCTTCAAATTTCACCCATCGTCTCACGTTATATCATAGCGCAGAGCTCTGTTCCGAAAATTCTGTAGCGTGGGTGGACGAAGTGCTCCGAGAACGGAACTTAGCGGTTACTGCCTCATTCGTTAGAATGAACCCGCACCGATTTCAAGTTGGACAGAGTGAAGGTCAAGACACGCTGTCCGCGCCGCACACTTGGTGTTGCAGCGAAATGGAAATTACGAGATTTAGTCACACGTGGACAATTAGGAACTTCAGCTTCTACAGGCAGAAATGCGGCATCAAAGTGGAAAGTTCGATATTTCCTTCAGGGTGCCGTGCAGACATCAAATGGTGCCTGGACATCTACCCTAACGGAACACACGAAAGTGTCAAGGATTTCACATCTGCCTTCCTTCGGCTTGTTGAGTGCAGGAGCAACGAGGTAGATGTCAAATACAGACTTTCTATTCTAGACAATGGTGGAAAAGAGACAAACACCCTCTCTATCAAAATTCCAATACGTCTTCGACCAGGAATCTCTTGGGGCTGGAGCAAGTTTGTGTCGAGAGAGGCCCTATTCCAATCAAATTCCGGACTCCTTCCCGACGACAGCCTCACAATACTGTGCAATGGGACCGTATCGGAAGGCAAGGCCGTTACGGTCTCTTGGCAGAACACTGCAAGCGAGCTGAATGTGAATGTTCCAAGTTGTCAGCTGTCGGAGGACTACGGCAGGCTGTTGCAAAGTGAACAATTCGGCGACGTAGTGTTCAACCTGGGCGACCACCAACTTCGAGCCCACAAAAACATTCTTGTCGCTCGCTGTCCCGTTTTCGCCTCAATGTTCGAACACGAGATGACGGAGAGCATCAAGAACCGGGTGGACATCACAGACATCGACCACGAGGTGTTCCATGAGATGCTCCGGTTCATATATACCGGCCAGGCTCCCGGAATCGACAAATTCCCGATGGACTTACTGGTTGCTGCCGACAAGTACGGCTTGGAGCGCCTGAAGGCAATGTGTGAGAAGGCCGTTTCCTCGAACCTCTGTACAGTGAATGCTGCGGAAGTGCTGGTTTTAGCCGATATGCACAGCGCGCATCAACTCAAGTCTCTGGCTTTGAAATACATCTGCGGTCACGCATCTGCTGTTAAGGAAACCGGGGGTTGGCAGAACATGATCAGACGCCACCCGGCTCTCGCCTTGGAGGTTTCGACAGAGCTCTTTACGCGTGCAATATCACCCAAGGGCCCACCGGTCAAGCGGATTAGGTACGAATAAAGGTTGCATCCCCGACACTTTTTGCCGCGGCGATTTAAATTGGCGAGCTGCATTGAACCCTTTCCTAGAACTGTACGGACGCCTATGACGTTGACATACAATCAGTGCTAAATTAGCCGCACCAGAAAGAAGCACGTAATAAATCTTGAGCGGTCACTTTTTGTTATGTCCTGACATTCCTTAATCGGTGTGTCTGAGTGTTTCCCAATTTTCCCCTAAAACCATATACCCACACGTGGTGGTTGGTACGGAGCCACTTCGATAGGATTAATGCGTTTTTTATTAACGGAAACATGCGCACACTTGCCCAACTATGTTTTTTGAGATGCTCAGTGAACCTTGAACTTTCACCCTATACATGTCACCCGACAAAGAACGTTGCAGATGACCTCGTGACAAAGCCGTAGGACGGAGCGGATAAAGCATAGGACATTGAGAACCGGGGAAGAGGACCAATAAAACGGCATTTCCTTAACCAAAAGTGATACCTAAATGTTTTCCTGTTAAGCATTTAAATTAAACCAGGCACTTCCAGTATCTGTTTTTCTTTTCATTCAAGGTGAAGGCAACTTCACGCTTAAAAATCTTTCAAAACCCGATCTTAGTACCGCGAAAGAGTACCACACGCCACATCAATAAATTCGATCGGTTAAAATGATGCTAAACTGTTAACACAAGTCCGCCTGTTTCAGTATTCTAGAGTGTCGCAAACAGAAATTCATCCCTCACAGCAACAGCAGCAGTAGTTGGTTGCCTATTACGCGGAGAAGGCGGAACTCGTGAAAACAGGTATCGATGCCTCGTAGGCTTTTTCGCATTAAATTTTCTGGCATCACGAAGCTTGAACGGCGAATCACTGTATCGGTATTTGCCAGTGCTTATTTCTGAAACATACACTGATGTCCATGTACGCGCAAATGGGGGAAAAAATTACTCGGTACTTTTTAAAATGGAGAAATGTAGCTAGGAAATATGACACCACAGGATGCCTCAGCTCAAGCAGCAGGCTATTTTTTTAACTTCGATTCTGTTGACGTCTTCCACAATGCCTCAAACGCGATCAAATTTCGATGCATGCGGGTGGAGTCAAGCGTCTACGGTGACTGCTCACCTTGAGCGCTTATGTGCACAACATAAAAATTGGGGATTACTCGTGCAACCAGCTTGAAATTATACAGCTCAACGGCGATTTAGCTACAGCAGGTGTACTTCTTAACCCTGCGCCGAGGCGGCAGTAGCTTCTTAGAAAACTTCGCCGGAGTCAAGTTCCGCCATTGAGTACGGGCCTTCGAAAGACCATTGGGGACAAATTTTGCCTGAACGCTGCTATTACAAGATGGCGTCGAAATACAGCCTGTTTCTAACTGTCGCACAATGTTTGAAACGACAGTAAAACCGGTGAAAACTTGCACTCCGGAAGATGACGACCGAGTTTACTAAAAATAGGCCCTTGACTTACTCTGGGCACATTGTGACGTGATCTTCAACGCCATTCCGCCGCGGTGGCTCAGTGGCTAAGGCTTTTTTTGTGCTGAGCACGAGGATACGGGTTTGATTTCCAGCCGCGGCGGCCGCTTTTCTGATGGAGGCGAAAAGCGAAAACGCCCGTGTGTCGAGAATTCCGACCTCGTCCAAATTAATCCATACCTCTCCACTACGGCGGGTCTCATAGCCAAGGTGTAGATTCGTCGCGTTAAGCCCCACAATCCAATGCTCTTCAACATCTCGAACAAAATGAAAGGGACGCTGGACGACCAAATTCCAACTTTTGTTTCCAAACAACCATGGCACCGTTCTTAAACACTCCTCTGTAATAAAACATCTTTTTGGTCTTGTTGGTACTTACTTAATGGGTGGCTTCATCATTAACGGCATCCCTCCTCCTTCTTAGCGCAAAGAAGACGAGGACGGTGGCAGACAAGCCAGGGCTAAGGTGGCAGAGAGAGAGAGAGGAGAGGAGAGAGAGAGAGAGCATTTTAATAAGCTAAAAAGCCACACGGTGGCAGTCGAGGCTGGCAGTAGTGCTTGTCTCGTCAGCCACCATCCTCGTCTTCATTGCGCTAACCCGCCCATTAACTGCTATTTATTAAATGAAAACCCATCATTTTTTAGTTAATACGTATGTAACTTCGCTAGAAGACGTGAGAAGGGGAGCAGAGCATCACAACGTATTTGCAGTGAAAAGAGTTCCAGACGGCTGGTAGCTTCAGTGTTCGGAAACCGGGTGCGATGCCTGACTGCCACGGCCGCTTTTAACACAGCTCCAAACAAGGAAGTGAGGAGGAAGCAGACAAGCCAAAAGTGAAGATACGAAAAGAGGACTTCAGCTGCTATTACAAAAGACCTCTTCGCTGACCTACAAGGGAGCGCATTTACCAACCACATCTGCGCCTGCTTGCAGCGTCTCATGAATCCACCCTAAGGAGCCCGCCCTTCATCGTCCAGAGCGAAATGTCGTCGGCGTAGAGCGCGTGCCCCAAACCATCGACTACTCTGAGCGCCTTGGGCAGGCCTAATAGAGCAATAATAAAGAGAAGAGGCGACCGGATGGATCTACTTGAAGTTGCCGATAAAATTGGCACCAATGGGGACCAAGCAATGATTTAACGAACCCAGTTGTATTTTGTCTCCATGGGCCCTTTAATGTCCGCCCATCGTATCTCCGCTTCGCCCCTTTCTTTTTCTAAAAGCGAATTATCCCCGCTGTCATCACTCGTTCAACACTAGCGTCACAGGACTTTGTCGACGCCTACAAACACAGACATACTACCACGCAGCAATTCTACGCAGCAGATTGTTACGGGGCGACGGAACAATGATGTGGCGAGCATGGGTGATGGTAAAGCGATGAATTTACAGTATAAACATGGCGGCCATGACAGAATGCGCACTTGCTCCGCCCCGCCCACAGCTTCTTCCGTGTCATCATCGTCATTAATTGTGAGTTACGGCGCCATGGGATAGTTCGCCACGTCCAGTGACAGTAACAACGACTAACAAGGACCATTCTACAATCCCCCCTCGCCCCCCCCCCTCCGCGCGAAGCCACATATACTACCTAAACCCGCTTAGTGTGAGCTGATATCGTTGGTGATTCACCTGTCAAATGCATTCTGTGTGTCGCGAAAGTCTGGTTCCGTGATGAAGTTCCAAAACTTGTACAAAAAAAAAACGAAAGACACTGCGTTTATTTAAGCAAAAGTGCGGGGCAGAATTATTTCTACAAAAAATAATAAAAATCGAGGCTTAGAAAATGGCGTCAATGAGTGACGAGATGGAAGCAGAAAAAAACAAAGGATAGGAAACACTACTTCGTACAGCTGAGATGTGTGCCAAACACAAAAAGGGAAAAAAATACCCACTTGGCTTTAAAAAGACGGCAGAAGACAGTGGACATAAAAGGTAAAAAAAGATCGCTTTTTAGGGTGTCGTGAGCTTTACCGATACAACACAGACAAAAAAAGAAGAGAAAAGAAATCTCCAGAAAATCAGAGAATGCTGTGCTAATGCAAAGCATTCTTATTTCACTTGTCCTGAGTGTGAGTTCGTTACAGCTAAATGCTTGGGTTTTTCTAAATTCTGTCTAACCAATTACCTCCATTTGCGTTATTATACGATTACAGGTGTTACTTCCGTAAATCTGCACTTCTGTGTAAAGGAAGGGCGTTACACGGTTCACCATTGTCGCTGTTTTTGCATTCAAAGTTTCTCATTTTTGGTTGTTGAACATTTTGTTTTAACAAGTAATCTCCACTTACTCTATTATCACCATTAAAGCTGGAACACCCGCAAAACCGGCATATTCGTGGAAATGTATGGCCTTACACGTCCGCTACTGTCGTACTTTCTCTGATTTCTTGATTTCGCTAAATTCTGTTCGACAAATTATCCCTGTTTACGCTATTATAACAATAAAACTGGAAAATTCCGCTAAATCTACATTATTGCGGAAATGTAGGGCGTTACGCGTGTTCTGGCTTGGGGGGGGGGGGGGGGGGGGGGTATTGGCAAAGAATGCTACGCATTAAAAACCCGGAGCCTCGCGCTGGCCAAGTCGAGTGGCGATTAATTTAGGTATCCTGCGCACCGTGTGACAACTTTCCAACGAGCAGTAACGACCGAGGTATGTTATGTTACCGTCTGTTGCGGTTTTAGTGAGGCCTTTACAAGATCAACACCATGTTTCGAGAGCATATGTGCAGTGCATCACTTAGAAAACTCATTTATCTTTGTCTGCTCCCGACTGAACAAGTGTCCAATCTATGGGAATCATCAACATCATCAGTATCATTGTTATCAGGGGTGCTCAGACGAGGACAGCGGCGGTTGGGCAAGTCAAAGAACTCGAGGGGCGTGTCCGTGCTTCACTGGTGCTGGCTTCAACACCTGTGCCTTTCATACCTTCTACGCGGCTCCCACCGAGTGATCCAGCTTTGCAACCAGTCACTCGGGGATGCCTACTGCCGAAGCCACATTCGCAAGGATTGTTGGACTCGCGTTGCATAGACAGCCCCACACACTTTTGCCACGGACTCCTGGCACTTCACCGAAAGTGTACTAAGGCTCACAGAAACTGTGTTGAGACTTCGCTCCTGCGACAAGACGCCCACCTAAGTGGTAGGAGCCGCCGTCAACTTCACCGCTTGGTATGGCCACAAAACGAGCCCCCACGGCCATGTCTGCAAACGGTGAAGCACCAACAACCACCGACTGGTGCTGCACTGAGGTGAACGTGAAAAAGATTTCCTACACGTGGAAAATGAAAAACTTCAGCTACCTCGGAAGCGCTACCGGCGAGAAATTAGAGAGTTCTACCTTTCCCTCAGGAAACGATTGCGGCGGCCACAAGTGGCGTTTACAACTGCACCCAAACGGCAGATGTGAGTGTTGCAGAGGCCAGGTGTCTTTATTCCTCCGACTAGTACCGTGGTCGGAGCGCACGTATCGGGACATTCTCTACCAAGCTCTCTTCTCAGAGAAGATTGCCCACGTGAAGGCCTGGTTTCACCTCCTCGATTCGGATCTTACTTACAAGTACTCTAGGGAAGGCTCATTCGACAAGCTTGTCTCCGACAGCGATACTTGGGGATGGAAGTGTTTCATTAGAAGGGACGACTTGTTTGCGCCGGAGAAAGGATTTCTTCGAGACGACGGTCTCAGATTGAAGTGCGACCTGCACGTTGTTTTCCAATCGGTCAAGAACACGTCTGGGCAAAGCACTACGCATCTTTTTGACATCCCCACGAGTCAGGTATCGCGCGATTACGGCAAGTTGCTTGACAGCGGAATGTCTTGCGACGTTGTGTTCAAGGTTGGTGGCATTAAAATCGGCGCTCACAAAGTCATCCTCGCCGCTCGATGCCCTGTCTTCGCATCGATGTTCAAGCACGACATGCTTGAGAACACTACGAACGAGGTGGAGATACCGGACATTGGCAGTGAAGTCTTCCGCGAGATGCTTCGCTTCGTGTACACGGGTGAGGCACCAAACCTTCAAAAGTTCCCCATGCAGTTGCTGGTGGCCGCAGACAAGCACCTCCTGGAGCGCCTGAAGGCCATGTGCGAAAAGGTCATCGGTGAAAATCTGCGCGTAGACACAGTCGCCAAGACCCTTCTGTTCGCCGACCTGCACAGCGCGAACCAACTGAAGGCGCACGCCATCGACTTCATTTGCAAACATGGCGAGGCCGTGAGAAACACGGACGGCTGGAAGGACCTGGGACAGCGCCAGAACACTCTCGTGTTCGAAGTTTTAAAAAGGCTTCTTGACCGTTAATCATCGTCCTTGATCCGCCGACCAAATGCACAAAGTCTTGCAAACAATATTTTTTTCTGCAATGGAGATACATCAATTAAAACTTCCGGATTTTTAACACGAAAGTTTTATTCCCAAATACACCAAGATTTCGCTGACGTTATATACGTCACGGAAGTGACGCCATTACAACGAAGCAAGTAGCCTGTAAAGGTGCACCGCTACACACAGGGTCTTCTTGCGGGGAAGCAACCTTTAATACTAAAGAGTACGTTATACTTGGGGTTGTTCGTTTTCGGGTTTAATATTTTAACACAAAAGTGTTTCGTGCCGCGATACCCCAAGATTTCACTGACGTCATATCCGTCACGGAAATGACGCCAGTACACATTCGCCGAAGCCACCCGCCAGCAGGACTTCGCTCGCCAAGCAGACCCACAAGACAGCTGCCAACCCGCAAATCATGCTCAGCTGCAGATTTCGCTGCACATTTCACTTTCGTGTTTTACTGATTCCTATGACAGAGGAATCAACTACAGTCTTTTGTCTATGCGCTGTTCCAAATTGATAAAACTTGGAATAAATTTTATAACCATGTAGTTGGCGGAGCCAGTGCGGATGAACAGTCTTTAAAGTCCAGAAGCTCATGTGCGGTCACCACTAACCGAGCCCTCTTGACCAGCTGAAGCCGTTCCTAAATTTTTTTATGCAAGCAGTTTCAGTTACCGATGAATATAACCTTACAGGTGAGTGCAGTTGCACTCAAATTCAAAATTGTGAGCTGTGTGCCAGTCTGGAAGGGTTTGCTACCGGTACCTCGGGCTGGTGTCGTGAACATGAGAGTGCGTTGTGTACGCCGACGCAAGCAACATACGGCTCTGTGGCCTTGCGTACCTCTCCTGCGCTCGCGAGCAAGACTTTTTGAATATCCATTCAATGCGGCCATTAAGCGCACCTGCTGTCCATGAAGAGACATTTAGGGGCGAAGCCCTTCAGGGACTCGGGCTGTCGGGCGTCTCATGTCGTCGTCTCATGCAGTGACGGTACTAAAACACCGGGACATCGCGCTAGAACGTAACGCGTACTAGAAGAACACACTGGTACACCAGTTTTCCAACGACTAACGCTAGAACGCTTCGTGCTTCAAAGACATGAGACCTTTACAGCAAAGCTGTATACTTCTACCCCCCCAACGGTTTCATCTCCGTGGGCAAAAATGCCGAGGCGCCAAGAATAAACTTATGCACTGCATGCTTCTCCCCTTCTGCGGTTTCATGTTAGTGCAAATGACCCGGGATTTTTTTAGCCCCATGTTGCTTTAGGCGGGCGCCTTCCCCCTCATTTGTATAGCGATCTCAAATTCTCTTGTCTCGCTTGAACCTTTCGTGCAATTTTTTCGTGGCGCCCGCTTCACAACAAGCCTCGAGAGCAGTCGTTTCTGATTTTTACCCAACCGGCCAAACCGCTTCAACTCACTGACTAGGCATAATCACTGTTCGTTATTGATCCCTATTAATAATTACAGATCATTGGACTTAATTTGCGACGGCTACGTCAGCTCTGGTTACAGCGAGCTTGAACGGTTCGACCGGTCGGGGAAAAATCAAGACCGACTGCTCTCACCACGTGAACATTAAAGCGGGCGCGAATTAAAGCTATCACAAAGCGCTAACCACGGCCACAGACAAAGGGAAAAAAATAAAGCTTGAGGAGATTCGAAACCATACGATTGAAACTCATAAGAACCGACGTAACCTCAGCACTACACCAGTGAGGGAAACATTAGGATCTAATCAGCCGGTTCTGACTCCGTCTGAAACCATACACTTTTTTCCCGTCGTTTCCCCCTGGACAGAACTTCAGCATATCCTTATCGCTCCGTCTTAACGGAACCCTACACTTTTCGCTTCGCTTCTGCTTCGACGGATCGCTCGGCACTATTCATTTTGGTATCGATCTTCATCCGTACGTGGAGGCTCCTTCGTGTGTACGCAGCACCACACTGCTGTCCACGTGCGAAGCCGTGGAGTGCCACACTATTTTCTGCTGTGTGTGAGTCGTGGCTGCTTGTTTCGTCGGCAAGGTTATGTCACCATTCATTGAAACTGTTGATGATTGATTGATTGTGAGGGCTTAAGGCGACCGACGCAACGCAGGCCAGTGAGGCGCGCTGTAGTGGAGGGCTCCTGATTAATTTTGACCACCTGTGGATTTTTAACGTGCGCCGAAATCTCGTACACACGGGCGTTTTTGTTTTCGCCGCCATCAGAAAAGCAGCTGCCGCGGCCGGGAATCGAACCCGCGTCCCGCGCCCTGCGCACATACTGAAAGCGAAACTTATAGTAGTATAGGGAGTATGCCCTGGTTACTGGACCGCACGGTGGCACTGCCTGCGAGGCGGCACCGACTCGTTTGTACGGTTGACAGGCATGGACTGCTGTGCGGTTAACGTGGTCCACTTCATGCTGTCTCGGTTTCATTGCCGCACGCTGATTTCCTTATTCCTTGCGTTGCTTGAAATGGCCGCGGTTTAAATGAGAAAATTTTCTGCGCACAAGGTTGCGATGATATTTTATGTGGTGGTGGCGTGTGAGACGAGGCGCTGGTTTTAGCGTGCGACCCAAGCATGCTGCATACTTCTTGAGGAGCACGAGAGACGGTGACGTGGCCTGGCGACAGTGTACTGATGTGTTGAACACATGACCATCTTCCTCATCTTCAAGGTGGAAGCGTTCGCAAAACAGGGACGAAAGTAGAAAAAAGATAGTCGATACGGCGCCAACTCGCAACTATTTTTTTTATTGAAAAGAAACACAAATATCTACTTTGAACATCTCACGTGGTGCGTTCATATCGCCCAAAATAAAACCATGAAAGTTACTTCTTACGGGGATTAAATACCTACGGGTGTACACGCGACAATCGAAGGGTAAGGACATTAAAACAGCGAAACCATAACAAATCAGAAAACCGCTACAATCGCAATGAGTTGCACAGATAAAAATATTCTTTGTCAGTTATAAAAATTGACGGGGCGCTAACACATCAACCTCCTGACCTTTAATCTATCTCCTCTTTTATCTATCTCCTCCTTTAGTTTCACATTAAAAAGGTGCAGACCTACTGCAGACCGTCCTACAACTGAGCTCCCAATGAATCTGAGCAATTACGCACAGGGTGTTGCGGGGAAAACGATTTTGGGGTAATGTGCGTGATAAAATTAACTACGGCGGCCACGACAAATACTCTACCGGTGATTTTCAAGGGTTATTTCTGCGTAGACGAAGTGGAAACTATGAACAGAACAAAATCACAGAGCACACTTTGGTTAGTTCAAAAACAGCGCAGCGACAAGTGACAGTCCTCTGGTTTGTCACTCCATACCTCTTGGTTGCGGCGCTGCTTTTAAAATAGTCAAATTGTGCACCCAACGTCAAGCTTTAGTGTGTTATCACAGAACACGCTTGGTCATTAGAGAACAGTCGAAGGCGAAAAAAGAGTGGATGCCCACAATTATCTCAGCAGCCGCATTGCATGTACGCGCGTTCAACTCGAAACATTCTAAGTGACCCAGACTGAGGGGCATGGTTCCCAGCCGGGTTTGTCTCATTCATAAAGTACGCCAGTTACCTTAATTAGTGAACACTTTCAACACTGCGTAATGTTTCAAGCATGTGACGGGGTGTGAGGTGAAAGCTTTGACGTCCATCGTCTCAACCTGAAACGAAGCGGCCACAACAGATTCTGCACTGATTATTCCCATCATTGATAACTTCTGTGCGAAGTCGTTGCATGTAGTCCGACCGTCTTCAAGCACTACCCCAGCATTCGCCTCGAAAGAGCCAAAAAAAAAAAACATGCGCTTGCTTTCATCGCATTGCCTGCTTTGGCTCTGTGGTGTAAACAGCGTAGTCTGGGATTTCGAAGCGAAAACAATGCTAGGTATTGCTTGCGACAAATCATTTGTAAACACACGAATAACGCAGAAAGCACACCGTCCATATGAACGTTCTTGCCAACACAGCGCCGCAAACCACGTTTCACGTCGGGAAACGCGCTGACCTCGCGGCAGAATACAACCGTAAAGATGTTGTTAGCGCCGCCGTGCGGTCGAAAGCACAGAGCATGCACCCTATAGTAGAAATTCTTCTTTTGTGTGATATGTGCAATGAAAAACCTTTTGGGTGGTAGAGCTACACTGCCAACAAGCAACAAATGCAAATTGGGGAAGCAAGAAATGAGTTGACCGAGTGAATGCTTTTCTGCAGCATCATCTTGAAATGCGCTGCGTTTTACAACAGATTGAGCATCAAGAGGACGGGGACGGAGCGCAAACTAGCAACGTCTCCCACCACAGCTATGGGTTCAACCGGAAAGAGCGTGGGGTGTACCGCGAACTTTAGGCCCTTCTCTAACGCGGTGATCACAATTACCGGTATCTCTCTGCCTGATAAATTCAGGACTTGCGCGCTTACTCGTCTTGTCTCCGCACATCTTCGAAAAACTTTAAAAAGACGCTTCCTACATGCGCTCTCCTTTCCGTTCGGCTAAATCGAAGAAACATCTCGTCATGAATCTTCGACGCACCGTGATCGAGGGTGCTCTCACAGATGGTCGTGATGTGGTGCCGATACAGCCGGATTCTGCCTCCAGGATTCCACAGGCAGAAGTATGGATAGTCTTCTTTCTGCCATATCGGTTGGCGCCACCTGCCCCATCATTCCTGCTAGCACCGGCGAAGTCACACCATTCAACAGTGCGTATGTGAGGATGTGTGTATGATAAAATGCTTCGTGCTTGAACGTCCCCATTGTTCAACCCGTTCAACATGCTCATTTTTTCATTGATGTAATCACTGAAGCAAGGCATTATGCACACATCTTCGAATACGTGCTGTCAAATCTGACAGAGTCTGAACTACGGGGCTTATTTTTTTCATTTACCTGGAAGGTGAACAGCAATACGGTGGGTCCCTTATGTTACGGACCTTACTTTTTTGTGATTCGTGGAAAGATGTAATAATATTACAGTGCGTCCATTATATTACGGAGGTTACGTTTTGTCATTTGCGGAAAGTTGTAATCACAGTATGGTGAGTCCGCCAAATGACGGACTTGATCTTCCAAAAACTTCCGCAATGCGTGTTATAACGGTTTTGCCGTAGTACCGAATGTCCGTTCTTTTATTTCTCTCCGTTTTCTAAATTACGGAAATGTGACCGCCAAGATCTCACCAGAAGCTTTTTCCGTCAACTCGACTATTTTTTCTACAATGTGGCAGCAACTCTATTTGTAGCAGCATCGCATTTGCATCCCTTTATCCCACTTTGTCTTTTCGTCTTTTGGTGGGAATGACTTCAACGGGCTTCTTCCTGCAGTATGCGTCTCTTTCTTCAATTTCGTTTCTTCGTCTTACAGCGATAATTACGTCAGAAGGACAAAAAGAACAGCAGCGACAACAACAATCACAAAAACCACAAAAGCGGCGCATTTTTTTCCAAAACGGTGCCCTTAAGTCTTTTCCCATAAAATACGGCGGCCAGTGACGTATCGTATGGAAGTTTGACATGTTGATCGCATCGGAGGCTGACTACTGTGAAAGCTGACAGCGAAGAGTTGGTTGTCAACAGGCCCACCAGTGTATTGCTGCAATTGTAAGTATAGACGATTTCTAGGCATCACAGAAACCAATGTTGCACTGGCATAGATCTAGAGGCTTTTACCATACTTACACAACGAAGTGTTCATACCGCCTGTATGGTTGACATCACTACGTTATAATGGCGTTAGCATGAGTTGACGGCCAATTTAAGCAATGAACAAAGCGACAGTTGGGTTTTTTAACAAAGTGCTCTCGTGACAACTTGACGTGTTTCGGTCTCGGTAGAAATGAGAGAACTAAGACTCTTTCCCAAGCTATGAATTGTTGTAATATTTATTTCGATGACAAGCTTCTACGATATCGATGTAAACTATTCACCCAGAGCGATCTATCAGACTGCCAGTGCAGCTCTTGAGCTAGGCGAGGGGTACTTGTACTCGTGGGCCATAATACGTCTTGTCCAAGCCTTTCTGGTACCTGGCGACAGAGAGCTCGCAGTCTTGTGCCTTCTCAGTGAGTCCTGCAAAGGGAACGGGGCAAGGTAGCCATGCATCGTGAGGCATTGTAAGAAGTTCTTCAGGGTTCCTGCTAAGACATGCAGTTAAATCACAAGGGAAATCTTCTATGGTCTGACCTGTTAAAAAAAACGGGGTTTTCTATTGTCTAGCTTGCTTTTGCAGTTTTCCCTGTCAATATTTTGATTACTAATTAACCTTCCGACAATAATTACCATCAGGCGCTGTAGATATTTGAGATAAATAAGAAAGCAGGGAAAATAACCAGGCAATGGAGGGAGCGATGAAAAGGCGAAAGGAATCAGTGAATATGCCAGCTTTGAAGCAGTCCCGAATGTACCTGGCTACGAGCGGTTTGCTTCGCTAACAGTGAACCTTAGCTGGAGTGTAGCGGCTTTGCAGTCAATGCTGAGGAAAGGAAAACTAGTACAGACATGGCTGTTTATTTAAAGCAGCCACGAAGTTTTAAATGAAACGTTCAACGATGCTGTTACCAAAGCTACGTCCTAGAGGGGACGAGTTACAATTTGCAATGAGTACGTAAATTCCAAATAATTTATTGACAAAAAATCAGAATACATTTGAATTACTGCTTCAGGGCGCACGCATATGCTTTAAAAATAAGGCAAATAAGAAATGAGAAATAAAAATATATGACAAAATTTATTTATTTATTTATTTATTTATTTATTTATTTTATTTATTTATTTATTTATTTATTTTATACTGCAGCCCTTTTCACTGCTATTGCAGGAGGGGACATATAACGAATAAAAACATACCCAGCTTTCTCGCTAAAAATTCCGACCTCTCAGGAACCTAGCAAAACCACTTCAGGAAAGTGATGTTTGGCATGAAGCAAGAAGTCAACGTGAAGATAAAAACACTAGAAACACTACAAGGGTTTTCCGGGATTTCGAATATACTGTGTGTAATTCGCTGTCAAATCTTACTCCCCATGCATTTGTATGGGATAGTTTCCATGGCTCAGGAACCTAGTCGCGGAATGTGCGAGACTTGAAACAATGCACAAAGCAAGTTTGCACCCCCAATATGAGCTGCGCAAAAAAAAGGTTACATTTCGCTTAATAACTACAAAGCAACCACTGTTCAAAGGGCTGCCATGAGCGGGAAAGCTGCACATGAGTACGAACAAAAAGATGGGCGCAACGCACAGTTTCCTTGGTTTAGAATGGTACATAAGATGTACAATGAACAAAGGCAGCATCAAAGAAAGCTGGAGCACATAGAAATCTGTATTTGTCATTCATCTGATTTTGCACAAAGAAATTGGTCCATAGGAAGCGTGCGAGTATCACCTTGTAGCCAGCTCCAGAGCTCAATAGTCAAAAGAAAAAAACTATATTGACACAAATCAGTTTTGGGTTGAATAAGCGCATGTTCACTACTGGTGTGTATAGATGATGGTATTGCAAGCTGAGATACCTTAGAAGTGACGGCAAGCGTGGTGAGTTATTCAAGGTGTACAGAAATTTTAAGCATTCTGAGTGGCGTCCTGCAGATAACGGAGTCATACCTAAAGGTGCTAAGTGGGATGAAGCCGAACAATCACGGTCATATCTGCGACAGATAAAAACAAACGGCTCTTTTGTATTGATACTAATATTGTGATGTCGGATGCTTTGTGAGGATTAAAAACAGAGGAACCGTATTCAAGTAAAAAGCGTACTTAAGCTTGGAAAGTTAGAAGTTTGGTTTCTTTTCGCGCTACACGGAGAACGCGGTGTAGGTATCCAAGTCTCTTCGGTGCTTTGTTATAGGTGATATCGAGGTGCTTGGATCACGAAATATTCTGAGTTAAATCAAGGCCGAGGTAAATCAGAACAGTAAATCCTGCTTTTAGAGGAGACGCTTTGTGGAAAACCAGAAGATAATGGGCCGGGACGTGCAGAAGGAACCTAGAATTCTATAAAGAAAACGTGGATGATAATTTCAGCATGCGTGGGAATCGGGGAGCTTCTTCTTTTACATCATCTTCTCCAGCGCGACAGAGTGAGTAAACTAGTTGTCCAATCACTGTAGTCCGCTTCACTGGCACAGTCACTTCTTAATTTCATCCAATTCCATATTGAGACAGCTTACTGTTCTAGCGATGTTTGTAGCGCCTTTCCGGTAGACAGTCTTGCGTACGGTTAGTGTCGCTGACAGCGATCACTGCCTTTTCGTGAAAGTACATTTTAGGTAAGAGCAAACAATTTTCTTCGAGATAACTTGAAACCGTTTATGATGGTTCTTGTGTTCATCATGCCTGCTTGGTTCATTGTCATTTTATGGTATTGTGTGTTTGCAGAACGGACGAGGTTTCTGTCGATTCCAGGGTGCGTCTCTTTGGTGCGCCTAATCAAGAAGTTATATAGTCTCCTCAAATTTCCGCCTTCGTACATTCCCGAATACTTGGTGCGCTTACTCTGTTGGAATGTCAAATGGGCCAAGCGTATACGAAAATTCCTGCCTGTTGCCCATGTCTTCTAATGAAGACCAAGGACTTGAGGCCTGGTTATTGAGGCCTGTCTTCGCGGCTGCCCTGCGTTTGCTATGTGCAGACCGAAGAGCGTCAGAATTTGCGTACCCTGGCAGCTGCTTCAAGCCGAGGTCTGGTGAAAGTGGCTCGCGCTCCAGTTGGTCACTGGCATTCGGTCTCCTCTCTTAGTAGTTTCTTACAAGTGAAATCAGGCTTCGCTGTTCGGAAATGGTCTGGTGAGGAATCGCGAGAACTGACTATCGGTAGTGGTCGTTGGGCGACGTAAGGAACTGAATGATGCGAAGATCGATGTTCCAGCAGTTTCTTCGTAGATTTTTTTAAGAGTGAAGAGTCGGAGATGCCGGATAAATACATCAGTAGTACGCTAAGATTCTGTTTTGATTCCTTCTTTTAAAAGGCCTAGTTATCTGGTTCTGGTGTCGATTATGATCTCTTCCCCTTCAAAGCTCGTGAAAAATTCTACTTTAAGACAGTCGGTGTATATGTAAGGTCCTTGTCCAATAATTTCAGCTTGGCTTTGTGTTCTTGGAGGTGGTAAAGACGGCTTTTGAGTCCTATAGGTCGCTCGGCTGCGGGCAGTGCACGACGGAAATGACTTCGTCTAAACATTTCTGTATTAAAGCACGGAGTGTCTGTCGTTTTATAGCAGAGACTTTCATTGCAGAGGCTTCAAAACAATGTCCTCTTTTTCCGCGACAGCCATCATTATTTCCCAAAGTGACGATGCGGCTCTCTATTCACTCACCGAGATTCCGCAGCGCGCTATGAGCTTCTGCTGTGGTCAACATTTTTATGGGCCCTTCAGTATGTAGGCACATCCCTTCTGCAATCGGTCGGGTCTGAACCTTCTGTCGTTGTTGAACCCAAGGTACGACACTTTCGAGTCGTTCAAGGGGTTCTGTTCCCGGGTTTCTTGCACCAATGTTGTGGAAAACCAGAAAAGAAGGGCCGGGCCTTCCAAAGGGATCCATGAATTCTATTTACATAACGATGGTGATTTTTACAACACCAAGCACCTTAGGGGGTCGGGCTGTCGGCCTCTCCTTCCGTCGTTGTCGTCGTCTCATGTAGTCACGGTACTAAAACACCGGTCCGGTACACTCGTTTTTCAATCGCGCTTGAACGCTTCATCTCTGTGGGCAAAAAAGCGTATTAAAAAACACACCAAGGCGCTCGTTTTTGTAGTCTGTTTAATGGACCAAACATGTATTTTGTCTTCATAGCATTTAAGGGCGCCTGCAAACTACCTCGATTTCTCTCTGTCGGGGAGGGGGTTGAAAACACTTTAGCCCCCCCCCCCCCCTCAAAAAAACATCCTGGCTATGCGCCTGGTAATATTACAGTACCACTCACCATAGATTTTCGTCCGGCATCTATTACCACTTGGGAGGCTTTGCTTGCGATGGATGTCAGGACCCGCACCACACTTCCACAAGATCTCCAAGTCTCCGTTGTCATTGCGATGGTCGCACTCCGTATGCGCGCCATCTTCCTGCCACGAAAGTGTTACCACGGGCGTCCCGAGAGAAGCTGAAATTCACAAAGAGAACGAGTTTTCTCCCAAGCCTTATAACTATTCCTTTGGCATAGCTGTGGATAGCCAGTCACTGTTGGCGCTCGGGATTAGAAAGGAGTTCATGTGACATCTGCCTGCAGGATGGGCCAGAGACTAGCGAGTAGAAGGACGCTATTAAGTGGGCTGGCTGCGACAATCGCCATAAGGCTCTTTCGAACTTTGAGAAAAATGCTTGCTCTCTAGAAACCATTTGCGTAGACAAATATGAGATAACAAGAATTTCGTAGCCCGAGGAAACGCCTGATGGATGATCGACCGCAGTGCACTGCCTGGTTGCGGCGAGAAGCACGTGAAGGAGCAAAGTTTGTGGCGACTATAGTGCAGACGACCTGCTGCATTCACTCTGCCATGGCTGGCTTGTAAACTGTAGGCCGCACATAAAAGGCTTCTCATTTATGTTTTTCCTTTATGTAACTTTGCCATATTCGGCAAAGTTACATAAATGTGACTTTGCTAAACGTAATCATGTAACTTTCCAAATTTGGGAAATTTTCACATTTGGTGAATCTGATGGTTATAATAATGTAAATAGAGGTTCAGTGGCCGACCGTTTTTTGGCACTCCAAAAATTTGGACTGTCTGGATATTCCGGACTTTCTCGAGGAATAACGAACACTGACGTATTTTAGGAACTGCTGTTTTTATGCGCACTGTTTTTCTTTCCCCTCCAGGTCCGGAAATCGGTCGGGTATTGTAATTGGTCGAGGGGAATATAAAAATACGGAAAAATAGGAAAAATAAAGAAAAGTACAATCATAAAATTACCAAACAAAAACATAAAGTACTTCCCCTCAACGTGAAAGCTGTGGGAAGGGCAGAGCAGTGGTTCGCTACAGGGGACGTGGCGCCCTTCTCCGCTCTTTGCTACCACACCTCACGTCTTACCCTCTCTGTCTCACTCCTCTCTTGACTAAACTTAACAGAGATTTGTTCAATGCAATTCATATTTCCCGCATTCGCAGTGGTCGGGGGGCGGCTTCTCTTGGTACAGCTCGCTTCGTTTTTTTATGTTTTGCTTTTTTTTGCCAGGAAATCCACGTGCAGGGAGTTCTGTTTTTTGTTGTGTTTATTTATATCTCGCACGTGCTGAGCGCTTTTGCGTCACTCTGAATGCGTACGTTTAAGTGCAGAGCACTTTAGGGGCTCGGCTTTTTTCTGTAGCTCACCGTCATGCTATCTAGCCACCGAAGTCACGTATTGTCACGCGCCCAAACAGATGCTTCTAAAAGAAACCTTCTCGTGCCTCGACTCAGCATTCCGGCCAAGAGTTAATTCAACGAGATGTTTATAAGCGCAGAACCGTTCAAAACATTGAAAGCGCTGGCACTTGTCACACATTGTCCCCATTATCGATCGCGAAAAAAACTGCAGGTAGATGTTCGGCAAAATATATGCAATTAGCTAGAAGTCTCCGCGTACAGTTAGTTAAGAATGGTCATTGGATTGGTTTTTACGATAGTAAGCAAAAAACGTGGCTGCCGAAGAAAAAACGATGCATTCAAAACAGCGCAGAAAGGCTCCAACACGTGCGAGATGAAAGTACGCACAAAGAGAACAGAACTCCCGCTCGCGCTGTTCCAGGCGGAACTAGTCGAAACAAACGTTAAAGAAAAGGATGAGAGCTGTCCCAGGAGAAGGTGCGCGAGCACTGTTACGGCAGGAAAAATTGAATTGCATTGAACAAAGCCTATGTTCAATTCACCAAGAGAAAAGTTAGACAGACAGGGTAAGAGCGTGAGGGGCGGTAGCTAAACGCGAAGAACGGTGCCACAGCCATTATGGCGATTTACTGCTCTGCATTTCTGACAGCATTATCGTTGAGTGAAACTGCTTCAATTTGTCTCCTCGGCGGCCAGTTTTTTTTTTGCTTACTTATCGTAAAAACCAGACCAGCGAGCATTTCTAACTAAAATGGACGCAGGGGACTGTCGTCGGTAATTACACATATTTTTCCTCAATTCTACCTGCAGTTTTCTTTGTGCTAAATAATGGAGACTTGCATGACAAGTACCAGCGCTTCCGGTAGTTTCGAACGGTTCTGCTTATTATAAACCTCTTGCACATCGTTAACTCTTGGACGAAAGGCTGAATAGAGGGACAAGCGGGGCATCTTATCGAAGCCTCTGTTTGGGTCTGTGACGCCTCGGGACTGTTTGGAAGCGTGACGCCTCGTGACTGCGCTGGCTAGGTCGCGTGTCATTGGACGAGCTACGGCACAAACCGGACCCCGAAAGTGCTCTGCAGCTGAAAATCTTCAACTGATACACCACCACTCCTTCCCAAAACAGAGACAAGAGTAAAAATTCACGAAAAGGACTTCAAAACACGAAAAAAAATGTGGCAAATACCACACGGGCTCTACGCCTTATCTCTGCACAAAAATACATAACTGGCGAAGTTAAGAAAGTTAATCTCTGTGATAATGTAAATGTACGCAACTGGCAAAAACAAAACAAAGGAAGACTATCAAACAAAAAAAGTACCGAAAGTATTTGGTTACTCACAGCCAAATCTGGCTCCAAATAACTCACAACGAAGGCAAGCCAAGTAGGGAAGCTTGCATTAGCAGAAATTTCTTTGAATTTCTGCACATTTTAAACCACAATCTATATAATTACATTAATCGTGGCCCGGGTCATGTCAACCCATTTTATATTTTGGTTAAAAAATCAGTTCCGCTACAGTGACAGTCTGTAAGCCTACAATTCATAATGAAAATTTTAGCCAGAGCGTCGAATGAAACGCCTGATACAGCAGTTTACAGCGAAAAATTTCATCAGTGAAAAATATCTTCTCTATGCTTTACACAAAAAGGGAAGACACCGAAGCATTTATAAAGACTAATCGATGCTAATGCATTCAATGTCCCATTGAACGCCGCTCAGGGAGCCCCTTAAGTTCTGCGTGCTGATAGTAGTGTCTACGTGTTTTCGTGCGGCTATATTCCTAGTTCCTAGTTTGCGATTAAACTGGTACGGGATACCTTTAATAGTTCCTGCACATAGCATGTTCGCTGTAGACCGTAATTGCTTTTGGTCGCTAGTTCCTGAGAATTCTTCTTGGTGACTTGCTCAGCTGGGGGACGCCACCTAGATCGTGATTGATGCACACTCCTCCGCCTTGCACGTGGCTCTGCGAATGCTCTGGCGTAGCCTACAGCCTCGTGGCCCTTTCCGTGTATTTTTGTATTTCCAAGTACGCGTTATAGAACGCTTTTTAGTCACGGGGTTTCAGAAAGAGACGGCTTCCGACGCCAAAACAGGGCTTTGTTCGCTCAATGGTCAAATAACTGAGTTACCATTAAAACGCCTTTACATTAAAACATTTTGCAATTCTGAAATGGTGAACTTTTGACTAGAAGTTCCCTCGATAAGAAGGATAACAGTCTCGTTTGAAGAACTCGTAAATTCTGCCACAGTAAAAATACATTGCGATGGTTCACTTTGTCCTGAATGATCATTGGGGACTTTGTTGCCAGGAAATTCAATATTTCTGAGAGTAATCTTTGGTAAAGTTACGCAAAACAACCACTAGTACGTGCCATATTACGCAAAGGTTACGCACAAGAAAGTAGCCTAGTCAGGCAGGGGGAAATAAATAACCAACGGGAAGGGTAGAAAGGAAAACAAACGGTACCTGTTTTGTGCGTGCTTGTACGCAGAACGTTTTCGTGTCCACAGTGATAGCTGTTGCATCCGCGAATTCCCACACCGATTTCCTGGTTTTTCCGGTGATGGGTAAGCCGCAAGTATCCGCGTGTGAGGGCTGCCGTACTTGGGTACTCCAAGGTGGTGTCACAGTCAGCTGAGTCATTGCAGGTGACCCAGTCACCAGCCTCGATCTAACTTGTACTGCGCACAGTGGGGTTGTTGCCTCCATTAAACCATCACACGATTGAACCAATGCTCCCAGGGAGCATCTTTCTCTACTTTGTTTATTCGATTTAAAAATAAAACACATTTAAACAAAAATGCATGAACTCATTCACGCCTTTACACTCTTGCGAAGGAAAAGCTGGAAGCGCGGTCAAGGCAGGAGGATGGCGGCCGACGTGAAGAGGAGGAAGAATAAGCGGGAAGCTTCGGGCTGACACAGAATGACCACGGCTCCTTGAGAGAATGTCGCAGCTCCTCATATGATTGGTGGTGCAGTTTGAGGAGCTTTAAAGGAGCCAGGAGATGAGTTGGGGAACTCTTGTATGTGGCTGCAATGTCTGGTTTAATTTACGTGACGCACCATTTCACTGTTTAGCATTTGTAGCTTGGGCCGAGTGCCTTGGTTCATATGCGATGCTCGGAATAAGAGCGGGTAAATAACTGAAAGCAACTTCATTTGTCATAGGATTGCGGCAACAACGTCTGCCAAGGTTCTCTGGTGTAGCAGCGCATAATGTGACTTCCGCGTAGATCATGAGAGCTATCACGCTTCATTCACACTGGGGCCATTACCGGGGTCGAAATTTTAGTTTTTATTTCTTTTATAATTCGCACTGGCCATTTGATTATTCACGCTGAGATTATGTAAGTTAACCGTGCTTGCAATCCGCTAAATTTTTCCTGCAGTCTTCCGTGTGCATATGTCACCACGGATGTGCGAGGGTCATTGAACACTTGAGCGCGTTTTTATCGAAATAACTTGTGTGTAAATGGGTCGAGAAACGGTAATATATAGCGTGCACGCATTCTACACGTCATTCTACTAAAGTAATAAGGAAACATTTATAACTCCCCGCTTTGGACACAAAACAAAACGTGGCAACGAACAGGGCGCATTATGCAACTATTCTAATTTAGCTTATCAAGTACATCATTTTGCTGGTTGCTGAGTGTTTTGCGTAAATACTGTTGCTAGCAAAGCTCTACAATGCTATTACCTGTAAGTGAGACACGCTGCTGTTGACACATGTCCAGGCGAACAGGCTGGTGCCGAAGCCGTCGTCAATGTGTCCATAGTGACTGACTTTGAGCAGCGGTACTGCGTGTGATGATACGTTAGCAATTTCCTCATTCACAACATAACGGTTTCGGCGGAAATACCCGGAACGTCAGCACTTAATGGTCAGCGATAAACTAACACAAATATATCTACACGCACATTGCATTTTGAAGTGTTATGCACCCGCCAGCTCGACACGAAGTGCTGGAAAATGTGCTACAAAAAATAAAAGTGCTGAAGAGCGTGGTACCTGCCTCAAGGTACCACACTCTTCCCGCTGCCTTTCGGTAGTCGCCTAACAGCCTGGTTGCGGCTCGTCTTGCTGCGAACTTGCTCTTGTGACAATGGCACGAGCGGGGTTGTGCCGGACCTTCCCTTATCCTTCTTTCGGCTTAGAGAGTCACCAGCAGCGAAATCTGTGCTGAAAATTCATTCAGCTGTCGGGAAGCCTGAGTGCCCGCGTGTTATAACTGTTTGCTGGTTTAAGACTATGTGCCATACACTAACGGTTCGCTTGAACTAGATGTGATGGTAAAGTCGAAATGAGGTCTCTCAGGTCCTCATGTACTGGTAGACTGCATTGTCCTCCATGTCCTCATGTACTGGTAGACTGCATTGTCCTCCATGTGGATCGTGGTCCCGTTATATAGCTGGATTTTTGTCAGTACGCTCCATGAACCAGTTTAGACAATTGAAGAGGCCATATTCTTGAAACATTGAACTGTACATTTATAATCTATTCCTATTACAAGAGCTACTTGATCCTGTTCTCCCTAGACTAGCGTTGTGGCCACTAATGGGGCAATTTCTCCAATGACTGAAGACTTACGAAAACAAGTGCTAGCAGATGCGGACATAGTCGGACCTTATACACACGGGCAGTTTTGCTTTTCGCCTCCATCAGAAAAGCGACGCCGCGGCTGGGAATCGAACCCGAGTCCTTGGGCTAAACAGCACCCCTTAGCCACTGAGCCACCGCAACGGGTCTCACTCTGTTTGTCGTAGGTTACTCTGGATATGTCTTTTAAAACGAACAACAAAGGCAGAATTAAGGGACTATCATTTGACCCAAAATGTAGATATATAACAAGAATAGTTGATTGTAGGGTTTAACACGCCGACGCAAAACAGGCGATGAGGCGCGCCGTAGTGGAGGGCTCCGGATTAATTTTGACCACCTGGGGATCTTTAACGTGCGCCGAAATCTCGTACACACAGGCGTTTTTTGCTTTTCGCCTCCATCAGAAATAGTTGAAATGCTAGCATTTATCAAAGGGAGGAGCTCACTTACCGTGACCCCAGGTTTTAATCGACGCCCTGTCCGCGTGTCCTAACCACAGTGCCCCGTGCAGGGTTCGAAACTGTGGCGACACCTCAATGTAGTAGGTGGTGCTTGGCTCCAATTCTTGCGCTGTGAATTTTCGCTCCGTGGTTCGAGTTACGAAACACGTGCCACCTTCATGGCTTTCTGTACAAAACTGCACCCGAAAGCCGTCGTAAAGACGCTCATCGGACTGCGCAAATTCCCAGCCTATTTCGAACGAGCTCGGGCTCGTAGATTCAACCCTTGTTATTCGGGGCCTTGGGGCACCTACGAAAAGATACAAAGCATGAAAAATAAGAATCAAGATGGTCGCAAACAGCGTTTACTGTAAAATACCTTCGCCTCACAGGGACCACGTCCATTCACGGCCAATTGTGAGCGGCTGCGCGTGTTCAGTTTTCTTACGTGCCAGACATAAGTATGCATTGATACCCTGACTGGTAGAATATTCTTTATGGTACGTTAAAGGGGCCCTGAAAGGCGTTTTGAGAACACTAAATGAACTAGCGCAACCGTTAGATTGGGTCGTCAACGTCCTCTGTGCCAAGTATTACTCTTTTACGCGCAGCGGAAAGCTCACACTTTTGTTGCAAAGTTTGTCGTTTTTTTCTCACCCTTCCCTTCGTGTTTTTGGACGCCGCCATCTTCACATGTCTACATCATCGATTCCCAGATGTTCGTCATGAGCTAGACATCCTGCTATTGGGCGGCCTTTTCACGCACTTCCGGCAAAAAGATGAGTCGTCTGCTCAGCGTCGGCTCGCCGGCTGATCTGCCAGCGGAGTGCCGGAGTGCTTGGGCATTTTACGACAAACGAAACAAGTGTAAAACAAACGCTTAACCGTTTGTATTGAATGCAACACGGCCATAACACGACATGGATATTCTGTTACCTGAGTACGTTCCATAAAGAAAGCGTTGAAGCCCCGTGGCACTTCTTTCGTGCAATCGCAGAGAACGCCCTCAGCCGAATGCCCGGGTTTGACACATACATTTTATTCAACTTCAAAACAATCCAGAGATGCGTTTCTAACGAACACAACGTCACAACATGCGTTGAAAGTTTGAACCACGATTGACAGAGGATGGGTTGCCTCCTGCCCGTCGTAAATTCGGTACTCACCTCGCGCGCGGTTTGCGGGGACGAACTGCAAGTCACTTAACCCTGGCGCACAAGCCGATGGCATTTAGCCCCGCACACTGCACATACCCCATGCGAGGTTGAGTCGTACGTCGCTCGAGAAAGATAATCTAGACCATGGGAAGCACCATCCACCCGTAGAAGCACAACGTCGCATTTCATCGCGAAACAAAGGCGTCCACAACACACACACCATCGCCTCCTGTAATGCCAAACGCATCTCGCACTTCCCAATGGGAGTGAGTGGTACGCCTGCAGTGCCCACATGTCGCGAAGTGGGGCCCCAAGCTGAACCGGGATCACGCAACCGTAACTGACTTCTGGAGCGGTTTGTGCCTTGTTGCCAAGGCAACCGATGTTTGAGATTGTCAAAGAGATGGCGCTCGCTCCAGCGCTCAGAAAGCTCAGAGCCGCAACGGAGCATCTTTTGCCAACGTTGCCGCTCTCCACCACGCGTCGCCCCAAGCTGAACTGGTCACATGATTGAAGCGTTTTGTGCACGGGTTCTGTATCGGTTTAATATGACTTTTTCACATGCCGCCGGCAGGAATTACCACCGCCGCAAAATAAGACCCGGTACCAGCGGGGCCACATCTGATACGGCGCTTTTTGGATAAACAGTGCGCGGTGCATCAAGGGAACGAGCGCACGACCCTCCCCGTGCGGCTGCGAGTTCGCCGCCGATAAAAAGTCATGTGCCGCCAGCAAGGTACACCGCGAAAGGGCAAGGCCAGGCCGCCGCATACATGCGGCCAGATTTTTCGTTCGCTTTTCCAGCCTTGAGCGGAGTGCGGGATTCATGGTGTCAACAAAGCTTGCCCGTAGCAGACGACAGTCTGAGCAGCACAATAGCGGAAGTACGTCACCGCTGCGGAGCGCAGCATCATGGGAGGCAAGGCTCGCGCGCCGTCAACAGCGGAGAGTAAGTCGAAAGGAGGAGGAAACGCGGAGCGACGATAATGCGCGGTTTTTGATTTACGATTTCTCAGCTAATACTCATCGCTTTAACATAATTCTTGCGGGAGGAGATTGCAAATACATTGCTTTATTTGGGTACATGTACATCCATGCATCGGCGGAAGGTATTTCAGGACCCCTTTAATGTGCCTGTAATCTGCTCAACCAAGCTGTAAAGTAGATCATTTAATAACATTCTAGCGAATCCCTTTGGCACGTACTGCGCAATGTACCGGGGGAGCTTGGGCTCTGAGAAAGTAACGCACGGCCATTTATATGCAACTAGATGCGCGCAAAACAGTGTTGTCGCTGTTTTGTCCGTAGATGGCGTAGATATCCCTAGTTGCTTTCACTTCTTTACCGCTTAGTAAGCAAACCGTCGTGGCATGTTGTTATCGGCTCGTCGACGGATTCTTAATGTTTCTAACGCTCCAAAAGAACGTTTTCCATGCACCACCGTGGTGGCGTATAGTGGAGGCGTTCTGCTAGCTAGGCATGCACTAGGTCACGGGTTCGACTTTTCGCTCCATCCAGCAACAAATTTCAATCTTTGCCTACCGGAAGGTAGTGTGATGAACGTTGTGTTCACCGATTCACGGCAAGCTTCCGCCGAGCAACCCTCCAGAATGGTAACGTAGTAGCCCCAGGGCTTCAGGCCGGTGACAGCAATGGTGTGCCTTGCAGAGATTTGTTGCGTTCCGTCAAACTTGTAGCTGCGGCTGTTGAAGGTGCTGCCTTCGGTCTGGAACAACACTCCTAAAAGTCAAACATTGCGACTGAAAGCACGTATACAAATCTAATTTAGATGTGCTTCTTTCTTTGACTTGCTACAGGCTTGCTACTAATAATGTGCTGCCATACGAGCAGGCTAGTTAACTCGCGCTGGGCGGGGTCCTGCCGCAGACGCCATTGTTGCCACGTGATTTCTGTGCGTCGCGTGCGTCTGTGCGTCCGCGCTGGTTAACGTGCATACGCATGGTAACCGTACACCAAGAGATACACGCTGAGGAGCGTGCATTGCATTTTCACGCGCATTAAAATGTGCGCAGGAAGCGTGGCATGCTGTGAATATGTACTCACCGAAACTTCAGCGACCGTCACCTGGAAAAGGTAGGAATAGGGAATAATATGCAACGCGGAAAGCATTCTTTCACGACATTTGTGCCATTTGCAATGGCGTATGTGGTTTGTCAAGGCCCGAATGGAAAATCTAGGATCAATGAAATGTAATGATACGTGGGCAAGCTACCTGCTACAACATTGGTCCTCCATCGACCCTTGCTCCAGCATACCTTCATCGCCACCAAAGACCATAAATCAAAGTAGAGCCAATTCTCATGAAAGTACGGCAGCTTATTGATATTTCAGATTGTTTACTCAATACGAAAAATTTCCGCCAATTGCAGCCCAACTTTCCACACAAACCAGCCATATATAGATTCCAAATAGCATATTCGTTATTCTTTTTCTTTTTTGAAGCCCGTACGCTACTACGGCTTATTCGTGTAAAACGTTGGGCTTCGTAATCATGTGCTGATTTACAATTCATCAATCAAGCTTATAACTAATTATTGGCACGGCATAACTACACAAATTTGATAGAACGATAATTCCGTTCTGACAAAGTTCCGTTCTGACTTTGTTCTGACTTTTTGAAATCAGTGAAGTTGTTCTGCAGCAACTATCCAGACACCGCATCGACGCCCTTTGCAGCCCAACAACTTGTTGAAAGGGATACCAAAATGTAAACCGGGTTTGCCTATATCGGTAAATTACCGTGGCGTGTTCAGGCGTTTCGCAGTGACCCAATTGGCATATTGCGCCACTCAGTGCATGCGTTGGAACATTTATCTCCGCCCTACTGATACCGCGTTTAAACGAGCGGGACCGGCTGGTCTCGCACTGTAGAGGTTCCCCTTCTGGATAGCAAGTGTGTTAACCGTAGCTCAAATCCCATGAGAAGTCTCTTTCGAGTACTTACTTGTAAAGAAATTATTTTTTTACCTCACGTGCACATGTAATATATTTAGGTCGTCTCTATTCTTTATAAATAGGATTTCGAGTATTCTTTACGTTAGGCTAGTTACAGCTGCTGTTTCTTCTACGTTTTAGTGGTTTTTTTACCGTTTTTTGTTGTTTCTTCGTTGGTTTTGGCTATTTATGTTGACTATATTTTTTCGTATATGATGGTGGTGTTATTCATGTTGGGCGTTGTTTGGTATACATTTTTTAGGTTCGGCGGTTTTGTCCAGCTTAGGTCGGATTAGGCTTTTTATATACGTCACCGAACGGCTGGCTGTTCATGCTTAGTTCGGTAACAACCGGACGAGGGGTATATGTAACGTTTTAGTGTGATTTGTCATTCCCTGAAGATCGCCGGAGTTGCTATTTAAGCGCTCATGGATGGTGACAGTGCATTGTCATCTACGTTAATTAAGATGACAATAATACCATTATTTATAATTGCAGTGGTTCCCATTGCGCTCGAAAGAATGAATTCGGCTACAGGACTTATCTTTTCTTATTCGCGAGTTTTGGTGTTTACTCAAGGGAAACCATATTGACTAGGCGACTCAAACAACAAATGATTAAAATATTATGCGCATACTTGCCTTGAATACATCTGCCCGTGTCGAGGAACGCCATGAAAGGACAGCGCTGGTTGATTGAACGCTTTGCACCGATATCTCGTAAGAATCTGTGAGGAGGTCATGTGTTGTATTATTATTTGCTTCATATTGATTTTTCACAGAACCCCAAAATCTCGTAACTAGTAATGGCTGCTGCAATTCCATCCTAAAATCGCAGTATGGGGCTGACTTATCCAGCTATTTTTTGCGAGAACTGATGTCATGCACTTGGCATTCAACAGTTCGCGCTTGTGAAACAGGGGATCGTGTTGCTGCTGCTGAGCTGTAGGCCGGGCGAACTAAACTATAGGCTGCTTTGGTACAGACGTCACGAAAATGTCTGCGGCTTAGGTCAGCTAACCGTAGATATGAAAAGCGAAAGTTTGTATTAGCCTGCCTAAGTCTTCGTTTTACTTGGATAACCTTTATTTTTCTGTAATTATTGTACTACTCTCCAAAGCCTGCCTTTGTGTACGGTTGTGGTCTCGTTGCCGGAGTTTTACGAGCGGTACGGCTCGCCGGGAGATATGCGCATGGTGGTCAGACACCGCTTACCGCCGGCTGAAAGCCTCCAGCTCCGCGCAACGCTCAAAGAGGGTGAGGCCTCGCGCTCATTCATGGCCCAACTGGCAAGCACAGCACATGTGCCAACCCCGCAGTGGCGGCAGCCGCCGCGAACGCGGCCGTCTGCGGAGCTTGGCCCGGCAAGTCACCTGATGTCTAATGTGACGGCGCAGTCACGTGACGGTGCAGCTGCGGTCAAATAAAGGTCGAATCTACCGCTGCAGAAAAACCGCTGGAAGAGATTAGCAAAGCTTTCCTTTAACAGAAATTCATCCGTTGGCGAAACAACCGCTTTCGCTCTTCGTTCGCATACTCGATGCGCCCACTACACGTTGCGCCGCTACTCGCTTCTCATGCCATGCACGGTGGGTTTTGCTGTCTGTCTGTTGCCATGCTTGGTGGCTGCGTTCTTCCGCTCTCTTACTGTTTTACTGCGTTCTTCCGCTTTCTTACGCTCTTCGAATTATAAGGACAATGGCACGATCTCTACGTCACAGACTAAGGACACATACGATTGGTGGATAGACACGATGACGTTTTATTACAGCGTGGCTATGCCAATCAGGCAGCAGTCTCTAATGCGCCGTACAGGTATCCGCCGAAAAGCACCACGCATTGAGCAATTTCAGGGGGAGGAAAAACACCGCGCGTGGTGAGGAGTATACACGACTCGGTAAACAGCCCTCTTGGAAAGAGGCGGTAGAGAGGATTGTAAGGTGGGGCTGTAAAGATACTCCCCCCGTAGGTGACCATGCTTCATTGTGCAACACACAACGTGGAAACGCCGGCTTACGAAGACAATTGCTTAAACCCATTCCGTTAAAGTAGTACTTACACAAAATGTTCCTGTTACGATTTTTTGGCCAATATGGGTGCCTACCAGCCCAGTAATCATCAAATGGCGCATTGCATGGCTGATCGCAGCATAATTATTTACACCCTCATTTGTGTCAGTTTCGGTTTCGACAAAACGATCATCGAGGCGGCCTCAATGACAGGACGGCGCTGTTGACGTCACTGTTCTCGTCGTACCATGGTCGGTATGGACGCGTGCGCCCGGGAAGCATGACTTCAGTCCCCGAACTGTGACGTTATACAAAAGGCAGAGCAGTGAGCGCCAACAGCAGCCGGTGGCTTCGCTACGTCCCGGTAGCAATGACGTCGACAGTTTGGGTCAAGGCTTCATGGCGTAGCACTCAACGCGTCATGCTGATGCGGGTGTCGAGAGGGTATCCATTCTGACCTTACTCGTGCTTGCAAAGGCTAAAATTGATTTAAAATACGTTATACTGAACGGTTCCTGGGAAACTTCCTGGGAGATATCTCCATATACGAAGGAGGCTGTTAACATAGTTATCTCAGCTTTGAAATTTTGTGTCAGCACTCCTTTTAAGTAGGGTTTACCTCCAAATACAAATCCTATTCCGGGGAGGCATTTTTTCAGAGGCAGTATAGGCAGTCTTTATTAAAATATTGTTACTAGGGGACAAAGAAGCAATCAGTGGAACACGGCTTTATGGTTCCAGCCCCCGACAACGAAGCAGCTGTGTGTGGGCGCAGCCTTCGCGGGCTGTCTCATGGCTGCCTTGTAAATATTGCAAATTGATCGTTCTCATCTACCATGGTTAGTGTCGCCTCGTTCTTCCGCCACAAAAAATATTGGAGGCCCTAGGGCCTCCACATCTGTATGCGTACTACGGTAACCGTACCAGAGCATACTGAGACCCCAAGTTCGCACCACCGCGAGAGCCCATCCGATGGCACATCAATATACAGCTTTGCTGTAGAATCATGCGCCAGCCCACTGTTATGAACTGGATATATGACCAGTTGAAGGTGATCCAGGTGACGAAAACTGAATAAACTGACCAACTCGCTGCGAGGGTAGATTTTTTTTGCTGCTTGGGGTTGCAGTCGAGAAACGACTCGGGCGTGTACCGTAGGCATGCTGGCCGTTGCACTGTTCGGAAAATTAGCTACGACAACGCCAATGACACAGCGCCGTCCTCGCCTGCTCGACCAGCACATCTGTTTAAGTTTCTGTCGGCGGATGCCGTTTCCCGCCCTGGCAGACGCCTCCTTAAGCAGACAGCCACAAACAAACAAACAACAACAAACAACAGAACGAACGAACGCAACGAACGAACGAACGAACGAACGAACGAACGAACGAACGAACGAACGAACGAACGAACGAACGAAAGCGTGCGCGCACGAACACCACACGCTATGGAATGCTAGCGCTTCGAAGACACGTGGAGCCTCTGCATTGTGCTCCAGCGTGGGGAATTACTGCCAGCCCGGGGAGCCGGAGGAGTCTAGCCACACATGTGATTGGAGTGCGGGGAAAGACTGAGCGCAGTGTCTTTTTGTTGTCTGAGCAGACAAATACACGGAACCTTAGCCGTATACAGCCTCACTGCGAAACTAATGGGGGGAAGGGAGAGGGGGAGAAAGGATCCAGAGTATAGTGCCGCGGCTTAAGCGGTCTTACGCCAAAGGCATTGTTGGGCGCTGCCTTAGCCCAACAACGTGCATAGCGCCATGTTGCGATACCTCAGCTTCAAAGGTATCTTCTGTAGGCCAGCTTCCGCAACCTGGCGGATCGCCCGCGAGGCAACGCTGAACGAAACCACACCACATTCGCCTTTTACAAGGGTGGAGCAGGGGCTTACGGGAGGAGCTCTTTTTGTTTGTGTGTGCCGTGTTTTCTGCCACGTATTTGTCCACGTCCTTAAGTCACTGAGAATTACAAGTTTAGCCTGGTCTTCACGTATATTTTGGCATCGTTCGGCCACGCGTAGCGTATTGTACGCTTTGACCAAATTGATACCGCGCACTCTAGTTGCCAAATTGTCTAGATTCACACTGCAGCTCTTTCTGGCAAACGATTGGTTAGCACTGCACGTAACTCTGCCATTCTCAACGTAGTTGGAGGTAGGGTTCTAGCTGTGCTTATTCATTTCAACTGCGGCGATTAGCTACAAAGGGTGAAGACCTCTGTGAAATTACGCACGTATTGTGTATGACCCGTCTGTTCCTCTTGCCGTTTGTAACCAACCAGCGCAGGGGAATTGACCCTTCCACTGCCAGTAAACACCGTGCGCTAGTGGTGGCCCGGTAGAAGCATTGAATTATTCCGCTGCAGGCGAGGCTCACCCAACGGCACGCTGACTTCTACTTCTAGCTCAGGGCCGTTGAGCGTGGCGCCTGAAGTGTCCGCACCAACGGCACTGACGTAGACGCGGTAGACCCAGCCACCTGGGCAGCGGTAGCGTTGGCGTTGAGCGAATTCTCTTCTAGGGACCAGTCCGCGTCGAGGGGCACGGCGAGCTCTCCACGTGGGCCTGGGCCCCGCCCCGTCGTTTCCCAGCGCGCGTGGAACGCGAGGGCGTCGCTGTTCCAGAACGACGGACCCACAATGCTGAGCGCCACGTTGCGCTGCTGGGCGGCAAGCACGGACACCAGGCCGGGTCTTCCTGGCGCTGCGAAGGTCAGGAGGCAGGGTTCACAGAGTGGTTCACCACAGAATTTTCTCGCCCCTCTTATACGCAGAGCACTCAAAACCTTGCTGTCGTTCACAGGATCCCTATCCACAGAAGGTGGCCAACAAATACGGAGTAAAAGTGCCCTCTTCAACACCCAGGGTAGAGAAGACAAGAAACGCGCGAAGGGTGCAGGAGATCTTTGCCGGAGTTGAAAGCTGGTAAACAAGTTTTTGAGCGATAGCTCGCTTCTCGGCGAGAGTGCGCCGGAACTCGCATCATTGCACCGTAAGACAAAACGCATACGTTCTCGGCGTAGTGGCGCTGTGGGGGAGAACGGTCAGTGAACTCCCCTTGGAACGAACCAGCAATGATTAGACGGTTTCACTGAGCAACCGAACGAGGCCCTGGCTTGACCTTGGCTGAACTTGAAGGTCCGATTGACGCTACGAGCCATTTTCTGGCTTTGTACCTGGTGTAATGGAGCTTTCGTACAAAAGACAGTTAGGCCCTCTGTTGACTGCAAAGTTGGGGTGGTATATCGGATATCATTGCGTGTGGGAAAGTCTACATAGGGCAGACGGGGTGCTGCATTAATGACCTTGTGCGCCAGAATGACCTTCCCTTAAAAAGCAAGGCTAGTGCACACCTTCCCCTTCCCTGTGTGGCCTGTCCGTGCATGCCACTTTAACGATGCTAAGGTGCAGCGTACAAGCAACTACAGGGAGTGGTGTTTGATATCAAAAGGAAAGAGCAGCTGTGGCGCGACGCATCGATCATTTCCTGCTCTAACGAGGCATGCTTTATCTCGACCCTTAATTTCCTTAAACAGTTAGATCGTGCCCCTAGTGCCCGCCGTTCTGTAATGATTGCAATATTCAGGCATGAGCAAAGAACCTGTTCCTATATGTGTCGTCTGTGCAATACTGCTTAGCTAAGAAGTTGCGCTTTTCCTGCCTCTCACTTTGTGCGTTCTTCTTTGCGCGAACGCAGTGTTTTCATCATAGGTGCATCCCCCAACTTGCCCAACGGCAGGTTCTACTTATTGTTATACAGTAATACCTCGTTAACTCGAAGTAGTAAAAACCGGGAAAGTTTCGAGATAAGCGGATTTTCGAGATAAGCAAAGTTGCGCGAATTGCCATGAAATATCGGGTTCTTTGCAAAAAAGGCGCTACTAATTCCTCTACTCTTGCTTTTCATAAAGGTTTGAAAGAGGAAAAAAAACACAAGACTCGTTCACGAGCTGGGTTTTGTGACACTGACATTTTATTTAGCAGAAAAGAACTGCGTAATGCTGGTTTGCTTTGCGGTCGCACTCGGGCCTAGTAAGGAGTCCTCTAGCTGCTTGACGCATTGCATGAGCCGATCTTCCCCGTCGCTGATCTCTACTCGGTTTTTCCCCGCACGACACCCCTCATTCTTTTAGTACACTCTACCTCGGCGCATGCCTCTACTGTCAGTCATACGACGTGCCACCAGGGTTGCTTGCCGAAGTTGATATTCCTTAATGCCCAGACTTCCCGTTCGGGGATCGGCTTGGTGGTAGGCGCGGCTAAACTAGAAAAAAATTGAGGCACTTAGGCTCGGCAGCATCGCGCGAATCTTCTGAAACGGTCCGCGGAGGCGAAATTTTCGTTCCACTCAGTAAACATTTTGAGATATCCACAGTTTACCCCATAATACTTCGAAATAAAGGGTACCAAATACATGGGGCGTATAGGAAATGGTTCAGTGCAGCGGAAAATTTCGACTTAGCCGATTTTTGAGATATGCGAGTTAGATTAACGAGGTATTACTGTATACGGCTGCAAAAACACGGTAAAATATTTATTAGGAGGAGATTCTGACCGGCGCATCCTCAAACCCTCGAAAATTGTATAGCTCCTGCAGCGCCACCCTTCGTAAGCACTCACCCGAGGGAAGCGTCGTGACGGCCACGGAAGCAGCGCGCCCAACCTTGTACGAGCTTTGTGGTTTCCCGGTTTCGGTGTAGAACGGCCGCATAATCAGCGTGTACTGCGTCCACGGCTTGAGCCACTGCACATGGTATGTGCGGAGGCGTCGCGACACCGTGTTCTGGAACGAGTGCGGCTCGGACCTTCCTGTCACAAAATAGCCGGCTAGCTCCAATGAATGGTTAGACGTCTTCGTTGTGACCTTCGACCAGGAGAGCACGAGAGACGTGTTCGTCACTTCGCTGGTCACAAGAGAAAAATCTCTTTCCAAATACGGCGCGGGCGCTGGAAGGGAGAGACATTACAATGAGTTGGCTGGCAAGTGGGCCGATTACAAAAAAAAGAGAGATCTCTGCAAGCTAAACAGTTTTGAACAGTCGTTGCACCTTCCACAAACCCACGGAAAACATTTCTTAAGCGGCAAATTTTGAATGCAGAAAGTTTACCTCTGCGCCACTATGGAGAGTGAGAACGTTCTGCATAACAATCGACAAAGTTTGTGCAGCAGTCAAGGGTCATGCAGCTGAAAGATTTCTCTCTTGTTAAAAACTAAAACAACCATTCTTAAAAGATGGTTAAACTCTACAGTCTCGCTATTCATACGTTGCATATTGGCGTGGCGCCATTCTGTTATTCTGCAATGCAGAACGATAATTAAGCGTACTCTAGTAATAGGCTGCACCCCGCACCTGAACCCCATAAAAGGTAGCAAATCACCGTTAATAGCGAAGAAATGTCTAAAATTTATCTTAGAAAACGTTTCTCTATTCCTTTTCGATTTCCCGAAAAGATGGACGCAAGGCGCGAATTTGTCAAAATTTACTGTATAATAAGGGATATGTAAAAGCATCAATTCATTGTGCCGATGACTCAGAAAATGGCACAAGTTCTCACCGCAAATCTTCCCGCTTTCATCAGAAAGGCCGCCGTCGCTGGCAGCGTCACCATCGCTCGTGCAATCAAGCACTCCGTCACACACCGATGTTGTCGGAATTCGCACGTCCCCAGAATCACAGGCAAAGTCCCTCTCGTCGTAGCTTGCGTCTGAAAGCGAGCAAATGACCCATTAGAGGGAAAATGTTCTTGGGCATTAGTATGGAATTGTATAGCGAGGTTTCGCTCGCCCAGGATAGCGTTTTCTGATTGTTAAGATCGGAGCGTACTGGATACATTCGCCCCCAGAAAATCCGCCAGTGCCCGCATTATTAACCATGATATACAGTGACATCTTCCATGCGCATACGTGCACTCACCTGTTTTAACCAGAGGAAGCAGTAGAAAAGCGAGCCATACGGGCAGGACCATCGTATTTCCAGGCACTGCGTCTTCCCCGCCACGCTTGCGTGTGAGCGACTGCAGAAGATCGCCCTTCCCGCCAGTATGTAATGCCAAGATAACGCTCAAGCGAAACCAGCAAAAACAGCGATGCTTTCCCAAAGTATAGCGAGAGTTTCCGCGACCTCTGGTTGCTTGTTCGTACTCTTTTGAGAGTGTGCGCGCGTTCGGATAACGATAAACCAGCAAAAACTGCGCGGGCCAGACGGGGTCACATAGAAACGTTATCGCACTCCAGCAGCTTCTTTCGAGACGTTGAGTGCAATTTTCCAGCTCCGCCGTACAGTGCGTATCTTTGCGCTTGTGATACGGAAAAGTAGCCCTGAGATAAGGCAAAGTTTGTGATATTTAGGATGCCCTCTAAGCGCCCTTTCCTTTGCATTTCAATCTGTGCTGGCATTAAGTGGCTTCTGATAACTCTAAAACATCTCTTGCGTTGAGTAGTAGAAGTACGTTGAGCTGCTTTCTATTTTCAATGCAGAAAGGCGCTGATAGAAGAGACTGCTCCACGGTTGCGATAAAAGCTTCGAGAGCAGCGAGGGAAGGCCAGAGTTCTCCGTGACGTACACTCTATAGGGAGCTTTATGGGAGAGCGCAAGAAATATTTCTGAAGCAATGTTGACAACAGCCTGTTGGTTGATTATTTGAAGACCTAAAACGGCTAAAAAGACGCCGACAGAGGAATACAGTAGTCAGGATTGCGGGTACGAAGCCATAAATAACCATCACATTCGTGTTTGAGTACTGCATACGCGCAGCTCGCGTATGATGGCAGGTTCACGCTTTTTCGATAAACTCAATACTTAGTCCAAAATCACCCTGTCTACTATGCTTATGTGCCAACGCTTTTAATCTTTGTCGACTGTTCCAGGCCTAGCATTATACGAAAATGTTAACGAGATGAGTGCCATCGCATCTCTCGTTTCTTATGGCACGTGAACACTACACAAAGAGAGCGAGGAGCGGTAATGTATGAAAACGGAAATCGACAGCCGTGTAAGCCCTGCGTACTGTCCTCTTAGCAAGCCTATGTCATGTTTCCGAGTTGTTGAACACAGATATATGTAAAGCCTGGCAATGCAGAGACACCGGTTCTTTATTGTGAAAGGGTCTACAAGTAAACGCATGAATTGATGCAAGAGTATCCGAAAGACCCCCGCTGTGAGTATGTGGCTAATGCTTATGCTGCTGAGCCCAAGTACTCGGGTTGAATACCATCTGTGGTGGCCGTTTTTTTATGAAGGCAAAAAATGAAAAAAATTCACAGCATATCCACGGGGTGAATGATGATGAGTGGGCGAAGCTCCTGAGGGGAAATCATCGGTAAAACCGTGACTCTTCAGTGAAAGTTCGCCACTACATCTGTGTCCGAACGTAACGTCTAGAAAGTCTCGCTTAAACCGCGCGTCGGCACCTTGGGGCTGAGCTCGCCTGATGCGTTTTGCAGACGCCTCACGAGCTCTCACTGCATCGGGTCTGCCTGCCGATACGCGCGCTTTCTCGCCGCTTCCCGTTCTCTGACGTTTTGGAGATCCTCTTCGCGCCGCAGCCGTGCCGCTTCGCGTACGGCAGGGTCCTCGCGCCGTTGCCGTGACGCTTGGGCCTCTCGTTCTCGAACGCTGGGATCTTGGCGGCGTCGTCGCGCAGCCAGACGACACGCTTCGGCCTCCCGCTCTCGTACGGCAGGATCTTGGCGGCGGCGTCGCGCAGCTTCACGGAGCGCTTCTGCCTCGCGGGCTCGCACATCTGCAGCCTTATCCATCGGGCGACTCCGAGCGCGCGCCAACAGCGAACGGATTTTATTACAACGCTCCCCGCCATCTAGTAAACAATCCAAGAACTAAACTAGAGGTAGCCACGCCATCTAGTAAACAATCCAAGCGCATCTTTTCATCATATACAAGTACCGCCATCTAGTAAACAATCCAAGAACTAACTAGAGGTAGCCACGCCATCTAGTAAACAATCCAAGAACTAAACTAGAGGTGGCTACATACATACGTCGAGGATGGACAGACCCACGCCTTAAGGAGCTTCGCCCCTAAAAGAAACCGGGTTTAAGATATGGGGGCACGTTACGTGACTAAGTGGTCTGAATTACGGCGTAGCCCTCTACTACGGCGCTACCTCGCACAAGGCTTTGGCTTGTAAAACCCTGAAATACAATTAAAATGTGCATGGAGGAAAGAGAGCGTGCTATGAGCAAGATGCCGGCGTCGTTCACTGCCGGTATCTCCCATAAACTGCGATATTCCTGATAAAACTTCAGGGAAGCTTGTGCTCAGCTCACGCCCCAAGACTTGAATGGCTTAACTGTTGTACTCGAGCATTGCCGGTCACATAGAAAAGTTTTGGTTTCATTATTTATTTGCGTAGTTTTGGTATTCTAGTAATCGTCGTCATGTGCATCGAAGAGGTCTTCTTCGTGGCGAGTGGTGGATGCAAAGTCGGACTCAACAGTGTAGACTTCTACCAGCTTTTCGTCATCGACTCCAGGCAGCGGCGGCGGCATCTGCAAGTCGTCTGTGGAAGGAGTGGCACACTCGTAACCATTTCTTCAATTGTTCGTAATGGCTTCAAGAGAATGCGGCGGCCGCCGTGACCTCTGCTAAGCATGGTGTCTGTTCATCTTTAACATTACGGCTGGAGGTTTGTTGTTACATGCGTGGCAGCGCTTGACAGCAGCTCCGGAGTTCTTGTTTTGCTAAAACCACTGCATGAGCAGAGGGCTCGGTGGTCGCTGCGAGGAACGCGCTCACGAGCGCTCGGCATTTTCTTTGTATTTCTTCAGCAACGGCGAGCTTACGGCTTGTACAACAGCTACGCTACAAGCATGCCAACGTCCTCGACAGTCTACGGCTCTACATTCTGCCGATGACCACAGCGTGGGAGGCAACCAAGTAACGTCGTAACGAGACCAAACATAATAGCCTGAAACACAACCCAGAATAATATAAACATCCTAGATAACTACTTGTTGCCTTCAGTTATATCTTCTCTGTTATTTTGCCATATGTTTTTAGGAGAACATTTCTTCAATGGGCCCAAGTGCCCCGTAGTGTTGCATTGGACTGGCGAACCAAGCAGTAAAGATTAAAAAGTTAAAGCCCCTAAAACCTTAGCACCGCATTCGGTGTCTGTATTATCACAGGCCAAGCGCTGGCTCGTTGATGTCGGTAGATATGTATGAGGCATATATGTATGATGTATATATGTAGGTGGATCGTACATAATAACGCGTGAGATAAAAGAAAGATCTTGCAGATATCAAAACTTCAGGGGTGCGTGTTTAAGGACGCAATGAATTTGTTGTGATGTGAAGACCCCCGGGCAGCGAAATGGCCATAGGGAATACTATAGCCCTCATCCAACTAACGATTCGTCGACCCAAATTGCCCCTTAACTTTGCAGCAAAAACGGATACTGCAGTAGATGCAACTATTGTGAGTGTTATGTCTTGATTTCAAAATGCTCCTATACAGAGCCCTGATTTCCCTTTTAAGGGGGCCATGCAGACAAAGCATAAGTTTGGTTCATTCAAAAGATTGCCTCGTTAGAATCATACCGACCCCACTTTTAACGCAAACTTCGCCCAAAGAAACTATATAAATAAATTCTGCAGAAATTCGGAGAATTATCTGCTAATGCATAGCATTCCTATGCCGCCTGTCTTCAGTGCGAGTTTTTTTCTGCACAATTTTTTTTCTAAATCCTCTCCGACCAATTATTTCCAATTACGCTATTATAGGTGAAACGTTTTAGCGAAATATGCATTATTGTGGAAATGCAGGGCGTTACACGGTTCGCCATTTGGCGCAATGTCCATTTACGCTATTATAACGACTACAGGTGGAACTATCGTGTACACTGCCATATTGTTGAAATGGCATGCGGTATACGTTTTTACATTCTGCGTATTTTGTAGTAGTAGTAGTAGTAGTAAAAACTTTATTAATAGAAAGGGCCACAACAAGCACCGTGAGTGGGGTGGGGGGAAATGAAGGCTGCAGGGGAAGGTAAAACACCTGAGACATTCACATGTCCGAATAATAAGTTCGTTGTTCATGTTCAAGTTCACTCAGCACTTGCAGGTTTCACATGGCTTCTCGTAAATAAGCTGCAGCAAGCATAGTCGGTTCAGATCACCATTACACAAGTTTGCATAGACCGTTGGCCAAGGCGTATTGAGTGACTCGTTAAAGAAAGGAAGGCTCTGTTTTTACCCGCTGCAGGTGTTCTGCCTGTGACACGGGTGGGGGGCCGTGTCACCTGACAGCCGGGCAGCTGCCGTTGTGCGTCTGAACACGGGCGGCCGAGAAATACCGAAGCGCTGGTTGCCGAATGTTGGCCGTTCATCGTATGATCAGTGGCTGCCAGAACCTGGATGCTGGCCGGGCATGCCAGAAAGCGGCCATAAACGGGCCGGTCTTGGGACACATTTCTGTGCCGCCTGGGTTAGGAGTCAAGCACGACCATCGCTGAAATAAGAGCATTTACAAAGTAAATGGAACAAGTTCGGCGTGCAAACTGGGTGTTGCAGTAGGGGCAACGTTGCAGGACGGAACTAGCGGAAGCTGTCCATTTATGCAAGATATGAGGGTTCAGGGCCGAGTTGGCATAGATTTTGTTAGCCATGATTTCGCCCGGGTGTGTGAAGGCTTTTAGCGGACTAAGAATGCCGACCGGAGTGGCATCCCTCAGGTCGTTGGCGACTTTGAATCTTCAACTTTCGTAGTTTAATCTGCCAGTCTGGCTGAACGGGGAGGGACGGTGGGGTGTTGGTAGCCCGTGGGAGGTGTGTGGAGCCTCCCCCTGGCAGCGGCGTGTGGCGAGCGGTTACCTCGCGCTCCGATGGTATGCCCAGGTGTCTAGACAACACGGAGGGTGAAACTTTCTGTTTCGAGCCTCGGATCCTGTGGAGGATGGTCGTGGCCGTGTGATTCGGCGAGAACGCTGATGGAATTCTCGAAGGGCTACGTGGGAATCGGTTATGACGCGGAACTTTCTGTGCGTGTTTGGCGTCAGAATGATCGCGGATGGTTTGGATAGCCCCTAGTATGCCGAAAGGTTCGGCCTCTTCAGCTAGTCCATAGGTGTTGGCGGTGTGTCGCGATCCATTCAAAAACAGCAGGTCCGGGAGGTCCGTGCTATGGCCGCTTCAGTTCCGTTGAGAGCAGCATCAGGATGTCTACTTCGTCATCTGCTTTGTCAGCCACTAATGTTCGGACATATTGTTGGCGGGCCTCTGTTTGGTGTCCAGAGATTTGACGAAGGCGGGGGATACTAATCGAAGAGAGAGAGAGAGAGAGAAACTTTATTACGCAATAACGTGGGAGTGGTTCCCCAGTCCAGGAGCCCACGTGCTGTCCAGGCAGCCGTAGCCCTGGTCACAAGCAGGAGCTGGTCCTCGGGTCGACAGCTGGACAGCACTATCTCCCACAGCTCAAGGGAAGGGACGGTTTCAGGGGCGGAAGGTTCGACTTTTTTGTGCAGTCGAATAATATCTGTGTCAAAGTTGATGGTTTTTGGCAGAATTTACACTTATCAGAGTACTGTGTATTAAAGAGTAAATGCATACGGATATGGGGGGGAAAAGTGCCTCCTTGAATTCGTCTGAGTGTGATTGCTCAAAGATGTGTGAGGACTGGGGGAAGGTCTGTCTCGTGGTTCGGTAGTATTGGGTGATTTCTTGGTAGGTGAGGAGAGGTGCGGAAACAGCCCGGTCTCAGCGGCTCGGTGAGTGAGGTCTCGAGCCTGTCGATGAGCAAAATTGTTGCCCGTCAATGCAGAGTGGGCGGGAGTCCACACAATGTCCACCCGATGGGCAGGCGATGTTCTTTCAGAAGTCGGAATGTGGCGGGGGCCACCCGTCCCGACAAGAGCCTGCGGCAGGCGGCTTGCGAATCGGTCAATATAATCTTGGAGGTGGTTTGAGTAAGGGCGAGCGCAATATGGTATTGTGGAACCCATGCTAAGTAGTTTGGCCGTAGACGTACTCATCGGTAGACCCAAAGCTTGTTGTGTTGTTTTTTGGATGAGGGGTGCTCCCATAGGGGCATGGCGCTGGAAAGCTTGTAAAGTCAAACTTGCTATTCATGTTGTCCCATGAGCCCACCATCTTCCTTGAGGGGTCTCTTCCAAATGATGTGGAAATCGCAATTTGGTCTCTTCAAGGAAGGCTTCAAGAGGAGGAAGTGGTACAGCTTGCAGAAGGGTATCGACGGGAGTGAATTTGGGGAGGCCACTGATTGTGCGAAGGAGGAGTCTATTCATTGTGTGGAGGGGCTTCAGGTGAGATGGCCGCAAGTCGTACACAGGAAAGCCATAGGCGAAGCGTCCATGTGCAATCGCGCGGCCGAGAATAGTACTCGCTTGCTGGCGTGCTCCCCCATACTTGTTAGAGAGTCGGCTGACGGAGTGCAGCGTGTTACGCCAGGTCGTCTTCAAACCTGCAATCCATTGGCGGGGGCTGTTACAACTGCTAACAGGAAGGCCAAGGAGGCGAATGGTGCCGTTACGCGAGTTGCGCTGGACATCTGCTATGTGTAACGAAATAGCTTGGTCCTGGTTCGTGCGGTTTCTGCCATCAACACTAAGAAGTTCGGTTTTATGCTGGGACAATTGCAATTGTAACTGAGAGAGGGAGCGTTCGAGGCTGAATACAGCAGCCTGTAGCTCCGTCTGCATATGTTCCTTAGAGTGGTAATCCTTGGCCTCAGTCCATATCACAATATCATCGGCGTAGAAGGCAAATCTGGCGGCGGTGTCTTGTTCAAGCGTGCGCGCTACACGGTTCATGGCCAAATTGAACAGGACCGGTCCGAGGATGGAGCCTTGCGGGACGCCTCGGTCGAGATAGAAGAGGCTTGGCCTTTCGATGGGTTGAGACGGATGGGTCGCTGCTGGAAGAAACCTTCTTATCCAGTTTTGGGCTTTCGGACTTGGAAAACAAGTGACAGTTCTTGTAATATACCTGCTTGATTAACATTGTCGAATGCCTTATGCATGTCCAGTGCAAGGACGTAATCAGGCACAGCCGTTCGAGCGGTCCTATTAATGACGCGGCGAAGAAGCCACAGGTAGTCGTGGGTGCTGAGATGAGGCCGGAACCCCGTGAGGGCGGGATGAAAACAACCAGAGTGCTCGAGTTTACATATGACAGGAGCCAAAGCTATGGGGCATAGATTTTGCGGGCTGGAGGGATCTTTGCCGGGCTTCGGGATGGGTGAATAATAGTCAACCGAAATACGTCGGGGACTATTGCCTAGTTCCATTTTTCATTGATTAGGATAAGGAGCAAGTCCAAACCTTGAGGCGGGAGATTCCGCAAATCTTGCCATTTAATGTGTCGTGACCCGGCGCCGAATTTGGGCGGCCCTGTGAGATAGCTGTCTGCAATTCCCCCATGGCGAAAGGAAGGTCGAGCTCCGCAACGGGTTGAGAAATGTCGATCACAGGGAGATGAGGAAGAACTATTGGGTCATCCACAGCGTGGGGAAAGAAGGTGCGGATGAGTGTAGATTCCACTTGAGAATAATCTTGTTTAAGACACATCTCCTCAATGATGGGGAGTGTGTTTTTGCGCGGCCATTCATGCTTCGGAAAACGCTCCAGAGACGAGAAAGTCCTGGCTCGGTCCGAGTTCTTGACATAAATCTTGCCCACTTTCCTACTGGAGAGTGAGCTGGTATTGAGGGATGACGTAATAATGATGTTTCTATTGCATGAGGTGACAATGACGCTTACCATGCCCCGATAGCGTTTCGTGAGACGTTCAGCCTTCTTGAGCAGGTGGAACATGTGCGCATCACGATGTTCCATCTCTGCGGTACCGGTAACTGTTTCTGTTGCCATGGTTCCGGTCGCCGTAAAGAGATGTGACAAAATCTTCAAATGTAGTACTAGGGTATGCGGGAAAAAAATGTCTGAAGGTTTCCCAGTTAATATGTTGCACAGTGCGGCGACTACGAAGGTTCTTCCTATTAAGATAAACAAGAATCGGTAAATGGTCTCTACCCCAGGTGGTGTCATGCGTGCGCCACGTCCTAATGGCACCATGGGTGGCAAGGGTCAAGTCCGGGGTAGTATCGCTTTGAGCCGAGTGAAGACCAATGCGGGTGACGAAGCCAGGCTCATTTCGAATATGGAGGGGCTAAACTCTAGTGCCTGCTCCAAAGTTTACCTCGGGTGTCTGAATTTGGATAGCCCCATAGTGTATTGCGTGCGTTGAAATCCCCCGACGAGATAGGGCCTGAGAAATTCAGAAATCCTATATACGGTATCCAATCATAGAGGGTGGCAGGTACGGAGCCCTTAGCTGGCGGGTAGTATACCGACACGAGAAGCATTGGTTTGCCCCCCGGTAGGACAACCCTTACAATGATGACTTCTCTGTGCTCTCTACTTGCTTTGTCCCATTTGTGCTGCCTGCTTGACAAGAGTTGTGGACAAGGACGGTGGCCGGCCCGGAAAATGTTTCCTAGTGCGGTGCTGAGTGTAGGTTGGTATGGTCGGATCTACAAAGGTCGTTAATTTGGAATCTTATAGGGTGTGCGCGTTTATTGCAGAACGAGGGCAAGAGGCTTTAAAGGAGTAGTGACCCAAAATTTCAAAGCTAACTATGCAAAATGCTTCCTTTTTATCAGGAGATATCTCCCGGCAAGTTTGAACCGTAGCCGTTCAGTATAACATAATTTAAATCCATTTTATTCTCTGCCCGCACGAGAAAGCCCAGAGCGGGCCAGTGTGACATCATCTGCTACTTCCCCAAACTGCCGACGTCGGGGCTCCCGGGACGTAGCCGACGCACTGGCTGTGGTTGGTGCGCGCTGCTACGCCGTGTGTACCACGTCATGGTTTTGAGACTGACGTCATTCTGCCCGGGCGCGCGGGGTTAGTTAAGACCTCGTCCGATCTGGGCGAGCGCCTGCGCTCGCTCACGCGCACGTCCAGACCGGCAGAGGTGCGACAAGAATGGTGACGTCAGGTGCTACCTCCTGTCATGGCCGCCACTCGGCGTTCGTTTTGTCGAAACCGAACTTACACGAATAAACGACGCCGTAAATGATTGTTTACGCTGCGATCGACCGTGTAATGTGTCCATTCTATGATTAGTATGCTGGTAGGCACCCATAGCAGCGAAAAAAACGCAACACAAAATTTCGTGTCAGTACTCCTTTAACACTGCCACTCGTGATTTTAAAAGGGGACCGGTTTGAAGAAAACTGCGGTAGTTTCATTGTATAATGCATCGGTTTGGTGATGTAGCAGGCAGCATTTTAAGGCTTATTGCTTCTTGCGCTTCGCTTCGTTTGTTAGGGGTGTTTGAGATTGAAAAGCGTCGGAAAGTTCTCGCATGTGCTCTACAACCAAACTCAGCCCTCCCTTAAGAGAGGTCACCTGTTCATGAAGAGCGTCAATTTCACTAGAGGCCTTTCGTCAGTCCTTGTTATTTTGAAACTTGGGGCGAGTGTCGCGCTGAGCTAGCACTTCCTCTGTGGCGTAGGCCGAAGTAGAACTACATTCGGCTGACGGGTGCTCCGCTGCAAGCTTGTTGCTCGTACGCGAACGGCTGCGACGTTTAGATTCAGGTCGAGTTGATGCTGGCGAGACCGACTGGCGGCGTGCCACGGCTCTGCGAAGGTTAGCTAGCTCTTTGTGCATTGTCGCCATTTCCGTTCGCAGTTCGCAAAAGCTGCGGCGAAGTTGAGCATTTTCGACTATCAACGGATGTTTATCAGACAATTCTGAAGAGGTACCGGCTACAGTGGAGGCCCACGTGACTCCTTGTGGCTTGTAGCGGGGTTCTTTGGTGTTTTTCCTTCCTTTTCCGGTAGCAACTGCTTGGAGAAGCTTGATGACTTTTTATTTTCCTCTTCTTCTTTGGAGCGCGGCTTGGAAAGATTTTCTAACAGCGAGGTGACCGGTGTCCTTACAGGCAACACAGTACGTTCAAGACTCGCATTCGGTATCCTCGCCATGAGGGCGGCCGCATTCACTGCACACGCTCGGGGAGGGGCAGAATTTGGCCATGTCACCGAGGCTGTGACGGTTGAAGCACACAAGCCTCTTGGGACGATATGCGGTTACACGGAGGAGTTCCATGTAGTACTTCACGGTTCTGGGAAGATACCCGGGGAATTAAGGTCAATATAGCACGGTCTTTCTTTCCTATCTTTTGCACCTATAGGATTTCGGCTTGTTCACAACGCATCCAGCTCAGAATAGTCTCATTACTATCAGCCGGGTCGATCTGAATGACGCCGCGCACAGTATTTTTTGGAGGGAATCATACTGATCACGACTTCTACCGTTTCGGTCATTCATTTCTGGCGGAGGTACAAATGGTCATCTTGGTCAGCCGGTTTGTGTGCACCTCGTCATAAACAGCAATGTGAGCACTGTTTGCGACGTCGCCAAAAGTGACAGCGGCCATTTCTGCGAGATCCGCACTTGGAGCAGTTTGTCCTATTATGGAAGCGTTCGCGTGTCGCTGGATCTGCCTAATTTGAGTTTTCACCGACGGCCCAACTGCAACACGTATCTGAGCCGACTCACCCTGCCATTTCGTGTTGGTTTTCTCTTCTTAGGCAGCCGCGGACACTGCCAGCCATCTTCGGGCTCGGCGATTTCAGTAGAGTGAGCATCTGGCATGGGGTTCGCAGGTTCGTCGGCGTCGTCGTCCATGTCCGTAAGGGTCTGATGGGCGGGTGGCTGGTAGGAAGTCTGCTGGATCGTCACCGCATCTTCAGTTCTTGGAATTGCAAAACAGGAAATCTTTCGAATAAAACAAGCTTGTATTTTTTCTGCATGGCCCTTTATGTGTAAGAAAAACAATGCTGTCTTTTAATGAGTGCAGTCTGATCGTCGATTAGCAGACATATCCTAAGCCCTAACTTGTTATGTGGCCCGGTACCTCTGAGTTGCTGGCTTCAGCGAAGTAGCGGGCTTTTGAAGCAGCCTTCAAGGTAAACATCGGTGCTCTGGCGCTATTCCAGAAGGCCCGAGATAGCTCGCTCCCGAGTTTCCAGCTGCTCGAGGTAACCAATAAGGGAAGTAGACACATTAAAAACCTCGAGCAAACCGGATGAATCGTTTGGCGACGCAGCAGCTAGGGAGGCGGGCCGGCCGAAATGACGCGTTCCTCGGTAGAGTTCGGCCTGGCCGAGTGGTCAGGACGGAGATAGTGATAGAATCACTTACAGGGCGAGTTGGGCGCAATCTCGGTGTCAAAATGTTCTACACAATGAGTGGCGTGTGGTGGAACGCACGGGCGCTGTACACAGGACGGTGGACCGGCTGGAGATGGGAGCTGTCGCGGAGCTCATGCGATTGCGGCTGATCCAGTCGGCGACTGCAGCGCCCCTCCTCTGAGGAGGCTGATTATGACGATGATGAAATCTAAGAATGATGATCAAACACAACCCCGTGTAATTACATTCATGCAAATTACGCACTCATCCTCCGGCAAGCAGCGCGTCTTAGGAAGCGTGGCGTCCACGACAACGCGCAGAAGTCAGTCAGCAACGATGGCGTCCAGAGCAGCGTCATGCCCATTTAATAGACAGATGTTAAATTAGGCGCCCATTGTCCTACCTGCAGTGTGTACTAGTTACCGCGGTAGCAACAGCAACGTTCGGCTGGCAGCCGCCGCGTCCAACTGTTCGTACACAAAAAGCATGTTGCTTCCGTGCCACAGTTTAAAGCATGGTTGCTTGCTGGCTTGACAAAAAAATTATGCTTCGATACCGGGGAGGGAAGCAAAAATTTTTTGCGGGAATGCACTCATAGCCTAGCAAACCGCATTTCGCTGTGTTTTTATCGCGTTTTCTTGGAGTAGCAACAACAACAACAACAACAAAAAACCTGCCGAGACGGGTAGTAACTCTGGCTCCTCGCGGTTACGAAGTCAAGTAAAGTCAAGTCAAGCCAGTTTTATTTGCGTAACAGGGATGCGGGCAGGCTTGCGTTAAGAGGGATAAAGTTTCAGTTGTACACACCCGATCCCACCTTTGGGAACAGGGCAAACGTCAAGGGCCCACCTGACGCCATTGGCAAAACACACTTGTGTGAGAGGCGCTTCGTGCAGTCAATTGGTATAACAGATCAGTGTGCAGCGCACTTAAAATTACCTATATCTTAAAAAATTACCTATAATATTAAAACACAACCTATATCAAGTACCACCTATACATTACTACACATTAAATATCCCATTTAACATACTACACTTTTTTACACCCTTTTAGCCAAAAATTAGCGTAGCATAAGTGAAAAAAGGGTGTTGGGAGGCCTTTACCCCTTTTTCTTGAATCTCAACGCCCTTTTCCTAGCTCTACACCCTTTTTGTGTGAAAAAAAGGGTGTTGATGAACTTCAACACCCTTGGTTTTTCTTAGGGTGTTGAAAGGGTGTAGAAAAGGTGTTCAGTTGTTCATTGAATAAGGCCATGCTTGGATGCGTAATAGCACTGTAAAGAACCATGCATCCCCTCATATACTTCTCTACTCGCAAGAAATTTTCAAACGCAAAAAAAAAAATTGCTCATATCCGATGATCGCTCGTTTCCATATGCAGTTCACCTCATGTCCGAAGCTTAGCTTTGGCACGTGAAACACAATTTGAACCTTCAAAATTAAAAAGGCAGTCGTGTGGCGAAAAGGGTGTTTACCGACTGCAACACACTTGGCTTTCTTTAGGGTGTTGAAACGGTGTGGAATAGGCCTTGAGTTGCAAAAAAGAATAGCGGAGCTGGGGGTCGACCTAGTTTCTTTCGGTGTTGCTAAGTTTTGTTATGTCTGCTAAACTTTGCAATGTTCTTGCTAAGCTAGGACGACCGCTGAGGGGTGAGGCCAAGTTTAACCGGATTTTACAAGGCAGTTTGTTTATATTAAATGCAGAGCATTTCAGTAACTCACGATGTCACCCGCGTAGACGTCCGTAGTCGTAGTCCGCACCCCTCCCCCTACACTATATAAAAACAAAATACTATCCGGCGCCTGGTTTCGATCCCTCGACCCTGCGGGCGGAACGCAATGTACATGGTGCTCTACCCACTGCGCCACAAAGCCGACACAGAATGGGAGGCTACGAACGCGCCTTATATCCTTGACTCATTCAAACTACGTCAAGAAGCTGCTGATACAACGCATTCACTACCACCAACTCCCAAACACTAAACGTTAACGCAATACACCCACCCCCTATGCGACGCATTTACTCGAGTCCCCCTCGCGGGGAGATGGGCCCAATTTTTCCACGTTGGCTGGTTCTTGTATGGGGAAAAAACTTCGGATGTCAAACACTGCCGCCTCGCCTTGTGCGCAAAGACATACGCGTGCATATTTGTGAAATAAATGGGGAAAGTGAATCTGGATTGTCAGCTGAAGTGTCTAAATAGATTCGTTGCAACAGACCCAAATACACGTACGACGCCTATCTCAACTAGGGATTCACCGAAACGGGTAGCATTGATACATACAAGGGCTGATTCACACCTCCATATGCACATATGGCACGCTTCCCGATTCGCATGGCATCACCGGTAAAACGCCTTTATTTAGCGGACTGGCAATGCCTGACTTGGTGCAAGAAAATGGCTGCTTTGTTGGTACTAGGAAATACGATTGTGCACAAAATTTCGGGGTTATCGATTTTGGGGTTGGAGTAGCTTGACCGCATGTCACTTTTCCACACTCCCCCCAGGCGGGGCGCTGCGAACCAACATGGAGCAGTCTAGAAACCCTTCACATTAAAATCACGTTAGGCTCTGCATCCCTAACAGCTTTCGTTAACGCGTGGAAAGCCAGAGGTCCTGATAACTGAGGGCTTACATTATTATAGGGTTTCCTTAGGCTGGGTACAACTGTGAAGTTATAATTGCTGTTAAATGAAAGTGCTTACAACGAAAAAAATCATCAGCCCTTCCACTCTGGGAGGAGAGACGATCAACGATGCTGCTATGTGTTCAAGAAAGCATCCTCAGTCTGGCGCTAGTCTTCGACGAAAGGAGTCGCATTTTTCACATAAATAATTACACATATTTACTGAGACAGAGAAAAAAGAAACATAATAAATCAGGTGTCAGCCATCGCGCGATTCCACTAAATCGACATCATGTTAGCGTTATTGCTGATTGGCCGGCTGACAAGGAAGTTGTGCCATCGGAATTACTCGTTAAACGTTGCCATGCCCTCGTTACGAACGATATGCTCCACAGGTGGCGTGATTTCGTGCTGAGCGATAGCAGCCCGAAGGCAACACAGCACCCGGGAGGGAACACCGCCCCACACCTGGACAATGGTCTAATCTCCGGGACGAGTGTTGTGCGCTTCCGGATTTATTTTAGTGGCCCAAATTCTTCTCAACAGTTTCACAGAAAATATTAACAAGTCAAAAACTACATAAAACCCATTTTCTGGCGCCAAACAATACAAACTCCCTATGTATTTCCTTTGTAATCATCAATGCTTACTGAAGAAAGCATACAAGAAAGATGTCAAAACAAAAAGGTAATCTACTTTGGTTCGAATGTGACCTCATTTCAGGAAGTTCTGCTATAACTAAAAGATTAGTCTTCAAAACAAACTCCTACCCGATGAGCTGTAAAGCGTCGTAATAATGTTGCAACCGTTTCCTTCATTCGTAGGAACAAATATTCCAACCACCCATAGTCAACGCAATAGGCAAACGAGAAGAAATGAAAGAGCAAAACTGCCTAAGTTGTGCTCGCGCCATTGTTTTTACTCCAACGACAAAACAGGTGGGCACAATAATCTCTGCACGCCAGAGAATTCTTATCAGTCAACCATTCCCGTCCATTCATCATAAAGCAACAGGAAGTGTTGGTGGGGAGATGGGCAAAACATTGGAGCAAACACCCTTCGGCAACCATTAAAGATAAGAGTCGCATATATACGACGTTGCCGCTCAGATTGGCATATGCGAAAAAAATTGCCTGCTGGGACATCGAATAACCTCTCTCGGTGTTCGGCCATAATCCGGAAAACGCTGAAGGAAGTCAGTTGAACTGCCAATAAGCAGTAACGCGCGTAAAGTGTGTGTTGTAGTTCACGTGAGTGCAAAGAAGCCGGAAAGAGCAAAATCCTCTCTCAAGATGGCGGCGAATGGGATCACCTTACTATGCACTGTCACGGCTGTTGGATTCTTCTTGGCAAGTGGTGCGCCTTCCGAGTGGCCACCAGGAGACGAAAAGTGCCGGCTCCAACCGAACTCGAAGCGCAATCGGCGACAGGTTCCACGTGTCCCTTCACAAACAACGTTTGACGTCGACCCAAAGAGGTGCCCGGAAAGATCATCAGAGTGTCGTGCAACTGTTCCGGTAGCCTGTGCAGTGATTCCGGAGACTTCAGGTGCACGGAGGCCAAACATTTATTCCGGTGCTCTACTCGGACACTAGCAAGGAAGAAGACATCATTTCCGCAAAGAGGCAGAGAATGGAGCCTTTAATACCGGAATGCGTTTTGATATGTTGCTGGTTAGCTACGCGTGTGTTTGGTTCTACAAGCAGGAGTTTGATTTCTCTTCCGGACGATGTGTCCAGGCCCATGCCAATACAGATTTAACATTGGGTATCCGACCGTTGACTGCTGGAGTTGGCATCGAAATGTACCGTAGGCAGTGAAAAAAGATGCATTGTAATTACCAATGTATTATGGACTACTATTGAGGAATATTTCTGGTAGTGAACAACTGCTTCACTGGAAATTGTAAGGTAAGGAAATAGATATTCAGACTTTCTAAAAATAAATTTTCTGGTGGCGTTTACACACCTTCGCCTTATCCCGATATCGCCATGCGCCCGTATGCTAAACATTACTCAGGAAAGCGCTGTTGTAGCGGTTCCTGATGACGACGTACTCATCTCTAATCACTTCAACATTTCCGACATTGATCTTCCCAATACTGCGTTGCCTAGAGGTAGTTTACGGACTCGTAAAGGTACGTTCATGCTCACAGGATTTCTATGTACAGTGCGTTATGCTTCTGAACCTGAATCGCGAAAAATATTTGCCAATTTTGACTAATGCCGACCGAAGCTGAACGGACCAAATAGGCAAAAGATTACATGTACGTGCGCATACTTTTTTTTTGTTTCTGTTCGGCGCGTGCTCAGTGCAGTGCAAACAAGACCCCCCCGCAGGACCCCAACGATTGCGCCGTAATATAGAAAGCATTTTACCGTCCGTTGAAGAGCATGCTGCCGAATTTCGTCACAATGTGGACACAAGTTGACAGTAATACAGTACAGCATGTTTCATGGAAGGTGTTAGAGTTCCGAAAGCTGCACGCTTTTGTAAGTATTTACTGCGAAGTAGTATGTGTCTAACCACTCCCCAGGCAGCACAGGACTGTTCGGCCTCAATCAAGCCGGTGTACTTTGGCCGGTGATTTTCTGTCCGGCCTTTTCCGGCAGCAATGTTCGGCCCGTGTCCAAATGTGGGCCTTTTGGCCGTATACGGCCGTACTCCCATGGCTGTCCAACGGCCAGTGTCCGTCGGCCAGTCGACCGGCTTACGTCCATACGGCCAGATTCCAGCCGTAGGGCTCCGGCCATTCCAAAGCCACTCTTGTACGGTCGAAGTACGGCCACCGCAGGACAGCCGAGAGGCGGTCGTCAGACTACAGCCGGAATAAAGCTGCCGGAAATACGGCCATGTTACCGGCATTAGAGTTCAGCCACAGTACGTTAACTGTACTGAAGCCGGTCACTAAATGTCGCGGAAGCAGATGACTCCGTCGCGCTATGCAGCAGCACAAACCCAGCATTTTGGGTCCAATGCAGCCACATCAAAGAGAGCCCGCGCGCAAACACCATCCGTCCAGCCTTCAGCGTAGCCTTGCGTATTTATCAGCGTCAGTTGACACCAAAAGTCATTTATTAAACAGTGCTCACAAATGGTCGTTTCTTTAATTGCTGTGCCTCTTTTCTCCTGCGAATACAGAAAATATTCAGTTCTTTGTAGAGCCGGAATAGATGTATTGTCCATGTCCTGATATGTTGTGTGGGGTGGCTTACCTGCAATAACGGTAAGGAGGGGGGGGGGGGAGGGTGGCGGGAGGCTGTTGAATTTCATAAAGATGAAAGTGCAGTCTTTTAGCCAATTTCATTTAGGCAAATATTCCTGAGCACTTTCATGCTCTGACTAAATCAACTATTTTGACAACTGTTGCTTGACCAGTTTTGCTGTGCATAAAACCGGCGCGAATGCCTTTACGAAGCGTTTTGGTACTCCACAAAAACTGAGGAGCATTCAATATAAATTCCTTCACACAAAAAGTATGTCCAGTATTTGCCCGTTTTTCTTGCAAAGAAATTTTCTACTCGATCAACTTTTCTGATGATCTTTCACAGGGCTGATCCTTGGAGAGATCGACCAAGTGCTTCATTTTCAATATATTTTTATGTTCTTTTGTTGCGTTACGTGCACACCATTCAATAGCCCATAAAACTTAATTTTCCTCTAATGTCGTACTACGGTAAAAAAATTCTAGACGCGTTGCTAATGACGCCTTGCTTCACGTGGCTGCAGTTGGATCCCTCTGTGTTCACGCAAGAAAAGGCGTAAGACTAGTTTCATAATTTGTTTAATACCAATAACATAGCAATGGTAGTATTCATACAACAAACCTTGTATACTGCAACAAATAAAACAATAAATATTTCATTGGTCAAGTTTGAATGCGTAAGGTTCTCATCCCGTTGGAGGCGAACTTGCGGCTCCGCAAGTTTATTTATTTATTTGTTTATATATTTTTTATTTATTTATTTGATACCTGCTTGAATTTTCATGCATTACAGCAGGGAGATACATGACACTAAGCATCAAATATGAGACAAATAATAAAGTATTTCACACAAAGCGTGGTGAAAATCGTCATTATAAACAGTTGGTACAATCATACGTGCAAGATAATTACACTCTTGTATTGATCTAAGATAAAATGAATCGCGCAAGGCGTCACCTTTAAAGGAAAGTTAATAATTTGCTTTGAGCTAGCGGTCCCAATTTAGGATATGTATAATGGCGCTTGGATATACTTCTCCCCTTCTATTCCAGTTTTCGAAAGATAGATATTACGAAAAAATTTCAACCTGACGTTTCGTCTCTGATCTTTCCCGTCTTACCATTCAAGTTCACTTTTACTTTCCCTCAGACTACGTAGACAGTGCCAATTACGTAATAGGAATTGCACTGCCCTATTCTGTATATTTTCGAGCGTATCAACCAGCTCTTTGGTGTAGGGATCCCAGAAAACACATGCATACTCCAAAATTGAGCGCACATGAGTAAATTACGGTTCTTCTTTTAAGGAAGATGGAGGTTCGCTGAAATTTTGTCTCGAAAAGACAAAAACACGTGCAGCCGTAACTTTTGTGTTGTGAACGTGCCTATTTAACCTCTAACCTCTAGTTAAACTCCTCGTTATTTATATTCCCCGGCCGTTCTTGAAGTAGTGTAATTTACGGTATGCGTATTCAATTGGAATGAAGGTTTTCTTGTAAAGGGGACGTTAACCCACTTTTTAACATTCAACGACTTTTTTGAATCAGCACACCAGGATGTTATTAAATTAGAATCATGCTGCAGGTATTCGGAATAACGTTCATTCGCTATAGTCCTGTAAACTACAATGTCATTCGCGAAAATTTTGAACAAAGATTTGAGGCAAATAGTAATAACATTTAAATATAACACAAACAAAAGAGGGCCCGCAACTGACCCTTGGGGAATTGCTGAGGTCACGGGAACATATCCGGACGAACAACCATTGAGAGCGACCAACTGCTGTCTTAGAGAGGTATACTCGGCTATCCATGCAATAACCGATTCATTCAGTTTATAGGCCGCAATGTACTAACAAGAACCTGATATGGAACACCTCCAAATGCTTTTTTTGCAGTACAAGAGAATACAGTCAACTACTTTAGGCTTAGTTTTTTTTTAGAACCAAATCGTGCGTGAACTCAACGAGCTGCCTTGAGCAAGAAAAACCCGACGAATGCCGTGTTTGTTAGGATGCTGGCGATTTTGTTTAAATATATGAGTCGTTTCCGAAGTGTACCTAAGCTCACCTTAAAACACCGCCACTAAAATAACATCCAGGCTTCGTCATTCACAAGGCTCTGTTGTTATGGCACATTTAAAATAACACGTGTTTATAAATAGACATTCACAAAATCCCATAAAGCAGGGTATGAAGTTGAGCCTACCAATGCACGAGCTTAGCCTCTTCAACGTTTATCATCACAAAATAGTGCAACATTGTTTTTCGCAGTATTATGGTAAGAAGAATAGCCGCAAGCTTGGGCTTTTGCGCGCCCTTGCCTTTCTTTGGTGGGGAGTCCTTGACATGGCGCCGGTTGAGCTCCTGCATGGCGGCCGCTTGCTCGACGCCCTTTAAAGCCACTCATTTTGGTGAAACACCGCCACCTCGGGTCGAATATCTCTGCCGGGTCGATGTCTCGAATGCCCTACATTTCTTGAGGGAACGAATAGCCTCGAGCTGATGCGTCGACGAAGCCGGCGGGCAAGGCGTGGTAGCGGCTATGAATGGCGAGGCTTAGCTCACCCGTCGTGTGGCACAGTCTTCTTGTTGCTATAAATGGGATTCCGATTACCTAAAAGGTTCCCTGGTAATGTCCAGGGAGTCCTTGCAACTTGCCCGTTCGCCAAAAACACTCATTACTGTTTGACAAATAAATTTCGTTCATTTAAAACGTAGAAACACCGAGCGGATAAAAACGCGTCTGCGTCATTCGGCTCCCTAACGGCTTTCTTCGCCGAGGGAAAAACTCGTCCTAAACTGGCGGGCCTCCTTTCAAACACGTCTGTGCATGAATTCTCGGCGCCTAGACCCGTGACGTTGTTCGGCTGTACGCCGATTGCCGAAAGAATGACGTATAACCTGAGACCTTACGTAGGCTGGTCTCCTCTTGAACACCGGTTGCCAAATATTCTGGCGAGAACCACTAACCGAATGAAGAATGTACATTCTGTTGCCGTGCATCGGCCGGTCTCCTGTATAACACTGGTTGCCCGAAGAAAATGAATATTCTGCTGCCGGACGCACGGTTCACTGTCGAAAGAGCGAATGCGAGGGAGCCGCGCTCCGACCGGTCTCCTTTCGAACACCAACTACCATAAGAATACGGATATTCTGCGGCCGGTCGTTTGCCGTGCTTCGGCTGAACACCGCTTCCCGAAGGAAAAACGGATGGCCTAAAGCCGTACTTCGGCCGTTCTCTTTCTCAACATCGGCAGCCGAAAGTGAACTGAATAACTAGAAGCCGGGTAGCAGCAGTTGTGCGTCTTAACATGGGCGCCCGGAGAAATACCGAAGCGCTGGTTGCCGAATGTTGGCCGCTCATCGTATGGGCAGTGGCTGCCAGAACCTGGATGCTGGCCGGACATGCCAGAAAGCGGCCATGGACGGGCCGGTCTTGGAACATACTTTCTGGGCCGTCTGGGCCAATTTTCATTCCTGTGAAGCGGATTTACTCGGCGCCGCTGCGGCGCTCCTCATTGCCACGTACCCCACTTGAACAAGTGTTCTTTCAGTCACTACCACCGATGCCTCTATCTCAAGCTGTGCAATCGCTAATAACGGCGGTAGCGCCTATTGGCAGGCGTTACCAGAGCCACTTTCCCGCTTTGAATTCCCACGTGAGCTCATATTTTTTTTAGCAAGAAAGGCCCTCCACGTCACATTTTCGTTCGCGTATTTTAAACCTATGCACCCGCCAATTACCGGTGGCCGGTTTATTCGTGCACTGCTTTGGGGTGGAAGCCGGGAGGCGTGCATGCACAGCTAGTCTCCATGTCACTGCCGATTGTCCTCGCGCCATTGTGCTCGCACCGTTGTTTTTACGCAGATGACAAAACAGGTGGCCACAATAATCTCTGGTCGCCAGAGAATTCTTATCAGCCAATAGTTCTCCTCTATCGGTCATACAGAAACAGGAAGTGTTGGCGAGCAGATGGGAAAAACATTGCAGCAAATACCCTTCGGACAAGCATAAAAGATAAGAGTCGCATATATACGACGTAGCTGCTCAGAGTGGCATGTGCGAAAACATCGCCTGCTGGGAAATAGAATAACCGTCCTCCGATGTATAAATACAGTGTATGCGAAGTCGCCAAAACGTGATTCCCTCCGAACCTGCGGATTTCGGCCCATAATCCGGAAAACGCTGAAGGAAGTCAGTTGAACGGCCAATAAGCAGTAACGCGCGTAGAAGTGTGTGTTGTAGTTCACGTGAGTGCAAAGAAGCCGGAAAGAGCAAAATCCTCTCTCAAGATGGCGGCGAATGGAATCACCTTACTATGCATCGTCACGGCGTTGGATTCTTCTTGGCAAGTGGGGCGCCTTCCCAGCTGCCACCACGAGACGAAAAGTGCCGGCTCCAACCGAACTCGAAGCACATCGGGGACAGGGCCACGTGTCCCTTCACAACAACGTTTGACGTCGACCCAAAGAGGTGCCCGGAAAAGATCATCAGAGTGTCGTGCAACTGTTCCGGTAGCCTGTGCAGTGATTCCGGAGACTTCAGGTGCACGGAGGCCCAAACATTGATTCCGGTGCTCTACTCGGACACTAGCAAGCAAGAAGACATCGTTTCCGCAAGGCGCAGAGAAGGAGCCATTAATACCGGAATGGGTATTGATATGTTGCTGGTCAGCTACGCGTGTGTTTGTTCTACAAGCAGGAGTTTGATTTCTCTTCCGGACGATGTGTTCCAGGCCCATGCCAATAGAGATTTAACATTGGGTATCCGACCATTTGACTGCTGAAGTTGGCATCGAAATGTACCGTAAGCACTGGAAAAAAGATGCATCGTAATTATCAATGTATTATGGACTACTTTTGATGAATATTTCTGGTAGTGAACAGCTGCTTCAATAGAAATTGTAAGGTAATATAAAGAATATTCAGCTTTCTCAAAATAAATTTTCTTGTGGCGTTTACACCTTCGCCTTATTCCGACTTTGCCATGCGCCCGTATGGTAAACCTTACTCAGGAAAGCGCTGTCGTAACGGTTCCTGATGACGACGGACTCATCTCTAATCACTTCAGCATATCCGACATTGATCTTCCTAATACTGCGTTGCCTAGCGGTAGTTTGCGTAGTCATAAAGGTACGTTCATGCTTATAGCATTTCTATGTAGAATGCGTTATGACGCCTCTGAACAGCGAAAATAACTGCCAATCTGACTAATGCCGGCCGAAGGTGAACGGTCGAAATAGGCGAAAGATACACGTGCGTGCGCATACTTGTTTTTGTTTCTGTTCGGCGCATGCTCAGTACCGTGCAAACGAGGAACCCGCAGGAGCAACTATTGCGTCGTATGGGAGAAAGCATTTTACAGTCCGTTGAATAGCAGGCTGCCGTATTTCGTCACACTTTAGAAACAGTTTGACAGTAATACAGTACAGCATGTTTCTTGGAAGGTGTCGGAGTTCCGAAAGGTGTACGCTTTTGTAAGCTTTTACTGCGAAGTAGTATGTGTCTAAACCCCAGTTTTCATTCCGGTGAAGCGGATTTACTCGGCGCCGCTACGGTGCTCCTCATTGCCACCGCGGACCCCACTTTCACAACTCTTATTTCCCTCACCACCACTGATGCCTCTTTCACAGCCTCCGAAATCGCTGACAACGGCGGTAGCGAGCTACTTGCCTGCTTTGAATGCCGACGTGAGCCCATAATTTTTTTTAGCATGTGAGGAATCAACCACAGTTTTTTACCAGTGCCCGCTTGCTCGAAGCTCAATAAGACAGACATTCGCAGTCTAAACGTATTGGCCGACTTATGCGGAGTCTTACGTTCCCTAGGCTATATGACGGTTCCGCAAACTTATAAGACCACGGATAGGGCTCCAAATAAAACAGCGATAAAACTTTGAATAAGCCTGCTCCGAGCAGTCTTATTTATCTACTTATCCCGAATTTGTCGGTCATCTGATCGTAAAGGTTGACCTCCATGCAGTGAAAAACGAGTAAAGAAGCCGTAGAAATGGCGAACTACGCCCAGCCGCAGCCGCCCGGCCGTCGGCTTCGAGTAAATGCCCGTTCAGCACATATGTACGCAGCGGAAAGGCCTTCGAGAGAGAGGGTGAAAAAAAGTGGCAGCATCTCCACTCCGTGGATGATGGCGAGGGTGCGGAATTCGGGGCCTCGAAATCACATCCGATTTGCGCCCCGATCGACATCTGATGGGCGCCCCGACCGTCATTCGATTGGAGCCGTGAGTTGCACATTGATTATTCCCTAAATGAAACTGCAACTCACGGCTCAAATCGAATTTCGCTTGATTTTCGCTTGATGGTGGTGTGCGCACGGCCAGGGACGGCCAGCTTTGCTGTTTCTCCTGCCTTGCACCACTAGCGCCATTTTTTTACCCTGATGTACACTACTGAAAAAAAGTAGACAGGAAGAGGAATATTGTAATCGCATTTGAGCAGGCGTCTGAATGTGTCCGCCGGGCAAACATCCGCAGCCGGCTTCTCTTCATTGTTTTTTTAACTTCCTCGTCGTGGAAAGATTTCTTTCAGGAGTAGAGCAGACAGGAAGCGGTGTTCTTATATCAGTTGAGCAAACGCGCAAATGCCAACGTCATATTCACCTCCAGTGCGGACTGCCCATCGAAGTTTACATTTACTGCGAGCGTGGAGAACACACAAGGGTGCCCTCTAAAGACAACCAGATGTCTGCTCGGCTAATTGTAGCAAGTTTCGTCTGGTTAACAATTTAAAGATGCGCTTGCTCATCTTCCGCATCGCCGTCCTCCAGGCACTGCATTAATTGTAGCCCACTCATCACACCTGTACGCGGTGGCGTAAAGGGCCACAGTGTTCCGTTATTTGCCACCCTCGAACCTGCTTACGGTGTTATAGCCACCGGCCGTGGTTGCTAGGAAGGACACCGAGTCAAGCGAAACCAAGGCCCTAACGCGGCCTATTCTAGCCATTCCTTCGCTATCCCCAGTTTTCATGTTTCCAACCACAGAACGTGCCTGCGTGCTAACGGTGCTCACCCATTCAAAAACCCCCCCTTCACCAAATTGGTGCGCAGCCCAATCATTACGTTGGTACGCAGTGGTCCCCTACACAACCGCGCGTACCGGGGAGAGGAACAAGAGTATGAAGATGCGCACACGTAGTGCGGTGTGTGGGAAATCATCACAATCGTCATCCGAGGTATGCGTCATGGCATTAACGCACTCCGGGGCTGAACCGACTTGTCAGGAGCCCGTTAGGGGTGGTTCAGCTTGACCTGGTGTCGTTCCTGGGGACCCTGATTGCTTGCTAGGATTACACTACCCAATTTCTGGTAGTCCTGAGCGCAAAAAAAAACTCCAAATAAAAGTAAAAGCACAGGGCGACATAAAACAAAGGCGATATACTCACGCTTTGACTAACGCCATATTAGCATGAACAAAACAATTTTCATCAAACAAGCAGTTGTTTAATTCAGCCGAAAAGAAATGTCATTGATTAACAGCTGCCTTTCGACAAAATAAAAATTACCCGTCGGTTCACCGCAAATTAATCCTTGAAGGAAAGCCAAAAAAATTACTTCGCGTTTTATTAAATTGCTCCTTCCTACAGTATTTGTAGGCTGCGAGTGTGTATATGAGTGAGTGAGTGACAGCATTTATTTGTCCATAGATGGGACTCAGGGAAGGGAACTCTTGATGCGAGCCCCCCTCCCCCCTCAGTCGGCAGCAACAAGTCCTTCTTCCCTGGCGGGGGCCTTGGCCATATGGACCAGACGAATGTAGTCTCCGGGGTCCGATGTGAGCAGCATGGTCTTCCACTGCTCAGAGCATCTAATGTTTATCGGTAGTTTCTGACCTTTATTCCTTTGATTTCTGTATCCCTTGCGGGGGCAAGGCCAGACCATATGTTGCAGGTCCGCCCTCTTTCCGCACTACTTACATGCGCTGGAGTATAGCCCTGGGTAGCAGCGTTTAAAATCGGTTGTAGTAAAAGGTGGCCGTCCACGCCAGTACATTGTAGATGAAGTAAGGTAGCGGGACAACTGAGTCAAGACAGCAAAGAGAGGCAGCGAAAGAGCAGCGACAAACCCGAAACATACAGATCGAAATCTCTTTTATTAAAGCAAATGGCGTACGCGACACAAAACTCCCGGGAACCCATAAAATAAATTACTAGCATCACCAGGATACGAACCTGGAAGGAATAGAAAATGGCGGGAGAGCCCCGTCGTCTTCCCAATTAAGCTACGAGTGCGTGGGATGACGGGGGAGACAGACGGTGTACTCAACGAGCACAGGTGCGAGTTTACTCTCTGCGTTCTCGCTGAACGCCACGTGATAGAGTCACACGACCTTTCGCGCCGCTGTGCGCTCCAACCACGACACGTGTTGCGGCCGTGCGCGCTCCTTTGCGCATGAGCTAGGAGTTGGAAAAAATTGAAAGCTCACACCAACGCATCGCATCTCACTTCTCCGTCGGTTCCGCCTATCTCATCGCCTCCGTCGGCTGAGGCAGAGACGGAGGAGAGGTGAGATCGTCTAACACCGTATTTGAGCGTCCTTTAATTTTACAAAAAAAAAAGTGTTTCACTATGGGCGCTTCACCAATACAACTCAACCAACCACCATTCACGGATCATGCATTGATTTAACCTGAGCAAAGGATATTACTGAAGTATTAAAAGGTGTGGTTTTCCTTGTGTCTGGTTTCACTCTTCGTAGAGCCACATGTGCGAATTCAACTTACGTCGAATGGGCAGTTCTGGTGGGTGTTGCTTACAGCTTGCTTTCCATCCACATTCACAGGGTGAATTGGCGCTCATTTTTTTCCGGAGTCTTCAAGCGCTGTTTTAACGGTGTATCAGAACCAACTGGATCAGCGGTCGATTCTACTGAGCGCAAGGCGAAAGAGGATCGGGAAGCAACCCCCATCAAGCGGTAAAAGTCGAAGCCATGAGAACACGGTATGGCAAAAAAACGTCTCAGGCCTTAACAGAAATTTAATTATGCTCCAACTTAATCGTACATAAACAATATCCGACGTTTCGAAGCCGGCTCGGCTTCTTCTTCAGGGGGACTTTGGCCACACTGAAGCTGGGTCTCATAGTCTTAAGACCCTGCTGCAGTGTGGCCCCAGCCACCCCTGAAGAAGAAGCCGAGCCGGCTTCAAATCGTCCGATTTTGTCTATGTACGAGTGGTTGGAGCATAATTAAATTTCTGTTTAGTAACTTCCCAACCAGACAGAAGCCTGTCAAATGTTCACGTTCAAGTCTCTCAGGCCCTGACCTGGCCATGAATGCTTCCGCATATAAAACCCTTATGAAGTGCTTATGTGTCTTTGTACTTTTAAGCGAAGCTTATTACTCCAAATACAAAACCAAAAAACGTGTGGTAGCGTGAATTCGATCTTGAGTCTAGCTCATGGTAGAACAAGCGCCTCGTGCGGTTTCGCAGTACCGACGGAAGCACCAACGACCACGCTTTGGCCGCCAACCAAATCAATTCGTAGGGTCGACAGATGCGTTACCGAAAGCGCTTCGGTCATCGGCCTAAGCAAAATTGAAGACAGCGCTTGGTGCTGGCGTAAAAACATCATGCTGCCCACGTACGGAGCGATTTGGAAGACGAGCATTCTGTCTCGTTTTTTGGAGGGACGTCACGACAAAATTTATAATAACTCAGCTGCGCCAGCTACAAGAAGGGACACCGTTTGTAGGCGGTGTTGATTTTCATCATCTAACTTTGCTGCGTATCGGGGAAGCTCGTCGAAGCAGTCTCGTTTTGACGACTGCGCCTTCTAAGGATGGTGGCCGCTTGCAAGTATAATCACATGTGTAACAACAACAAATAGGCCTAGGGCAACGTCTTATGAAAGGTTGTACGCGCAATCGTGGGCGTCGGCACGATTCCGTCGAGCCACTTCGTAATACGTCGGCTGGCTGTTTGATACCCCGGGTGTGATCGCTCACGCGAAGCGGGCTTCGTCCACGCGAAGCGGACTTGGTTACTTGCTCCGAAGGCGCACTGCTGCGCCCACGGAAAGCGCATTCGCTATCTCCCTCTTCAAAATGCCTGAGAATGTAGGGCAGCTTGTACTTCCGCTCAACCGCTGCGTGCTGCCATACAGCACAGCGCCAACAACGCCAAAAAACAAGCTTGTCTTTATGCCAGGCGAAGTTTCCGTGCACGTGTCCTCAAATCTTCCCGATTCATCGAAGCTTCCGCCGCCTACGCTTCCTTGCCGTCGTCTCACTCATCGCCCAACAGCAGAAGAGCGCACATACGACGCGGCCTTGGCTCCGGAGCTGAGAATGGCGGCTGCGTTTGCCGACCCAGGCGTGCGACTTTACCCAGTGCGAGGCTTTGTCAGTGGTGTGAATTGGCGACAAACCAAGTTCGCTGCACCAGTGCCACCTCGGCTGACATGCGGACTTTGTCGAGTTGTTTCAGAGACGACCTTCCTACTGCCCTGTTTTCACAATCTGTGCGAGCCGTGCTTCACTGAAGCGTGCACAACGGGAACGCCGTGTGTCCGTTGGACGATGGTACATCAGCTGCAGGTGACTGCCAAAAGTTCCAGTCGCCGCCAGATGCCGCTGACAAGCTGAAGGCAAGTGTTGTCTGGGTTATTTGAAAATTCCCCGCTCTGAAAATGTCCCCTTTTATGAAATTGTGGTATTCACATTTCAAATTGGGGCTCCCCTTTGCCTGAACCATGCAGTATTCTTAGACTCTGCAACACATTCGATAAACGCTTTGCACCGAGAATGCTATAGTTAGAGCCAGCTCGTGGCGGCGCTGCGTCATTTTCTTGTAGCAGTACATACGCCTTCCGTTCCTGCTTTGCTTTTGTGGGTTTCTTTTTAAGTGGCTATCGAATGCGTTCATTGCTACAACTGAAGGAAAGCCGGCCAATAGCCGCTACATGGCTGTAATGACGGTATTCCAGCGGTAAAAGAACGCCAAGAGGGAAAGAGCGCCAAGAACGGAAAGATCGAAAAAATTTGGGGAAGTCTCTACGCCATCTTATGGGCGTAGAGATTTGATTGATTGAATGATTGCAGTGTTCAACGCGCCGACGCAACACAGACGATGAGGCGCGCCGTAGTGGAGGGCTCCGGATTAACTTTGACCACATGGGAATCGTTAACGTGCGCCGAAATCTCGTACACACGGACATTCTTGCTTTTCGCCTTCATCAGAAAAGCGGCCACCGCGGCCTGGAATCGAACTCGCGGCCTCGTGCTCTGCAGCGCAACGCCTTAGCCACTGAGCTTCCGCAGAGGGTCCTCATGGGCGTACAGCAGTAAGTTGTGGCTGAGGTACTTGGTAATTGAAACAAGTTGTTGCAGGGTTCCTTTAAAAATACATTTTTCATGGCTGCTTCTGCCAAGAAAAGCTTGGCAGGACGCAGCATTTCTCAGGCAACCTCATTTAATCAAAACCACCAATTGGGATTAAAACAAAAGTAGGTATACAGTCGTACCCACTTATAACAGATTCCAGATATGACGATCTAACGGTTATTTATTTATTCAAAATACCTTACAAGCCCAGCAGGGCACTGGGTAAGGGGGGCAAAAAGAGCAGATAATTAAAAAATAACAAGAGAAGTTATACAAAAACTAGATATATAATACAGCAACACGTCAGTGAAACAAGAGAAAAAGAACATGATAACAGCGAGCAAGAGTGGCAAGAAAATAAGTACAAGCAATAATAACATCTAGTATGGTAGCCGCAACCACAAAAAAAGAAAAGAAAGAAAAAGGAAAAACGCGCATATAACGCGCATATTTCGGTGCACTTGCGACTTACCTATGCTACCCATTGAAACTGCGTAAAGATATACAGAACGTTTATCATAGCGTCCTACTTTTACAACGAACACTTCCGACACGATCACGATAAAAATATGGCGCATACGATGTGAAAAAAAATCGAAACAGTCCTTAAAGCTTGAGAGTGGCGGCGTGCTAATGCGTTCGCCGCTTCAGTTTATTCGCGGCGAAGATATCCCAGATCGGCGAGCACCGCCTGCAGATTTAGGACACCGCGACCGAGCTCACTCACTTTCCAGGCATTTCTCCAGAAGCAGAAAGGCAGCGAAGAACAAAACAAAAATTAAATCCGTTTCACTAAACGTGAAAACTGTTGGAAGTTGAGAGCAGTAATTCGCCATAATGGGCTTTAGCGCCGATATCCGCTCACTACTACCACAAAATTCTATTCAAATTTCCCGCCGAAGCAGTGCTCGCACGAATCCTTCCTAAAACTGCGCCCGTGGGAATTCTGTTCCTTTTGTGCTTGCTTTTCCTCCCGGCACGTACCCGGCTTTGCACTGCCACTTTCTTCACTTACTTTCGTAGAAACCAACCCAACGAGCGTTCCGAACTAATGAACGGTGGTGCTTCTGGTTAATTATATATATGTTATCTCAAATGTACATGCAGTTTTCTTTGCGCTAAACAAAGGGATATGTATGACAAGCGCCAGCGGTTCACGAGTTTTGAGAGAGAGAGAATAAACTTTCTTTATTGAAAAAAAAACAATCAAATGGAGTCTTCGGGGTGGTTTCCTTAGTCGAGTACACCTTGAGCCCGGGCCGAGCCCACAGCCCTCTCGACCAGCTGACGCTGATCGTCGAGGGTGGAGCTGGCCAAGGCTCTCTCCCAAAGCTCATGGGTGGGATAGGGATTGAAGAGGGGACGCGGGGGTCGTAGCCTCCTACAATGTGACACATTGTCCAGGGGGGCCTCGAAGAAGCGGCACTGCGGGGGAAACAGGTAGGAGCCAAAACGTGACTTCTTGTGGGGTGGGGGAAAGCGGTCGTTTGAAGGGCACGGAGGAGTCGCTCCAGCTCTCTGGGGAGTGGTTTGTGAGCTGGTGGGTAATACTGTCGCTCTAGTCGGTAGTCTTGTGAGATTTCTTGGTACGTGACCATCGGGTGCACGCGCTCAGGCTCACCTCCGGCAACAGTGGCTCGGCGAACGGTTATGACTATTTAAACCGCGTGGTTTTCGAAGCCTCAGCGTGACTCCCTGACGACGGTACGCCGGGCTTTATTTGGGTTCGTTATCTCGCTGCGTCACCTGATTCCGGCAGTCGCTTGACATCGACCGTTACAGCGAGCTGCGACGACAAGGCGAGCCCCTAAAGCGCTCCGCCCTTTTAAAAAAGGATGTAGTATTAAGCCTGGCGGTCAGCTGGCGGTCAACCAGCGGAAACATCGCCTTTATGATCCGCACTTCGTATCAACTGCCCCTCGAGCATTACTATCACCGCTGTCCATCTTCATGCCTCCCGAGTCGACGCGAACGCGGCACCGCGCGCTACCAAAAGCGCCGGTGGTTACTGAGTTGCCATGTAAGGATTACGGTTAGGTGAGACATAACGAATCGTGACGACATTCAAACTGAATTTCGCTCTTGTCTGGCCGGAGCGACGCAGTTCTCGGTACGTTCAGCCTGGCGCGGCTGATAGATATCAAAGCCATTACGGCGAGTGGAGATATTGAAGACGTCCGAAAGGGTGGTGGTCCATCACATCCAATGCTCCATCTACCAATCACCTCATTTCCCCGCATGTGGTTAGCGCGCCACACTTCACAACTCCATGTGGGCTGTCCTTTCAATCTCTTCCCTTTAATCACCCGTGACGAACAATGGAAGGGTGCGCGGGGTAGCTTAGACCCGGGCGTTCAAATCGCCTTGGTAGAACGAGCTGCTTGGTGGCGAGGTGTCGTGACCACCGACCTCAAACTGGCGGCCAACACGCTTCCCTAACCCCAGTCGCTCAATAAAGGTTTTTTATCTCTCTCTCCGAAAGAACTTCATCAGGGGCATAGTGCCAGGAAACCGGAGCTAATAAAACATACAAAAACATTAAAAATTTTAGAAGAAATGACAATACTAGTTAACGCTAATATTCAACAACACTAACCCCTCAAATATTTTGTCACAATTTCACTCACACGCAGAAACAAAGTCAGCGGCAAATAACGCGATAATAGCCTTTAGATCTTTTGTATTTACCATTGTTCTTTAGTAAGTCATTTTCTGCGTAATTATCTTGTTTAATTACCTTTCTACATTTTTTATATTTTAAATCCATACATAAATTTTCAATGTATTTAATTTACCCGTTATACCTCGGTGGAACGGGAAGGGGTCCAGTTCTTGAGCCCATTTTAATAAAGTATAGAAGGCAGGTTCGATGCAAACACAGCTCAGTTCCTTTGCAAGCAAGAAGCAGGCGTCCCTTCATGAAGCGAAATGGCTTAACTTGTCACCGAAGGGGTTGTTCGACATGCTCGCTAATTAGCGAAACTTTTAAAGGGCGAGCCTGCATACAACGTAGTACTGATATACAGACCACTTTTCACGGCACTTTCGAGTTCGTTATAAGCGGGTTTCACTGTAATACAATATATCCAATTTTTGCATTTTTCAATATAAAAATAAAAAATAAGCGCTTAATCTCTGAACCACCACAGTTCCATAAATCTACCTGGCTGAAGCTAAATTTACAGAATGGGTTGTGGCCTTCGAGTTACAAACGTGTGTTATGACAATCATTTTGGGCTACAGGATATTTTCCGCATGGTAATTTCACAAGTAGCAATTAAGTGACCAGCAAAGCATGTTTCTACAAACAGGGTATATTTCCAGCTAACAAAGGCGACTGACCATGCCTGTGAATCATCGTAACCAAAAGATGAACGACACATCGCAACGGGAAAAGATGGTGATAATAATGAGAGAGCAGCACATGGGAATCACTAGACAGGTGCCACTGTAGGCACTACCTCATGGTTGTGCACAGAGTGAACGCACTGCTGTCCACGTGAAACGTCGGCAATTAGTGGGGTGTATACGCGATCGACTCAACCGGCTTGACACTTTGTTTGAAAGACGAGTCTTTCTGTCTGTATGTTTGACCGTTTATTCTTAGGTGGGGCCGATAGGCGCATATGCCTCTATATTCCATATTTTATGTAGAAACAAGGGTTGGTAGCCAAAAAAACCTCGGAAAACAAAGGGGAGAATGCAGTAGGTCATATAAACAGATAAAGAATTGGGAAAAATAGTAAGAAAGTGGAGAAAAAATGCAGGCCAGGTGGGATCCGAACCCACGACCGCCAGAATACCGGTCTGGTGCGATAACCACTACGCTACCGGCGGGGCGATTCCCCCCCCCCCCCGTCTGCTTTCTGGGGTATTTATGTCAATGTAATTTTTTCCTGTGATTGGGGGTGGTAGCCAGCGCCACTCTGACTTCTCGGGCTGAAGAGGACCTTCTTTTTAATCCCCGCGCCTGACTCGAGTGTCTACGGACATGTCGAGAGGGGTCAACCAGCGTTAACCCTCTTAAGCTCCCTATGGCACCAAGACTGCCAGAACAAAGGCCCTCGCTATGCATGTAGCGAATCGGAATAGGAAATGAGGGGCTCGTAGAAATAACACAGAAATAAGGGTTGGCAGCCAAGAAAACCAGCCAAAAAAACGAGCCCCTCATTTCCTATTCCGATTCGCTACATATTTGTATGTATGTATGTATGTATGTATGTATGTATGTATGTATGTATGTATGTATGTATGTATGTATGCATGTATGTATGCATGTATTGTATGTATGTATGTATGTATGTAATGTATGTATGTATGTGTGCAAGATTGTGTATGTATGTATGCATGTGTGCAAGAATGGTGTATGTATGTATGTAAGACCGAAAATAAGGGTTGGCAGTCAAGGAAAACCTCGGAAAGCAAAGAGGAGGTTGTGGTGGGTCATAGAAACAGATGAAGACGTTTTTGAGTAAGAAAGAAAGTGGTGAAAAAATGCCCTCAGGGTGGGATCCGAATACACGACCTCCAGAATACCGGTCTGGTGCGATAAACCACTACGCTACCGGCGGGGCTGTTTCCCCGCCAGTTCCTCGGGTATTTATGTTAAGGTATTTTTTGTTTCCTGCACTTGGGGGTGGTAGCCAGCGCCACTCGGACTACTCGGGGTGAAGGGGACCTTCTTTTTAACCCCGGGCCGTGACTGAAGTGACTACATATGTTGAGAGTGGTCGACCAGCGTTTAACCCTCTTAAGCTACCTTTGGCACTGTCATGAATGTTGGGCCGGACCGCGTGCAGAGTAATGAGCCGGACTACTGTTCTTGAGCCAACTCACGCCTTATATTCCCAAGGTAATCCAAACGGGCAGGTACGAAAGGGGAAGGTCAATGTATACAAAACTGGCGAGGAATGGTCCACTACAGTCCGCTGGGGCTCGCACGGTGGATGGAACGCGGACCGGCCGGTGACTTCAGTGAGTCGACGCGAGGTGGTAGTCTGTCAGCAGTACAAGACGAGTGCGCCGAAAAGTTTCAACGCGGCGTTGTGTTCCACGGCGGATATTGCGGCGGTGCCTATGACCAGAACAGAGGCCCTCGCTAAGCATGTAGCGAATCAGAAAATGGAAAATGAGGGGCTCGGTGAAAATAAGACAGAAAATAAGGGTTGGCAGTCAAGAAAACCTCGGAAAGCAAATGGGAGGTTGTGGTGGGTCATATTAAAAGATGAATTTTTTGAGTCACAAAGAAAGTGATGGAAAAATGCTCGCCGGGTGGGATCAGAACCCACGACCCCCAGAATGTATGTATGTATGTATGTATGTTTGTATGTATGTACGTATGTATGTATGTATGTACGTAGGTACGTACGTACGTACGTACGTATGTATGTACGTATGTATGTATGTATGTATGTATGTTATGTATGTATGTATGTATGTATGTATGTATGTATGTATGTATTTATGTATGTATGTATGTACGGTGTATGTATTTTGCGTATGCACGTACGGTATGTGCGTATATGTGTATATATGTATGCACGCGTGTAGTATGTGTGTATTTATGCATGTATGCATGTAGGCATACAAGCATGCATGTATGTATGCATGTATTTATGTGCGTATGCATGTGTGTATGTGCGTATTCATGTTGCATGAGCGTATGCACGTAACGTATGTGCGTATATGTGTATACTATGTATGCACGTTTGTATGTTATATTGTATGCATGTATATATGTATGTACGTACGTCTACCCCATGATTACGCCTCTTTGAGCCAAAAATAAAATCTGGAACAAGCCAGTCTGTATAGGAAAACCTTCTCAAATCACTAGTGCTGGTAGCAGACTTCAAAGTTGTCTATGAGTGTGACCAAAAGAAAACATTCGGCATACTTAAGGCAGATCATCAATACATAACTGGTACTAGGCAGTGGTCTTTTATTTGAAAATAACTGTGCGCTTGATATTTGTGACAGCAAATAAAGAATTTTGCTGCTGTGAAAGATACTCTGGTTGCCTTTCCTGCGCCTCTTAATAGGGTTTCTGTGTCCTGACAATCCGGTAGAAAAAAAGCAGGATTTAAATGCGGTGAACAGGTCACGTTTCTTTGAGGTTTGTGGCTTTCGCCTCCGTTGGCGCTTGCTTTTAAGGGGTTTGCACGAACGGTAAGGTGGAGTTCCTTTACGTTGCGTACCACGTCGCGGGGTGAACCGGAAAGCAGTGGTTGGTCGTGCATAAAAGATGTCCAACCTCACACTTCCACGGAGCAATGAGCCTGTTGAAAATCGTTTAGTTTGACGCGTTACGTGGTGTTTTCTTCTTCGGATGAACTTCCGAAAACACCTAGTCTCGAGATGGTTGGAAAATAAATGGAAGTGTCGCTGCTGGGATGTGCGGCAATTCGGGGCACAGTCCGATATTTTCGAGGCCGAATGTGTCGCAGTCTCCTTGTGGCTCATTCGTTTCCGCGGTCTCTTTTGGGAGCGCGAAAACGTCTCACTGGCGGCTGCGAGTCCTTTGGGATTATTGACGTCTGGGCCGTTTTTTGAATACGTTTCGAGAATAATCGAACCCGGTTCCTTGTCTTCCTCAGGCCTTTCCGCCTTGTCGTCATGAGTATCCGGTGCTTGCAAACCAAGCTCTCTTTTGAGTAGGCACCGAACAATCAGCAGGATGGCTGCGGAGACTGGCTCATGTACGGGGGTACGCGATATGTCGGCCGGACGAGCGAGGCGTATACGCAATTCGAGTGCGGCAATTTCCTTGTTCAGGGCGGCAATATTTCGTTCATCCACGCCCTTTCTTTCCTCGTACTCTCTGAGTGCCCCCCTTTCTTCTTCCTCTTTCCTTTGCTGCCATTGTTTCAGGATCGCATCTTTGTGCTCACCAGCGTCTCTCAAGAGTGCAACATCAACACCGAGTCGCCTCGCCTCCCTACTCAAGGATAGCTCCTTTTTCAGCTTGTCCTTCTCCGTGTCGAAGTAGTGGCGGAGGGCTGCACCTGTCAGTCCCAAGTCTTGACCCGCCTTCATTATTCTTTCCAAGCCCACGATATACTTGTTCGAATATTTGCGTGGTTGTAGGGCTAACAGCAACCGGACTCCTCTCTATTGGTAACACGCGAATCCTGGCAGGCTCGCCACTTTTGTCATGAATGTTGGGCCGGACCACGTGCAGAGCAATGAGCCGGACTACTGTTCCTGAGCCAACTCATGCCTTATATTCACAAGGTAATCCAAACGGCAGGTACGAAAGGGGAAGGTCAATATATACAAAACTGGCGAGGAACTGGTCCACTACAGTCCGCTGGGGCTCGCACAGTAGATGGAACGCGGACGGGCCGGTGACTTCAGTGAGTTGACGCGAGGTGGTAGTCTGTCAGCAGTACAAGACGAGTGCGCCGAAAAGTTTCAACGCGGCGTTGTGTTCCACGGCGGATATTGTGGCGGTGCCTATGACTAGCGGCGGGAGGAAATAGCCTGGGCCCGAAACGAGGCCTCGCTGCCCGCGTTCCGCGTCACCGGCACACCGCTCACTCTTGGGACGGACTTCAGCTTCTCCCGGCGGAGTCCAGGGCTGTCGTCGTGCCTACACTGCGACGGACGGAAACTGGAAGCAAGCGCCGGCGACGGACCTCGGGCCTACACCGAGACGGCGGCCGTCCTGCTGTCGTCTTGCCCGACCGCTTCCAAGCTCCGTCTTCTTTTCTGCTGGCCCGTTGCCTTCGGCCATCGCTCCACCCCTGGTTCGGCGGATGGCCACCACACTGCACTGTCCCTTCACTACAGGCACCAAGAATTCCAGAACAGAGGCCCTCGCTAAGCATGTAGCGAATCAGAAACTGGGAAATGAGGGGCTCGGTGAAAATAAGACCAGAAAATAAGGTGTTGGCAGTCAAGAAACCCTCGGAAAGCAAGGGAGGTTGTGGTGTGGTCATAGAAACAGATGAAGTTTTTGTCACAAGAAAGTGGTGGAAAAATGCTCGCCGGGTGGGATCAGAACCCACGACCTCCAGAATGTATGTATGTATGTATGATGTATGTATGTATGTATGTATGTATGTATGTATGTATGTATGTATGTATGCTATCTGCGTATGCATGTATGGATGTGCGTATGCACGTGCGTATGTGCGTATATGTGTATATATGTATGCACGCTTGTATGTATGTGTGTATTTATGCATGTATGCATGTAGGCATACAAGCATGCATGTATGTATGCATGTATTTATGTGCGTATGCATGTGTGTATGTGCGTATTCATGTTGCATGAGCGTATGCACGTACGTATGTGCGTATATGTGTATATATGTATGCACGTTTTGTATGTGTATATGTATGCATGTATATATGTATGTACGTACGTCTACCGCATGATTAAGCCATTGAGTCAAAAAATAAAATTCTGCAACAAGAAGTCGGTATAGGAAAAACCTTCTCAAATCACTAGTGCTGGTAGCAGACTTCAAAGTTGTCATCAGTGCTGACCAAAAAGAAAACATTCGGCATACTGAAGGCAGATCACCAATACGTAACTGGTACTAGGCAGTGGTCTTTTATTTGAAAATAACTGTGCGCTTGATATTTGTGTCAGCAAATAAAGAATTTTTTTTGCGAGAGATTGCCCTATGGCATAATAACAAGCTGTCATAGGTACAACATCCGCACCTGTGACGCGCAAGAATCCAAGAAGAGACCGGTGCTGGAGCCTCCACATCCAGCGCTTGAGTTCTAGGGGTCTCCAAGGATGGAGCCTTGTGCCTCGGAGGTGTTGCGTTTGGGCGTCTCTAAGACCTGGCCAAGTGTAGAGCAGATGTTTAACGTCAGATCCTGATGCAGGATGCGCACAGAAGAAGCGCAGGTGTCCGCAAATGGCATGTGATAACGGGCAGGCCAAGCGTGGTTAACAAACAGCTGGAGATAACGCCGCACCCACCGGAAGTCTACGCAGCACGGCTTCCTCCCAACGAGCGAGACCTAAGGGGAGATCAGTTCCACGCGGTAAAAGTAAAGCACGCGTGCCGTGACGGAGGGTTTTTCCCTCCAGTAGTTCTCCTATGGTGAATACAGGAAGAAGTGGTAGTGGCCGTGGCAGGTCTCTGTGGCAGGTGAAATTTGCCGCAGTGTGGGCACGAAGCATGTCCCTGCGAATTTAAAAGACGTGGACAGGGCATGAATAAGTATCCATAACCGCTTGAATGCCTGCGGACAAGCTTGTACAACTCGCTACGCGACGCAAATCCCGAATCGCTGCCGTTGAGACAGTGTAAAGTTCCAGCTTGTGCTCACTAATCAATGTCGATGCAGGCACCTCCTGACCGCCCCGAATGGCAGTAAGTTCTGCCAGTAGGCTTCGGAGTGCACGGAGTGTCTCGCACGCGCAGCTTTGGTTTAGGGAGGGGTAAGAGGGACACGTCAATGCCATAGGGACGAAGGAATCGTATGCCCGGCATCCACGAAAGCCTGAAACACCAGCGGCTGCGTCGCAGGCGGCCAGTCAGGGACACGAAAGACGGCGTATGGGCGCTGGTGAAGGCCAGAGGTACGGACATGTAGCCCTGCCAGAGGCTTGTTTTCGATCACCTGATGGTACAGCCAGGGCACCCTCGCGGCGGAAATGGCCGGGTCGTATCACGCGGCCGGCCCATGTACGCGGCGAGAGCTACTGCTGCTGGAAGCAGTCCATGTTTCAGCAGCCGTGCGGACCGACGCTGATGAATGCGTTCATCTAGCGTGTTTAGCTGGGCTTCTGCTTTGAGCTGATGAGTTGGCGTTAGACGGGGGAGGCGAGTACTGGTGCTAATGGGCGGCCCTGTAATTAGTCTCCAGCCGATCCCAGCACGCATGCGTCATGTGCTGGAACTGTGCCTGGTACGCTAGCCTTGGCTGTAGTACGGTGCCCAATAGAAGACGGGCAATCGTCCAGCAGTCCCCGGCAGACTACTGAGAGATGCGACGAACAAGGTGGAGCATTTTTCGGGCTTTCTACGAGTAGATCGGATCCACTCAGCCTGTTATCCTGAGTCCGATATATCCCCCAATCCAAGAATCCGAAGGTGTCCAACAATGGGAATGGCGGACCATTCAGGAGCAGTGCGATCGGAGATAATGCAAGGGATCGATGGCCCCAAGAGTTCACGGTGGGAGGCGCAGCAGTCTTGTCTTGAGAGACGGTGAGGGCTGCATAATCACGCCATTTCTGGCCGTCTGTTCAGGATTGCTGGAGGCACTCGGCTTGTGACAGGTCCGGATGAACTATCCATGCAGTAATGTCATTCGCGTTCATGAGGAACTACGAGTCTTGGATAGTGTTAAGGTGGCAAGCTAGCGGCAACAAGATAATGTAAAAGCGTAGCGGAGACATAGCAGAGCATCGTGGCAAGCTGCGTGCTGGTGTAGACGTGCCGAAGCTTCCACCATTCATGCGTACAGAAAAAAGACCGGTGTTGAAGAAAGTGTCGGATAAAGTCGCAGGCTGTCTGGGCGGCGAAGACAACTTAGCATTTGTAATATTGCAGCATGGCTAACGTTGTCATAAGCCTTGCATATGTCCACAGCTAGCACAGTCCTCACGGCGAGAACGGCCTCCCACCAAAACCATAAATGACAGGTATTCCAAGCCATCCTCATAACTAAGATGAGGCCTGAATCCGATTTGCGCCTGGTGATATTATTGAAAACTGTCAAGCCGTCACTGGTGACGAATGGCTAGCATTCGCTGCAACAGCTGGCACAGCGTAGGTGTCAAAGCAATCTGCCGCAATTTCGAAGTTCATGCGGTTGGTTTCCCGGGCTTTGGGATCGAAACAATATCCGCCCGAAGCCAGGATTCAGGGAGTTCACCAGATAGCCACAACTGATTTACGGACTCCAGAATCATCGTGAAAGCTGGGTTGTCAATGTTTTAGTATACCTCATAAGTAATGACGTCGGGACCCGGAGCAGTTCTTTAGCTTGATCAATCGCGGCCAGAGATTTCAGCCATTATGAACGGTAACTGAATTCCAGAAATGGCATCATGTCACTTGGCGGTAAGCCCACACTGCTCGGCAGGGGGAACGGAAACGGCCCGGAAAGGAAATGAAAGAAGGCCCGGGCAACCTCGAGATACGCGTTAAAGACAATGTTTTGATTCGAAAACACAAAAAGCGCTCACGCTCGACCGTAGACGTCATGGCGGCATCCCAAGAAGTGCAACAGTACCGAAAAGTTCCAGTCGATGACGCGCGAGCAGTAGAAGGCGCAAGAATTGCGTAGACTTGAGAAATCCTCGACCGTGCTTATCGTAGGAGGAGCGAGACGGCTGGGCAATAGCGTGAGAGGTGGGCGGGAGAGAGAAGAGGTATTTAAGTGGCAGAGGTGGCAGACGACTATCGTCTTTCAACGACATTTTTTTTCAATAAACAGCTTCTCTCTGCGTCTTCAAAAACGTCTTCAAAAGACATGGTGATCGCGTAATAGCGGCAGATCCGTTTCATAAACCAAAGCTAATGCTTTTGAGGTCGCTACTTCACAAAGAGAGCTAAAGTGCTCTAAAACTATTGACGCATTGATTTTTATTTACTTCCAAAAATAAGTCGGTGAATGTAGCAGTGAAAACGTTCCAATTATTCCTCCTTGTAATGCACTTTTCTTTTGCTTTCAGGCCTTCTGTTGGAACGAACCGCATGGCTGCACATTCATCGGCACCCTGGAAGCCGTACTGACGCACTACGAGCAGCAGTGCACCTTCCACGTCGTGCCATGTCCGAGTTGCAATGGCCCTGTACTTCATCAAGACGTTCCGAGACACTATCGGTCGGGATGTCACTACCAGTCCGTCGAGCCTATATCCGGACAACTGAGGTTGCATCAAGGGAACGTGTTTACCGCTGACGACATTGCAGGGAGAGTTGATGAATTGAAAGCGCTAATTATGGACCCTTACCATGATCGTTTACCGGAACTCCAAAGCAAATTAAACGAAGTTTTGGAACAGGCTAGAAGCATCGGAGGACAGGTTAAGGAAATAGGCAAAGCTGTGGCCAACAGTGAGCAAACTCTCGCACAAGCCATACAGCGACAGTCGAGCACATTTTTCTTTAATCTTCAACGTGTGGAATCCACGCTGTGCGATAACCAAGTGAGCGTCACCAACGCAGCTTTAAATGGCAGCGAGCAGCGGCTAAGCGATCAGCTCACACAAACAAGAGGATGGCTCTCGACAACGTTCATCCAGGAGCTTCGAATTCAGCTACGCGAGCTCTCCACCAACCTGACAAACGTTCTCGAAGATGGGGGGAGCGGCATCAGCGGAGCGGGGCTGGCTGTAGCGAGCGAGATGCCGTGGAAAAGAGAAATGAAATCATACTTCGAAAGTTGGAACTCCTGACAACTGACTCTCACGCGCACGTGCAATATTTGCGCCAGAGGGCTGATGAGAGGCTGGAAGAACCGGCAACAATATACACACATTTCGTCCCTACTCCATACGGATGCGTAAGAGCGGACATATCACCATTCGTGGGCAGACTGGAAGATCAGGAAGAGTGCTATGTTGTGACTCTTGCAAACTTTTCTAACCTGCGGGACTCTGGGAAGCCCTTGGGCAAGTTTACGCTATGGTACGCTCGGGATGGGTATTTGCAAGTGGCCACCAAATTCGAATGGGCAGATTCATCACTGACTGTCAAAGTCCGTTTTAATTGGGGTACATTTCCCCAAGGCTCCTGTCTAACACCATGCATTACGCATGTGTGGGTAAAACACCCCGAAGACTGCAAAGAACATGTCAGCATGAAAAGGTTGAGCCCCGGCAGTGAATCTGAACCTGGGCGCCGCGGAGCATTCCAGGAAGATTTTTCAGTGACATTGCCATCACCAACGCGCACTGGGTTTGTTAAAAATGGCAAGCTGGCGTTTGTTTTCTCTTTTAAGACTAATGGTGTTGAGTCTTTGACCTAATGGAGTGGCCAAAAGTTTTCAACAAGGAGCATCTTTTCTTTCCGTACTAGATGGAAGAATGACACCATTACCTGCCTCGCAAGATAACACATATCACTGCTGTTCAGGCCGGAGCTCAAATTAACACATTGAATGAGCTTGTCCATCAGCGTCGGTCCGCCCGTTGGTCGTGCAAGTACTGGCGGCTGAGCCACAATCCCAGGTGGTACAAGCATTTGTGGACGCCGGGAGCAAGGACAGCGCGTTGACTACAGTACAGCTGTTTCCTGCCCATCCAGAGTCCTGTCAAGCTTGCGTCTGTGAAAGACGCCGCGGCATGCCATCTATGCTGGCCGAGCTTACAACCATCCGGGATGGCTTACGAGCATTAACTCCGGCTTCTCTTCAATACCCTGGCCGTTCTACTTCCGAACTTCATAGAGACTCTACGGAGATCATATTTAATTTATAGCGCGTAAATAACGGCTAGGCCACCTGGAGGAACACTCAAGATATTCGATAAGTACCCCTGCCCTCACCGGCTGTCATGAATCCAGCGCAATTCTCTACCCGCTCACATGGCTGCGGGTAGCGCCTGCCACCGTACGTCTGTTCCGAGACCATCGCCATTGCTAACAATGAATCCCCTAGAACATTTGCTCCACCAAAAGGATGATCTGCATTGCTTCACACGTGCTACGATCCCTCCGTGTTGAACGGACGTTTCTTGTAGACCCGTTCGCTGGGAGGAGTTTTGCGGCAGAGTTTTCTTGTTCAAATGGTGCTCTCCCCCCTCTGTGACCCAGACGCATCCTCTACGCTACAATGCTCCGTTCACTGAGAACTGCTCTTCTGCACAGCTCGTACCAAAGATGCTGAGGCTGAACGTTTTTTATGAAGGTGCTTTTCATTGGCAGACGCGAAAAATAGACCGTCGATTCACAGTTCTTCACCCTGGTGCCCTGATCAAGCTCCATAGGTGGATATGGGAACCCCACAACCTTTCGTTCCTCCGCGAAACTAGAGCGAACATATGATGAACATATGATTGACCTGTATTGAACGTTTTATGCCATAAGCCATACTATAGTGGGGTGAACTTAGGTCGTGTGGTGAACTTCATTAGAACCCTGAAGATGTAGTAATCATCCGGTGTAGATGATATCACCTCAAAATGTTTGGCAAATACAGATGCGTACTAAGCTGTGATATTGTGGCATTTAATTCCGGTGATACTTTTTCCGCTCTCAATTACAAGGCGATATCACTAACGAGTGTTTCTTGCAAACGTTTTGACCATATAATATATTCCAACCTCGACGAAATTCCGGGGAATTCCACCTTTTTACCCCTAAGCAACTTAGATTTGGTAAAACATTTTCTTGTAAGACACAACCGATTTCTGTTATGCACGAAATTGCCACTGCGGTAGATAAAAGCTCTTGCATTTATGGTTTTAATGACTTTTCAAAAGCGTTTAATTTATTTAATAACCAATTATTTATTCAACAAATCCAAACGTCTTTTATGACACAACTTTTTTAATCTAGCAGAGTTCAATTTGTATCTGCTAATGAATTTGAATTACCACAACATTCAGTAACGTCAGCGGTACCACAGGGACCCGTGCTTGGTGCCTTGGTTTTCTTGATTTATGTTAATCATTTGCGTACCGCAGCTAATTCAAGCATTAGGTTGTTCGCAGATGATTGCGTTATTTATAGAACTGCCATGTCGATTGTGACACTTCCATTCAGCAGACTGACCTCAATAATATTTCTATTAAATGCCACATATGAAACAAGTGGTTGAAAGCTAACAAATTAAAAACAAGCAGATTCCCTCGACCAGCTGATAACGCCAATATTTGAGACATTATTCAAGTCTTTAAACTCGAACTTTTTTGTTCTTACAAATATTTAGAAATTCAAATGAGCAGCAACCTTTCTTGGAAACTGTATGTAAATTTTATTGTTAATAACGTACAGAGTATGCTTCTGAATTTACAACGTAATTTTTCAATGGGTCCTTCACATCTTAAATTACTAATATATAAAATTTCTGTTCAGCCTAAATTTGTTTTCGCGTCAAGTGTGGGATCGTCACTTTTATTATTTTATTAACATGTTAGGAATGGTAAAAAGCTGTTGTAACGCTTGACCTTGTCTAACTATGCTCGGGCACCCTGCCATGAAACGCGCCTTGAACTTTCCCAACTTGGCATACGCAGAAAAATTGCCATTTGTGAGCCTTTCGAAAACTTTATTTCTCAAATGCAAACCTCTAAACCGAACTTCTTTCTGCGCCGTAATATGTATCATCCCGTATTGACCATCGTTATGAGTAATGTATTCCGCTCTGCAACAATAACTTTTTTTTGCCTCATTTTCTTCCAAAACATCTAACAGAGTGAGCCGCCTTCCCCTTGCAAAAGCTAGTGTAATGGATGTGTTTTCATTTGGGGCTGCTACTGAAAATTGCTTTTGTTCATCATAACCACATGTATGTTCTCAACGTTGTTTTGTATTCGACCCGCCTTTTTGTTTTACATTGCCGATTTTCTTTGCTACTGATTGTGCACTTTTTATTCATATATGTTTGTGCCAATAACCACTCCCTTCTGTAACACCTTCTGGGCAGTGGAGATACTGAAATAAACAAATAAGTTGAAATGTGTGGTCTAAAATCAAGTTTTAGTTTTCTTCTATTCATGACACGATCGCTTTACACAGTTGCGTTCTGTTTGTTATGGCGCTTAGTTCGACCCATACTTCAACAAGCCTAATACTATAGGCTGTGAAGGCAATGGTTTTGTTTTTGCTACGTTTTTTGTCCGTTTTTGCTACGTTTTCTACGGTTTTGCAAGGCTTTGCTCGGTTTCGTTAAGTTTTTCGGTGTTCTTGCTAGGCTAGGAGAAGTTCTGAGCGGTGGAGCGAACCGGCGGTTGGCGGCACCCATGGATTTGCAGGCTTGAAGTTGGAATTTCTCCATTACTCGAAGGCCGGGATCTTCTTGCCGGAGATTCCGCTTTTACTCCCCATCACGAACGCGGTACTCTGTATCTTCCGCTCTTCGCTGCGGTTTAGGCGCAGCGGCTTAGGCGCGATACTCGGGGTTGGGTCGTGGTCGTGGGTCGTGGCGATACTCGGGGTTGGGGTTGAGGCGTTAGCGCTGCGCTTCTTCCTAGGGAGTTGCATACCTCTTCGGCCGACCCACGTTTTGCGGGAGTGTGAGCGATGCGCTCGGAGCGGGGTCACGATGCACTGGGTGCCGCCGACGCGGTGACACGAAATCACTGCATCGGCGCAGTGACGTCATAGCTAGGCGAGGTTTGGCTCCGCCTACGCAGCTGCGCGAAGGCCTTGCCGGACGCCTCGCGCCGCAAGAGTTTTTTTTATTTGGTATTTTTCTGCTAACGCCACCGGAGCAAGCTCAAGCTTGAACAGCTCCAGTGTGAAAACTCAATGCTCCAGGTACATGGCCTATGATTTGCTACACACTACCCATATACTACCAGGTGTGGTGAGACCACTAGAATCTTTACTCTTGTTTCCCCTAATCCTTCGGGGAAATGTGTATCGCGTCAATGCGGCGGCTATGAGAGCTCCTTTAGCGGCGGTGGTACCCACATTGATGACAACATCTAAGATAAAAGCAACACAACGCCGCACAGTTTGTGCGTTCAGCGATCCTAACAGGCATAAATACTAGATTTCGGTCACTGGTTCAAGGCATGCCTCTTATGACGCTTCTACCAGCGGCGGCAACGTATTTGACCGGACGACACCCGTCCGGAATAATCGACACCAATCAATGCGGCGATGAGCATTGCATTCATGCCCTAACAAGAGGGCAGGTTTTAATGCGCACCCCAGTGTAACAAAGCTTATTTATTACCACTGGCGTCGAGATTAACGTAGAGTGACGGGCTAACAGACAAAACAGTACTTGATAAGCCACTGTTTGTGCTTGCGCGCGGCACAACGCACGAGTCCACCGGAGGGAAGAATATCGCTGCGCCGATTGGTTTTTCATCCGAGGAGACAATGTATACACCCTCCGAAATTTTAATAATATCACGGTAGCGACGAACGATCGGCACTCCAGCGCCTTATCGCGGTGTCCAACGGTGAATTAGGCGAGAGTACGCGCTGCAATAAAAGGGCCTTTTGTGGGCGAGCATCGTCTGCTACGCTGTTTCCTTGTGAGCGATTTACCCCCTACCACGGTATCGGCACGACTTCCTTTATGAGAAACTGGGGTAATTTGAGAACACGCGCATCTCCAATGAGCGTTCGATTTTTATGTCGTAAGACTTGCCCGGCACGTGCGTCCCGCTTTACGCTGTTTACCCAGCTCACCACCTTTGGCCCCTAGAGAAACGGCCTTCGCAGATAAGAAGACCAGGGGGTGTGTTGCTCTAAAGATAACAGCCTATTTACCCTTAGAGATAACACTAATCCTGAAAACAGTTCTATGCGCGGCCGCGTACTTTCATTCACTTCGTCGCTGGACACCTTGATAAGGCGCTGACCTGCCGATCGGTCCTCGCTCCCGGGATAATATTACAAACTTAGGGGAGGGTGTACTGGAACTATATCAGACGCTGGTTCCCGGGGACGCGTATTTTCAGGCCAGATAAGACAAGAGTCGACGCGGGCCCGAATCGACGTGAAGAAACAAGGTCCGTTTGAAACAACTACCAATAGGCTTGAAATGTACCACCACACACCTGCTACCCCATTGCTTGTGGTGCTCGCAATTTTTCTTCTTTTCGGGGGAGGGTGGCAGTAAAAAGTGGTCACGTATTCAACCCTCCATCAGCCAAATATACAACGGCACATCTCCGATAGTGAGCTATAGGAGATGTAGGAAAGGCACAAATTAGAGGGTATGTTTTATTGACCTAATTTTGAGGAAGGCACCGCCTTCACATGCTCAAGGAATGCACACAAAATGAAGCTCCAAACATGTTTTTATGAAGCTATAATGCGGACTGGAACACGCTGTTGAGAAATACTGCTGAACAATCTAAAACATCTGCGGTTCGCTAACGTGCGATCAACCGTAATGAGGCGTTGTAATCTGTAGCTACCCTGGCTAGTGACTTGGGGTTCAGGGAGCCGATTGTATACCGTTTTTGCGCTGCAAAGCTTTTTTCTCCTGCCGGTGAAAAACGCCTATCGCCTACCATGCGCCTTCCATAAAAGCGAACCTGAAGACGAAGTATTTATAAGCAAGTCTGTTACAAGTTACCATAATTTATGGCGCGGTACAGGACTGCCAAAATTTCTTAGCGCTAATGTATCCTTCGGCAACTTTCGATGGCAAAACAAGAGTACGACTAAAAAAACGCAAATTGCAGAGGTATTTATTTGTCATTTATTACAATGCATTTACAAGTATTGCCTGGACATCATTTCAATCTAATGCTGTAGGCAGGGCATGCCGTGCTTAAAATTAATGTAAAATTAAGTCACTTAAAATTATTGTAATCTAGCGCTACACGCGTGCCTAACACTCAACATATCGTAAAAAAGTATTTAGAGCCATCCAAGTAGCCACAGGCACTGCACGGCCGTCACTCTAAACCTAGCCGCCGAACTAAGAGTGCATGGTATCGCTGCCACTATTTGCGCGACCGTGCTTCTTTCTTGCGAAAACATTCGGCTAGCAAAAACATCGGCTGGGGTACCAACACTTTACGAAACACAGGGATTGAAATAGTGAGAGAAGTGATGCTGTTTGCACACGGGTTCAAAATCCGCCCTTCAATTCTACGCAACGGTCAAAATGAGTCACGCAAACGTTAGGGCTAACCGCTTACGCGGACCGAACTCAGAGAGCAACTCTGCTTCGTTAAATACACACGACAACAAAACGAGGTTAACCGCTCACCTATTTCTACTTCTCGGCAGCATTTGTTCACCACGTAGATAAATCCAGGGTTGTCGTCGCAGCGTAAGATCCCAAGTTTATGGTCCGAATGGCGCGAATGCCTTGCTACATGTAAGTGCCCATTTCGGCGTCCGCGCCACCGCGGCTCTCATGTTCGTCCGGAAGAAAAACTAGTCCCACGCACGCACTCACGCGCACAGAGTTTACGTACACAAACGTGAAAAGTATACGTAACCCACGCGAATGTAATTTGAAACCATTTCAGTTACTCGTACTCTACGCACTCCGCGCGCAGGGCCCTTGGATGCACGCGCTCTTCGCCCACATCCTCGCGTTATTCCTAGCGCTATCTACTGGAAGACAAAGATACTGCTCGCCTCTATGTTTCGGTGTCCCGTTGCTATGACGACGACAAACGCTATGTTGTCTGGCTTAACAGCTGAAATATCGCTCTTTTATTTGATTCACATAAATGTTAGATAGTCAAACAGCTTTTCAAAATATTCGAATTTCCCAAGGGAAATATCGGAGCAAGCGCACGATGACAGCTTTTGATCCCGTGAGTAACCGCTTTAGACCAACGTCGTGTTCTTCAGGGTCGCGACCTACCGGAATGAATATTGTCCTCTCTTCGGGCTTCAGGATACACGGTCCTGTTGATCGCAAGGCCCTGAGAACCTCCCCTGGCAACCAAGGCATGCCGTTCTATGCGCGACACAATTAGCAATGTGAACGGTTGAAAATAAAAAGCATAAAAACTTTTTTTTTCGTTTTTCGCAATCAGGGTAACATTTAAATAACGTATCTTCTCGGTGGAATTTCTTGTGATGCGACCAATCGGGAGTGAAGGAAGAGCTTTCTGAAATAAATGATTTGACGTGAAATCGTGCGATGATTTTGAGAGCGGACACTTTGCCGGAGTTTAATGATACAGCATGAAGCAATTATAATCTTTTCAGTGTAAACGAAAAAAAAATCATCGAGCACTTCAGGCTCTTAAGTGATTTGAAGGCGAAAGCCAGAATTATCGAAGACTTCTTCAGTTGTGCATTGTACTTGCGGTGGGGTCAAGTTCACCAGTCATGCGGCACGCATCCGCATAATTATTGTTCCATCCCGGCCCCATACACAGTTTAATGATGTAGTTATCACACCTGGCTGCGGCTCTTGACTACCTGGTTCAAATCCCATTCGAAGCCCAAGTATATTTCTATGTATACTTTATTTACTTTTCATTTTACAGCGGGCGTGATTTGGCTGCTTTCGTGTAGTCGCCAGCAACTACGGTCACTTTCGCGTTTCATAAAGCAATCGTAAGGCTCTAAGAAGTATGCAAGAATTTTCTATGTATCTGTGCGAAATCGTCTTTCTTCAACTTTTTATCGTTCTTGTGAAAAAAAAATACGAAAAAGCCCTGTTTTTTTTTTTTCAAGCCTTAAAAATTTCATGACAACTTATATTTATAAACACAATTGTCTATAACAGCGAGTTCAGCGTCAGCTAGGTAGCCATGAAAACTGCATAAAACTATATTTTTACAAATAACGTTCAGGGAAAAAGTGGGGGATAAGACTTGCGAAAGCCGCAGTAGATTTTTTAGAAATCGTTTTCGGGCGGCGAGGGACGGAGAGCGCTAGAAGTACGAAAGCGGTATTATAGCAAAGTGTGTTGCCCCTGTCACTTGCCGTTGATTGCCCCTAAGAATGGCTAAGTACGCAGCGCGAATCCACAAGCCGCTAGTGAAGTCGTTTCACAGGCGAGCAGCGCGCTGCCACTCGCAGTAGAACCAGCCGCGACATCTACAGGCTCACTTGGTTGGTTTCCCCGATTCAAGTAGACTTTCACCCTGCGCTGTATCCATCTTATGTTTCGATGCACATAGCAATATTTCCTCTGCCTATTGTGATGCGTCTAACACACTGTGCTGCATGCTTTGATCCTGTGAAGCCCGACAGGGCATTGTGAAATCAAATAGGTGACCACAGGAGGAAAGCGTGTATCCGAGGGAACGCGGTGAACTAATGGCCTAAACCTATCCGTATTTCTCGCACTGTGAATCGTCGAACACTCGGTAGTATGTCTATATGCGTTTCTGCAATTACAGATCTTACAAAATGTCGTTATTACTGCTGTAAATAGCTTTCGTGAAATGAAACACATCTCATCCCAAGGACCACAGCAGACAGCTTCCCTGCAAGTTTAGCCATTCGAAACAAACATTAAAGAAACGACGGGCAAAAGTGTGTTGGGGGAGGGGGGGGGGGTCAGGGGGCGTAGGTTGCTGTCGTGTGTTGTTTGCTTTATTACAGAAACCTTTCGATTCCCCTCTTCGCTCAAGTCGGTTTTCATGGAGCTGAAACAAACAAACAATTTAACAACCCTTATAATGCTCGCTGATTGCATTGGATAATCAGCAATGGCCTAATGGGCATCACACAATTTCGCCTTGAAGACTCCAATAAAACATTGATGTGCTCGACGCTGTGATTGCGTCACTCGTTCGTGTCTACTGCATCACCAAGGGCTAGAAAACTAGTGAATGCAAAACGTATATATTCGTTTGTTGAAATAAGAATTCAGGTTTTGGCCACAACAAAACCAAACCAAAGGCGCCATACCCCCATGCACTGAACGTTCCGTGCTGTCTAATGCTAATGAGAGTTCAGTGAAATATACGAACCGTAAATTGTGCACTAGGCCGGCCTACATAAAAGTACCGAGGTCCTTAATTAATTCAGCTGCTAAAAGGAGGCCACATATTTCGTGCAAGCCCCTTTTTGTACCGATAGGAAAATAGAATATATTTATTATTCGAATTTCGTGCGGCTCCTTGAGGCTCCCAAACCTGCAGTGCTATTTCTTAAAAGAGACAACCAGTGTAAGACTATCGCCATTGAAATATCCGGAGTTATGGAGCATTGGTATGCCCGCAAAAAAATCATCTTGAAATCCTAACGCAGCTGCTCTGATTGCAACGCTGCTGGCCTTCCACAATCGGAGAGTCTTCTTTTCCGGGTTATCCGGATGTCTTAGGTGCACTTCCGCCTTTACTGAAGCGGAACAAGAGCCTTGCACAGTTCCTCCCCACTTCAAATAGAAAGACAGGACATTTGGGGTGATTCCATCCGCGGCCACTTGCAAATACTTATGCCGACGGTACCACCTTGTGAACAGGCCGACAACCTTCTTGGAATCAATCAGGTTGCTTACGTTGTTAAGGGTCACAACAAACCGTTTGTCTTCGTTGTCTAGTTGGCTGATGAAGGGTGACGTGCAAACGTTTAAAACTTCAGTGGGACCACCAAAGAAAGTTTCCACTTCTGCAACCGGTTGTTTCTGCAGCTCATTGACCCTCTGACGCAGCAATTCCAGGGAAGCGTGCGACTCCGCGGCCACAAGTTCCAATTTTCGAAGGATGTGCCTCTTTTCCAATTTCCACGGCATCTCATTCCCGAACCGGGTCTCTGCCTCTGCGGCGTTGCTCCCGAAAAGTTCCAAAATGTTCGTCAGGCTAGCGGCAATCTCACATAGCTGAGACCGAAGCTCCTGGCCAAAGGTTGTCGTGAGCGCCCGTCTCGATTGGGCGAGCTGCTCGCTCAGCCGGTGATGAGATCCACTCAACACCCTGGCAATAGCATCACTCTGGTTATCGCGCAGTTCGGCTTCTAGCGATTGAAGTTTGAGGAAAAACATCCTTGAATGCTCTTCTAAGGCTTGCGCGAGTCTCTGCTCACTTTCGGTGAGAGCTCTTGTGACTGTCTCGATCTGGGTGCCTATGCTTCTAGCCTCTTCCAAAACGTGATTTAATTTGCTTTGGAGTGCCGGTAAACTATCGTGGTATGGGTCCCTAATGAGCGCTTTCAACTCATCGAGGCTGGCTGCAATGTCGTCGGGGATAAGCACCAGCCCTTGGTGCAACGTTGTTCGGTCGGTTGCATTCGCCCTGCCGTCGCCTTGGCATTCAGCCCTGTAATGCCTTGGAAGGTCTTGATGGGGCACAGAGTTACTGCAACGCGGACATGTCACAACGTGGAAGGTGCACTGCTCCTCGTAGTGCGTCAGGACGGCTTGGAGCGTACCGACGAATGTGCAACCTTCGGATACATTCCAGCAGTGGGCCTTGAAAAAAATAAACATAAAAACAAGCAGAAGTTACTGACAGATATGCACATCAATGTAAACTATGGACAGTGCTAAATAGTGAATGTAATCATTTTTTTCCCACCATGAGAAAAGGCAATGCAAATGGCATGTATGCTCAACTGCTATTATTCCACTTCACTGACATACTATACATATTGGTGTTCGCCTGGCAAAGGATGTATTTTGTTATGTTCATCGAACAAGAAAATTGGGGCAGCTTTACACCGGTGGCGCGAAGACCGGGTAAATAGCGAAGCTGGCTGCACCACCTATAGCTTATTCTTGCTTACTCTAAGTTCATGCTAGCTTATGTAGCTTATTCTTGCTTCGGCTAAGTTCATGCTAGGTTATGCGTGGAGTCTCGGCCAAGTTTTCTGCGCGGTTATGCTTCGAGACTTCGGTTAGTTCCCAAAGAGCAATGGACACACGGTCATTAAAGTTGTTACAATGCACGCGTGCCAACCGGATTTGCGGTGAAGCCCCAAGAGCAGCGGAGGACGCAGCGGGATGAGGCGTTGGCTCAGAATTTTCGAACTCCTTCTGTAGACACCGTTCGGGCTGTGTAGTCTGGCGTCTGGGAGGCTAATTAAGAAGTTGATTACCGTTATCGCTTCGCAACCTTTTGGATTTTCTCATCTTGTAATCTTTACACCGTCAAAACTGCACCACTCGTCGCAACAAGCGATAGGGCGAGCCACTCATGGACAATAATTACAAAGCTGTGCTTGTTCTAGCGCGTCTCCTACAGGTGGCGACAGGAGTCCCGCCCGAGCGCGGCGAGGCAATGCTAAAGGGAGGCAGTGCCGGCTTGGTTGATGACGTCATCACTCGGCATAGTCTTTCATGGGCACGTCCGCCGGCCTAACAAATAGCTTAAACGGTATCGCTGTTGAAATTCGCTTTGGCTGCATGTATTCACGTTGACCAACCCCCCTCCGCCTGTCCTTAAACAATTCCCTTGCAAGGAGAGTGAATTGTGCTGTTTGTGATGCGTTGTGTCCAGGCGTTGTACTACTCAGTATGGAATCAGCAGATGTCGGCTAACCTTGCTTTCGAACTAAGAGCTATTCGATTGTTGGTAACAAGGCAGGGGAAGCACTGATTAAGACCTATCACCATCATAGTTTGCTTCGCGGCTATACCAAAACAAATAAAAGTGGGAAGGTCAAGTTGAAGGCCAGTACGAGTGAGCGAATAACTTACACAGGCGAAATGTCATTTGCCATCCCACCCATCCAAAGTAAAATAGTATATTCATCATCCTTGTCGGTGTCCGCTACCATGGTTACTATAATTGAGCTTTCGACTATTCTCTATGTGCGTGAGAAGCAGCTACAACGGCGGACTCTTAGTATTGTGGTGTTGTTATCGCTTTTACTATATGCTTTTATAGTTTTATGTATATTTCGAAACCTATGTAATGCAACTTCTTTTCCTGCTAATAAATAGCTGTGATTTGCGCATTGTTTGTCTTCTTTCCTCTGTATGTCCAGTTAGCTCACTTTTTGTAAGGACCTTGATTGATCTTGATTGTAGGGTTTAACGCTCCGACGCAACGCAGGCGATGAGGTGCGCCGTAGTGGAGGGCTCCGGATTAATTTTGACCACCTTGGGATCTTTAACGTGCGCCTTCATCAGAAAAGCTGCTGCCGCGGCTGGGAATCGAACCCGCGACCTCGTGCTCAGCAGCGCAACGCCTTTGCTACTGAGTCACCGCGGCGGGTTTTTTTTTTTTTTTGTAAGGCCTAATGCATCAAATGGCCCAACAGCACAAGTCACAATGATCTTCTGTGACCACGCAAAGCATTCGTTTTCGTTCCTATGGGGCCACGAAAATCGCAACCGTTATTACCAAGTAGGTGGCAGCCATTCTTATGTGCATTTCCCTTCCGCAGTATAGGTTTAGAAACAGGTATCGCAACCGAAATGCCGTGGGTTTGTCAATTTCTAGCAATAGAGACTGCAACGCGTATTGCTAAGGGCACTGTTTCTTTAATGGAATGGTTGAACATAATTCTAAATCTGAGTATTGAATAACCTGCACACCCAGTGAAGTTCTTTCGCCCAGAGAAGGCAGAAAACAGGCTTCAAGAACTCGCTTGCAAGGTCAGAGAGGGAAATAACTCTTCAGGATGCGGCGTGATAGCTGTATATAAAACTGTTTTATTTTTTGAACTTCCACTGTCACTTTTACCGGCATCCGGCAAAATAGGCTGCGCGAAGTGTCTTCGGCAATGCGCCACCATTGGCTGTTCGCCGGATTGTTTGCCGGCTGTTGGTATTTTACTCTCTCCTGCCCTGCTGCATTGTTTTTGGGCATGCTTTATTCATATCTATTTTAAGCGAGCATCAAACCTAATTAATCCTATTTTATTGTAAGTGATAAAGGAAGATCTCGAATGACCAATCGAGACACAAAGCCGCAACAGAACTGAGCGGATCTGTATTATCTATTACCAAGTTTCCGCATAAAAAACGCCCTGATAAGGAGAACAAATTCACAATTCAAGAAAGTTATTAAAAATGAAAATCTCGAATGACCAATGCAGACACAAAGCCGCAACAGAAACGAGGGGATTTGTATTATCTGTCAAGTTTTCGCATAAAAAACGCCCTGATAAGGAGAAGAAACTCACAATTCAACAAAGCTCTTTAAAATTAAAAATAACAGGCTGATCGAGGTCTTGTGGAACCAGCGGCTTCCTGATCAGAAAGCCGAGGCGATACCACTTCGCTAGGCTACCAGGCGTCACTCTGTTCTCTTCAGCAGAAGTACCGGTCACAATGAAATAAGCCTGCACAACGATTCATGAGACAGTGCCGGCAAAATATCTTTACCAGCTAAAGTGCCAGCTCCCGGCAGTATATCCGCGTCTTTTTCATGCAGATGCCAAGAAACTTACCTTTAACTTTTCGGCTGTGTCTGGGGGCAACCGGAACCTGGGGCAGTCACCTACAGTGAATGACTGCTCGTCCAACGGGCACACGGCGTTCCCGTCGTTTGCGCTTTGACCCACGCACGACTCACACAGTTTGTGAAAGCAGGGCAGCAGAAAGGTCGTCCGAGATATAACTCCACAAAGTCCGCAGGTGAGGTGAGGCGGTACTGGTGTAGCGAACTTCGTAGCTCGCCAGTTTGCGCCACTCACAAGACCCCGCACTCGGTGCTGGTACACTTCTTGGTCGGGCATTGCCGCAACTGCTCTTGGCTTCGCAGATGCGACCGCCATGCTTCATCGCTAATACACTGTGTGGCAGCAGTCAGCCGACGGGGCGAATGTGAAGCGGGGTAGTGGAAAACAGCGCATAGGAGCGGGAAAACGCCCGCCGAGCGACAACTGTCACGGAACGCCCATCTCGTTGCGTTGGCACCGCCAGAGAGCGGAGCCGTGAGTCCCCGATCGGACCCCTTTAAAGGCAATGAGTTGCAAATTTATAATGATAATGATACTGGTGCGGTAGGGGCCAGGAGCCTCATCTTCCTCCTCTACAATTCGCAGCATACCCCCAGCCATAAAACACGATGCGGAAAGAATATCACATGTGACGAAAGGCTCCTGGCGACCACACACCACCGTAGTTCTAGGCAAACACACAATATCTGGTTCTGACTAGATTGTATTTTTGACCCTCCTACAGGTTTTTTCCTTTTTGTCATGAAAAGTGGAGCCCCATCGTTCAATGATTTGTTGAGCTTGACTGGTGGTTTCCGTGACCAGGACCATCGAGGTGTGCGATGGTTCCGCTCGATGGATGCACTGTCGTCAGACATCTGTCGAAGGTTTTGTAAGGTTTCGCGCAATATGTTTCTAGTTTTGCCACGACGACATTCATGACCGGGCTTTGTAGACGGTGGTTCCAAAGGTCCACCTTGGACTTCCTTGTAGGCCGTGTTAATGTTCTTCTTCGTAAGGCAGCCTGTTGTGAATGTCAGCATTAGTGACCGCTCTTGGAAGCACTTTAATCCTGAAAACGCCCATTAATAGTTGCTCGCAGCCCAATATCATGCCCTGATTTCGGGCTGAATTTTGCAGCGTCCATCCGAGAGTGCTCTTCACAGGGACCAATCCCTGCACCTCCGTGCTGCGAATTATTTCGCCACTCCCTAACTTCCACAGCTGGTCGGACCCTATGAGTAGGCTGATGCCTCTCTCACCACATCCTCGAGAGAGAGAGAGAGTGAGTTGGTCTGGCAGTCCGTAGATTTGTTCGCGCAACTTGGCTGCGAAAACGCATTCTATGTCGCTAGCAGGGATATCATGGCAGATTGTTAACATTTCGTTAAAAAGTGGTTAAGATTTCTCCCACAGAAGACGATGTTGCCAGCAAGGCTTATACGGGGGCTACTTGGTTGTAGCCAAATCTTCATCGTCTATAATATTCGCAACAGTGACAGCTTCGATGATCCTCGTTGCGGCAAGCACCAGGCATAAGGAAAACGGCATTCTTGCTGCCTTCACGCTACAGTGGTCACTTTGCATCATACGTGAAATGGCTAAGTTTGATAATGGTATTTTTCCATCCTAGGATTAAGCCCAGCGCTGCGTGACCTCTTTTTAGCACAACCCAATTTTTGAAGGTGTGCCGAACCAACGCAACGCACACTGTGTGCAGTCTACTTCACCTGCAAGCTTGTTCTGGGAGTACTTTTTGGGGGCGGACATGCAGTAATTTAGACAGGGCTTTGCTCTAAGAAGCAATTTTTTTGCCTCTTCAAAGCTCCAAATCCGCATATATGCGCTACTCGGCCTTACTTTTAGGTTTCTCGCCAAGCTTCAAAACTATTTCAGAACGAATAAAGAATGTATGCTCGGCCCCGGAAATTTTTCTGAACTAGCCATATAATTTCGCATCGGAAAGCCTCATTATGCTTAATCGCACGTGAAAGGCAGGTGTTCTGAATATTTCGGCAGTGTTTCCCAAAATGGCCCTTAAATTTTCAGTGCATATCTCTTTAGGAAACAATATTTTGAGCTTTTTTTGGTGGCGCAATTTTCCAGAAAATTTATGGTCGTAGAAAAATATTTTCTTGGTAAAGTTGGTTTTCAGCTACGGAACACATTCTGGGAGAAGTAATTCTACATCGCATACGGCTGAATGTCGCGTAGACGCTCACCATCACCTTTAAGGTGAAACAGACCACATCCCCACTCTCCGCACGCTGCAATGTGCGCGAAACCCTGCACCACCTGATCTGCGAATGTTCTACGAAAGAGTGTCCCCCGCAATGTCTTTGGAACTTCTGCTTTCCGTGGCCATTCAACTTAAGGACGCCTTAGGCCCGTGGGCGTGTTACAAACGTGATTCACGGGCCACAAAACCTCTGATCGCGTATCTGCCACAAAGGTCTTGACGAGTCTCTGCAAATGACTGATCGCTTTCATGCGCATCAACTTCTTTGACATCATCCTCATCATCTCTATGATTGTCACCACGCGTATCTGGCGTAGCAAGCAAGGCGTTTTAGCCCAGCTAACATTGCCAGACTTTATTACAGGTAGTTCTCTCTCTGTCTCTATCACCATTTCTCTTTGTCATTAAAGCGCTAACGTCGACAAGGACTCAGAAGACTCATGGGACAAGCGCGGACTTTGAAACGTTTATTTGATGGATAAAACAAGCACACATAACCTGCAAATACGCTCGTCCGGTCCTCGGGTCCTCGGCCACTCTCCGGGTCCTCGGCATGCACCATCGGAGGCCAGCAGAAGCAAACAAGACGCGCGGTGGACCGCCTCGTCACCAAGATCGCCCGGCCGGGCGGCCCCGACTCATCCTGAGGGGGGTGCGACGCGGCACAAACGGAATGAAGGGAGGCCAGGCATCCTCCGCCTGCCCAGTCCTTCGCTGATGAGCCACGTCCCTACGTCGGGGCGTTCCACTTCTTGGCTGCTTCCAGGAGAGGGACCCGCATCAAACGCGGCCCATCCGCAAGGGCGTACAGGATGGCCCTGGGATTGCTAAATAGCACCAGCACGGCCCCGGACTGCTCGAGGCTCGGGTGGCACACACCCCTCGAGGAGGATACAGCGATGTCTCCAACGAAACGGCCGCAACTCGAGCGCCTCGCCACCACGAGTGCTCGGGCAGGCGTATCTGGCTGGGAACGCCTCGGGTGGTGGGGCCACGTCGTCGCAGCAGAACGAGACAAGCGCAGCAACAGCAGCGGCAGCAGCTCCCAGCCGGAGGTGTATGGGGCGACTCCGGATCCTCCCGCTGCCCCGCAACGTCACCCCGACCGCAACCGCGGTCGCATAGAGGCGAGGGCCCGCGCTCTCGCCGCAACGCACGCCAACGACACGGGCGCCCTGTACGTGGACCGCCGCCGGTACAACCGACCTGACCCGACCGCCTACGTAGCGGTGGCGGTCCGCGCCACCACGGGAGAAATATACAGCGCCTGCAGCGTCCGCGTGCCGTCCGCCAGCCAGGCGGAGGAGACGGCGATCGCGCTGGCGCTGACGGATCCGCAGTGCACCACAGTGCTCAGGTGACTCCCGTCGGCCATCGTGAACTACGCCAAGAACAACGTATGTGAAAGTGCAGTGCGCGCGGTGAAGTGCAGTGCGGTGATGAGTGGAGCGGTGCTGGCCACCCACCTTCGGTGGTTCCCGGCGCACACCAACATCAGAGGCAACTGTGGGCGACGGTCTCCCCAACCGCAACGAGACGGCGGACGCAGCCGCGCGAGGACTGGACCAACCGCGCGGCGGCGGTCTCTTCCCCACTGGCCGAGCTCCGCGGCATGAGGGAGGCCAACGCGAAGACAACGACGACGAAGGCGACAACGACGACGTGGAGTGGGACCCGGAGCCCTCCTCACATACGGGGAGGTGCTGGAGTGGTACCGGCTCGGCCGGCGCACCGCTCCAGCGCCCCACCCGGACTAAAACGACAGCAGGCAGTGCTCTGCACTACGCCAACTACAAACACAGTCAGTGATCACTACGGCCGCTTCGCGCGTCACGTGGTGCCCGGACGTGTACGCCAGTGACGTGTGTAGTGTGTGCGGGCAACATCGCGCAACTCTGGCCCACATCCTGTGGGACTGTGCAGTGCACCCCGTGGAAGCTGCCGACCTCTACGGCCGGCTGCCGGATACCAACGAGTGCCGTATATTCGACGGACGTGGACGCACAAACTCAAGCCGTCCAGCAGCTCGAGCTGCTCTCCTCGCGCCGAGCAGAAGCGGAGCGAGTCGCAGACGGGGGGGGAAAGGGACGAACTCCCGAGTACCTTTCGCGCACCGCTCACGCCGACGCCGGCGGGGCCTAGTCCCGAAGACGTTCTTGAACGTGGGTGGGATGTGGAGGCTCTGCGCATCCCGACCTCCCACTCCCTGCTGGCCATAAATAAAGTCTTTCTCTCTCTTTCTCTCTCTTGATGGCGCTGGTTTAGGGCGCAGTATTGTAGCGGCCGTCTCTGGGTAAACCGCGTTGTCGTCGTAACCGAGTGAATGGTGGCAAGACCGAATAGCGAACTAAATCAAAGGAGAAGAGTGTCGCGAAATTGTGAGGGGAGGGCGCTTCGCCGTGGCGGCGCGAGCGCTCTCCGAAAGTGTGCGGTGGGCTAAGGGGGGGGGGGGGGGTGGGCAGTAGTCTGTGCCCGCATGAGACGCTCGTCTACGCGAACGCTGGTGAAAACGGGAGGGGGTCGTGCGCGTGAAGATTGTGTGCGTTACCTACCTAAGACGCGGGTCGCGCTCCCTTTCTGAGACGCACTTCGCGCCGCCGACGCAGAGGCTCATCATCGCTGTCGTCGGGAGAACCCACGATTGAGTGCTGCCTCAACGCACTGCTGCTGCGTTAAAATCTCGCATTATGGAGTATCGTAATCACCAGCCACTTTTTTCCGAGAATGTTCGTTCTAAAGAGAATTTGCTTGAACGCATCTGTCTGGTAAAGGTTAGTTTTAAAGCTTGCTTATTTCAATTGGTTGATAAATTATACGAAACGCAAGCCTAAACAACATCTAAAGCCCCGTCCTGAAAAAAAATGATGGTTGAAAGGCCATGCTTTGTCCGATACTGATGCAAAGTCCCCTATCCGATCAGCCGAAGTTCAAACGTAACGACAACGCTGAGCTAAGCGAATGGTATGTTAGAATTTTGTATGTCTTACTTTGTGATTGGGTCGTCTGAACGGGCTGATTCCGTTACCTCAGTGTTGTCGGTGATTTCTGCTTTCCCTTAGAATAGTCTAGAGCGGGATAATCGGGCAATCTGCGCTGTTAGGGAAGGCCTTCATCATGATCGTCGCTGAACCGTATCGCTCTATACTTCATTCATCTGCAACACTGTAACCAGTTTTGCATTTAAAGACATCCTATTGTTTGTTCGTTGTGTCTCACACCTCTCGAGTTTGTGGGACTTGTAATGCGGCCACAAGGTCTGCTTCTTTTTCTAGGTAAAACTATGAATTTGAACGCGTTTTTTTTTTTACATCGCGAATATCAAGCTCGCATCCCTTTTTCAATTTCAAGAAGAACCCTGCCTTGTACCAGGTTTGTAGTGATATGCTGCTTCAAAAATCCTTGCTGTCTTTTATGGCAACCTTGTTGGCATATATGAACTATGATACTAGAGTTGGTGTGTTAGAAACGCTTTACCCATATGAACCAGCCGTTTCGAAATTGCGTTATTTTTTAATCGGATGGCTTAATAGACGGTGTTTCATTAGCGAAGGCGTCCCCGTACCGACTTCCGTCGCATCCGTCATGTAATGACGTAGTGGTCACGTTGTGAACGAGCGGCAAGCACGACAGCTTTCTCGGTGTCCATTACAAAGAGCTGAGAACAGAACGTACCTGGTTTACTGCATGGGAAGATAACCATCGACGATACGGGAAGAGCACCCTTGCGGGCTTACATGACTCGAGCCGAGTAACGCCAGAATTTGATGCCGCCGACGTACTGAAGGGCGCTAGAGCTGCAGCCTATTTTTAATTGCCGGTATTCTTATTGATTCTACTTCTTCCCAAACTTTTCTCCATTGTGCTCGACGGCGTCCTCATATCGCGGGTGCAAAGAAACAGCCCACGGATATGAAATCTCGCTGCCTCTTCCCTGCCTGCATTCATGCTGCTGTGGCTCCCGTCGCAGGCTGCTGCTCCAATTACAGCTCGGAGATAGAGAACAATAATAACGCGAAAAACAGCGCATTAATTCCGTTCCTGTGGACGTTTCCTTATTCGCATTTAAATCACGGCCTGCGTGCCGGAATCTTGTATTCAGGGGCACATACCGGCTCACATCTGCACCAGCCCCATGCGCCTATTCTAGAAACAGTCCCCCGCGCAACCCTTGTTCCGAAATTCCCCTGTAAATTTTCGAAAAGTGGGATGTCTTCCGCTGGTCTTTGCGAAAGCGGGAAAAGTTAAAGCAAACAATAAAGAAATGACGGAAAGGCTCGATAAACGTCCACTGTAAACATGATTGAAGATTCGAGTTTTCCGGCTTTTTAACATGAAACGTTCTTAAAGTACTCGCTAAACATTTTCTAGCGGTGCGTGCTACTGCAGCTGCAGCATGTGGAGTTACAAATGGGAGAGGAGGTCAGTGAAGAGAAAGAAGGAGGACTTCTTAAATTCGTACAAGATTCGACACAGTCCGGACAGACGTTCGATTCTGATCGGTCTGGAGGAGGGGGTAAGGGCGACATACGAGTGAAAATAAGGGTCAGTAGTGGAAAGGATGTTAGGCCTTTTTTGCTTTATAAAGCACGCGCTCGCCGACGTAATGGCAGCATATGACACCCAACGCGCACTGCGGAGCAAAACGCCAGCAAATATAAAGTAGCAGCGTAGAGCGTCTCGGCTGCACTTGCTCCGCAATTGCCATGACAAAGTAAAAAAAGGATTCTTCGCAGCTCTAGGCTGACCTAGCGCTGCTATCAGGCCTACACACTGCATTCATATCACTGTTATTACTGATCACAGGAACTCAAATATATATTTGGTTGACTGCTAAGGTAGAAGGGACGGAAAGTACAAGTACCACCTCTTTGGCCCTCATGAATTCAATGTCTCCGCAAAACCTCACAGCAGACGCGTGCAAAAAGAAATTAGGCGCCCAAACTTTATTACCTGCCGTATTATCTTCCCCATAAAGCCTAATTGACAATGGTCATGAAGCACTGGAGAAATCGAGGAGCTACAGATCAATTACAAACATCTTCGTACGCAGATAAATTATCGTCCAGATTACCAAACATTGTCAAGGCCTCTTCAACCAGAATAAACGCTAGATGTCTTCGTCATCTTCAATACTTCCTCGGAGCAGCCATTTCTTGCTCGCTTCACGTAGTTCGACCATTTTTCCTGCCTTGGTTTACCCATCACAGTAAACCTTACTCCTAACATGAGTTAACGAAGCCACTGGGGGGTCGTCTGATTGCCGTTATGCTCTGCAGATTATGAAACGGGGTGATTATGGCATGGAGCTGATGTAAACGAAGAAAAAGAATCCATCTTAGCCTTTTCAATGAAAGTTAGTCTGTGTTCAGTACACTCCCCCACCTCCCCTTTGGTACGGAAAGTCGGACACAGACACAAATCAGACGCTTATCCCAAGAAGCCGTGCCATGTCCTTTACGTGCCATCGGGGGTGTAATAGAAATGCTTGTATTTGTCGTGTTTTGGCGCATGCTAGTTCGTAATAAATGAGGTCAAATTCTGGAAACTTTTCACACTGTTAACAAGGCATCGCTGATGTTATCCGACACCAGCACAATCAGCAGAAAAGGAGGAGCCGCTTTCGGATAATAATATTTTCAATCTCTTGTCGCTGTTTTTAATATTATCTGGGATCTGACAGCTATGGAAACTCTACGACCAACTATTCGGGAATTTTAGTAAAACACATTAAATTTCGTCGTGAACTCGTGTTTACAGAAGCTGCTGATACATAATTAAGAACCGTTTAGCCGCACAGTTTAACGCCGGGGATGTTTGCTTGCGTGCAGTTTGCAACAAGCCTAGAAATAAAATGTAATTCTGGAATGTAAGCACCATTCTATTGTTTCTGCAATGGAAGAAACAGAAAACAATAACTTATTCATTGCAGCCATTTTGCTTGTGTATGTGAAGAGTTCGTTTAACTGTAAGGACCATTTTTAGTTTCGCTTATGCATAATAACCGAAATGTGGAAAATGTGGGCTCAGTGCCGCATTTTTTTTTTTCATTTTATGTTTCAGCTGGGGTGGACGGTATGCATAAGAAATGATGTGTGCGCTATCAATTGAAATAAAAGTGATCGCTGAATACCAAACGTAAAAGCTTGTAATTTGGGGGGGTCAAACAGCCCTATTTCAGGAAAGGGAAATTGCTGATGAAGAGCAGACACAAACGGAAGCCTGCTGAAAAAGCATCCCGTGACGTAAACAGGGGAGTGGGGTATTGGTAAGTTAGGTTTGGATTGCCGAAAGATAGCTGAAGGTTATCAAGCTCTTGACGTAGTTTGAATGAGTCAAGGATAAAGGCGGTTCGTACTTGTCATTCTGTGTCGGTTTGTGCGCCATGCGAAGAGCACATGTACTCCGTCCGTAACAGGTAGTGATCTTGTATGCAGGACGGTTAACGAGTCAGATAGGCGCGTTCGTCGTTCCAAATCGGCGGCCGTTTTGTGAGAGCAGTTGGTAGAGTACGTACTTGGTTCACGCCCAGTCGAGTAAAAAAACGGATTGTATAATCTGAGATAGTTAATGAGTCAAATATAAGGTTGCAACGAAGCTGAAATCCGCGCGTTTGGCAGTGAAGCACCAAGCTGAAACCGGTCCCGACCCAACTGCATGGTTGTGTCGATCGAGCGACGCATGTACGATTAGTTCTTTATAAGGTTAAAAAAGGGTCGACCGGTTACATACTAGTATGGTAACAGGCGGAACATGGGGCCCGTCTACGCAATCCGACGAGTGAGGAACATGGCGGTATCAGTGCGTAAGGGACTCTCAAATACAACGGAAAACGGCTAGAAGCAGCGCAGCACGTATGTACTGACGACGCCCAGCTTGACCTGGCTGAACGCGCTTATACTGGTTTATGGTGGAGTGGAGAGGTGAAAATCGTGACCGCTTTCATGTTAACACGCAGTCGCTAGTTCGAATCTCCGTAGGCGCCAGCGTTAGCAGGTATATGTTTGGTTAGATAATAGTCTGCCTTTAGAACTGCTGTAGGGGCGTTAGATTATATGAACTGTAAAACAAAGTATTTCAGCACAGGAAACGCCACAAACTCACGAAGAATTGCCAAACGACGAACAACCCAAGTCGCTCCCAGTCACGGTAGCATGTCCGGTAGTTACGGTCTGCTATAACTCTTAAAACGAGCCTTCCCGGTACGGTCCGGTAACGGGTACCGCGTACCGTACCGGAACCGTTTTTCCGATCTTCTGTAACTCTCTATTGTGTCGATTTCCTCGGAAAAGTGGAGCCTTATGGGAATGGGAATTCAGATTATAAATGGCATGACCATGAATGTGCAGATTTTTAAGCGCTTCCCCCAAAGCTAGCTATACCGCCATACTATGCGCTCCAGTATTACCGCTCTCAGCTCATACAAACCAGCTTTGTTCCAACCGACAGACACTTTCATGACCAAAGAGGAAATACAAAATGTTTATTGCAGGCGCATCTAAGTGTGCTACAAATTGGAAGCAAATAAGGAAGCATATAGGGGCTACCGAAGGCGCGGAAAATTTCTCGTCTGTCCCTCTAAACCAAGATTCCTTGTAATGAAACACACTTTTCTGCCAGGCATTCGAATTTGTTTGAGCTGCTTAATCTTTCATTGTCTTGCCTAAAATCAAGCAGCGGTAGAAGCAGGTGATCGGCAATAATATGTAAGAGGCGAACGAAAATGGGCTACGAAAAAAGTACCCCCAATTACGCCCACAGTAAGATCTGCAGATATAGCGGAGCTGTGGGTTGGCTATGCGAAGATTATGTTTAGCGTGTGCTTATTTCTTGTGCGTAATGTTAGAGTCGTGTTAACGGCTAATTGTCATGTAATCTGTTTTGGGATGCTTTTCGAAATGGAAGGGTTAGAGACCTTTTCTGTCATCACAGTCCCTCCGTAGATGGCAATGCCTTCACTGGGCAACACACCATGTGGAAAAGCCAGCTTGCACAGACTACAGTTAAACTGATACCCTTAAAGGGACACTGAAGTGATTTGTAAACATTGCGGGATTACTAGCGCAAATTGTAGTCCGGAGTCCATAGGCCATGTTTCGATCACTCTGAGGGCGTTTACGTGAATTTATTAAGTAGAAAAATCGATTCGAAAATGCTATCCTCCGCTCTGCACCCTCGCCCAGTTTCTGTGGCGTTTTCCTGTGACGTCAGGAGGAGATGAGCTGGCAATTGGCTGCGCTACCGCACAGCGTTTAGTACACCGGCCACCGACGGGTCGTCATAATTCGCTCGCTCAGTTGAACTAGGCCACAACACGTTTGTGAATGGAAGAATTTGCTGTTCTTTACTTTGTTAGTTTGTACATTGTATCAAGCTCCGAGTCCGGGTCGCTCCACACAAGCGCTGCACAAGTGTACATGCGATGCTTCGCTGACTGGTACGCTAGTAGGAAAACCTAAGGCCACTTGAAGGCGGAAGAAGAGTCAGTATAGTCAATATAGGTACTAAAAACATAAAATCAGCTGAAACTTTTACCGTACAGCACGAAACTAGGGAGCAGGAAGCCCTTTTTTGCGCTGAGTGAACACGCACAGTGGTCAGCAGCGCGACCACACATCTGCGAGTGCTTTTCCGTCTAAGAAATGCAATTGCTAGACGTGGGATATTGTGAAAACTTTGGGGGACGCTTATTTCACAAGCGCTATACAACAAATAGTCACCTAAGCTACTTGAAATACTAAAACTAAATAAAAGTGTAAACTGGTTGTACATTATATACCTCATATTTCCAACTTCGGCAGCGGTGGCTCGTGGCCGAGTGGTATAAAGCGCCAGGATTATGGTTTTGCAAGTCGCAAGTTCGAATCCTCGAGGGTACATGCTTTTTTTGTAAGTCGATTTTTTCGTTTGCGGCCGGTGTTTTCTGAAACTGGGTTCACCATTTCTGGGCCGCAACGTTCACTGCTCAACTTGGGAGTTCGCAGAACGCGCGCAGACTGACACTCACGCGCTAGCGAGTTCTCGCTGGCGTGCTGTTGCCACAAGCACCGACTACTTGCGGGCAGTGGACACGGGCCACAATCAGCAGACCCTTGGTCTGGTGCGAGCACGCTTTTTACGATACAGATATGAGTGAGGGAAGCTCCGAATATGCGGGAAAAGCGCATGGAATTTTAGCGTCTGCGGTGATCCCGGAGGGCGTTCATCCACCGCGAAGGCCTCGGCTCGTGATTTCTACGATGCCAAGCCGTCCTGGGAGGCTTATCTTGGACATTTTACAGCCGACAACATGGCAGAAGCGCGGTACGATGATTACTGAGATATCAAGTATGCCCATCCAACGATGCCGTCGGATGTTAAGCATGTTGTTTTACAGAACCGAAACCGAAACTTGTTTGAATGCTTACCTTGGACATCGTCCAATCAAGATGCATCTCCTCCTGTCGTCACAGCCTTTAGTTGGTGCAGCCGCCACATACCGCGCATGGTAGTTTTTCTTCTTTCCCGCTTTATAAAATAATTACCGACTTATCAACCGGATGAACGATGAAAAGTGTGGTATTTGAGCCAGTCTACGCAGTGCAAGCAGAAACCGGGAGCTTGACAAATTCACTTCAGTGTACCCTTTAAAGGGGCCGTGAAGACATAATGCAAGTTTGGTTCGTTCAAAAAAATGCCTAGTTAGAATCATGCTGGACACCAGCTTTTAACGTAAACTTCGCTCAATTAAGCTGTATAATTAGGAAAAAAAGGAAAAAGCCATGCGGCCCACTAGCTCATTTCCCTCAACAGAACGTATCATGTCGTACGAGCCAGCTCTGGGATTGGCGGAGGCCGGAAAAAACAAACGCCAATTAGGCAGAGCTTGTAAGCTTGCCGAACGTGCGATTTGCGCTTAAAGTTAGGGCACATTCTTTAATATCAGTAAGAATGGTGGGACAAACAGGGGAAGTTACGAAAGCACACGTAAACATAGAATTGCCGATGCGTACTGCTGTTGGTACTGCGCGCACTATGCTTGGTTTAGAGGCGCAGCACTGCGGGGCTGTGGGGGTGTTTTAGACGACGCTGGCGAATTGACGCAAGCCACGGTTTCTTACGCGACCATATCTGTCGCGCGAGCACCGTGTTTCACGAAACGAATATTGTCTTCATGAACAAAAACAAGCCAGGTTTAAATGCGGTTACCAACAAACCATAGGCAGAAAACGGCTTGCTTTCCGCGGTGTGGTGGCGCAATCTAGGTTGACTAACAGTAAGCGAGTCTCCACTCCACACCAAGTTCGTGTTAAAGACATGTTCTTTTGATGTCATTGCGAACGTCGTTCAAACATACGTTTTGGCGCGAGAATCAAAATTCTAGCTACGAAGTTAGTTACGATGATTTTGATTAGTTAGTTTCGAAGTTAGTTACGACCAATTTGAATAAATTGATTAATTTCGCAGTGAATAAAGCGTCGTTTGCTCCTGGACATGCACTGGGGGCACTATATAACACGAAATCTTTCGAATAAGGCAAACTTGTATTTCGTCTTCGTGACCCCTTTAAGTGGGCGTCACTTCTGGAATGAATGCTTTCCTGGGAGGACATTTTATGGGTCAATGTGATGCATTTTATATTACAATATAAAACCTCTAGGATCTTCCCTTTAATTTTTAGATTTTCTAACCTATAGAAAGCTGCTCGTGTCATGGTGTCACGCTCTCTGTTGAGCAGGCTTGTGGAGCAGGCTGTGGAGCAGGCTGTGGAGCAGGCTGTCGAGCAGCAGTATTAATGCGGCTGCTAACACCTGGTTAGGTGACTTGGCAACCTGGTTACGGGTGAATCAACTGCAGATAAATGTTGCAAAAACTAAATATGTCGTGTTCAAGTAGTAAACCGGATGATACTGAAATCGAAATACATTTTCAGAATTGTGTTGTAGAACGTGTCTATTCATACAAATTCCTTGGAGTTGTTTTGGAAGAAAGCCTGAGTTGGACGCCCCATATAGACAAGCTACATGCAAACGTGTCAATATCTATAGGAATGTTGTATAAAATTAGGCAGCTGGTTCCTGAAACTATATTACGACAATTGTATTACGCATTGGTGCAATCTCACTTGTACTACTGCTTGTTATTATGGGGCACCGCGACTACAACGAAGATGAAACGAATAGTAGTACTACAAAAACGAGCTGTTCGATGTATTGAAAGTCTTCATTACTTGGAACATACCTCACCGGCGTTCTCTGAAATAAAATTGCTAAAAATTACGCAGCTATTTGATTTCAAGCTCTTAATACGCATTTTCAACAAACATAAACTCTATGAACCCGCCTTTTATAGGCAGTATCAACCACCCAACATGTATTATACATTTAGGCACGAACTATACAAAACCCGAATGATCAGACAAATTATGGTACCCAAACATTTGGTTATTTAATACCTTGTTTCTTGAAGAAACATCCTGATATTCCGAAAATGATCCACGAATCTTGTTCGATACATGCCTTCAAACGCGATGCCAAGCAGTATCTTCTTTCCCGTACTATGGAATGAACTCTGCTGATGTTGCACCGGTGGTATGATTGCTGTTTTGAATTTATGTATATTTGCTTGGCTGAATTTTTCTTTCTGTGAATTCTTTGCTATTGATGTTGTTTTCTTGCATTCTGTACTTTGTTGTTTATGTTCGCTGCTACCGCTGTTAGCAATGCTCATGTACGGGTGAATGGGCCTTAGCCAGGCAGAGTCCATCTGACTTTAGCCCATTCACCCTGGAAATTTTGTCTGAATAAATCAATTTGGATAAAAAACAAAAAACAAAGAGAGAGTAACACAATACGAGAAATCTGCAACATGCCCATTCTCATGGGCCGTTTGAAAGAGTTCGGCAATCGTAATAGCAAATATACGGTACCCATTCTTGGCCTGAACGTTTCATATGAGCTCTAGGGCTGGCTTTGAGTATGAGCAGGCAACCCACCTAGCACTTTCGTGGCAATAACTTTTACAGCCTCTAGAATGGCACAGAGTTCCGCAGTTGTCGAGGATGTTACGTGGGGCAGTCTGAACATGCGCTCCTCACCCAATGCAGGCACTGCGAATGCGCAAGCGGACATGCTTCCATTGCATAACCAACCGTACACACATGTAGCTTGTCAACATGAGCGTTGTACATATGCACCAGCGCTAGTTGGACCAATCCGGCGGACGGAACATTCGCCTTCTTGTCGATGATTCTCTTCAAAGAGTGATGTTAGGCTGCGGAAGAAGCCAGGACGGGCTGAAGTAAGGCCAACGTCTGAATCCAGGAAGGAGTGCCTTATAGTGGCCCGGCATAGCGGAGATGCTAGAACCAGTTCGCGCGTCTTTATCGCGTTTGCTAGTGGGTGGCAAGCGTGTTGCGCGAATGTTCTGAGCGGGTTACGAATTATTTCTCATAGCCGCAGTACCGCAATGCCTTGGAACACCCCTTCCCCCCGCGAACTCTGGGGATTTCGCGCGCAAGGTTCTTCTTCTCTTGATTCACGAACCACGTGCAACTACGTACCGAAGGAACCACCCTTGCGGGCTGGGCGTTCAAAACAGGGCTGCCTCTGAGGAGCACCGCGGGGTTAACGGGACTTCCAGCAAGCGCAAACCCCTGAGAAGCCGGGCGCGAGGCCGTGGAACGCTCGTTCCCAATTTTACCGGTGGGTGTCCGGCAGTGGGTTTCGAACCAACCACCCTCCGAAGTCGCGACAGACGCCCGAGGCCACTCGGCAACTAAGAGACTTCTCGCTAAGAATACGATGAGTTTTTCTCTCCAGAAGGTAACAAACCATTCAGAACTGGCGAAGCGTATACGATAGCGGATCTCACAATGAGCACCGTGCAGTTTCAGGAGAACATCCGTGGAGGTTCCCAATATATTGAGCAAGAGTTCCAAGCTGGGCGAGTCGGTAAGGATCCATGATCAAAACAGCGCAAGGACAGGACGAGAAAAGCTGACCAGTACGGGCGCTGACTGGCGACTAAATTTTATTGAAATATGCATGGCCGTTCCGTACAAGCCTGACGATAAGTCAGGTAATGCACCCGCCTTGTGGCAAATCGTATAATAAACGACGAAGAAGGCGCGCAATGCTCGTGGCCGGCGCGACTCCCCTTCCCAACTTCTCCATGGACCGTGCTTCCAACGCAGTGATTTGTTCTCTTTTTGCCTTTTTGATATGCGCGGCCGTGTTTCCAGGCTGGTGACAACGTCAAAGAAATACCAGGCGCAAGTGGAAACTGTACGCCAATTCGAAGAGAACCCGAGGAGGAAGCGCGTGGAATTGGCGTGTGAGCTCGCCTTGCCAGTGCCAACGCTCAACACTATTGTCGGTCAGCAAGAGTAACTTCTCAAGAAGCAGAAAGTTTTTGTACCTGGTGTAAAACAAACACCAGGTGCGAAGCATGAGCAAAAGGAAAGAATCCTGCTTACATGGCTAATACCCGTGCTACACGAGCGTTTCGAAGGCCTTTGAGTCAAATGCCATTTGACTCGAATGACTCCTTTGAGCTGCTACACGACGTTTTTCAAAGGCATTTTATCAAAATGCCATTGGAGTGAAAGGAGGATGACATCTGACCTTTGAAATTCTCAAAGGCCTTCGAAACGCGAATGGTCCTACTCTCGGGAGCAGTTTCTGCATTCCGTAATTACAAAAACAATTATTGACGAGTAAAAATTGGGGTTTAAAGTGCACAATATTCATAATATCTCACTTGTTTTTGTTTTCTGTCCCTCGCTTTACGGTCACAAGGTAACTTGATACTCTCAACACCGGCGCTGCAAAAAAAAGAAAGAAAAGAAAATCTGGCTGTCAGCAGATGCGTTGTGCACGATTGTAGAATGTTATAAATTTGAATGCTAATAACTGTTTTTTGCTCATTTTAACTTTAAAATCAAATTATTGTCAATAAGAAAACAGGGCAGCAGTGCCGACACTGAAAACATGGCGGGCGAACGCGGAATCTTTCAACTGCCTTTGAGAATTGTCGTGTAGATCGGCGGAACTCTTTTTAGTTCGAGTGACTTTTGAAATTTCGAAGGCCATTCGACTGAAATGTCCTTTCAAACGCTTGTGTAGGACAGGTATTAAGGAAGTAAGAGCTTCAGGTGTGAACTTCGAACGCGTCAGTTCTACGCGAAGCAGTTCACAACATCGTGCTCTCCTTGGGTATTCAAAACTTTCAAGCATCCGGAGGCTGCCTTCACCGATCTACGGCACGACACGGATTGTCGTACAAAGCAGTGTCTGACACAGCAACAAATACCGGCATCTTCTTTTTGTACCTTTTAGAAGAATGTACTCCTGGACATTTAAAGAAGAAATGGCAGTATAAATTGAGCAGTTACTTCAATGTTGCCTCCATAAAAGGGAGTTCCTGACGGAGCATGCATATTTTCCTTATTTTGTACCCTATTTGAATAATACGATTTTCGGATAATACGCTTTATTTTCCGGTTCCCGTGAAAAATGTATCAACGAGATTTCACTGTATATATTCCCCTTTTTGGTTACCCCAAATTGGTTGCCCTAATAGATAATATAAGTGGAACAGGTAGAGTCAACCAAAAACGCTCAAAAGGGTCCTTCAAAAGCAGTTGTCTAGCGGCCGAGAAGCGGTGAGCGAGAAAAAAATGTTGAAGATCTCCCCGACCACGGCACGCGCACTGCGTGTACCGTCTATACGCCGACTCCTGTCCTCTGAGAAGCGCCTCCTCGCACAAGTGATAAATCCCAAAACAAATCCGTCCTGCACGTCTGCATCTCGCATCTTTGCGAAAATACAAAATTCTTTAAGGTGGGCCCGTAGTCGCCATAATGTGTAAATGGACAATGTGGGCGAAGACAGGCAAAGGAAAACCTTCAAACAATAAATACCCCAATGTATTTGACTACTCATCGTCAAATCTGGATATGAAAAACTCAGAATGAAGACAAGAAGCTCAAGAAAGCTACGCACGCACGTTGTAGACAACTTCCTTTATTTCCACACAGTAACCCATCTGACACGCACGCACATTGTAGCCTCCGTGGTGGAATAGTTGGTATGGCTTCGTACCGCGTACTCCAAAGGTCGTGGGTTCGTAGGTCCTTCAGGGGAGCCGTCTTTGTCCGCTTTCCTTCGTCTGAAAAAATGAACGTACTTCGACCAAGCCTCAAAAAACTGTTGAATTTCTCCTTCGTCTTCCTCGGTATTATTGACTTCTGGCCTTCATTTTTTTTTGCTCCTTCAACACGCCGCTCATTGCCGAATATGACTCTTCGCAAATTTGTTTTTTTTTTATTTCCCGCCGTAGCCACCCTTTTATTGCACTTACGTTACGCCTATTTCAGTAACACCAACCCCAAGTTGGGAAATGTTTGCCTAGTTTTGTGGTGTAGGTATGTTTTCATGGTACCCGAAATAAGTAAAGTATGTGCGCTTTCGGGGCGACTACATCGAGCAAATGGCGCACTTCAATCCTGCTATAGGCAGGGTACGCTTGCCTCAGTGACTTGACTACACAGGCTTTTCTATCACAGAAAGGTGTTTCGCCAATCTCGCTCACATCACGTGAGTGCACACCACGGAGAAAGAAGTATAATTCTTGCTCCGTGGTGCACACCGCAGCACAGAATAGATATCCGGCGCCGGTCTGCTGCGACGGTGATCTGAGCTGTTATCATTCAAGGGGCGTTTCGCGAACCCTGAGCTGCTTGTCAGTACTCCGTTTTCATACTCCGCCCGTTGGCTGAGTGCTGCCGTAGGGCGTACTGCTTCGCCAGGAAGCGTCGCAGACGGAGCTGTGAAGCTAACAACCGTCGCTGCGATGCCCGATCAAGACGCCCCACTTCACCGAGTGCAAGGCCTCGTCAGTGGCGCGAGCTGGCGAGTCACCAAGTTCGCTGACCAGTAGTGCCTTCTCACCTTACGTGCGCACTGTGCAGCGTGATTCCTCAGAGGACGGTTATACTGCCTTGTCTCCACACCCTGTGCGAGTCGTGCGAGAGTCACAGCGTGGAGGACGGAAACATCGTGTTGCCCGCCTTGACCAGAGTCATTTCGCTGTTGGCGACAGTCAGAGGTTGCAAGTTACCGCCAGCAGCTGTTGACTAAACTGAAGGTAAGGACTTCTTCCTGGTTTAGTTTGAAACATGTCAAATTTTTCATATGCCTAGCATACTGCGTACCAGGCTACATATTTCTGTCTTTCTTCTTTAAGGCAGGTTGTTGAAGCGTATTTCAGCTTCGCACAGGGACGTTTGCGAGGGTTATGCATAGGCATGCTGGTTTTGCGATCCCGATATCTAAATAGTGATGGAAGTTTAATCTTTAACTGAAATGCCCAGTACGTTAACGAAAATTTTCCTGGGCCATTCAACGCTGCTTGCGCGTTTTAAAGGCGAAAGCACGATGATACTCATTTCAAGATTTGGGCTGAAACGAGCCGAGTCCTGATCAGTGTGAAAAAGAGTTACACTGTGAAATCCAAGAACTGCACCACTTCCCCGATGCTTTAATTACTCTGTCCCTTTTCCCTTCCCCTGTTTTGACCAGCGCTCTCCCGTTTCAATGAAAGTTTTACTACTACTACTCTATCTGTTGTGTTTTCTGTGTTTCGTGTTTCTTTCGTGTTTTTTTTTTTTGCCTTTTGGCGCGAGTTTTCTCCGTACGGCTGCTCTTCTGCTACAGCATGTTGAGTCACTTTTTTCGCTTTCATGACAGCGCGTGGCACGTAGTACTATGCAACAGCGTTTAACTTTGCAATTCACAGTCGTGTGAATTTTCAGAACCAGGCGCATTAGCCACCTAAAGGTCCTTATTTCTAGCGGTCCTCCGCAGTGAATATGTGCAACGGAAAAAAGAAAGGTATAACTTCTTTTCTGCCTCTGGCAATGTGCGGTGAAAATGGAACACCTAGGGTTCCATGGAACCTTGAACAATGGAACTCTCTCCATTGCTTCGTCAGTTGTAATAGCGAAACCGATGCATTTTGCTTGGGATACCGGTTTTTCAACGCAGAAGAACGCGTACAGATGCCGTCAGGAGTAATTGGAGCACGGGAGCTGTGGCCGAACCGCATAGGAGTGCCGTGTAGCTGCACCGCGGTAAACGAAAGGACAGACACGCATGCGCGCCTGCCGACGGCGATAGGCCCATTTATACCTCGCAAACCACTTCTTTTAACCTAGCTTCGAACATTCTTCGCAGCATACTGGTCTCGGTGATGGCGCTGATAGCGCACACACATAAAAATGCTTGAAAGAAAAACTGTCACTGCTGCAGATTCCTGTGGGTAGCTTCGCCGTTTATTCCGGCCAGCTCACGTGCGCTGAAGTGCGCCAGAGACGTTTTGGAGACGCGACTCTGCATCAGCGCCATCGCCAGAGACCAGTATACTGCGACAATGTTCGAAGCTAGGTTAAAAGAATTGGTTTGGCGACGTATAAATGGGCTATATCGCCGTCGGGCAGGCGCGCCACGTGTTCTCGGTCCTTTCGTTTACCGTCGATGCAGCTACACGGCGCTGCGATACTGTTCGGCCACAGCTCCCGTTATCCAATTACTTCTAACGGCTCCTGTACGTTCAGATGGCAGCCTACGCGGTAACAGGGCATTGATAGGTCAGCTGGCCGTTTCGCGTAGAAATGAATAAGCATACTACTTTTAACTACGGCACCTTGTTTTAACTATTGCTTCTCATTCGATCAAGAAGTAACAAGCTCTACATCGCTTTTCGAAGCATAAATAATCCCTGAACGAAACATAGGGTTACTGTGGTTACTGTAAACCTGACTCACAACTGAAAGTTTTTAATGAAAAAGCAAACTATAAATTCATTAAAATTTCAGTTGTGAGTGCAGCGCTGTGTTTGTAGCCTTCCTCGTCTGCCTTGCGCTGGTTGTTTTTTTCGTTATGAACCCGTACCAACTCGCGCAAATCTGCACCTTCGTATTACCGTGATTACTGCCCTAGAAATAGATTCCTTATATGACAAAATTATATTTTCTTCTTCAAGTTCAACAATAGTTCGCTCGTTTTACGGGCATGTTCTCTCAACATGCTTGCCTCTTATGAATTAGCAGCTGAATGTTTTGCCCGTGGGCTCCTATAATAGTGCGGTGCCTAAAAGAAGTCAGGGCGCCGTCGCAGAGGACTGGAAATTTGCATTATCATTTTTGAATCACTTACAGTAGTTCACTGGTTTTGCAAGGAATCAAGAAGCAGTGGTTAGGAATAATTCGAAAAATTCGCCTTTCATTACAAATCGCCCAGCAAATCGCCTGATTGGTAATAGATCACTTAAAATAGTATATTAATTTGCGCAATTTTTCAATTTTTCAAACGCTGCAATTATTCAATCAGGCCAAGTACTTTCGAACGTGAATTTTTTAAGTTCAACTTGTACAATGCTTAAATCATAAAACACCTGTTTGGGCGTGGAACCTGCAGCTTTGAACTAAAATATTCAGTGACCGGGTCACTTTAAACCCATGCGTGCGTGCGATACAGTTGCTTAGAACCTGGTCAGGCAAGATATTGTCGCGAAAAATAAACGTGGATGTCCCCAGACAATTGCGTCTGCTGCTCCATTAGTTCGAACACCTACCTTAACTCTCTTAGTTCGAATACATACCTTAATCGGTAAAGGTCAGGTAATGGTTAATGAGAATGAACAAACTATATTCCGGAAAGAGACGTGATACGGGTAAATTGGAGTACATTTTGGTTCTTGCTTCCTTCAGAAGATGCACCGCCGTGTCTCACCTCATCGTCAGGACAGCGGCAGATTCTGAGTCGTCCAGCATGTATGTACAAAATTGTATACAGGACAACTAGCAACCTCCCGCAGTGGGGCCTACAAAATGCTTTCCTGAGTCCAACCGCCGTCGACAGGACACTTTTCAGCTCGGCGGGGGAAAGGGACCCTCGGCGAGGCAATGGGAAATGCAAAGGAGAAACGAGACACCAAGGCCGGGTACCATACGCACTGACGGAGGAAGTGGCGTTTGGAGAACGTACTTCGTGGTCACACCCACCATAGTAAAAGAAATGGAAGCTGCTTGAACTCAGATAACCTTGGATATGCAAAGCAAAAGCTTTGCTTAGTCTGTCTGAGACTTGGTTTCGCTTGCTTAGCCTTTGATGTAGCTGTATTGGCGACCACAGCTCACAGCCGTTCGGTCCCGTGCAATGCTCACAGACGGACGCCGTGCCTGGCTTTTATTCTCCGCGAACGTGGCGTTTCTTTCATGGCGAACGCGGCACAAAATGAGTCACATCGCCCGAGATGCCCCACAGGCGCATGCGTGGGAGGCTTCGGGTTTGGTCGGCTGCCGATCAGCTGAGCCGCCACTCCGTCGCCGCCGCGACGGGAGTGGCCGCGATCTGAGCAGAACGACTTACAATGGGGCCTTGAGCGCAGCGCCGACACCGGGCCCGGCGAATCACGCGAGGCGCTTTAAGGGGTGTGTCGTCGGGAATGTGTCTCCGGTCAAAAGGTCACCTTGCGCGTCCCCCGCGAAACCGCTGGACGAAAGTAGTAAAGCTTTGCTTTAACAAAAAAATGAATTTTTTTCCCCAGGAGGACGCTACCGTACTCGCTTCCGCACGCGCCTCGCTTCCAGCCAACGTAGTTGAGCCCTTTTTGAGGGTGACGTCTCCGCATTTGAGCAGTACAAAGACGAAATTAAACCACGGCCCTCCGCGGAAAAATATTTACACGCGGGGAGTACAGGGGCAGCCGTGGTGTTTTCCTTCGGTGAATCATTCATGACCTCTAATATATCGTGCCGTTTTTTCAAGCGAAGCTTGAACGGGCTGACTTGTGCCGTCGGTGTGGCCCTACCCCAGAACCCTCCCTCTCCTTATGCCTTCCACGACCGCCTCTGGTGCTCCTCATCCGTAGCTGGTGGCGGCACCCACAGGTGGCGTGCCGGATCACGCCATACTCCCAGCCAATCACTGCCACTCCCTCACTCGGGAGGAGGGAAAGGGGAGTTAGGTCGCTCCGCGCGGCTTTCTCGCCAGCCAGGCCCATAACGGCTCTGCCATGCACTCTAAAAAAAGTCGTGGCACTTACTAACAGAACACGAAACAGTTACTTGTCGACAGTATCCACTAAGTATGCTTAGTATTTTACTAACTGGTCATTCATAACCCAGTAAAAAGCTACGCGTGACAATGTGGATAGTCTGAGCACGCAGCACGACATGGACACATCCAACATGCACATATCACACTTAGACTCAAATTGAGCAAGAAACCAATGGGACGCATGAGGTGAGCAAATATAACTTAGTTACCTTAGAAATACGTCTGCTCTTCCTTTTATAGCTCGCAGCGGAACGTCCTGTCAAAGGCATAAATCAAATAATTTAGTGATTATTTTAGAATTACGCATTTTAATGTGAACATACACAAGTGAGCTCGTGGATTTGCAAAACCTTCTTACTCGTGATTTGGAGTGGAAAAAGTGCTGTATTTATTACGTTCGATAATTCATGTCATTTCGTACTATCAGTGGAAGTTAGTATCAAACAATCACCAGTTAGTAAGTGCACGGTCCTGACTAGTAGCGATAGCTTTAAGGTTTGCATACTTAGTGGCAATGAGCTGCGTACCGTTCGGGAGGTAGTAAAGTTCGTAAGGAGTTAGTAAATACAACCGGTTACTTCCTTTCTACTAGAATTTTCGTTCAGAGCGTAGGCTGCGCCGTCCGCTCCACGGAATGGCAGCCAGACCAGCAGCAATGCCAACGGGAGCGGGCCCCTGAACGTGCACGGGCTCGGCGAGTTGATCATTAGTTCCGGCAGTCAGAAATCCAGGCAATACGGAAACGGCGGGCGGGCCTGAAGGTGTGTGGCGAGCAGAACCAGAAGCGAAACGACGACGGGTCAACTTTAATGAGACCTAAGCCAACAGTTTCGCGTGAAAACCCTGTTCCATATAGCGAAATAGTTGGGAGAACTTTCCAAATACAATTTACATTTTGCACTTTCGTATTAGCAGGTGGGCGGTTTAAGCTTGAGCTCGGTCCGTTGGCGTTATAAAAAAAAATGAAGAAGAAATACCGAGCGCACGTGTGTGTGTTGCCTACATAGCACTCCCCCGCGATTATATTAACTTGTGAAAAACAGTCAACCATTAGTGCTAATTGCGTATTCCTCTACTTTTCTTTTTTCAAGGCTTGCTGCTGGAACGAACCGCAGGGCTGCACATTCGCCGGCACCCTTCAAGCTGTCCTGACACATTACGAGCAGCAGTGCACTTTCCACCTGGTCTCATGCCCCCGCTGCAGTGGCTCTGTACTACATCGAGACCTACCAAGGCATTACAGGGCCGGATGCCAAGGCGACGGCAATACGAATGCACCCGACCAACCAGCGTTGCGCCACGGGCTTATGCTTAGCCCTCATGACATCGCAACCACCATGAATGAATTGAAGGCGCTCTTCAGGGACCCTTACCAGGATCGTCTGCCGGAACTTCAAGGCAACATAAACGAAGTTTTCGAACAGGCGAGAAGAATCTCCACCCAGATCGAGACAGTCGCGAAGGCTATCACTGACACTGAGCAGAGGCTCGCGCAAGCCTTAGGGGAGCAAGCAAGGACGTTTGGAGTCAACCTTCAAACGCTAGTAGCTAAACTGCGCAATAATCATAGTGATGCCATTCCCAGGGCATTGAGGGAATCCGACCAACGGCTGAGTGAGCAGATCGCCCAATCTAGACAGGAGCTCTCGACAACCTTTGTCCAAGAGCTTCGATCTCAGCTACGGGAGCTGTCCACTCATCTGACGAAAACTTCAGACCAGAGGACGGACGACGCCCGTGAGGCACGGACGGCGAGTGTGAGTGACATGCCGTGGGAACTGGAAAAGAGGCACATCCTTCGAAAGTTGGAGCTTGTGGCAACGGAAGTCGCACGCTTACCTCGAATGGCTGCGTTATAGGGCCGATGAGCAACTGAAACAACCTATGGCAGAAGTAGACTCTTTCTTTTCTGGAAATTTTGAAGGCATGAGAGTTGGCATGTCACCCTTCATCAGCCAACTGGAAACAGAGGAAAACGGATACGTCGTGCGTGTCACCAACGTCGACAGCATAATTAAGTCCAAGAAGGTTGTTTTACTCTTTACACGATGGTATCGCCGGGATAAGTATTTGCAAGTGGCCGCGGATGGAGACAGTCCTGGTTACCTCAGTGTCTATTGCAAGTGGGGTGGAACTGTGCAAGGCTCTTGCTCCGCATCAGGCCGGGTGGACGTGTACCTACGACATCCTGAATACCCAGGAAAGAGCGATCGGCCCATGGCGCGCAGCTGCGTTGCGAACAGAGCAGCTGTGTTAGGATTCCAGGATTGTTTTTTTGAGTTCATACCAGCGCTCAGTCGCTGGGGATATTATAATAGCGATATTATGACACTACTTGTCTCTCTTAACAAATAGCACTGAAGATTCGCGTGCCAGAAGGAGCCGTGCCAAATGCGAACAATTTGTTTCTGTTCCCTTGAAAGATACAATAACTAGCGTGCTTGAAGCGCGTGACTTCTGTGTAGCAGTGGTTTTATTTGAGGACTTTGGTGGTTTAGAGCTAGGGAGTCTCACTGCACAATTTGTAGTGGGTAAATTTCACCGGAAACTCATCAAGCAGCGCGTAAGGTTCAATATATGAGAGTAGGGCACCATTTTTTTCTGTCAGAAACCTCAAAACATATTTGAACAACCATAATTGTACGTTCTCAAATTACATTTCAAGCCTTGCTGAGGCCGGCAAACACACAGCAGTAACCCAATCACAGCGCCGAGTAAATTAATGCTTTGTCGGACTCTCGATGGCGGCACCGTGTGATGCGCATTAGCCCATTCCTGATTATCCAAACCAATGAGCGAGCATTTTTAGGATGTTCATATTGTTTGTGTCAGCTCTATTAAAACATACTTCAGCGAAGGGTTGATTCGAAATGTGTTTTTTTTTAAGAAAGGACACGTTCAACAACAGCACCTTCACCTCCACTACCGCCACAAAAACACACTCCTCCCTCTCGTTTCCTTCATGTTTGTTTGTACTGAATCAAGTGGCACGTGCATTGTCTGCTCGTGTATTTTGGGTGAGATGCTTTTAGTTTCAAGCAGCCTACTGCGACCTTGTTCTGCGGCGACATCAGTAACAACCGCCTTTATTAAGGTCTCTGATCGTAGCAACACATATGGACGCACTACAAAAGTTTGGCGATTCTCAGCGCATAAATTCGAAGAGCTTTAGGCATTTTGTACACCGCGTTCCCTTGGCAACACTTCCTAGTAAAGTTAAACCTGGATATAACAAAGGTGACGGAAATTGGCACTTTTTCGTTACATCTAGGCTTTCGCTAAATGCAGGTCCCGAGTAAAGGCTCGCGGTAATGAAGCAGAAACGAAACCAATATGCTAGACATCAAGTGGTGGTGAACTCACCCTTGAAGGACTTTTCTTCAGAGTGGTTTTAGCATTGTTTCAGAGTGTTTTTTTTTTTTTCAGAGTGGTTTGCGTGGTTTGCCCCCTGCTGCTGTCCCACAAACTTAGCCACTGCACGGCACTTCAGAGAAGCGAGGTGACTTACCCCCGCAGTCATAAACGTAATTTCAGTATTACTCTTGCCTTTTGTCACTTTTCAGTGTCTTAACCCGTCTGAAGGACCAAACGTATCCTGAATGTGCGCCTTCTCGCGAACTTGATGCTCTTTGCCGTACTCAGAATTGTTGAGAGGGTACTAAACGGGGCGGCGATGTTCTTTTATCATGCCGGCGGATAGGGCATTGAAAATTAGGAGCTTGTCTTGAAAAAACAAAACATTTTTTTTTGGCGCTTCAATTCCTCACCGATTAACCGACACCACAAATTTCAGGAAACTGGGCAATACACGCCGGCAAACAGGCCTAGCACCTAATCTACAGAGCTGGCACACAGGAGGCGTATGGTTATTTGAAGGCCGAGAAAAGTTCGTTAAATTATTGCATTTCTCTAGAAGGGTTTTTCGAAAATGTGCAAGAAATAATGGCTCATCAGCGTAACGAATTCTTTACATCCAGGTGAACCGTCGCACCGCCTTCATTATAAAGAGGTCGGACACACATGGCCTGCAATGGGGCTGACAATGGTGAATTTAAAAACTATGTAAAATCGAGGAATCTGTTACATGCAGGTTCGTTATATACACGTTATACTGTATTTGATCTGGCAACGCCCGGTCCCATTACGCACGATCAACACACCCCCCACAGAGTGTTTTAAGCATCACACCAGCCACAGAAGAGTTATTATAAATGTAACGAAGACTAAGAATGTGGATTCAGTACGGGGTGCCTCTAGACTTGGCAACCAACCAGTTGAGCGTTTAGACATCGCGGCTCGTACTACTTGCAGCCACAACCCACGACTGAGCTGTGTATAGGCTACGGAACGATCGCCGGGTGGCGCTGTACTCTCCCCTCCGCGGGAGTACGCGGGGGCTGCCGCCGCTTTGGCACGTGCTTTTAGATGCAAAGCATCACTTGCTCGGGGCTATGTCCGTCCGTCGGCGTCCTTCCACACCTCTCCCCCTCTTCCCACCAGCTGTGCGATAACGCCGCTCTCCTCCTCACACTCTGTGCGCCAGCGGTGCGATAGCGCGAGCGCTGCTCCTCCTTTCCTCCTCTCCGCGCGCCGCTCCCTCAGGTGCTGCTTGTCCGATGAACTGAATGGACGCCAACACTTCTGTCAGCGAACTGGCGAAAGTGAAGCCGCTTCGAAACGCCAGCGTCGAGCAGCGGATCCCACACTGCGAGAAAGCGAATCCGCTTCGGCACACCAACGTCGCCAAGAGGATCCGGATGCGGTTCGCCAACGAGAAGCCGCTTCGAAACGCCAGCGTCGCCAAGCGGATCCGGATGCCGCTCGTCAAAGCGACCGCGCCGCGAAAGCGGCCGCTCGCACGACGGGAGGGGGGAGGGGTTGGGAACTCCAAGATGCTTTGCCACATAGTTCCCTTCGGGGAGGGTGTGAATTTTTCGGTTCGCGCGTGATGCGTTTCTCGCGCCACGATGAGGTCTGGGTACAATTTTCTTTCGACTTATGAAAGCATGCATGTTAGCAGGTGTCCAGCAAGTTCGGTTTGGCCCGTAGAGTAGCTACGGGGTCGCTTTTTACCGGCGCTTGTGTTGTCGTCTGCTAGAGACGCGTAGTCTGCTACGCGCCGCTCGAACGGCAGAGTGACCCGGCGGTTCCACGGGATGAGATGTGCTCTTGGGTGGTCGTCGGCTGCTGTCTTTTTGTCGTCCAGGCGACAGCTGTGCAACTTGTCAGAGCGCACTTTTTTTTATTTGCTTCTTTCATCATGTATTCCCATTTAGCACATCAGGATTTTATGGACGGCAGAAACATTGCGGCTTACAAGAATTCCCGTTAATGCATTGTTTCTAATCCTTGAAATGATCAGCTGCCTCACATGAAAGACGCAGTAGAAAGGACATGCTATTAAAGGGGTGCGCTGACAACACCGCATTTCAGTATTGCTTATCTTTGAAGGAATTTTGTTCGCAACGTTCGTCCCATGGTATATATATATATATATATATATATATATCAAAAAGTAGAGTCCGACGCAAGTCTCAAAAAGCAAAAACAAACATGTTTACTAACGTTTCGACTGGTGGTCCAGTCTTCATCGGAGTAACATTTACAGTACACTGCAGAACGCTTTTATAGGTTCGTGTAGAGAGAGGAGGAAGTTGCGCTACAGCGCGCCCTCTTTAAGAGAAATCATACGTGATCATTCAGCAAAACAAGAAAAAACGCAAGACATACACATGAGAGGGAATGCACTGCCCTCCCTCTTTTTTGGGAGAAAAGGTGCGCTACAATGCGCCCTGTTTAGAAGTATTTATTGGCAAGTGGTACAACAAAGAGAAAAGAAAAATGCAAAGGGACGTCTAGGAAGGAGGTAGGACGTTTAGGAAGGAGAAGTTGGCATGTCGCCACGAAATTGTAATCAAGCCCGCTGATAAAGGTGGAGCAATAGTGATAATGAATCGAGATGATTACATCAAAGAAGCAGACCGACAATTATCCGACACATCCTTTTACAAAATTCTTCAATCTGATCCAACTTTTGATATAAAGAAATTGTCAAGGAAAACCTCGAAGCACTACTGGAGGCCAAAGAAATAGACAAAACGACGGTGCGTTCTCTGATACCACTCAGCCCAATAGCAGGCAGGTTCTACCTTTTGCCCGAAATTCACAAGGCACATGTCCCTGGTCGCCCAATCGTATCTGGCATAGGCACGGTTACCGACAATATTTCCCTCTATGTCGACACTTAATCAACAAAATTCCCCCTTACTTTCCTTCATACATAAAGATACCAACCACTTTCTCTCTGAAATATTAGACCTTGAGATTCCCAGTGGCTGTCTGCTTGTCACCATGGACGTCACGTCACTAATACCAATATTCCCCACTCTAGGGAAAATACAAGCGGTGATCACGCTTACAGTGAATCACGGGAGCCTAAGCCCGTCGAGAACCTCTACCTTATATCACATGGGTGGGCTTGCCACACAATAAGAATATAGCAGTCAAATCCAACTTTAGAGCTGGAGCGAGAGCTGGCCAGCTAGATCCTGATCGTCAGCTTCGCTCATCGAGAGGGCAAAGGGGCCAGAAGCTCTTCTGGGGTTCTGGACTGAGGACTCCACTACAGCGCTCTTTTTACATGAATAAAAGTTTTCCTCCTCCTCCCCTCCACATTGGCCTTATTACTGAGATTGATTCTTGAGCTAAACAATTTCGAGTTCAATGGCAAACACTATGTTCAAGTCAGTGGTACATCCATGGGCACAAGGATAGGGCCAAATTATGCAAATATTTTCATGGCAGTACTCGAGGAGGAGTTTCTTGCAAGCGTCCACTTGAAGCCATTTTTTTACAAGCGCTTCATCGATGATGTCTTTCTGATTTGGCCACACGGAGAATCCAATCTCCTAAGATTTATAGCCGAGTTTAACGCGGTCCACCCTAACATTTCTTTCTCACACCAGTTTTCCGCTACCAGCATCAACTTCCTCGACGTGACGGCATCTGTCTCGCAGAACAAATTAGAGACCACCCTTTACCGAAAACCGACGGACTCCCATCAATATTTGCATTTTCAAAGTAGTCACATTAAGCACTGGAAAACGGGCATACCCTACAGTCAAGCGCACCGCTTCCGCCGGATATGCTCCAAGGAAACAGATTTTCTTTCCAACTGTGAGGGACTGAAAACGATCTGCTCAAACAAAAGTACCCGCTCCAATTAATTGACGATTCCATTCGCCGAGCAGGAGCGCTGAGCCGCAATGAACTCCTTAACTCCAGGAAGCCAGCCGACCGACGCCCTTCAAGTAACCTAGTTCTCACTCACTCCGCATCTGTGCCGAATGTTCCTGGCATACTTCGAAAGCATCACAACATATTAAGTCAAAGCCCTCGACTAGCATCTATATTTTCCGAACCACCACGTGTTGTCTATAGGCGAAACAAAAACCTGCGCGACATTCTGACATCTTCGAGGCTCAGCCATTCACCAGTGACCGGTTGGGGCCCTGCAACAAGCCTCGTTGTCAGGTATGCCCCCACATGACGAAAACAAAAACCGCCTCTAGCACCGCCTCGCACTTCTCTGTAAAACTGAAGGGAAATTTTAACTGTGACAGCGCCAACGTAGTTTACCTGTTCGAGTGCAATGCCTGCCACCTGCAATATATTGGCCAGACGGCGAACGCTTTTAGATTAAGGTTCAACAATCATAGGGCACACGCCAAGTCTCTTCCTAACCTTCCTTTGTCCCGTCACGTCGGAATCCCGGGTCATTCATTTAATAATTTAAGGTAACAATAATTGAATCCAATTTCAACAGCAACCACGCACGCGAAGTTCGCGAATCATATCTCATATTTAAGTTCAAAACCGCATCCTCTGGGCTCAACGAAGGCGTGGGCGCGTTGACATGTTTGCCACAATAATTCCTCGCCTTTCTTCCGTTCGCTTCTTGCGTGACCAATCCTCTTTTTAGGCATACCAGCGCCGGCTTCATCCCTCCAGGTTCACTCAATTAGCCTCTTAGCGCCGGCTTCACGTGACATTCCTAAGACGAAAAGCGAAGGCGTGCTGACGCGTGCTCCCCAGTTCCTTATCTCGTTCTGCCGCTGCCGCTCCCCCCCCCCCCCCTCTTCTGTTGACACATCCTAAGACGAAAAGCGATGACGTGCTGACGCGCGTTCCCCACTTCCTTATCTCGTTCTGCCGCCTTTACTCCTTTATCTTCCCGCCTCCGCTTCTTCTGTTAATTCCTAGAGGAGGGGCGCCAATTTACCTCCTTCCTAGACGTCCTTTGCATTTTCTTTCTCTTTTGTTGTACCACTTGCCCAATAAATACTTCTAAACAGGGCGCATTGTAGCGCACCTTTTCTCCCAAAAAAGAGGGAGGGCAGTGCATTCCTCTCATGTGTATGTCTTGCGTTTTCTTGTTTGGCTGAATGAGACGTACGATTTCTCTTAAAGAGGGCGCACTGTAGCGCAAACTTCCTCCTCTCTCTACACGAACCTATAAAAGCGTTCTGCAGTGTACTGTAATGTTACTCCGATGAAGACTGGACCACCAGATCGAAACGTTAGTAAACATGTTTGTTTTGCTTTTCGAGACTTGCGTCGGACTCTACTTTTTGATATTTTTTCTGGACCATTGGAAACTTCTTTTGTTCGACCGTATATATATATATATATATATAATATATATATATATAATATATATAATATATATATATTATAATATAATAGGGAGCAGTAAAAACTGGAATTCATGCAGAATGCTAGCCCTATACACTATAGAATTTATCAACGGCACCAGCTGAACATTTATTATAGCGGGCAACAATAACTGGCAGCACAAAGGTTTTAAAAGGAGCCGGGAACTCAGGAGAATTTTAGAACACTGGTTCGCATTTTGACTGCCAGAAAATGTAAACTGAAGGTGGCGAAGTACAACAAAAAATGTGCCACCTACTTGACCCTTCGCACCGCAATGATCCATGCTTGCGTATTTCGTTTTGGTAAGCTTTTCTTGGAAATCTGTAAAATCGCACCGGTCGATTATTATCCTTCGCCTTCTTGCTACTGCTTTGGCAGCCGACCACGCAACAATCTATTGTGGCAGACCTTTGGCTGGTCTCCCCACCTCAGACATCGGGAAACAGACTGCGTTTGGTGAACGGCTTTTCAGCGCTGTAAGCAGACGCCCGCCGGCACGCTCATCCGCGTCTGGCAAGTGCACGTGCAGCTCTGGATGCACGCTGTCGCACTCTCAGACCCAATTCTGTCCTCCCGCACCGCCTGGGGCACCCAGCCCCCCTACTCACGAATGCGAACAAATCGACTTCCGGCCGCACGAGCCACTTAACCCAGCACGTACAAAGGGCGGCGGGAACCCCCCTGACTCCCTGGAACCGAAAAGGACGCCGCTTCGCCATAGAATCAGCGCTGCCCTCGTCCCGGCAAACTTTAGCTTCGCCTCCCTTTAAACCACACGAGGGACGTTTGGCTCCGCGCCACTTGCCTTCTGAACGGGCAAAGAACGGGCAAGTACACTAGGCGTTCACTCCCCGCGGAAGCCGCATCAACAGCATGGAGTTCACGAGTCCAGGAAACTACGTCCAAATAGATGTCAAGAGTGGATGCGGTTAGACAGCGAACCTAGGGAAACGATGTCTCTATAGTAAAGTGGTTACTACTAACTGGCCAGAGGCTGTCTCCTTGCGCTTGCTAGGCAATTGCGCGTGGGACCTTCGGATTCTTTTTATTGTCTTTTGTTTTTCATCCACGACCTCCAAAACGATAAGAAGCAAGGGTATTATAAAAGAGACCATCACACGGCTATATTGAACCACATGATTTCTTTATAAAAAGAATGGATGATAACGACGCACAGAAAATAACAAAGCTCCGTAATCGGTTACCCGGGCGGGATTCACACTGCGGCAAGAAAACAGAGGTTTGGGAACACTGGAAAAGAAAAGCTCACACTTGCGGTAGAACATCAAGCGCTCGAACATTACGCCGCACATTATCTTCAGCCGCACTACTAAAAAAAATCCCCCCACCTCCCCGAAGGGGATCGTGTGGAAATGCCAATGCATTGGGTGCACCGATGAGTGCGGTGCGAGTGATTATTATTAATGGCGTACTTAATGAAGAATCGCTATCAAGGCGCCAGGCGCGCGCTCCACTGCATTATATAGATTCCGAGCGCAGCGAGCGGAGAGAGGGTACGCGGAGTGGAGAGAGAGCCCGCCGAGCTCCGCGATACGAGCGCCCTCACACGCCCGAGCGCGCTCCTCCTCTCCACTCACTCTCCGCTACTCCGCCCGAGCTCCGCGATGCGAGCGCCCTCACACGCCCGAGCGCGCTCCTCCTCTCCCCTTGCCCTCCGCTACTCCCGCCCGAGCTACCACCTGCTCCGGTTGCTAGGCGCGCCACAGCTGTTGCTAGGGGCGAGGAGGAGTGCGGAGAGATAACACCTGCGGGCGCACGCCGACGGAGCACGACAACCCCCGACTAAGAAATGCATTCGCATTTAAAATGGCAGTATCTCCACTCCGTGGATGATAGCGAGAGTGCGGAGTACGTTGGACTGAAAATGACATCCAAGTAGCGCCCTGAGTGACATCCGATTGGCGCCCCGAGCGTCATTCGATTTGAGCCGTGAGTTGCACCTCGATTATTCCCTAAATGAAACTGCAACTCACGGCTCAAATCGAATCGCGCTTGATTTTCGCTTGATGGTGGTGTCCGCACGGATGGACGCGGACGGACATTGGAAGGTCCTAAGGTACTCCGCACAGTTACAGGCCAGGGAGTAAGCCGTTTGACTGTCGGGCACTAACTCATGGTCGTAGCCCAATGAGTAAGACGACTGACCCTTACAAATATTTATTTACAAATATTTACTCTGTCTGGTCTACCAGACACAGGCTCCAATCCTGCCGGTGCCTGTGCGATTTTTCCGATTGTGAGTGCTATGCGCACGGCCGCGAACGGATATTGTGGGGTCCTAAGTACTTCATTAAACAAAGCTGTTGGATAAGTTGATGCATTGTGATTGAAAAATAGAGCGCGACTTGGACAACGAAAGTAAAGAAGGACGACGGGACAAGTGCTCACTTGAAACTAACATTTATTGAAGCATCGTCTCATATTTATACATGTATCATTAGGAGCATGCGCACTAGGGTACACTAAATAAAAGGCATCAAAGAGAGGACATGATCAAAGTGACGTTTTCAAGAACTCAAAGTCGCTGGCACGCAAAAGCACAGATGTATCGCTGACGCACTTGTCTCCTTTCTGCTTAATATAAAACGCTTCAAAGAGCTCCCTCGTCACTGTATTATAACTCCTGCCGAGTATTCTAGGGCCCTATTCTCGACTGCACAAATTGCCGGCATTTCGCCCATGTTTTTTTGCGTAAGCACGACGTAAGCAATCAGTGACGTGCTGCACCTATAGCTATGACGACATGAAGTGTAATTTGACGAGTCACTCATAAAGATCGCTACCAAGGTATCAAATATTGTGCAAGAAAGATATAAAGACACTTGGCATGTACTATAAAAATTAAGACGGTAGCTGAGGCTGACAATAAAAACACATTTCTGGAGGTCAAATTTGGCGCCAACACCACAAGGCGATCGAGTAACGTTGATCCAAAAGCGAGCGAAAGGCGGCAGTCGAGCTAAAGAACATCACACAATTTTTTTACAGTATCTATTTATTTCTTTCAATCGCTTTTATTAACATAGCTGGGCTCTCTGCTTCAATGCAAGCTTTGTTGCGTTATCACCTTTTCTGCCGCCACCGCCGTCACGCCATCGTCTGCTGCTATGTTACAAGTTTATGGCGTGATCACAGAAAAAGACGGCCGCGACCATCGCTTCTATGACACATAAGAGCAGCGAAGCGCTACGCCTGATAACCGCGGAGCGCACCGATGTCGCCGATTCACTCATTCGTCAAGCTCGACTGCAATCAGCGCTGTAATGAACCAAATAGTCACTTTTCATTGTTATTTTTCTCTTGAGTTCGATCATGTGACCCAACAGCTTACTAGGACAAGTATGGACAAATGCCATGCATTGGGTTCTCTTTGTCATGGAGAGGCTTGTACTGCCCTCTTATGTTGCGGTTACGCCAAACAAATAATTTTTATTTCATTGACAAACATAAAAGCAAAATACTGCATGTTATTTGTATGTTCCATGATCGCTGACTTGGAAGCAGTTAAAACTATAATTTGTTTCGGTAGGGAACACGCTTTAAACAGCGCGCATGCGAAACTGCGCCTGCTGCCAATTGCCGCACATTTCGCGGCGCCGTAAGCCGGGGCAATATTGTGCCCTATTTTGCTTGTATTTTGCGACAAAAACAGCCGCCATTTTCAAGCTGTTACGTAGCATTACGTCACTTTTACGCAGGCTGAAGTTGCCAATCCATGACGTAATCGTTCCCGCCAACTGTTTAAATTACGTCACGCCTTCTCAGCCAATCACAGAGGGGGTGTGTATTACAAGCAGTATTGTTATGGAATAGCAAATACAGGCTTTCACTGTCATGTCCGCTGCATTTAGTCTGGTTTTTCATTGCCGGCCAAGAATTATGCGCCTTTAGTAACGAGAAATAAGGCAAACGTTGGAACTGGTGTCCGTAGACGACATGAAACGTCAAAATGACGACAGCACACACAACCGCTTTGTCAACCGGAAGCACGTGACCAAAATTGAAAGCCAATCAGAAAAGACTTCCGGAAAATTGCCTGAATTGCCGGCAATTTGTGCAGTCGAGAATAGGGCCCCTAATCTGCTAAAAGAAAGGTCTGCATTTTTCCAAAGGACTGACAAGCCTGCAGTAAAGTTACGCACAACCTGAAAAAAGGTGGCAGAACGGTACAAAGGGCCTGTGGCGTTTTCCGCTCCACAAACACTTGGCCGCCTGTGTGCGCAAATTTCCGGCAAGCCCAAACTGAAAAAGTGCGAAAAGAAGCATGACAAGCCCTTTGGGCCCTGTGACGTCGGGGTAGTTTACGAGATACCGCTTTCATGCGGGGAGGCCTACATCAGCCAGACGGGCAGATGTGTGAATGACCGGGCTTGCTAGCATAGTTCTTCTCTTAACAATAATACGCGTGCGCATTTAACCGCGCATTGCGGAGATTGCAGGCCTGTCAGTCCTTTGGAAAAATGCAGACCTTTCTTTGAGCAGATTACAATTCTCTGCAGGAGTGATAATACAGTGGCGAGTGAGCTCTTGGAAGCGTTTTATATTAAGCAGAAAGGGGACATGTGCGTCAGCGATACATCTGTTATTTTGCGTGCCAGCGAGTTTGAGTTCTTGAAAACGTCACTTTGGTCATGTCCTCTCTTTGATGCCTTCCATTTAGTGTACTCTAGTGCGGATGCTCCTAATGATATATGTGTAAATATGCGACGATGCTTCAATAAATGTTTGTTGCAAGTGAGCGCTTGTCCCGTCGTCCTTCTTTACTGCCGTTGTCGAAGTCGCGATCTATTAATATTTCAATCTAAGGTACTCCGCACCTAAAAACAAACCAAACACCAAACCAGTGGCCAACGCACAACGCCTCGGCGATACAGATGTTCGGCGTGTGCTGGAATACGAAGGAAGTAAGGAAGAATGTAGAAGAAAGGCAGGAAAGTTAACCCGGCTAGAGCCTAGTTTGCTATCCTGTACGTGGGAAAGGGGAAATGGGCAAAAAAGAGAGAGGAAAACAAAAGAGGAAAAGTTGGACCAGACACGTATGCCCAGCACTGAGGCACTGACAGTGATTGACACTGGAGGCGTTCAGTCTATAGCCTAGTGTTCAAGTTCGTCGCCCGTAGAAAACGTAATAGTTCCTTAGTCGCCTTCTGAGCGGATGACTGAGAAGGCCAGTGGCACAGAATCTTCTCCTCCGAAAATGGCCGCCGAGAGTCTAAGCTCCTCAGTGCTGATGACAGCAATACTCGATTTTCTTGGCGGTAGACTCCACTTCGAGCGCCAAAATGTATATTGAAGAAGTAGGGAATATTTACCTTATCCAAATACGCGGGTCCTGTTTGACACGGCGGAAAGTCTACAGTTGCCACAGTGCCGCCAGTCTTCGTGGTGGTCGAGTGGTCAGATCGCGTCCTCATTAGCAAGTCTCGATACCTGTCACTTTAACAGTAGCAGCACTCAATATATTATGGAAAGGGATAACTATTCTTGGAGTGTGTCTCTTCAACACTGACTGGTCTGGCTGACCGAGAAACTCCAGACTGCGTTGTTCAGTCGCCCTGTGTCTGCCACCGGTATTACGGGGCATAAGCGAAATAACACCACCCGAATATTTCTGTGCGGCTAATGAGCATAAGCGAAATAACACCACCTGAAAGGAAAGTGCCCTCGCTATTTCTGCGCGGCTGATGAGCACCTATTCTGCTCGCATGCCATCACGTTCACGTGCCACGTGACACGCACTCATCTACTGCTTCCGAGCGGCGAGTTCATAGTTTCGTAAATTTCTGCGAATTTCTGGGAACCTAGCGACACACAAGTATTTTAAAGGTCCAGATTCCCGGCCGATGAGCCCACATCGACGGTGCCACGGGAAAATTACTCCAAACTTAGACTACGCAGAGATCGCAGTTGTAGCGCATTGGGCGGCTACTGAGGAGAACGGGCTTCAAATCCTGTGGGATCAGAAATCAGTTTTATTGTTTATTGTGGAGCTTTGTGTGGCACAAAAGACTAATATAGGTCGACGCGAAAGGCAGAAATGGTTGCCTTCCTTATTTTTGAGTTATGCGACGCTTTTGACCACCGACACCAACTAGATTTATTTACTCTTTACATCCGTGTCTATTTTCTTGACAAGAAAAGAGGGAAACAAAAAATAATGTTTTTTTTGGAAATCGGATGTTTTAGAATGTTTTTTTAGTTTCGCCTTAAAAAAAACCTTCGTTGTGGTTACAATCGCAATGAATTAATAGGTAACACGATGTCTACGTGATGAAAGCTCCTTCATTAAACCTTTATTCAGCCCCCGGGGCAACGCTATCTCATCAACGGGATAGAAGCAGTACGCCCACCGCGTCTTAAAGGGACACTGAAGTGATATGTAAACATTGCGGGATTACTAGCGCAAATTGTAGTCCGGAGTCCCCAGGCCATGTTTCGACCACTCTAGGCGCGTTTACGCGATTTATTTAGTAGAAAAACTAATTCGAAAACGCTGTCCTCCTCTCTTTACGCTCGCCCATTTTCTGTGGCGTTTTCGTGTGACGTCAGGAGGGGCTGAGCTGGCAATTGGCTGCGCCACGGCTGCGCTACTGCACGGCTCCCCGGCCGACAGAGTCAGTCGGCCCAGCGTTTCGTCCGCCGGCCACCGGCGGGTCGTCGCAATCAAGGAGGTTAAAAAAAAATTGCTTGGTCGCAATTTGTTCGCTTAGTTGAAACGAAGCCAGGACACGTTTGTGAATGGAAGAATGTGCCTTTCTTTACTTGGTTTGTTTGTACACTGTATCTAGCTCCAAGTCAAGGTCGCTTCACACAAGCGCTGCACATGCGACGCTTCGCTAACTGGTACGCCAGTAGGAAAATATAAGGCCTCTTGAAGGCGGGAGAAGAGTCAGCGAAGTCAATATAGGTACTAAGCAAATAAAATCAACTGATATTTTTACCGTACAGCGTAAAACTAGGGCGCGGGAAACACTTTTTTGCGCTGGGCGGACAAGCACAGCGGTCAGCAGCACGACTACGCATCTGCGAACGCTTTTCCGTCTACGAAATGCAATTGCTAGACGTGAGCTACTGTGGAAACTCGGGCGACGCTTACTGCACGATCGCAGTACAACAAATAGTCACCTAAGCGGCTTGAAATGCCAAAACTAAATAAAAGTGTAAACCGGTTGTACAATATATACCCTATATTAGCAAACCCTTCGCGTCCCGCTCTGTAGCCTAGCAGTCTGAGGCGCTAGGAATTCATTGCAAATGTTTTGCGAGTCACGAGTTCGAATCCCCGCGGGAACGTGCTTTTTTTTTTTTTTGTAAGTTAACTTTTTGTTTTCCGCCGATGTTTTCTATATTGAGTTCACCTTTTTTGGGGCCGCAACGTTCATGGCTACACGAACTAGTTCACAAAACGCGCGCAGGCTGGCACTGGCGCGCTAGCGAGTTCTCGTTGGCGTGCTGTTGCCATAAGCACCGACTGCTTGCAGGCAGTGGGCACAGGCCAGAATGAACAGACCCTTGGCCTGGTGCGAACACGCTTTTTACGATACAGGCATGAGGGTGGCAAGCTCCAAATATGGGGGAAAAGCGCATGACATTTGGGCGTCTGCGGGTACGCGGAGGGCGTTCATGCACTGCGTAGGTCTCGGCTAGTGAATGCTACGACTACAAGCCGTCCTGGGAGGCTTATCTTGTGCATTTTTACAGCCGACAACATGGCAGAAGCGCGGTACGATGATCACTGAGATATTGAGAATGCCCATCCAACAAAGCCATTGGTTATGTTTTACAGAACCGAAACCGAAACCGAAACTTGTGTGATTGCTAACCCTGGGCATCGTCCAATCACGGCGCCCCTCCTCTCAACGTCACAGCCTTAGTTGGTGCGGCCGCCGCAAACCGCGCATGGTAGTTTTTCTTCTTTCGCGCTTTGTAAAATAATTACCGATTTGTCAACCGGATAAACGATGAAAAGTGTGCTAATTTGAGCCAGTCTACGCAGTGCAAGCAAAAACGGGAGCTTGACAAATTCACTTCAGTGTCCCTTTAAAAAAAATGATACAACTAGGAAAGGTGACAAGCGAGTTGAACTATTGCGCTTTGTTTTTCAAGTAACTCCTGCTATTTAGATGCCACGAATTGAGTTTTGGAATCATTCTTCAGGATGAATATAAAAATGAAACACAAATCTAGAACGCAGTTTTCTGTGAACACGGCTTATTTGAGGAACATAAGCACGACAGAAGATACACTTTCACGCCATTTGTGTTTTGAAAGCAGCGGAAATTCAGTGCTTATTTGGCGCGGTGGATCACCGGGTAAGGCGTTGTACTGCTGAGCCCAAGGACGCGGGTTCGATTCCCGGCCGCGGCGGTTGCTTGTGTGATGGAGGCGAAAAGCAAAAAGGCCCGTGTTGCCGAGATTTTGGCGCACGTTAGATTACCAGGTGGTCGAAATAAATCCGGAGCCCTCCACTACAGCGGGCCTTATCGGCTGCATTGCGTCCACGCGTTAAACCCCACAATCAATCAATCAAATACACGCTTGCCAGCTGGAGCAAAGAACTAGCCAAATAACTGGGTGCGTGCATGCACACAAATTTTGAGAACAGGCAGGAAGCCAGAGACAGAGCTCACAGACTATGCGTCGGCATTTTAACAATTGCTTCCGTGCGAAACCGGCTGCACCGCCGTGCTGCACTCGAGCGCTTGACGGTGCAGTCCTGATTGCCAGTTATTGCCAGAAGGACTTTCGTCCATAGCCGCCTTTGCATGGCTGCCACAGAACCTCAGAGAAACAGATTTGTGCCTAGTCATCGTCATGTACATGGCAGACTTGGGCAAGCTACCTTGCCAGAGCGCGCTTCTGTATTAGCCACGGAGCCACTGCCTATCTTTGATACCGGCTGAGCGCGGCACTGCCAGCTCCGGATACCCACGTCCTTATGCCTGGCAAGGGCTTTTCGAAAGTCATCAAAGCTGTTATCGCAGGATGTTACATGACGCCGGCGTCCTCCCTGTGTCATTTCACATTGGGTTGTCGACGGAGAGTTGTCGACGAGAGCACTTCCCGCTGCAGAGTCGGCGCCACAGCTGCGAAGCCAAGACTGTTGCGATGCCCGACCACGGCGTGTCCCTTCACCGAGTGCGGGGTTTTCTGAGCGGTGCGAACTGGCGAGCTTAGAAGATGGCTACACAACTTGCGCCTCACCTCACCTGCTGCCTAAGCGCGGTTGGTGCACAGACGATCTTTGCACTGTCCTGCGTTTTCACTCTGAGGGAGTGTGAAAGATGGACAGGGAAAGCAGGGAAGTGTGCCAACAGCAGAACTGTTGGCGCTGCCAGTGATTTTTGGTACAATGATTGGGTCCTGCCTTCGCCGATCGTAGCATTTTCGCGTCATGGGTTATTCATAGCTTTCTCTGTAAAAATGCCGAAGAACTTCCAGAACACTGTGCGGAAACAGAACGTACCGGGCGTTGAATGGGACACTAATGCTTTCGCTTTCAGAACCGCTAAGAAATGCTTAGGCGTACTTGGACTTTTAAAAATGATAGAGCCCTGGGCAAGACCTTGTGCCTGCATTGCAAATCCCATATTAGGACGATATCGACTTTCCAATATATGGCACGTGAGCATTCGAATGCGGGAAAGGTGAATTGACTTGATCACACATCCACTGTGTTTGTCCTTGGAAGACATTGCACAACGACCCCCCTGGCAGCACCTGCCGAGGATGGCTGTACGTCCTATCCCCCGCCACATGAGTGTGGAAAATCACCACGAGCGCTGAGCCCACAGAGCGCGTGCCACCCGCCATTTAGTGGCGCAGAAGATATACCAGGGTTATACTCCGATCTACACCGGTGCCGTCGTATCAGACGACGGTATAGTTGCTACCACCGCGTACTACGGGAACGGAGAAAGTACTCGTCGGTTCCTTCGATTTTGTTATCCCGGTCATGCCGAAGCGTCAGCTATAGCAGATTCCATCACGAACTTTACCGGCTGATGGAAGCTACTCATACTGACTGACAGCCAGGAGGCGATCCGCTTCTTCTGCCGCAACAAAATAGCCGGCGCACATACGAAACATCCTCGAAGTGTATCTAACCACCCAACCAGAGCTTTCGGTTGAACTCCGCTGGATCCGAGGTCATCAAGGGATACCAGGAAATGTGGCGGCTCACCAAATCGAGCGCGAAATTCTCTTCCGCTAGTATGAGCCTCCAATTGCGCTGCCGGAGGAATACGACCGCCACACCAGCCGCGCCGAAAAAAGACAAGCCAGGCACCAAAAGTTGGTAGACCTTCGCACCGATCAAGACGCACACTGCGTTCCTCCCATCTCTTGGCCGCGATCGAAGACAAGTTGCATCCACCGAGCTCAAGCAGGTGTCCTACGCACCCCACATATCATGCACTACATATAAAATAAACCTGGCCACCTTAGCTGCCCACGCTGCGGTCACGGGTACCCTAACAACCAGCACTACACGTGGGACTGCTTAGAGATTATACAGACAAGGAGCATATACACAGACTCCCTTTCCCCTTCTCTTGGCACTTGGGCGGAGTGGCTAGACCCCAAAGACAACCCCCCAAAACATCTCGAACTCGCTCTCCGCAAGCGCACGAAAAGCACCGGCCGGTACCCACCCTCAGCCAGACACGTGACCATTTTCTCATAAGACTGACAGAGGAGGAGCACTGGGAGGCCCTCCTCCAACACATTGAAGCAGTTCACAGGAGCGACTCGTAACAGCAGCCCCCTCCTCTCCCCCCCCCCCCCCCCCCCCCAGCAACGCAGAAGCCTTTATAGAAGGGCGAATAAAGATGTTTTTTCTCCCTGTTCCCCAAGGCGGCAGGGGAAAACCGCGAGACCGGGGTGTGGCGAGAAAAGGGCGGCAGTTACGCCGGAAACGCGACAGAAAACTATCCTGTTTAGGTGTGCGGCGAAGGGAACAGATACGCGATCATCTTTTTAGCTAATCACGTCGTGTAACTTGGCTAGGTAGACCTTTGTTTCTCACTCGTTAATTTCAGTTTTTAATTTACCATTCGTTTCAGTTTTTGTTCCCTAGTTTTCATTCTTCGTCATTTTATTTACCTTTTCTCACCGTTTTTGTTACGCCACGGCAAAATTAATGACATTTCACTGTGTTCCTCACAAAAAATGTACTGCTAAAACAGAACATACACCGTAAGGGAGACAAAAAATGCCCTACTCACAACTTTGGATTTGAAGCGAAGGAAGGGGCTAAATATGTTCCTACCATCGCCTGTTTCTACATGCAGATAAAAAAGTAAAACCACATAGAGCGACGAACACTACTATACTCGGTTAGAACTCAAGAACGGCACCACCTCATTAGTGTATCACTCCGCCAAACCGCCGTACCCGTGTGCGCGCGCGTTTTGAAAGGGGTTTGCTATGAATGCGTGATATCGTCTGCCTTGTCTCACGCAGTTTGTTTGTCGTCACTGGGGTCGTTTATAAGCATATTAAGCCCAAAAAATCACGGGAACGGCTCACGCCATGTTCAAAATATTCCCAGTAACGCCCTACTTGCGCCGCGCGGAGAAACATCCGGCTACGGTGATAAGGCACAGCGGCAACTTCCGGTGCCTTTCTTAAGTTGTCACCGAGTATAGTCACAAGTCCGCCTACAGCACACTGTCTAAAAACTGAATTCATTAATGAAAAGTGATGACGATTGTTCACTTATTTCCTCTTCGTGATTCCTTATTTCCTCTTCGTGAGTAAAGTATACCTCGCAAAGCTTATGCGCCAGAGTGTCAAATCTTCTGTCAAGGATAACGGTTTCTCTGCAGCGCGGCATACAACCCCGGACGCGACAATGAAGAGACAACTGGAAGGTAGGGCCATCTTGATTGACAAATCATGTTCTCGGAGGCCATCCTTTACGCATCGAATACATTGCCCAAGGTACGCCTTTTGGCGTGTTAAGGGTATCTGGTAGAAAATACCAACTTCACCGAGTGTTAGCGTTCAGTTTTAACGCTGCCTTTTGCATTTATTCTGAGTAGTTATTTCTGCTGTCGGCGACGCTGAGCCGGGCTCCTTCGCCGCGTTACATGAGGTAGCGTAGTGGTGAGTGGCCAGAAAAGGCTGTTGCCTTGCTGATGACGTCAAGAAGACGAACACAAACTTAACTGGTTAGCTGCATGGCGAGAGATGAGCCGAAGCAATACAGGAACAACGCACTTCCGGGCAAGCTTACAGCAATGCTCGAAAAGAGCGACAGCATGTATTCACTGCTGCAAAACGAAGTGAACTATCCACCGAGAGGGTGGGTTTTATACACAAAAGCAGTGGCGGCTCGCGGCTTTTCCAGTGCTTCGGTGCACACGGCCAGAAAATAGTACACACACAAACGATACTCTTTTCGAGTTCTTGAGGGGCGGCAGCAGTGGCGATCGTTGAGCCTGAGAGTGGGGGGAGAGGACATCTCGGCTGCTGCATCCGGGTCGCCGGGACATGTGTGTACAGGAAGACCCGTTGGCTTCGTGTTTCGTAGCTGCAACCACGGCAGGAGTAAGGGGGGGGGGGGGGGGGGGGGGGCTACGGGGGCTGCAGCCCCGGGCCCCCAGCTGTCAGGGGCCCCGCTCAATGATATAAAAAAACAAATATCTTGAGTGTGCTCGCTGCCCGCATTGAAAGTTGAAGGTAGGAGCTTCAACCTCACCTTCACACCGAAGCTGACTAGCTCGTGACAGGTGGGGAGGAGGGGGGGGGCCCCTGTTACGGCTGAC